>OX940986.1:7457097-8057097 GCA_954871275.1 Leptopterna dolabrata | reverse complement strand
CACGGCGGGGCCTTGAGATTTCGGGACAGTGTTTGTGTTCCATTATCCCACAGACACTGTACCGAACCTCACAGCCCCGCCGTGGCCACCTCGTCGCAGCGGGCATCATCCACATCCTACCACACACTACAATCTACCTTTTCACTACACCCACACACTCAATACACTTCACCACACACAACCCACACCCAGGGAACGGCGGATCTCGCAACCCCACTCCAATCTGTCTCCCCTGACCCTGTACCTACAAATTGTAAATACCTGTAAATACCTGTAAATACCACCTGTAAATACCTTGAAAATAACTTACTACCTTCTAAATACTTGTACATATCACTCCTCTCATCACCATCATCAACCTCATCACCATTGTACATATTGTCACTTCATCAATCTTTTAATCATACCCTCATTGTACATATTTCTCCCATCATCAAATTTTGTCATCCTAACTTATCTCTACTTATGTCTACTTATGTCTACTTATGTCTACTTATGTCTACTTATACTACTCTATGTCACGCTACCTGTATATAACCCTAGATTTAAGTCACCACCGGTCACGCTTCTGCCTTCAGCACTGCAATTGTTTGTTTCAGCCTTCAGCTCCTGTATACTTGCGCCTTCAGCTCCCCTCTTGTTTCCGCAGCCCTCAGCACCTGTCACCTTGAGCCTTCAGCTACCTCAAACATTGGTTCGAACTGGGGGGACCTCTGTCGTGAGTCCCTCCCGGGAACACTCCACTAGCAACCTTAAAGCTCTCACCAATATTCCTATGTAAAACTTACCTTCCGCTAATAAACATCTGAGTGGGGAGACAGGCAACAGAATCCGGGGGACACAACCTGGAGCCCCACTACCAGCTCCCAACAGGGAGCTGGAGGGAGAGGACTCCAAGTCCTATATAACCCCGGATCCTGGAGCTTTAGCTTCATTCGACACTTCCTCTAACCAGCTCTCTCTTCTCTCTCTACCTTCCTCCTCCCAGATGCCTGGTGGTATCCGCCGCTCTGGGAATTCACCTCCTACCTTCTCCCCTTGTCTACATCGGTGGATATCCGCCGCCTAGACAAGCACCTTCCTTCACCTACATCGGTGGATTACCGCCGCCTAGGTGAATTTCCTTCCTCTCGCCTACATCGGTGGATTACCGCCGCCTAGACGAGATTCCCTCCACTCACCTACATCGGTGGATTACCGCCGCCTAGGTGAACTTCCTTCCTCTCACCTACATCGGTGGATTACCGCCGCCTAGGTGAAATTCCCTCGCTCTCCTCTACTTACTCCTTCACGCCACCGTGATGATAAATTTAAATTCATCACACCCTCCATCGCCGGGGATATCCACAATAGTTTCCGCCGGGACAAAACGGCCCGGGCGGCGAAACGGACGGAGGGAGCGTCCCCACATTCCCCGCGTCCCGGCGGCCGAATTCCCCGCCCCGCTCTGAGCAATCACGGCGGGGCCTTGAGATTCCGGAACAGTGCTGGTGTCTTCTTAATCCACTCGCACTGTACCGGAACTCGGAGCCCCGCCGTGCCCGCCTCGCCACGAGCTACGAGCACCCACCACCCCCGCACACTTCACTCACACACTCACTGTCACTCACCACACCCAACACACACCCAGGAATCGGCGGTTTTCCAACACCCCGTTCCAATATATCCCCCACATTTGCGCGGATATTGTAAATATTGTAAATATTGTAAGTGCTGTAAATATTGTCAATCCTCCTTCATCTCGCCCATGCCGATCACTTTCGTAAATGCCAAATGTTTATGAATACTGACCAATACTCTCATCATCCTGTAAATACTCTCACCACCCTTGTAATGCCAACCTTGTACATATTCATCGACTCATCCTACTTATTTCCTATACCTACTATGTTTACTTCTAATCTACCTACGCTTGTTATTCCATGTTGCTATGCTCACTACTATACTTCCTATGTCACTACTACTTACGCTTACTAGACCATGTAAATACTACCTATGCTATACCATATTACTCCTAGATTTAAGACCCGCCTTCAGCTCAACCCCTTGTTTGCCTCGGCCCTCAGCCCCTGTCACCTTGCGCCCTCAGCTCAACCTCTTGTTTGCCGTAGCCCTCAGCTCCTGTCACCTTGCGCCTTCAGCGACCACCTCTTGTTTGCCGTAGCCCTCCGCTCCCGTCATCTTGCGCCTTCAGCACCAATATTGGTTCAAACTGGGGGGACCTCTGTCGTGAGTCCCTCCCGGGAACACTCCTATTATATTAAGTTCTCACCAATATCCAAACGCCAAACTAATGCTCCGTAAATAAAGATATGAGTGGGGACAGGCGACAGAACCCAGGGTTACTCAACCTGGGGCCCCACTACCAGCTCCCTGCAAGGAGCTGGAGGGAGAGGCCCCCAAGTACTATAAAACCCCGGATCCTGGAGCTCAAGCTTCATTCGACACTTCCTCTAACCAGCTCTCTCTTCTCTCTCTTACCTTCCCTCTCAGATGATCGGTTGACTACAGCCGCCTGAGAATTTCACCTCCTCTCTCTTCCTCCTTGTCTAGATGATCGGTTGAATACAGCCGCCTAGACAAGGGACCTCTCCTTTCCTCTCCTTTACCTAGATGAACGGTTGACTACAGCCGCCTAGGTAAAATTCCCTCATCCACCTCTCTCTCCTCCCAAGTCGTAGATGTTCGGTTGATTACAGCCGCCTGCGACTTTTCCTCCTTTCCTCTCCCTTACCTAGATGAACGGTTGACTACAGCCGCCTAGGTAAATTCACTCACTCACCTTCCTTCCACGCCACCGTGATGAGAATTTTAAATTCATCACACTATTATTATTATTTCCTTTGTTTTTAGGTTTAAAGAAACATTTGTACCAATTGTTATTTTTAATTTTTGTGTAAATGAATGCTCGCGGCCATGCCAAGAGAGCAGACATTTTTGTAAATCGGGATATCTCTTAAATTAAACCAAAAAATCGATAAGAAAATTTGTCAGCTCGGCTGTGATTCCCGAGTGCAAGGTGGACTATACAGTGTGTGCTGAGTAAAACAACTTTTTGCATTTTACCTTGTTGGTGGTTATTATTGTTATTATATTATTATTATTATTATTATTATTATTTTATTTCCAGGGGGTCATACCTAAATGCTGGGTTCCCGATGGTCCCCTATGCATTCCATTACGATGGAAATAAAATCCTTGTAACGCCCAAGTACCTAGTGGATATGTACGCCGATTTAATCCTACGAATTTGAATCTACTTAAAATCGTCATCTAGGTACTGAAATACCTTCGTCTGTAGAACAGAGAAAATAAATTATGTATTAAAATAAATACAGTGAACTGCCAGACATTCGGATTGCCGACGGACACAGTTTAGGTTCAATTTAATTCATAACTGTAGATATAATTCATTAATGAGGATTTTTGGTTTTTTATTCTGTGAATAATACACCTATGTAATTGCTCAGCAAAAAGTTTTTATAACATCCCCTCAAAATTTTTTCATTTAAGTTTCAAGGTGCGTAGATTCCAAAAATTCAATGTCCATCCCCCGTAGGTACCATGCATATTTCCTTCAATTTCGGTCTAAAAAATTCGTTCTTTCGCACACAGGCTCCATTTGGGTCCTAATTGAGTCCCGGAACTTTGCAAACCGATCGGAATATACCCAGGGGTGTTATGAGTGAAAATGGGTATAAAAATAGGTACTTTTTGTGTTTTAGTAACGTGAGCTTTTGAGGTATCCTTTTCCATGTTTTTGGGAAGAGAAGACCGAATATGAAGTCGATATTGACCAAAGAGTGGAAAATTGAGGTTCTAACGAAGTTTCAGCCTTGAATTTACGTTAAATTTTGGTCTAAAATCGTCGTTCTTCCGCAGACAATTTGGGTCCCCATTTGGGAACACTTTGGGTCCTAGTTGTGCTTCGAAGCTCGGCAGCCCGATCGAAATACACCCAGGGGTGTTATGGGAGAAAAATGGGTGTAAAACCGAGGGATTTTTGAGTTTCTAGTGAACATGAGCTTGTGAGGTATCGATTTCCGTGTTTTTAAGGGCGAGAAGACCGAATATTACGTTGATTTTGACCGAAGAGTGAAGAATTGAGGTTGTAACGAAGGTTTAGCTCCCCAAATTAATTTTTTATTAGTCAAAAACATGGGAAATCGTCTGAAATCACCATTCATTTGTATAATAACACTGGAGAAGTAGAATCAACAGGTGAATCAGGACAACTAAATCACGAGTTAAATGTTGCTAAAATAATTCTGCCGATGACAAACAGTACCTAATAAATGGCACTATCAGTGATCAAAAATAATCTGTTGAAAAAAGGCCGAGCCTAATGTGTTTTGGGGGGCCAAAATTTGTGGAAACCATCAAAAATAGCCGTTTAAATAATTGCACATGAAAGAAACAATAAAAATGAACAGCCAAAATTTCTGCAGGTATGTCCAGTAGAATAATAAACTGATGTGACAAGGACTTTGCAGCGTTTTTTGTTTTGTTGTTGATTTAAGAGTAAAGATGGCGACGGAATATATGTTTAAGGTGTCTCCTAGCACTGTTATAATTTTAATTCAGGAATTCAGGTACATAGTAAGTTGTTGAGGACTGCTGAAGAAATTGATGGGGAATGGAGAAGCAGCAATGAAAATATCAATTAGCTACTGCTTACAATAACCCAAAATAACAGAGTGGAATGCAGGCAGGTACCTGTAGTGAAGGTGGTGAAGAGCCTCACACAAGTGGGTGAACCGCCATCTTTGAGCTCCCTTGTTGTCCCTTGTAAGGGGTTGCCCTCATCAATTCACACGGGTGGATCAGCGGATAATGCGAAGACCCAGAGAAGAAAACTCGATTATAAACAGAATTCGAGAAGAATAGTTGAAACACTGGAGAATAAGTGCAATTTAGTCCAGGAATTGTTGTCACAAGATGAATTTTGAATGAAAACCACTGCCGACCTACCAACAACCGACGCGGATCGTCACTGACTGTGCCGGATGCTTCCAGAACTTTCTGCGAAGTAGCAGCTTCTTGGAAGAACAAAATAAAAGGACTTTGTAGCGATGTCGTCCAAGGGGGCAGGTGGGACCCATCGTTTCCTCTGCTGCTCTGCTACCTGAATCACCAAAAGGAGATTCTGGGGGCTCAGGACAGCATTATTAATTTATTAGTTCATTTAAAATTCGATATTACTTCAGCAAGTGTCAAAAAATGTCAAAAATATCGAGTTATATTTTATATAATTATATTTTTATATAAGTACCTAATTGTATTTATAGTACCTAACTCGACCCCTCCGCGCACAAGGGAGTAAACCATAAACGATCAAACGATCTGATGATTTCTACATGATGAGTAAAGTCTGCTTTAGAGAAGGCCTTGGCGCAAGATCTGGCAACGCTGTAGCAGCTTCTTGGTTCAGGCCGCTCTCACTGCGTTCTTTCAGCTCCATGAATGGCATGAATGAATGCTTCAGTTATTTTGTGAGTAGGTGCATCACGAGTAGTGTATAGGAAAAAAAGTCTTCTGAATAATGCTTTATTTTAAAAGAAATGTACTGAAATAATACGTAGAACAACAGAAAGGAACAAACAAGATGACTTGGAGAAAAAGAAAAGGAACATGAAATTATAGTTTGCCTATATATAGTTACGTTATAGTATAGCCTTCTATTTCTGGAACTTCCTCAACTTGCGACTTTGGTTTACTTTTCTCTGAATAATACGTAGGTAGGTACACCTATGCATTCGGTTCGGAAAATTTTTTTGGACCACTCAAAATGCTTTCGTTTACCAACATTTCAAGGTGTGTAGATTCCAAAAACGCGATGTCCGTCCGCCGTATCATCCATATCTACCTTAAAATCGGTTTTAAAAAAAATCGTTCTTTCGCACACATTTGGGCCCCAGTTGTGTTCCCTATCTCGGCAGCCCGATCGGAAAACATCCAGGGGTGTGCAAAATTAGGTACCTACCTATTTTTGAGATTTTAGTGAACTTGGGCTTGTGGGGTATCGTTTTCCATGTTTATTTTATTTTTATTTTTATTTTATTATTCAACGGCTAAAGCCTTTTTACAATATGTACCTACATCATGCTTAATGAAATGAGTGAAATAGTAAAAATATAATGAAACAGATAGGTAAGGAACTAAAGTAAAAGGACATGAAGACAGAATAATTGGTCAGTTCCTACTAGGTAGGTGTTTAAAATGTTCATTTTTAAAATGTTCTTATGCTTTTCAAATGATGAATAGAAGTAGGTACTGAAAATGTCAATATCTGGATTTTTTATTGCCAATACGTTGAAGACGGTCTAAAGGAGAATAAAAAGCGTACGCATTATAATGGAAAGCTGGAGAAAATGTTGAATGATGTCGGGACATGAAAACTAATTTGGGAGAGAAGTTCGGGGGCGTTTATCAGTCCTCAGTCAGTTTATCATGTTTTTTAGGGTGAGGAGACCAAATATGAAGTCAAAATCAACGAGAAGTATCGAGTGTTGTATTGAGGTCATAACGAAGTTTTAACTCTCAAAACTAAATGCGTATGGGTCAAAAAACTGTGGAAATGGCTGTAATCACCAGAAATTTGTGTAACACAGGAAGTAGTAGGTATCGACATGTTAATCAGGACAATTCAATGGCAAGTTCAACGATCGAAGATAACATCAAAAATAGAAGCCTAATTCGAGTTTTTGGGGCCAAAACTGTCAAAAATAGCGATATAAATAATTATTATTACACATGAAATAAAGAATAAATGAACAGCCAATATTTCTGTAGGTGTGTCCAATAAACCCATGCGACAAGGATTTTGCAGCGGTTTTTTTTTAAGATTTTTGATCACAAACATTCTTGGAATAATTCGAAACCACATTGACCGCACGGAATGCTGTCTTCTAATGTGGAATATCCACAACCAGGCGATCTCTTAGAGACAACAGACGAATGTTAGGATGTCTTTTTGGTCAGGAGCCTTCAAAAACTTATCGTCGAACTCTTGAAAGATTAAAATATTCATAACATTCAGTGGTGAATGTCACAGAATATTCTGTTATCATAACAATCACTGTAGCTGAATGATGGAAAGCACTGTAGGTACGTATCTTTAGGCTCTGCAAGGGTCCATTCTTTCTATTCTCCCTGTTGATTTACTTGTCTGCTGTAGCTAAACCATTTTCGGAAAAATGTTATATATACAATTTTTTTTAAATATAATTTTGCTTTTGGTGCTTATTTCGCCCATTTCGAGTGCATATTTTGGCCAAATTTTGTGCATATAATTCCAGTCCCTAGTCATCACATTAATCCTATAAGAATAAATGTAGGTAGGTGCTTAGTTGAAGGAGATACGAGTGCCTCTTGACGAAGACGAGGCTTGACGTAGAGAGGATAGCGCCCACTTGGCAGACGTTTTTATCGCGACGTTCTTGGTGGTGAACGGTGAAAAATCGCAGGAGCAGAACGACCTCCAATAAATTGTTCGAAACTTTATCCCCCCCCCCCCTTTGGAGTGACAAAAGAAGAATGGAAGTCAAAAGCCATACTGAGAAATGGGAATAATAATGATAAGACTTGCAAAGGCACCGAAACGCCTTTTTTCCCCACCACAACGACCGTCCCTCCCCTCCCGGTCCCTTCATAGCCTGTTAAGGGGGCGCGGGACGGGAAGGCCAGTAGCACCCCCAACCACGAGAGTGCGCTGAACATCACTTCCACATCGCTTCCGCGGGAAGATTCCCAGCGAGATTTGGAGATTTGGCGCCCACCGGTAGGGGCGCCTGCCGAATTTCGATGGTTGTTGTAAGTGCGCAGTTAGTTTTTAGTTATCAATTCCATTGCCTTATGGACACTATAACATTCGTGATTAGGTACGTGAGCTTCTCCTCTCCCTCTGCAAGTTTTCCGCTCGACAGGTTATACTCTGTTGTTTTTAGTTCATTCCTTTGTTCTCCTTCTTCTCTCACTCCGTTCATTCACGTTAGTATCAGTATATACTATTGTTCATTCGTAGTGATATCCGTCGAGTGTATCAAAGTGTATGCCTCCACCGCCGAAGAAGTGGACCAGGAGAAACATCGGTAACAAAGGCGAAAAAAAAGAGGCGCAGAACAGTAAGTTGATACCGCAGATTTACATAATTAGGTACCTAATTAATCCTTAGTGTTTTCTGTGTAGAGCAACAAATTGAAATAGTTTTCAGATGTAGTAGTAGTAGTATACAGATTTTGTGTTAGTCTAATGATTGTCACGTAATTAGTACCTACGTTCTCCGTAGTTTGGGAGTAAAACTCAACCCAGCATTCCACGAAAATCTTTAACCTTCGTTGGAAAGTTATTATAAAATATCCTGCGGCTAAAACTCCGTAGTTATGATTCCGTTGGACATCTACAGAAATGTTGGCTGTTCCTTTACTGTTTCTTTCAATTCAATCAGTCAAAATATCAAGCAGATACAATCTGCGATGAGCAATGAATAAAAAAATCTTTAGGTAGCTACCTACCCTACTCTGAACGTCAAAATTGAATTGCAATAAGTTTAAAAAAAAAAGAATGTTTCCATGGTTAATATAGATGGATGTGTTTCCAAGGTTTTTTGGTTTTGTAGATTAGGAAACCTCAATAAAAACCTAAGAAATACTGTAAATTGCCAACTCTTCACATCTACCTATCAGTCAAAACACCAAGCAGATACTCGATAGATTAAAATGTATTTCTAAGGTTTTCATTGATATTTCTAATTCATTGCAATCAGTATACCCAAATTTACTGATTTTATGTTATTTTCTGTTCTCAGTTCATGTCCAAACAACATCCGATCCAGAGTCTGGCAGACAGTGATGTCTCCCACCAAATGGTCTTTCTTTGAGTAAAAATCAGGTAATACTTCTTATTATTAGAAGCAGATCAAATATTTCGCTGTAATATCACATTCCCCAGATTCTTCATGCGCTTCTCTGAACCTGCAAAACTTTGACACGCTCTCCTGTAAAATCATCTGTATTGGACTTACCTACCACGTTTTGCCAGATCAGCACAGATTTATAATACGCAGTGGCGTAGTGTTGAAAAGGGGGGGTTATCGGAAATAGAAAAAACATCCTTTCACGCAATGGCTATAAGAGCGAATTTTCAAAGAAATTCCTGATATTGTGTAAAAAGATGATATAGCGAGAATCCATACCACTTTTCTTAAAATTATAACTTTTCGTGATTTTACCCATTTTTACCGATGTTTGACCCTAATAACGTCAAATTTGACCCACTTGCTTTTGAGAAAAATAGTTTTATCATCGAGGTAGTACCTCCGTCGTCATTAACCACCCCACACAACGTCAGGTGAATTAATATTGATTTTACCATTAATACCAATTTTTTACCCCAAAAAATCAAAATCTGACCCCTATTCTGTGTGAAAAACAACTGAAATGGTATTTTTCTGTCTTCACTCAACCTTCCGTACAACTTCCAATGATTTGTATAGCAATTTTAGCCGACATTTAGCCCCTAAAAACTCCAATTTGACTCCCTTGGAATTTGAAAATTGCTCATCTTCGAACTCATCCTTTCGTTTGGCAATACAAACGGTTTGGAGAAATCTGGAATTTTTACCATGTGCCTACCCAAGGACAGAAATCATCTGTAGTGGCACATAAATCTACGTAATAAATTTTTGCTAAAATCTAGGGATGAACTTAGGATGCTCTGAACCGGATTTGCCTATAAAATGTTACCCATAGCAATAGCTTTATTTTCTTTGAAAATTCGGTAATAAGGTTTGAAATTACAAAGAAAGCTGAATTTAAATTAAATTTAACAAAGCACTAAATGTTACAGATAACATTAGGTAAGATAAACTGATGAAATACACACAACAATGTTCGCGAATTTTTAAGGAAAATGAAGGTATTGCAATGGGTCCAAAATTTTCAGAACATAAGTTTTTGAAATTATTTTATAGACGAATCCGTTTCAGATCATCCTGATTTCATCCTTAGATTTTAACAAAAATGTATACCTATATTTATATACATTTATTTATGTGTCACTCCAGACGATACCTGACCTTGGTTACGTGATAAAAATTCCAAATTTCGCCGAAATGTTCTTATCGCCAAACAAAAGGATAAGCAATTTTATAAAATTTGAAGGGGGTCAAATTTGAGTTTTTAAGGGGTCAAAAATTGGTAAAAACTGCTAAAATTGTTATATAAAATCACTGAAAGTGGCATAGAAGGGTGAGTGAAGGCAGAAAAATACCATTTCAGTTGCTTTTCACACAGAACAGGGGTCTAATTAGGATTTTTGGGGGTCATTGACATTATTTATTAACATTATAGAAGATAGCACCTATACATGAAATAAGTGTATGTAGGAAAACTTTATTTACATTACATTCACTTTATTTACATTTACATTTAATATTATAGAAATGCCTGTTGTAATTTGCTACTGTGTATTTTTGTTCAGGAAGACGATCAGAATTGACGAGATATCCGAAGTTGACAACTCCAGTCGTATATACAGCAAGAAGCGAGTTTGAACTCCGATTTAAATGAACATGAACCTAAATGGATTTCCGAATACCTACCTAGATCCAGACTAACTCAGTGTCCAATAAAATAAAATAAAAGCTAATGTGAGCAGTGTAACTGTATAATATTATTCATGAGCTTTCCAATTTACTTTTCTATTTGTTTACATTTCAGTCATTGAATAAAACAAACACCTGAAAAGTTATTTGTTACTATCTAATCCTCTTCCTACTGTCGTTCAATTCAAGTAGGTAGTGAAAGGTATGATGATTAAAAGTAGGTACTTGAAATCATGTTGGATAATTTGTCTTTGAATTGATTCTGTATTAGTATGACAGGTAGAACACTTTAGACAGTGTGTAATCAATCTTTAAAAAAGTCATGTCTAATTTTGAGT
Source organism: Leptopterna dolabrata (assembly GCA_954871275.1). Taxonomy (NCBI): domain Eukaryota; kingdom Metazoa; phylum Arthropoda; class Insecta; order Hemiptera; family Miridae; genus Leptopterna; species Leptopterna dolabrata. Next base: position 8,046,156 of record OX940986.1, on the reverse strand, counting down.
GAAGTACACATAAGTATTAATAAAAATGAAATGAAATTACAAATCTCACACTGTGTGGGAGTACCTAAGTTATTTGTCTCACACAGGTAGGTATCTGTGTCCAGTCGATACATTCATTGGTCACACATTGATTTACATAAATAAAAAATAAACAGTCAAATTTACATACATATATAAATGCCCAGTAAAACTCCTCTCAAAATTAAATTATTACGTAACATAAAAGTACCCCAGACAGAAAAATAATAGTACCTACAACAATCCGGATGGCTCAGAGATTGACCTTGCGCCACTCAGCCGGCAAGGTAAGTTTCGAGGCTTTCAGATAATATTATGTGACGAACAAGAAGTTCGAGCAGAATAGTTAAAAAATAAGAAAATTAAGTAGGTACATGCCTATACTTCCTCAAATGAATTCAGGTATGCACCTAGCGATTGTGGCGTCAACTTTCGATCTACCTAGCGGATTATTTCTCAAACAATTGTTTACCCACTTAAAACAATCATCCCCTATTTTTTTAAATTGATTTTGCTAAATTTAATCAAGTTTATGAAACATTTAATTGGTATACGTAATTAATACGTACCGTAAATAGGTAGGTAGCTACCTACTATGAATAATAAAATTATGGCTGATTGGATTGTAGCTATTAGGAAAGTAGGTAACCAACATAATTGGGAAAATACTGTAAAAATTACTTATCCAATCATGTGAAAACTATGACGGTAATTAGGCTGAGGTAGGTGAGCATGTGGAAGGAAGGGTGGAAGGGTAGGCCAGCTCAACAGGGAACTAATATTCTGAAGCTTAGCTGGGATGCAGACTGTGAGGGTTACAGCGATGCCATTCGTTCGGTGAATATGGCAACACCGCCTCCTCCCTTGCCCCTCCGACCAAGAACGTTGAAAATTACCTCCTTCCCAGGCAAAGAGCCGCTGGAACTGATAATGCCATGGATACTATACTAGACTACACGACGAGCGAAGCGACAGGGCAGGGTGGCTGCGTGTGAAGGGGGAGAGACTCGGCACATTGCCCGCAGAGAGCGCCTACAGGCAGCGCCCCCTTTCTCGAGCCTTTTTTCAAAATACGTAAAATTTTTCTTCACGTTTTCTTTCTTATTTTACATAACAAAATTTTGATTCTTGGATTATCAACTTTATTATCTCTCCGAAAATGTCGTAAAACACAAACATTCAAGAAAAAGTTTTTTAAACTACATTTTTGAATTTGAATTTTCGGAAATTTCAGGAATCATTTAGAGCTATGACCCTAACTCTATTCACGGATTAATATAATGCGTATTAGGACCTTCCCCAGAACTGTAAGTTAACCACAGCCAGAGAAAACGTGAAGAAACTGACAAAAAACAGGGTCTGCGCCCCCTTAAGCAGTTGGAGGTGGCTTTCCTGATGGCGGCGAAGGAGCGTTGGCGGGGAAATATTCGGTGATTTATAACTGGGAATGTTTGCGGCGATAAGGAGGAAGGAAAAGGCATTTGTCTTCCTTTAAAAAGGAGCGAGGATTGATGGCTGAAGTGCTTTCGCGGGCTCATCTTAAACAGGGCGCCCTCGAGGGAGGAGCAAACCCGAGGTCCGGCTCACTTTCGAGGGCGCCAGATACGAATATTACGACCCACGCCCCAAGAAAACCGAAAAAAACTCCAAAATATGTACTCAACGACCGAGAAATCTTTTTAAACGACACAAAAATTTGGGGTTTTTGTCACACACCGCCGAAGTGGCTCGTACACTGGGGGTCTCCGGTGTTGATTTTTCGTACGCCCGTTCTTGATGGGCCACTGAAAACCCCTCGTGCCAAAGCCCCTGTACCAAATTTCAACCCTCGGGACCATCAGGTGCCGGAATTACGGAAGTTTAAAAACGCTACTAAATCCTCGTCACGTGGGTTTATTTATTCTATTGGACCTACAGGAAGATCTACAGAATTGTTAGCTGTTCATTTATTGTTTATTTCATGTGCAATAATTGAAATAGCTATTTATGATGGTTTCCACCAATTTTGGCCCCCAAAAACACAAATTAGGCTCCTACTTTAGCGAATTTTCGAAGAAAAGGAAGCTATTGTTCTCGGTCCAAAATTTTTAAAACTCGAATTTCCGAAAGATTTTTATACCAAAATCCGTTTCAGACCATCCTGAATTCACTGCCGAAAGACACCAAAAATTATATGTGTATATATATATATATTTATATATGTATGTGTCATTCCAGACGATAACTCTCGAAAGAATTGAGATAAAAGTTCAAATTTGCATGAAAAATCTGTCTTGGCAATCGACAGGCTAAGTTCGTAGATGGGCAGAATCGGGTCACCCTAAGGGGGAGTTTTGGGGAGTTTTAGGGGGGGGAAATTACCCATAAATTCCCAAAATGAAACAGTCTGACAAGTGACACCTCATTTTAAAGGTTTTTGTACGCTGAACACGATGGTGAAATCAGAATTGCGATATCTCATTCCGTTCTCAAACTGGAGCACTTTGAAGATGAAGGAACGTGGTTATTTCTTGAGATGTTCTTCCTGGTTCGTCTGCTCTAATCTGATAACGGAATGGGATATCGCAATTCTGACTTCACCATCGTGTTCAGCGTTGGAAAATCTACAAACCGAAGTGTTACTCGGCAAAAAATGGAACAAAAAATTTGTTACCTACGTACCCAATACCTACTCTTCTGGTATTCAAAACATTTTTGATTTCCCCCTCCCCCTCCTTCCACCCCAAATTTTACTTTGCGTAAAACTACTCCTGTTTTAATTTTGTATGGTATCAAGTTGGGAAAACATTGGCCGAAAATTAATTTTCAGAAAATTTTAGGCGGAGGAGGAAGATGCCGAAAACTTCGAAAATTCGCTCTTATAGCCATGCTGCATGACTGTTTTTTTTTTTTTTTTTTTTTTTTTTACAAATTATCTCTGTTCACCCGCTGATAAACTTCAAGTGTTATTATACATATTTATGGTGATTTCAGACAATTTGCCAAGTACGAACTAAATCACTCTCGAAGAAATCGTGGAAACCCATTTCAAAGAAAAACGAAGCTATTAAAAAGTTGTCTATTTCCACTAATAATGTATTAGTGGAAATAGTCAACTTTTCAATAAATCCGTTTTTCTTTGAATTTCCCAGGTTTTTAACTCATAAAACCTTTGTTACAACCTCAATTCTTCACTATTTGGTCAAAATCGACTTCATCGCCCTAAAAAAAAAACCTGGAAAACTCCTCACAAGCTCATGTACTAAAACTCCAAAAAAAACCATTTTGGTTTATTATTCTGTGAATAGTACACCTATGTATTCGCTCAGCAAAAAAAATTTTATAACACCCCCTCAAATTTTTTTCTTTTCCGTTTCAAGGTGCGTAGATTCCAAAAATGCCATGTCCGTCCGCCGTATCACGTGTACCGGCTTCATTTTCGGTCTACAAAAATTCGTTCTTTCGCACACATGCTCCATTTGCGTCCCGGAACTTTGCAAACCGATCGGAATATACTCAGGGGTGTTATGTGTGAAAATGTGGATAAAAATAGGTAGGTGGATAGGTACTTTTTGCGTTTTAGTAACATGTTATATAGTAACATGAGCTTTTGAGGTATCGTTTTCCATGTTTTTGGGGACGAGAAGACCGAACATGAAGTCGATTTTGACCAGAGAGTGAAAAATTGAGGTTCTACCGAATGTTCTGCTCCCAAAATTAATTTTTCGTGAGTCAAAAACCTGTGAAATCACAATAAGTTTGTATAATAACACTAGAAAAAGTTTCAACACGTGGATCAAGATGAATAAATGGCACTACCAATGATCAAAGATAATTTGAAAAAAAAAAAAAAAAAAAAGGAGCCTACTCAATTCCTGTTTTGGGGCCAAAATTGGTGGAAACCATCAGAAATAGCTATTCGAACTATTTCACGTGAAAGAAACAACAAATGAAGAGCCTAGGTAGGTCCAATAGAATAATAAACCCATGTGACAAGGACTTCGCAGTGTTTTTCACCCGTAACACCCTGGGTATATACCAATCCGGCTGCAGTTCCGGGACACAACTACGCCCAAATGGAGCTTGTGTGCGAAAAAATGTTGTGTACCCTCAATATTTCTGCTCTCTACGATTATTTTGCGTGTAGTTAGAAGCGTTACAAAGAGATCCCCCCCCCCCCCCCCCCCACCGCCATTGAATATTGCTATCGCCGCCCCTGCCCGAAGTACCAACTTGTCAAACCATCATCTGCAGATCTCCATTACTCATTTTATTCCGAAGTTCCGAGTGTTAATTTGTATTGTTAATTCACTGAGATTACGGTAGTAGCTGATTTTGGGTGGGTAGCTACGATTCCATTCCCAGAACAGTCTAAATTTGCTTACTTGAATATTACACACCTACCTACGTTTTCAAAAAATTATTTAAACAATTCAAAAAATTATAAACGCCCAGACGACTCCAGAGCCAAGGATCAATAGTTCAATAAATCCTTCACAGTCTTCAGCGTTTAATTTTGTATACGTTTATTGAGGCGACATTGTTATGAAACGATAAACATCAGATTCTCAGGGAATGAGGTATGCAGTTAGAAATAAGAGCTGAATAGAACTGTAGAATAAGGTACAATCGACGAAAGCATCAATTTAATACCACTTCATGAGGTATGAACTAAAAACAAAGGTAATTATCAAACGTGATAGCGAAATGAATAAACTTCGCCTAAACATTAGAAAGTCTGATAATGTACAATGTACAAGAACTTACATAAACGTGTTTGGGTCGAATTGCCTCTAATTTGGTACAACTAAATCCTGTACAAATAGATCCTATTTAAATTATATACAATTCGTAATTATCAATATAAACAAAACCGTGCATCGACGATTTGGACGATGAACCAAACGACGTGAACCAACAAGGGTAAAACAATTTGGGGAAAAAAGTCCATTTTACGTTTAGGATATAAAACTATGTACAGCGATGTCAGTTATAACATCGATTTGTCATCGACATTTCAAAACCCTAATAATTACAAACTTGTTTTTCTGTTTAAGGAATATTAACCTATAGGAAATTAATATCGGAGAGTGAAGTTCTGGCCACGAGACACGAATGCAGTCTGAGAACAGAAACAAGAGAAGGTATTAGAGGTTAACTTCTTCTTCTTCTTCTCTTATTCTTCTATAAGAGGTCAACGTGAATCCGCCCATAAGCTCAACGCCTCTATAACTCCAACAAACTAACTATATATCGTCCCCCTGAAAGGCGGAATATCGTAACCGCCATTTTATGCAATTTTGAGTTATTGTAACCTTGGATTCGTCTTAAGAAGGCGCATCTACCTAGCTACTTATCACAAGTACCAAAAACAGCCTCAAACTTTTCAAACTGTAACCACCGATTTGGTAAAATATCGTATCCACCATTCATTCAAAACGTAAGCGCCACGATTGTACATATCATAAGCGACCCATTCCCAATAACTTGCGTCAAAATGGCAGTGTTAACATCATGCCATCTATCGTAAGCACCAGGGAGCAGCGTATCGGATGCACCTATCGAATTTGAGCAAAGTATCGTAAGCGCCTCTTCCCGAGTGCGCGCGAGTGGTGGTACACTGGTTTTCCAAATAATTATTTTCCAGTAAGAGATCAAGAATATTGTAAGTGCCGAAATGTGTATCGTATCTACAGCTATTCTCCCAGTTCTTCAAAATAGCCAGAATAGCGCAAGCGCCTGTTTCTCAAAAAAAATACCACTTCCCGGGGCTTTTTTTTAAAAAATAAATCGACAGAAAACGTTCCAGTTTACGCTAAAATGTCAAGTTTTTCGTCTGTCCTGCGAAATTCGGAAAATGGCGCTTACGATATTCTGCCTTTCAGGGGACGATATGTCGAACTAATGATAGGCCCATGAGTTAATTAGGGTGATTAAAAGTAAAAATGCGTCAAAAAATGGCGCACCAGGTCTATTGATATCTGACTGGCTGTTCGCCCAAGGAATTAGGCCAAAAAAAGAGAATTTGTAACCCACAAAAATTCCTCACTGAACTGAATAAATACTACATCTTCAGGGAATTTTCATTTTTTGTCGGCCTGACAAGTCACAGGTACCCAAATCAGACAGGGCAATAGGAAAGGAGAATAACTTCCTACATGGCGCCTTTTGAATACAAATCACATGGAGGGCTACTGATGTTGGTTAACTTCTGACCCACTGTGTCGCCACTATATGGCAAATAGTGTCCCTATGGAACCTAATTATATAATATACATTAATATGCATATGTGAATAGCATCCACGGAATATTACCTGCATGTTTTCTCATTTTCATCTGCTATTTACAACGGTGGAAATTATTAGGTGATAAAAACAAACAATTATTACAGACTCTAGCCAACCCAAAGGCCGAGTTTGCTAAATTTGATGGGTATGAGATATTAAAATATTATATATTAGTACAGATTATAAATCCATAGGGCACTGGGTTCGCCAGAGCAGCCGTGGTGACACGAACGGTTGTATAATTCAACAACGTTAAATCATACACAATAGCCCTACACGTACTATAAACTCAAAGATGAAGCCGGTAATTTTATTTATAATGCACTTATAATATCCATGGTCGCAGGCTGGGGAGACACTGTGGATGTCCCAGGTTAAATAAAGCTGTTTTGAAAAATTCTGCAAGCATTAAAATCGAAAAATATACTGGACTACTTTGATCAATTCTTAAATGAAATCCCAAGCTGTCCAGAGTGGTAGCAAATAACCAAGTCCGATGTTTCATCAGCAGAACTATTTAACTCTAGTTTTTATCGATTTCTGGATTTTTCCAATTTCAGAGATGCGTGGTTTTGCAAAACCGCACCACAACCGTGAAATAAAGAGTTAGGCCAAATCTGGAGAAATAGCCGAGTTGTGATTCAGAACTAAGACCTTTTTTTGAAGAAGCGGAGTTTGCACGCGGAGTTAGAAATTGACGATTCCGTGGGCCTCGGCGTCGTCCGCGTGGACCATGTCGTCTCCCCAAAGGACTTCAACCATCTGGACGCTGCCGTCCTCAGCTACCGACAGCATCTGTTTGGTCGGATCCGAACTGTCCGGCATCTGAACGTAGAGCGTCCCGTCCTCGGCTTGCTCGACTTTCTGGACGATCATCCCGTTCTCGTCGACCATGCAAAGCGTGTTGGCACCATCCTCCCCCTCCACAGTCTGCAGCGTCACCTGGTTGATTTAAATGAAATTAGGATTAATTTCACATGAGCTGTTTCAAAATTCGAGAAAGAAAACGTATGGGTATCCATACAATAATGATTTCAGTGTCTGAGGAAATCAATCAGGAGCCTAAAGAGAATAGAATAAACATGGCAAGGTGTAACAGACAGGCCTTGGTCTAACCTGAGCATGGATACTTGGTGTCAAACCTGCCGAACCACCTCTGGCCATATACCCAGTCTAGCCATAAGTTCTGTCACACAAGTTTGACCTTGATCTGTTGGCCCGATAAAAAGGATATTCCCTGCTCTCTTTCATCTTTTTTCACCACGCTCCATCTATTTTTGAAACATGAGCCACTCATCAGTTCGTATTGTGTCCATGCAATGGAAAGATCAATCAAAGAAGATCACGCTGCAGTTATTGCTCTTTACCGTGAAGGTAAGTCAGCAGGACAGACTTTCAAATTGCTCAAATCATCAGGATTCAATCGCAGTTTCATTTATCGGACCATTGATCGGTACCCAGAGAGACCCAGGGGATTGAAGACAGGCCTCGGAAGGGTCGCCCAAAGTCGGCTCGGACTGCAGCGAGAATCGAAGCAGTAAGACATCGGATTTTGAGAAATCCTTTGCGTAAGCAAAGTGGGATGTCACGAGAAATGAACATGTCTGCTCGTTCACTTTCCCGACTCCTCAGAGAAAACCTAGGACTCAGAGCGTACTGTATTTGCACTGGGCACGCCTTACCTCCATGTCTGAAATAAATGAGAAAGGAAAGACTCCTCAGCCAATACGCCGATGAAGCTCATTGTTCAATCCTCTTCACAGATGAGAAAAAATTTAACCGCCAAAATGAATTTACGCTAGAAGTTCTCGAGAAGCTTCAGAAGTGGTCCCTCTACAGTTCAAAGAGGACACCATTCAGCGAGTGTATGGTTTGGTGGGGAGTTTTCTGGAAAGGAAGTTTCATGAAACTTCATTTTTGTGAAAAAGGCGTAAAAACCAGTGCAAAAGTATCAAGACAGCGTCTTACAAGTTCTGGTGCTTCCCCTGAATGAAAAATTGTTCGATGGAGAGCACTGGGTGTTCGAGCAAGTTTCACAAGGCCAGAACCACACAAGCTTGGCTAGAAGAGGATGCGCCTGAATTCATTAGTGCTGACGAGTGGCCCTTCGCTAGCCCAGACCTTATTGGATTATAAATTATGGTCAGAATTAGAGGCTATGGCCTGCAGACGAGCACTTGTGAGAGCAGTAGAAGAGATACTAAGGATAAGGTGCGTGCCGCTTCTGACGACTGGCCAAGACGGCTTAAGGAACGTGTAAAGCCAAATGCCCAGTTACCCCCAGCCCAGTTACTTCCACATTCCAAAAATGAACTTTTTTTTTTTCAAATGCATTTTTGTGAAGTTTAGCATTTCCTTGAGAACTGTGTGACGGAACTTATGGCTAGACTACGTGGACAATTGATAAAATTTGTATCAAAGCTATTCTTAAATTTACACAAAATCCCATCTCGCTCCTGGGCCTTCTCCTCAATAACTCGCAGGTTCTTGTTGTCACAGATCATTATAAATACCTTACTATGCTCATTATTAACAAGTCTTGTACCTATACTTGTAATAAAAATTAGTAATGATGAGGTTCTTGACCGCTGGAATAAGTAAGTTAGTAATTAACTTACTTATTAGTAATATTAGTATCCTTATTACTGTCTTAATTACTTAATTAGTAACTTAAAAAAATAGTACATACTTTAGTTAAAAACTTAGTAATCGGTACTTCACTATTAATTAGTTAAGTACTTAACTTTTAGCAATTAGTAATATTAGTTATTACTTAACTTTTAGTTTTAGTTATTACTTAAACTTTAGTAATATTAGTTATTACTGTCAAAAACATTAGTAATATTAGTAATCTTTTTACATAACTAAGTAATTAGTAATTTCGGGAGGGAGACCCCCTCGACCAGTGTGATGCCACTTGTTGCCGAAGCTCATAGAAAAAGAACTATTCGTCATAGGAGAGTGCGGTTTGTCTCAAAAGTTTTAGAATGGAACGTTCTTTCATTTAAAAATATATACACAAGTCATCGGCACTGCTAACTGAGGTACAGCATTTTGAAAATTTGGTCGTGCAGTCATATAAAACTTATGTTTAGAAGGATTCTCACCTGTTTCCCTCCATCCATCTGCAGCATCTGTCCCGCTTCCACCGTTGCCACTGAGTCATCAGTGAAATCGGGGACGATGTCTGCTGTGATCATCTCTACTGTTTCCGCGTCTTCCAGTACAGTGTCCACATCTTTTTTCACCTGGAAAATATTTACCGAGGTGAAGGGGAGGACAGATCATAGATTGAAGGACAGATGAATACTAACAGGTTTCCCTCGTACAGCAACCCATACGTAAAAACAAAAATGGCGATATGGGCAAGATCTTTCACACGCTTCAGGTTGTCTATAAGTATTGAAAGACGACCTTTTGAGAACAAAATAACATCGAGGGTGGAGGTCCCTCCTTGCTTTGTCTTTCAACGTTCTTGATGCTCTCCCCATAGGAGCTGCCATTACCACCTCGCCCGTACGGCATGGATACTCGAGAAGCAGGTATCCACGACGAGCAGCATCGCTCCCAGTGGTTTATTCTACCTGCAAGCTTAAGGTCCTACCAACAGCTGTTAAAAAAAATGCCTATGGTCCATGAAGCAAGACTTCCTCCATCCATGCTATCCATTACTCCATTCTTCAAGAAACTGATAACCACTCAGTAGTTAATATCGAGCTTCCCTCTGTCCCAACCTTCTCAAATGCAGTCTGATTAGCCAAAAACATACTAAACCCAAAATCCTGAATTGTGTAGGTACTCAAATTAATGAGCAATAGGAAGTTGGCTGAAATTCGCATATTTTATTTATACTATATTGTATTATATTTATACTAACTTGTAGTTATGTAGTTATTTATTTTGTATTCATTATTAACTACAGTGAAACCTCCGCTAACGGACCCGTCTCTATAGCCGAAACCTCTTCATAGCCAACAAAATCTGTGGTCCCGACCGAAGCCCGTTTATTTTACTGCTAATAAACCCTCCCCATAGCGGAACCTCTCGATACCAGTCGCGGACAGAAAAATCCGGTCCCAAATGTGGTTTTAACCTCTCGACAGCGGAAGTCAGGCCCGGAGGGCGAAAGGTAGGGATTGTTTGTTTCAATTAACAACGTTCAACGAGATGGTACGTAAGTTAAAGTTTGCGTTACAACTGCCTTGGTCTAGTTATTTCGCCAGTCAGTATTGTGTGAGCCTCCAAACAGGAACAAGCTGTCATTACGGACTGTCAAACCGATGGTACAGTCATCGAATATAACGTTTTATAAAATCAATTTTGAGACCTTTTTTTGAATGTACAATAATTGCGAGAAAAAAAAACTCTCAACACCAGATCTTCCGCTATTGAGAGGTTTTCCTGATAGCGAACACCTCTCGATAACGAACTTTTTTTCTGGTCCTGTGAGAGTTCGCTATCCGGAGGTTTCACTGTACCAGTGAACCAGTAGCTTTGTTCGTGCAGTCCCTCAGAGCTTGTTCAGAGCAACCCGGACATGCGCAGTAAGGGTGAGGCAAAGATTCGTTGTTCATGCAGACCCAGGGCAGATGATTCGGTGTTCGTGCTGGCCATGGGGCTTCCTCCAAGCTGCTCTGAGCAAGCCCAAGGGGAAGACCAGGGGCAGCTGAGCACTGTTCTTCCGTGCAAGCACCCTCGACCCGTTCGAGCTGCCTGTGCTCCGAAGAAGCTCCAGGCTCACCCTGCTCAGAGCAAGAGTGCTCAAAGCTCACACTACACCAAGCCAGTTTGGTTCAAGCGAAAACTGAACTTGCCCCAAGGGAAGAGCACGAACAAAGTTAGTGAGACAATCCAAGATGGCCAAAGGTTTCCAAGATACAGATCTCAAGACGCACGCACTTATCGTTAACAATGTCAGAACTTTTCCCTAAGCTATTCTTTTCTAAATCTCGTCCATCTACCAAAAAACTAAAACAAATGAAAGCAGACTATTCAGCGAACTATCACACAATATTACTAGCCAATACAGTGTTTTAGTAAGCTACCATTACCTCTACAATGTGTTCCATTCGTCTAACATTCGATAAGGCGTTGGAGGTGTCATCACCAAAACTGTCGACTCGTATCACTGAAGGAGGCTTCCCGCCGTTCTGCTTCTCGGCCGGTTGCACCTGCTGTATGATCATTGGCTGCTGAATATCCGGCTGAGACACCCGCTGAACTGGCTGTTGCACTTGGTGTAAAACGGGCAAAGGCTTCTCCGCCTGTTTGGACGGAGCTGCTCGCAGCGGTGGAGGCAGTTGGGGACTGTTGGGGTTTTGGTGTGTCGTGTATTTACACCTGTCACACTGCAGCCACATAGTGTCTTTCGTATCTTTTAGATCGTCGTTGTCAACTTCGCCACACATCGCCTTCCTTTTCCGCGCCTGAAACATGGATAATTTTATTAAGCGAGCAAAACAGTGAAATTATGTAAGTAGCCGCGATTACTCAAGTACAATCTACCTTCCCTACAAACTTGGGAACTTGAAAAAAAAATTCGACTCGAAATGGAATAGATCAATAATATAAAAGAATTACCACAAGAAAGAAGTACGTAATTGGAACCAAGAAGCTTTCCACCCCAAACAATCCATTCCAGCCCAACATCTCCTTCCCTTAGGGCCACATTTCACTCCAGTATTTCGAAAAATGTGTCTTTATGCAGGAAAAATATAATCGTCAATGGCCACCTTTTAACCGGAAACCCCTCCAAAATCCGTTTCATGCATCGGAGATCTCAAATTTTCAATTTTTCGTGTGTGTGTCATTCCGCACGACAAGTCCCTTAATTTCCATGGTAAAACATTGGTTCTTGTGCAGAAAAATCCGTCTCCGCAATTGTACGAGTTCGTTACCCAGCCCGATCGCTATGTGCGCAGGGGTCCAAATTTACAAATTTTTGGCCCAAAAAATCAAAACAAAAAGGATTTCAGCAACACAAACATCTGGTCAATCATATTTTTTTGGCCGCTGAATCGATTGCGAGTATTTCCACCACCGAGCATCAAAATCATAAATTTTTGGTTCAAAACACCAAAAAATGCTTTTTTGACATAATGTTTCTGCACGACGTGCCACTCTGGTCTCGAAAAGTGCACAGTCAAGCCTTAATGAGTGCTCTGGCAGATGAGCATTAATTAGAGTTCTCAATTTCCCAAACTGTTTCTTTGAAAATTCGCTCTTTAAGTCATGCTGCATGACTGGATCTTTTTTTTTTTTTTTTTAAATTATCAATTCCCCCCTCTGTCGATAATTTCACGTTGATTCCTTCAACGAGTTTTTGACATTTGTACGGGATTGCCACAATCCCAATGCACCTACTTCGTGAGGTAGGTTCGAACATTTTCAAGTTGAATAAACAATTCGTTATTTCCGACAATGCGCTAGTCTGACCAGGCAAAAGCTTAGTTTCGCCTGGAACTGAGTGGATGTATGGACTGTCCCCGGAACAGGTCTAAAAGAAGCCAGGAATCAATTCTTCAGGTCATTTTCGATCGAAAAGGACTCATGGCGGTTTCTTTTAAACCCTTAGTTTCCGAGGATTTCGTTATTTTTTTTCTCGTTTATCCGTTTTTCTACATAAAAATCGTCGAAACACACATCTGTAAAACGATAAATACAATTTTGGTGACTACCTTTAAAACCTCGTTAAATTTCCTTTCAGAATATACTAATTTGAATAATTTCTGAGTGTTGTGAACCCCTGATATTCTCGCTTGAAAATCTGAATTTGGCAAATCTCGCAAAATAAGAAAAAATTAAAAGCGCTCTAGCTCAGAGACTGCAACCCGAATTCCACTTGCGCTCAGCCGGAAAACCCTCCTCAGGACCTCAGCTTTCCAAAAACACAGGTGTTTTTAAAGGTTTGTTCAGACAGACAGTCCTGGACGGAATTGCGTGAAAATGAGGGGACAGAACCATCCAGGACTGTGTCCAGAACTGCTTCTGTCCGAAATCGCGCTGATGATTCCGAATGGATAACCTGAAGCACTGTAACCTTCCACATAAGCTGAAGGTAGAAGCACCGAGTGTGCACGTGCAGGATCAACAATCCTCGAAAAAATCCAGGACTGTTAGAACTAGTCCCAAGTGGTCCTGGACTACCTGCCCGAACTGCCAACTCTCGATCCAGGACCAGTTCTGGCACTGCACAAACGCACAAAAAGGGGCGGGGCGTGGCCTGGACAGAACGGACCAGGAATGTCAGTCTGAACGAACATTAAGATATCCTTTTCCACATAATTTTTGATGCCGAGTCAAATGGTGATGCTCTCAATTCATTTTGCCTGGTCGGAGGTGTTGATACGTCCAACAATGCACAATTTTTCTAGGAAATACACAATGCACAAATTTTCATCCGTCAGAATAAGTTTCCGGTAGTTACCAACTGTTTTTTGAAATTTTAAAAATGGGTGTTATGGCGAATTTTATGTGGAAAAATGTGATTTACGAGGGGAAAAAACCATAAAATACAAAAAAAACTCAGATCTAAGGGATTAAAAGAAAATTGCTAAGAGATATTTTCGATAGGAAATACTTAACCAAAAAATCGACCTAACTTCTTGCAGACCAGTTACTGGGACAACCTGTCGATTAGTCTAAATGTGTTGATTCGCCCGTATATAGTTTAGTAGATATCTGGACGTTCATTTCGCTTGCATCTCAAGCAGATACTTAGCATCGCCTACCCATCCAAAATCAAGTTGCGTAGATAAGCTGAACTGCGTAAAATCGCCTGTGTATTGCTTAGCTGATCTGGGTAGCATCGCCTATCTATCCAAGATCACGAAGCACAAATTAGGTGAAATGTGTAGAATCGCCTGCGTGTAAATTAGTTGATCTGGATATCAAAACAGCGATACCATCAGGTAAGCCATCCACGATCACAAAATACGGCTTAGTTGGAGAACGTACTATATTTATGACGAAGGTTTTTGGCCCCGTAATAAAGAATTTGACAGGGGTTTATGATTACTCAAGTAATTGCAGCATTCTCAGGGCATACATTACTCGAAAGTGTTTTCTAAATTCCAAAACGCTTCTCAAACTTTTTCCCTTTCGCGTAGCAATTAAATTTTGAAAATGGGGGCCAGTAACAAAGAACAACCCACATCCGCCACTATTTCGGGAAATTTTTAATAAGCTTTCAACAGCAGCACTCTCAGCAATCAAGTAATCACTAAGACTACGTTCCTTACCTGAAAATCCAAGAAATCGTTTTTCCCTGCTTCTGTTTTAACATCTGAAAAAGTATGAAGATTGAAAATGACTTGATTTATTCGGAAGTCGTACGTTAAATACAAATCCCAAAGATGAGGTCTACAACTGGAACGGAAGTCGTTATAGATTTGACGTAGTGTTCCTCACCTCTTGGCGTAATGTTGGCTCTGGTGTTGACTAGCTCTCCCTCATCCAAATCGTACTTTTTCTCCAAATACCTGAGCACCATCGACCTCAAAGAAGTGAGTTCTTTCTCCAATCTGTCCAAAGAATTAATCATAGTGGCACAGCCCCTGCAGATGATATCGTCCTCGGAAACGACTACCATGTAGCTGAAAAATATAGAATACAGTTGCATCGTGAGTGAAAATGGCAAGAAGTAGATATAGGAGTTGGATGAAAGTAGAATTCCGGGGGCAGTAGATTTCCACCATCACAATGGCTGACCGGCTGAATCGATTTGAAAGCGGTTTTTTGCAAAATTATCAGCAATCAGGAGCGTTGCGTCCATAAGGACACTTGGGCCACTGCCCCGGCTACCAAAAACACTAGGAGTAAAAAAAAATGCCATTGTTCAGTTGGCATTTGAATTTCCCACCATACACTGTACCTAGCATTTTTCAAAAGTTCAACAGCGACTCGCCAGATTTCTCTGGCTATGGAATGGAAATTCTATGGATATTCAATTTATCCTAGTAGAAAATCCATGATGGGCTCCATAGACCAAGCATGTTATCAGAATAAAGTGACAGTAATCGATGTCCTGCAATCAAAATCGAAACCTAGACTCCTGAAACTGGCAGGTAGGTTCTGGGTCCTGGGACCTAGTGTCGCCATGGCAACTGAGAAAAGTGGCCCATCTACGCATGCTCAGTCGAGAGTAAAAATGTTATACGCCATGCCCACTTTGAGCCCCTGTCCCCAAAATCTGATTTCTAATCCAAAATCGTTCGTTTTCACAATCGATTCGATCCCCTCGATTAAATTTGTCATCTCGATACGAGATGCTTCGTCTTCTGATTTGTTTTTGTTGTCTCGTGAATTATCTTCACTTTCTCTGATGAGTCAGTTGTCAGTTTTTAATTTTTTTGCATCAAATTGTATGTGTTTTGCTTTCGGTCCGGTTCTGATGATAGATTTGTATTTGTTGTACGTACGTGCATTTTGTCCTGTTTGCTGTTTGTGGTCTTGTGGATTGATCGGCGTCCTAACACACAGATAACTACCTAGCTTCAAGTCAACAGCTTCTCCATTCAAGTAGGTACCGGCCGACGGGTCATTTGTTGTATTTTAGTTTACTATATTTTTGTAGCACATGAATTCGGCCGCTAATTTTCTGTAGAAATTGTGGACGTTTTCGTAAGACGATAGAGTGTTGATTGGAAGAGAATTTGCTGAATATCAATCGGTAAATAACGGAAGGGTGGTGTTGCCTTGGGGTATTTTGTAGGCAAATCTGTTTGTTGTGTTTTCTGGTTTGGTGCCCCATCGTTTTCACAGCCCACGCACCGCTACTGTTCAGCAACTTCTAAATTTAAACAATCTATCAACCGAAATGGTGCTACAGCCAGGGGTAGGCCTTGTCCTCCTCCAGGGCGTCCTTCCAGCAGGAGCGGTCCTGCGCCCTCGTCATCCAGTCGTAGCGTCCAAGCCTTGTGTCTTCTACTAAATTGTCACTTAGAAGAAGATTACTGTGAGCTGTCTTCTACTAAGTTGCCGCTCCACCTGAGCCCTCTTCCTCTCCGCATTGTACCCCTCGGCCTTCAGAGTAACAGCAGCTTTGTTAATGCCATCATCCATTAGGAGAATATGGCTCATCATCTTCACGAACTTGACTAAGGCAAAGTCTTCATGCAGCTGGTGAAGTTCAAAATCGTACCGCCGTCGCCACTGTCGTGTTCAAACAATCGCAACCCATATTATAATCCTAATACTCATATTTGAGCAAAAACCGGACGGCTTTCACCTACACCTAGTTGTGAAGACGGGGACTGCGGGAAAGAACTTGACGCCAGGATTCAAACATCAAATGATTTTTGTGAGCTGAGTTTAGTAAACCATCAACATATCAAAGTCACAGATGTCAATTCGATGTCATGTTCCCAGGTACAGCTGTTTTCCTACCAACACAAACCTGTATCTTATATTCAACCCATAAACTGTTGAATTACATGGAATTAATAGGCTATGCTTGAGTGACGACCTATTTCCGAAATCATGTTCGTCTTTATTATGCAGGTAGTCACGCCAGTAACGATTGACATGGACAAGCTGTGACTCCAGACAACGATATGCTGTTTCTGAAATGGGTTTTATGTGCCACGCAGGTAAAATAATGATTACTTCATTTTGCCATCAGTGCGTCTATAATAAGGAGAATCATCAGATGTATTCTTGTACATAAAAACCGCGAACAAATGTACAAGCAATGCTTATTAATGATGAAAAAGGTGATACATTTAAATGATGACGTACAGTTGAGGAGGTCTTGAGGTATCGACCTTAGTTCAACTTCTAAGCGCAGTTTGTGAATACAGCCCCAGTTGTCAAGTATCAAAACAACACGAGGCAGAATGAGGGTCAAACATGAAGAACAGGATACTTCGACAAAACCATAATAAAATGTGACTAATCCCACTATCACGTGAAAAAATATTAACTCACTCATCGCCGACGAGTTGCCCGAGTTTTTCAATTAGCCTAACTTTCGTGGCCTGAGTCCGACAAGATGCCAGTGTGTAGTACCTTCCAACCACGCCGATGTCGCAGACGAAACAAATGAGGCCTTCGCCTCCGGAAGCCACAGAGGTTGAAGCAAATTTGGACATTCTGAAAAAATAATAATAACATAAATCAGAGGTTATGTGGGATGACGGTCTCAGAGTATCAATATAACTCCCTAATAGTGACAAGTGGACAATCTTCATGGATTAAAAGTTCTCACTGTTTGGCCAAATTCTGTTCAACGCTGGAAATTAACACTTGTTGACCACATAATGAGATGTTTATGTCAGAAAGTCTAGGCAGAAAACGAGTGTGAAATTTGAATTTCCAAGTTCCCACTAGAAATTGAGTACATCAGGCAAATCGCCGAGTAGTGCAACTCAAATCCGACTTAGAGCGCTAGTGCATCTCTTTAAACGATGTACAGAACCACAAATTTATAACAAACCAAGGCTGGCTGCTGCTGTCCCAGCCCCTTGTCTATACGCACATCAGGCAGGAAGTTCCTCAACTCTCTTTCCCCCACAGCTCGCCATGCTCCACTCGTTTCAAGCAAGGGTGTGAGGGTGTACGCGGGGAAGGCGTGCCTGAACATCGAGAACGTAAACATTGGAAGGTGGAGGGGGAACGTCACCTGCCAGGCACCGCCGTTTTTCGCTTCGAGGGCCATCGGGGCATAACCCGTCCTGTGCCTACCCCACTCCCTGACCGCCGCGTCCCACCTAGTGCGCTTATCTCCACTGAAATACACAGAAACGAAAAAACACGACCCTAGTCCCACAGCTATTTCCTGTCCTGTTCCCGCATAGTTTGTGAGAACCTTTACCTGTTCTTGATGGAACAAACGTCCTCTTTAGATACGGGATCCGCCGCTTACTCGGCCTTCCAGAGGCTCTGTGTCCCTTGAGGAGTGATCACAATAATTTTCCTCTCTCCCTCTCTCTGCACTTAGTCTTTCCCCTTCGTTATTCTATAACTTTCTTGCCTTTTGTTTCTTACCTATATTTTTAATTTTTTCTCCTCACTCATCTCTCTCTTTTTGTCTATTTTCTTCATATTAAAAACAGTGGTTTTGTTTTTTCCAATTTTACTCCTAATATATTATATCAGTAATTGTAGTATACTACAAAGGCACACATGGTGGGACGTAGGTCCTTTTGTACATAAAACTGAATAAAATAAATGAACGCTCAACATAAGCTTTGTGGTAATTCCTTGAATCCACATTCACCCCTTATATAAATGACCGAATGAATGTATTTCTTAACTCATGACCGAAATGTAAAAATCAATTGAATGTATCCGCAGAAATTTCCACCAACTTTATCTTGTTTCTGTTATCCAACTGTATTTTGTTTTTCATTGCAATTTTACCCTTTCTCTGTCTGAACGGTACCTACATGAAGTATTAAACTGCATTGCCCGCGGACGGTTTTTACCTTTGCGGGATTTCTGATACCTCTTGTTCGTTTCTGCACGTCCCTTAAAATAACATGTACCACAGCCGGCTTCAGAGAAGGCCGCGGCAGTAGAGAATTGGCAACGTCGCACTTCAGGCCGGCCAGGACACCACCCACCAATAAGCCTAGGTTTGTTTATTTCCGGGTTTTGATAGTTCACCTATAGACTGATCTTCTCGAGAATTATTTTCAACAGTAATATTGTGAACAAAAGTTATTGTTTTTAATGATAACAGAATGCAGGAAAATTGTGTCGTGCCAGAGTGCAAAAGTAATTAGGAATGTACAAAAGAATATGTGACTTCGTTTCGTTTTCTCAAGGCTGAAGAGAAAAAGTGGATTCGTGCCATTCCCCGTACTAATTGGGAACCAAAACGTAGGTCAGTGGTTTGTATTTTTTTATTACATTTTTCCGAAAACGATTTAGTTACAGTCGATAAGTAGGTACCTTCAACAGGGAGAATAGAAAGAATGGACCCTTGCAAAACCTAATGATACGTACCTACAGTGCTTTCCATCATTCAGCTACATTGATGGTATGACAATAGAATATTCTATGACATTCATCATTGAATATTATGAACATTTTAGTCTCTCAAGAGTTCGAGGATAAGTTTTTGAAGGCTCCTGACCAAAAAGACATCCTAAAATTTGTCTCAGAGAGATCGCATTCCAAATTAGAGGACAGCAATACGTGCGGTCAATGTGATTACGAACCATTATTCCAAGAATGTTCGTGATCAAAAATCGAAGAATACTGCGAAATCCTTGCCACGTGGGTTTATTATGTATTCTATTGGACATCAAAAAAGCTGGCTATTCATTTACTGTTTATTTCATGTGTAATAATATTGATATAGCTATTTTTGGCATTCTTCACAAATTTTGGTCCCAAAAACTCGAATTAGGCTCCTATTTTTGAAAAATTATCTTCGATCTTCTCATTGAACTGCCCGGATTCACTTCTGAGTTACCATACAAATTTCTAGTGATTACAGCCATTTTCACAGGTTTTTGACCCATAAATATTGAATTTTGAGAGTTAAAACTTCGTTAGAACCTCAATACTTCATTCAGTGGTCAAAATCAACTTCATATTTGGTCTCCTCACCCTAAAAAAAAAAACACGGAAAACGGTACGTATCACAAGCTCAAATTCACTGAAACATGAAAAATACCTGGTTTTGCACCCATTTTCACCCATAACACCCCTCGATGTTTTCCGATCGGACTGCCGAGTTAGCGGACACAACTAGGGCCCAAATGGAGCCTGTGTGCAAAAGAACGTTTTTTTTAGACCGAAAATTAAGGTAGATATCGATGACTCGGCGGACGGACATTGCATTTTTTGGAATCTACACACCTTTAAACGTAGAAAACGTTCTGAGGGGGGTACCAAAAAAATGTTTCGAACCGAATACATAGGAGTATTAATTTGGAGAATAATTAATCAAAATGACAGTCGCAAGTTGAAGAAGTTCCAGAAGTAGAATACTATAAGCAAACTATAATTTATTCATGTTCCATTTCCTTTTCTCCAAGTCATCTTGCTTGCTCCCTTCTGTTGTTTTAGGTATTAGTTCAGTACCTTTCTTTTAAATAATGCATCATTCGGAAGATGGTTGTTGTTATTAATTATAGCTAATCGCAATATACGGGTATAATAATAAAATAAGGATTCATTCATGGAGCTAAAAGAACGCAGTGGTTACGAAAGGGGCCTGAAACAAGAAGCAGCTATTACAGCGATGCCAGATCTTGCGCCGCGGCCTTCTCTGAAGCCGGCCGTGCATGTACCCACTGTTGTAAAATGACTGGCTGTATTTAATTTACAATGAATTTGAGTTTTTAATACTCATTATTGTTGAATTTATCAGAAATAAACAACTGTCTCCCACCAATTTTGCGTGAGATTAACCTTCAGCCTTGATGAGCGGTCTGGATGATCTAGGAAAAACCCAACCCCACTATTAGCCGTTGAAGAGATTAGATAGATCAGATAGATGGATCAGGGGGGGAGAGTAAATCACACTCTAGTGCGAATATAGCAGAAAAACAACTGAATTCAAACCCCTGACCCTTGATTTCAAAAGCTACTGTGCCACACTAACTACCGGATAAATTTATCGTGTAAAACAAATTCGAGGTCCGACGCGTCGTAGAAAGCAACATTCCCATCGTCTAGTAATTAGTGTAGGCTTAATTTAGTCATGCCTAATCAGTAATCATCATGTATTGTGTTCAGGTATCAAGAGTTCTTGTTGACATACTGCCATGAATCAATGGGGATGGTGGTTAATTCTTTGTAAGAACAGGCATTCACGTTATCACTTATTACTTTAAAAAATAACACGAACTGCAAATTTCGAAGAGGCGGGGAAGAAAATTCCTGTTACCCTGTCATAGATCGATTGAGCTACACCACTTTCACCCGTCATGAATACCCAAAGCGTAATTAACAATGCACGTGCTGTTCAATATTACAAATACATTAAGCACGATTTCTAACCGTTTGGTAACTATACAAAGAAGTTTCTATGAGGAAATATTCAAAAACAAACCATATTGACACAAGAATGCACCACAACACCCGTTTTGAAGATGGCATGATACGGGCGGGCCATCCACGGATAAGGAAGAGATAAATAAAAAACAGAAAATATCGCTATAAAATTATTACCACTAGTAAATAAAAAAATTACAATTACAATACTCACTCGTCGATATTCGGAATAAACGAATTTTTTAATTATTTCTCAAAAAATATCATCAAGCAACCATCGCTCGATAGGACCGGTCAAGCTGATATGGCGGCCATGGTAAATTTGGCTTTTTCACAATTGTCTCTGTAAAAGCACGTAAATACACCGCACAATTTAAGATTTTAACGACTTTAGACTTAGCAATTCACTGAAATTTCATATTAAAGGCAGAAAGTGGAAATAATTTCCGAAGACCACGCGAAAATTGTTATCAATTCTGTGCGTCAGTTCAATTTTGTTGTCTGTTGTCCAGTGTTGCTTGCACAGCAGAAAGAAGATTAGATAGTATCCATGTTCCATATACGTCCATGGAGGTAGGTTAGTATATTTTATTTTACCATTGGTCGATAATTGACTGGAAATGGATCAGATCAGAGGAAAAATAAAGCGATCAACGTTGCTTTCATTTCTAAATTGGACACTATAAACTACCTATAAAAATTCGAAATTACTGTAATTTGTGTTTGTACAAAAGGGACGCGGTAATTGAGCTCCCGTCTGGTTACTCAAGTATCATAAATATCTATCAAATTTTACCAACCCTATAAATCAAGCTTACGTTTGATATTTTAAATCCTTAATTTTAAATCCGGGGGTTTCAAAAGTATAACAAATTTTTTTTTAAATGTGGTATAAGTTGTTGGGTAATACTTTATGGCTTTTATGTTGTCGCCTTGCTCTGTGCGATCTTTGGTTGTGGTGGTTGTGGTGATCGCAAGTTGCTCTGGGTCTGTGTCGCGTTTTTTTTAGTTTTGTTAATAAGCTCTATTTATCGAAATATTTCACATTTTTTTACCGATTAAATGGGTACGGACAACCCAATAAGCGACGTCGAAAATGAATTTAAGCAAATCGACTCGAAAGACGGTTGGGTGCAAGTGTTTTTCGTAAGTTTTTCTTTGATAAGGCATGACGAAGTGATCCGACGAATTGACAATTTCTAGGAATATGTTGGAGTTTTATTGATATTTTCGCTCCCGTTGTGAACAATTTAGTGGAGTTGGACGGTTAGGGGCAGGGCTAAGAAATGGATGGTTTATTTGAACGTATGCCGGCGCAATCAATATGCGTCGCTGTGATTGATTATTTCAATCCGATTTGGCATTTTTATCGCTCCGTTTAGTTTAGCTTGCTACGCCCTTTTCCGCCAGCTCTGGAGAGGGGATGTCAATACTCTCAATTTAATTATTTGATTTCTGCTGATTGCTCAGAGGTGCAGTGAAACTTCAGTGTAACAGAAAAGGTCACATAACAACTCAGATTTTTATGCCACTATTTCAGTGGATTAAAACATACATTCACCAGCGCCAAACTTTTGGTATTGTATAATTCTTTAACAAAAAGCATATTAACCTATTGTTTTACATGTTGGGGAAGAAAATACGAATCATACATTAGCAAAATAGAAGTACCTACTGGGCAAGAAGATAATAGAAATAATTTTTAGTAAAAACTGTAGATTCCCGACATATAAGCTATACGAACTAAGTGGATTACTTATAGCTCAGAATTGTGCGCCCAACTCCTACACTATGTAATGAAAAATCAAGTTTTCTACCATGGACTACTTCAGAACCCGGGGAGCTGGAAATCTAGATAATATATATACCGCGTCAAAACACATGCCTTAACCAGAACAGAATTACATACATTGGCAGTAAATTATACAATTCCTTTACCAAATTTCACCCTCATATTCAAATCAATAAAAAAATTGCTACTAGCACTGTCATATCCTTGATCCAAGGTAATGACATATAACATCATTGCTTTCAACTTAACAATTAGGTAAATGATAACCTGTAATTACTGTTACCTGCCGTCAACCACCATTTCAAGTACAATTTTTGTTATACTCAGATTTTGTAATAAATTAATCATTAAAATCAACAAGCGCCAACAATAATAAAAATAGTTTTGCCCGCCGTCTGGCATAGCCATTGCGGGAATCTCCCTTACCCGATACTATGAGTATATTCTTGTACTATCTAATCTATGTATTATTTCTGTACTACGAACATGTTTTGAACAATGTAATGCACTGCTTGTCTGTTGTTCAGTTCAATTCAATGAAATCTAGGTATTTTATTCGAAACTTCAGGACCAGTTTCGCTTCAAAATTACAAAATTCGGAAATTGCATTCGATTTACTTACTTACACAAGTTTTATCGCATATCAATCAAAGCTGTTGATTAACGGAGATTATTTAAGGGAAAAAACACTTCCCATTCATGAGTACAGGCTTCGCAGTCAGTAAATTCAAGATTTTTAATTTCTCCAAATCCATGTCTTTTTTGGAATTTTGGTACTTTCAAAGCTTCTGTGAAAATATTAGCGTGCATTTACTCATTTGGGTGATATTCATTTTGACATTTTCATGTCTTTGCCCTGGCACATAGCACAAAAAACTGTCACGAAATTGCGTAACGAAATTGTGTTACAGTGCCTTTATAATGATTTCCGCTTACAACGACCCCGTTGTTAGGTTTGTTCATTTTCTACACTTTTTAACCCACAAAAATCGTTCACCACTCGTTGGAAAGCTCTCGATTTAACGAACATTTTCATGTTCTCCATAACATATTGACTATACGAATAGCGGAGCTATGGGCATAACTGTTCTCATATTTTGTTTACAAACTAATGATCGTGAGTGTAGAAGATAATTAATCCGGAATCGTCTATTTTATTGAAATTAGGTACCTACCTCTTAATATTAATAATGTCAAAAGCAATAGGTAAAGACATGAAAATGTCCCAATGCGTTGCAGACTCGTATGCAAGCGTTTTTGCTGTTTCTGTGATTGTGTTAATTTTATAACAACGGATATGTACCACCTTGATTTGATACTTCATATTTTAGTTACAGGGGTCTGAAACTGAGCATACCTAACACACTTTTCAGGCTAAATATTCGAAAATTTTGCCAATATTTGACTGCCGATTCAGACCAAACCGTTGAACCAAATTTAATGTTCAAGACGGTCGTTCGACGCAGGATTTGGTGCACTTTAATTTTTATTAGTAACATTTTATGTACGATGCATTTTAGCGAATTTTCAAAGAAAATGAAGCTATTGCAATGGCTTCGAAATTTAAATAATATAAATTTTTGGAAATTTTCTTCATAGAAATCCGTTTCAGTCCATTCTAAAACGATTCCTGAAATTTAACACTTTTTTTCACATTGTCCATAATCTGTTGAAATAATCGCTCACATGGACCAAATTGTCAACAACTTCAAATGGCCAACACATTGCGTGTTTAACCTACGTTACTTCCAAAATTCGCTAATGTGGTCATGCTGCATGATTGAAACTATTTTATATTCAATCCCAAGACCAGTGCATTGGGTTTCTCAAAACTCGTATTGAAATCTGCTTGAATGTTCTTCTTAAATTCTTTCTGTACAGTCTTAAATCGATATGAACAGGCTTGTCAAGCCCAGCAGATGTGCTGTTTATAAACGAATGGGTCATCATTCGGGCCAAAAACATGTTCGAATTGTACTGATTCGTCTGAAGCACTGTGACGCTTGGTGGAACAACCGTTGATAACGATATTTGGTTGGAGTTTTACAAATTCCATTTGGATTGTTTAAAAATCTGCCTGCTCGATGACATGACGACCTTGGGGTTTTTTATTTATTTATTTTTTTATTAAATGCATTTATTTCAATAATATGAATATATACGTGTATTTTATGCACTTGCATTACATCATGCTACTCCCCCATTTGAGGCAAACCTCGTGCTTGGGAGAGGAGTTGCTTACGGCAATAATTTTCTTAAAAAAGTCAAGAACATAATAGAGAGTTTTTGCAACACACGACGAAACGAAAGCAGTGCTGCGCATGCGCACTTGAGACACCGAAAAGTTTGACGAACCGTGACGACGAAAAATACCGGGATCTCACGGTGTCAGCTTTCGTCGTGTTGAGATGACGAAACATAATTTAACCTTACATCTGTATAACAATACCTACCTTCTTCTGTTTTTCTTGGAAAATAAAAATTTCGAGCGTCGTAGTCACAGCTGCTTCTTGGCGTCTTTCTATGTTAATGCAGACTTGACGCCATGTGTGTACTTAGATTTGTATTAATCACGGAGTAAAATGGAAGAAAGAGAGGTTAACATAACGTTAGCGTGACTTCACCAGCCGGTAGATTCCAAAGCTGAACGAAAACTGAACCAAAAAAGGTTAGCATCTGACTTCGGTCGCCCTATCCGCAATTTCCGTTTCGGTGCCGTTTTCCATTTCGTTTCGGTGCGAAGGTGTTGCAAAAACTCTCTAATGTGCAAAAACTCTCTAATTCGGTATGGTATTGAACGTGAGTAGGAAGTATGGTATCTTAAAAACAAAACAACGAGGAGATTATTCTACGATGGTAACCACAAAATCAATCAAACAACAAAACGAATGCAAAACAAAACAATGGTAATTAGAAATAATTACTGGAAATTTTTGACTAGTAAAAAAATATGCAGGTATTGAAAAAAAATGACGTAGGTAGAGTCCACACACCTAGTATGTGGACTAAGCAATGATAAACAGGCCCCTATTTTCAAGATGAACAAGGACATAAAAATAAAAATCTTATATACAGAATATACCTATTATATACGGAAATATGCACATTATTTATAAGGAAGCGAGGAAGTAACTTTTCAGCTTATTCTTAAAATGCTTCAATTGTGAGCACTCTTTATATTCTGCTGGCAGTGCATTGTATCGATTTATACCATCGTAGCGATACGAGTTTTGGGAAGAGGATGTTCGGGGAAAGGGAATTTTAAACATTTGTCTACTTGCTGCACTTGTATTAAATTCTTTGTTAAATTCGTGTTCGTTTTGTTTTTTCCCGTAGGGGATTAGAGAGGCAAGTCTGACAAACGATTACACGACACAAGCTGCCACCAACAACAAAAACAAAAATCTCAACAGGTACCGAGATGTTAGTCCGTACGACCATAGCCGAATCATCCTCAAAAAGGGGAAATGTGATTACATCAATGCGAATTTGGTTAAGGTACGTACCCGTTCTCTGTAATAATTGTTCGCCAATCATTTCATTCTTGACGTTTACTACAGTAGTTTAGAAAGAGACGTTTACCAACCGAGTGGTTGAGAATTTGGATCGTGGATGTCCACTGGTTGTATATTATTTGCCGCGGATATCAAGATGAAACTTACATCAATTCCCGAGTACAGTCGGACCCCGAAATTCGCGGTAGACACGGACCGTGAAAACGTGAATTATCCAGTCTTATAACGCAATGTGTAAAGGCTGATTCACGCTAGACCGTGGAGGGACCGATACGAGCCACGGCCGGTGTCTGCCCGGGACACGGTGAAAGAATCACGGGAGCATTTTCAATGAACTCGTTCACGCTACACCGAGTGGAGCACGTGCCGGGTCCGTGTTTGAACCGTATCCCGGCCGTGCCCCCGTGAGAAAGGGGGCTGGACATTCTTTTACCGGACCCGGACTGGCTCTGTCCCTCAGTTTTGTTGCATCTGTTGTCGAAGATGGACGACTGACAGCTTATAGATGCTGCTAGAGCTGATACATTCGAAAATAATCAAAGAATTTACTTTCATCGTCCAGCAGTTCTTTTATATAGCTTGGTAAATTCTCCCTCCAACTTCCGCTTTCGCCAAGTTCGATGCATGCCCCATCTTCTTGTAAACTTGTTAACTTTATTATTTCAAGATAGGATTAAAATCCCGCCTTGAATTGAAATACAGGGTGTCTCAAAAGTTGTTAACCCCCCTGCTAAAATCCTTACGTGACAAGGAAAAAAATCTTTCTTTTCGGAATATATGTATTTTTTTGTGAGGATCTCAAATATCGTATTTTTGTGCACGTGCGCATGCGCAAAACATGCGCAATGTGCACCAACTTTCTTATTTAAAATCGGAACCCCAATTTTTTATTGCAGATTCGGATTCTACGTAAAATTTCATGAATGTGTGACTCCTCAATTGATTTTTTTACGGCGCGCAACCCGCCTCCCTGGGCGCTCAAAGTTGCGCAAACCAAGGATTGGGCCCAAAATCAGATTTTTGAAAACCCCAAGTGTGGCACATGTTTTTTCATTATTTTTCGACGCTGAATCACGTGGTGGTATCCATTTTTGAATTTGATTGGAGTTTTTGAAATGGCGGCCGAAAATTCGGTTGTTTTTAGCGAAAAGTCGCTCTTTTTTTCGTCCTCATGAGTTATGAAGAAATTTAATTAGTTCGGAAAGCTAAATAATGTTATTTTCTTTCCCTCCTTCTTTCTCAAACGGGCTGGGGACCGGCTACGGCGAAGTTAAAAGAAAAAATAAATTAAATTTACTTCTTTAAAAAACGAGAAAAAAAACCTCTAAAGCAGCTGCTCGAAATGCCGGCCTCCTTGCTGCAAGCAAAGTTCTGCCCGATTGCGCCAATGATCGTGAAGAGCACGCTGAATAGATTTGGCTCGAAGGGCTCGTGCAGCATCCGTTATTCATCCCTTCAGTTCCTCGATGGTCTGAATTGTGGTACGATCCTCATACACCTTGTCCTTGAGGGAACCCCAAAGGAAAAAGTCGAGTGGAGTGAGGTCGGGTGATCGAGGAGGCCAAGGTATAGGAGTGTTGCGTCCTATCCACCTATTCGGAAAACGATGATCCAGAAAGTGCCTCACGTTAGCAGCATGATGGGCAGGAGCACCGTCCAGCTGCATCCACATCCTTGCACGAGTGGCGAGCGGCACATCTTCCAACAGAACAGGCAGGTCGTCCCGCAGAAACTGAAGAAATCGGTCACCATTCAATGTTCCGTCGTAAAAGTGAGGCCCTATCAGCTGGTTACCGATGAGTCCACACCAAACATTCGTCGAAACGATGACTTGGTGACGAGTCTGGTAGGTGATTCGAGAATTCTCTGTAGCCCAGGTCCGGAAATTCCACCTGTTCAGTACGCCATTATTGGTGAACTTCGCCTCATCTGTCCAACGAAAAATGTCCAGGAAATCTGGAACCTTCTCGAGAAGGATGTTCACCATGGCGAGGAAATCCATACGACAGTCCTCATCCCCTTGTCGCACACCGTGGACGATATGGGAGCGATAAGGGAAGTAGTTGTAATGATGGATGACGCGTCGAATTTTATCCTTCTGAATACCTAACATGTGACTCGCTCGACGCAGAGAAGCTGACTGGTTTTCTTGTAAAAACAGTAAAATGTCCAGTTCCAGGTCAAACGAACGTACTTGTACTGCGGCTCGATGAACCAATCTTCGTGGTGTCACAGCTCCAGATTGGGTGAAATCCCGAACAGCGAGACGAATCGTCTGTCTGTTGGGGTGCGCCTATCCGGGAACTGCTCGGCGTACTCGAACTGCTCTTTTCAAAACGGAGTTACACTGGTAATAAATCCGGACCATGGAAGACCTCTCTTCAGGAGAATAACGGGCTGTATTAGCACGAGGCATAATTCCGTAATCACGTCTTCAAGGTAACAATGAGAATAAATCGGATCTGAGACGAGTTCAGATAAAAGTAAATAGGTTCTTCGCTTATCTCGTTTCAGGATTCCACAATGCTTCAAATCTTTTCTGAACTGTGTATCATAACAGTTTCCGAACTAATTAAAATCACTTCATAACTCATGAGGACGAAAAAAAGAGCGACTTTTCACTAAAAACAACCGAATTTTCGGCCGCCATTTCAAAAATTCCAATCAAATTCGAAAATGGATACCACCACGTGATTCAGCGTCGAAAAATAATGAAAAAACATGTGCCACACTTGGGGTTTTCAAAAATCTGATTTTGGGCCCAATCCTTGGTTTGCGCAACTTTGAGCGCCCAGGGAGGCGGGTTGCGCGCAGTAAAAAAATCAACTGAGGAGTCAAACATTCATGAAATTCTACGTAGAATCCGAATCTGCAATAAAAAATGGGGGTTCCGATTTGAAATAAGAAAGTTGGTGCGCATTACGCATATTTTACGCATGCGCATGTGCACAAAAATACGATATTTGAGATCCTCACAAAAAAATACATAGATTCCGAAAAGAAAG
Organism: Leptopterna dolabrata; assembly: GCA_954871275.1. NCBI lineage: Eukaryota > Metazoa > Arthropoda > Insecta > Hemiptera > Miridae > Leptopterna > Leptopterna dolabrata. The sequence goes on along the minus strand of OX940986.1, from coordinate 8,016,610 downwards.
ATTTTTTTCCTTGTCACGTAAGGATTTTAGCAGGGGGGTTAACAACTTTTGAGACACCCTGTATAATGAGGGAACTAAATTAAGGCCTATGAAATTACAACAAAAAGGGCAATACAATCTTCTTGAAGAATTCTGAAGTAACATACTTCATCAAGTGCAGTTACAATTGCTGCTAAATCTTCTTCGGAAAAGTTCATTTTCGAAGCACAAATTTTGACAAGACCCACTCGGCCACCGCCCGGACGGAACTGACGGAATAGCATGCATGGAGGCTCGGCCACGGCCCGGTCTCCACTCAGTTCCTATGGCCCGGGCGCGGCCCTGACACGGTGCAGCGTGAATAATCCTTAAAGGAAGGATGCGGACCTTTCAATATGGAAAAACGCTGCCAAGTCCTTGTCACATCAGTTTGTTGGTTTATTGGTAGGTATTGGACATACGTACAGAAATGCTGTCTGTTGATTTATTGTTTCTATCGTGTGCAGTAATTGACACAGCTATTTTTGATGGTTTCCACCAATTTTGGCCCCCCAAAAACTCGAACTAGGCTCCTATTTTTGACAAATTTATTATCTTTGATCATTGATAGTGCCATTTAATTGTCTTGATTCACCTGCTAATACTATTCTAGTGCTATTATACAAGTTTATGGTGATTTCAGACAATTTCCCAGGTTTTTGACTCATAAAAAATGAATATCGGGAGCTGAACCTTCGTTGCAACCTCAGTTCTTCAACTTTTGGTCGAAATCAACTTCATGTTCGGTCTTCTCGTCCTATAAAACATGGAAAATGATACCTCACAAGCTCATGGTCACTAAAACCTTTAAAAAAAACTCCTATTTTTACACTCATTTTTCTCCCATATCACCCCTGGGTGTATTCCGATCAGGCTGCCGAGCTTCTGAGCACAACTGGGACCCACATGTGTTCCCAAGTGGGGACCCAAACTGTGTGCAGAACGACGATTTTAGAGCAAAAATTAAGGTAAATTTAAGGCTGAAGCTTTGTTAGAACCTCATTTCTTCGCTCATTGGTCAAAATCGACGTCATATTCGGTCTCCTCGCCCTAAAAAACATGGAAAATTATACCTCACAATCTCATGTTACTAAAACACCAAAAAACCCTATTTTTACACCCCTTTTTCGCCCATAACACCCCTGGGTATATTCCGATCGGGCTGCAAAGTTTCGGGACAGAACTATGGCCCAAACAGAGTCTGTGAGCGAAAAAACGATTTTTTTAGACCGAAAGTGTAGTAGATAATATCCACCTTAATATGGATGTCATCTACAATGTGGGTGTCATCCATATTATGGATCTACATTATTATGGACCCTGGTCAGTTCAAAAGTTGATCCATATTTATGTGAAGAAGGGGGTAAGTGAAAGGAGGTGAAAGGTGTTTTGGTGTTAAGGTAACAAAGGAGGTGAAGGGGAGTGCAAGGTTGGTTGTGTTTGTCTGGAAGAACTTAAACTATTAATAATAATTAAACTATTAAAATGATAATAATTAAAATAAACTATTTTAATTTAATTAAATAAACTATTTTAATTTGTCTTGAATAAAAGCAGCTATAATAATTGGATAAGTCTTAAGCCCTTCCCATAGACAACCACAACCTTTAACACAAACAACCTTTCACTCCCCTTCACCTCCTTTGTTCCCCTAAGGCTAAAAACACCTTTCACCTCCCCCTCTTCACTTAAATAGTGACCAATTGAAGGTTACACCTGATGTGTACTTTCGTGAATAAATATGTTTATGTGCAGGTTATAGCAGGTCGAAGTTGAATGCAAGTTACCTTCAACTCGTCCTTAGTATTCATTGTTATATCCCTCCAATTCATTTTCTGGGGGTTTCAGGTTGAGAAGGCTGGACGGCGGTACATTTTGACGCAGGGACCCCTTCAAGCCACAACCGGCCATTTCTGGTTGATGGTATGGGAACAAAAGAGCGAGGCCATTATCATGTTGAACAGAATTATCGAAAAGAACCAGGTCAGTGCTGTTGAATTACCTTTATAGACACAAATATAGTTTCCATCCCACTGCGGGTCGCTTCAACCAAAATTAGTTACCTGATGATGTTCAAATAATCGCCATTTGGGTCAGGCAAGGGATCTCGTAATCAGACTGGTGATGATTGCAATCAATTAATAACGATTAAAATTGAAATTTCGGTTGTAATCGGGATTACGTATATCACTGATTACGATTGTGCCCTGCTGTAATTGTGTGAGAGATCGATTATTTTCCTTTGTCCCCATTTTCGGTATCTTACGCATTGGATGCTTTGCATTGTGCTTTATAACTTTGTGTGATAAAATGCTTTTGTATAGGAAAAATGCAGCTTATACTGGCCCATGGGACGTGAGAATCGCGGAGAGGATGTCTTGACGTTCACTGATGTCGGGCTGGAAGTTACCTACATCAAAGAAGATGAGGCATCCTACTACACGACACGAACACTGAAGTAAGTCTCACTATTTTTGTTATCAAGGCTTAGTGGCATCCCACTGTATTTTTTCCCCCTGTTTTTTGAACCTGTTAAATACAAGCCCACTTCCGTTATTGACTACAGGCTTTTCAGAACGGCAGTAATGATTAGCGCAGAGTTAAATTCAATTTAGATAATATAATAGATGGTGTTTGCATTGATCATTTAAATACCACTATCCTTGTGATGATGCTGTTGCACTGAGTAAAAGTCACCAGAAGTGGATGTTGTGGTGTATTCCTACTAAGCTTGCAGGGTCCGGTTGCTTCAACAACGTACAGCTCATAAGCACCAAGCCCAGTCAGGTCACATAATCAGTAGCTCAGACAGGGAATTTCAAGTGAATCTAAAATTTCGGATTTTCCAGACTTAAGGATCTTGAGAGCGGCGAGTCCAGGACTGTCCTGCATTTCCACTACACCGCCTGGCCCGATTTCGGAGTCCCTCAAAGCCCAGCAGCCTTCCTACGGTTTCTGAGCGCCGTCCGTCGCAGTGGCACTCTGGAGGCCGAAGGTCCCGCGGTAGTCCACTGCTCCGCTGGCATCGGCCGCTCGGGAACATTCTGCCTTGTTGATTCCTGCCTTGTCCTTGTAAGCTTTGTGTCTACATGTTCACCACATCATCAGTATTTTTATCATTTTTTCAGAGAACTAATCCGAATGATTTTTTCATTGTTTTCAGATGAAAAAAAATGGTAATAACAGCGTAAATGTAAGGGATCTACTTCTCGAGATGAGGAAATACCGAATGGGCCTGATTCAAACGCCAGATCAACTGCGTTTCTCGTATTTGGCCATCATCGAAGGGATCAGCCGCGATTGGGACACCATTAATGATGTGAGTTAGCCTTAGAATGCACAATTTTAGTATCACATCTTATGTGTGTAGTCCCGGAAAAGGTGTATTTAGAACTTGGTTATGAGCTAGGATTATTTTCTGTTGTTTGGTTGATTCAACTTAATTTCTCGAATTAGTAGTTCCCTCTCCTCTCTGGATGTGTGGTATAACGCAACCTCTTGTAAAGTACATGTCGTTGTTTACATCGACGTTACATAAATTAGTGATTAGTATGTTGAATCTCCAGAGCTCATGAAGGCGCGTTGACAATTCTTATTCCGTGGAGGTTTTTACGTCCTCTTACGTAATAGGTTTATTCGCAGTGAATATATCTGCCAGTTGTCTGATCGTCAGAAAGGCGTTGGTCCATTTGCAGTGATTCTCGCTCTTTTCTGACTATATTATCCATGACCAGCTGTTCCCAGTGATTTCCTTACTATACAAATCCTATTTTCTGATCGTCATTCCATTCAACAGAAAATCGGGCGGACGAGAACTGATCTTGCTCTGCCGTCTCAATTCACAACCATTAGAGAGTTTTTGCAACACACTCACGACGAAACGAACGAAACGAAAGCAGTGCTGCGCATGCGCACTTAAGACACCGAAAAGTTTGACGAACCGTGACGACGAAAAATACCGGGATCTCGCGGTGTCAGCTTTCGTCGTGTTGATATGACGAAACGTAATTTAACCTTACATCTGTATAACGCTACCTACCTTCTTCTGTTTTCCTTGGAAAATAAAAATGTTGAGCGTCGTATTCACAGCTGCTTCTTGGCGTCTTGGCAGACTTGACGACATGTGTGGACATAGATTTGTATTAACCATGGAGTAAAATGGATGAAAGAGAGGTTGACATAACGTTAGCGTGACTCCACCAGCCGGTAGACGCCAAAGCTGAACGAAAACTGAACCGAAAAAGGTTAGCATCTGACTTCGGTCGCCCTATCCGCCATTTCCGTTTCGGTGTCGTTTTCCGTTTCGTTTCGTCACGAGTGTGTTGCAAAAACTCTCTATTGTCAAACGCTTGTCAACGCTTATCAAGAGGCACTAGATCATGGTTTTCTAGGCAAACAATCCAGTGCGAACTAACTTAATAACACTCAAATTGTGTCGGTCAGAGGATTTTTTGGCTTACCGTTTTTATGACTAAATGCTCCATCTCCGACCCTCTAGCCAATCACATTATTTGATTTCTAGCTTCAGATTCATGCGTGTGCGTTGTTTGAGTTCTTCCTCTTTCTGTAAAGTTCCGGCCAAACCCGTTTACAGTACTCGTGAGATGCAAGTGGTTCTAAGTTCGCGTCGGTCACACAAGCTCACTGGGCAATTTATAAACCAGTTTGCCAGTTTGCTAGTGGGTTGTAAGCACCTATAAAACCCACAGTGAACAAACCCATTGTTAACATAACTGCAGTTGTTGTTTCTTGGATTCATGTCTCAGCTGTTGCTAAGGTGGACAAGGGTGGAATTTCGTTTGCAGGATGTTGTTGTTGTGGTTCATTGCAAGATGTTAGGTATAAATCACAATGAAACACATCTCCCGCTGCCACAGTAATCCTGATTTCTCAATCAAGCAAACGTGGCAACTCGCGCCAGTGAGTACCCTGGCACGACACAATTTTCCGGCATTTTGTTATCATTTAAAACAATAACTTTTGTTAACAATATTATTGTTGAAAAGTATTTTCGCGAGAAGATCTACAGGTAAACTATCGAAATCCAGAAATAAACAAACCTAGGCTTATTGGTGGGTGGTTGTCACGGCCGGCCTGAAGTGCGACGTTGCCGGTTCTCTGCTGCCGCAGCCTTCTCAGAAGCCGGCCGTGATTTGCTTCCTTCACCTAACCATCGATTTTTTTCGGCTTCACAGAACGAACCGCTCCCTGATGAGAATTCGAACGCACCAACAACCGAAGTGGACACGTCGTCGTCGGACGACGAACCTCCGCCGCTGCCGCCACCCAGATCGACTTCGCAGCAGGGGAATCATCCGAGACCTCCGGCTGACCTCCCACCACTACCTCCTGTACCCCCCACGCCTGAGTCCATGCCTGACACTCCTAATTCTCCTAATAGTGATCTGTAAGTTACTAGTTTCGACCATTTTCGTCTTAATGAGTCAATATTACTGGATATTAAACTGATCAACAATTTCTACATAATACGACTAGTTCGAAGAAACGTTAACGACACAAATACAGCAGCCATATTAATTAGCCTCCAGCGTAGTGGACCCGAAACCGGCTGAAACTGACCAGAAGTGACTTTTCCATTGCTTTTTAACCCACTTGATAGAATCAGAACCCCCCTGTAATAGCCTCAGAATTTTGTGAATTTTGTATGTACTTTTGACTTCTACCCTGTGATGACCACTACTGTACCTAATGTAGGTTGCTTAGCTGGCCTATAAATAGCCTTTCCCATCAGCACTTTACTCTCTACAGTCTACTCCTCCGTTTCATTTACTGAATGGTTATCAGTCTCAGAAGCTAGGTATGAATATGAATGTACACAAAAATTATTCAGTGTGTAATTTTACATGCGCTTAAATTGTGCATTCATTCAACGCTTTACACAACGAGAATGTAGACGCGTTTTGAGGTAGATAGTTGAGCTAGTTTTATTAGTTTATTATGATCGGATCGAGTTTTCCCCCAAAATGTATAGTAAGGTACCGGCTTTTAGTAGAATCCCCGCTTACTAGCAAAAATGCTGCTGTTGTGCCTGGGGAGGGGGGCTGCAGAAACAGCAGATCAATGAGTGGAAAATCAAACAGATGTGCCGGGGTGTCCGTTCTTTATGTCTCCGTTCGGGATAAAAGTTCGAGGTGTCTGTGGTTCTCGTCTAGGGCGGGCACCAATACAAGCTTTGAAAAGCTTTCATGTGCTTACCCGACCAGCAATTAGCTCATCACCTCTGATTAGAATCATGTGAAGCCTACTGACTAAGGTTCAAATAACGGTCTTAAACTTGTGAGTGCAAAAAAATTCCCCCGGGTTATATTTACAAACAAAAAAATCAAACAAGCCAATAGTTATTCTTGATCGGCCTTGGAATTCAGCCTGGACCTTGGATTCTTAACATTTTGCATGTTTTTGTCATCTGTCACTTGCTTTAACTTCACTTCTTTGTTCTCAAACAGGGGCGAAAGCACGAGGAAAAGGAAACACGAAGAGCTCACCACTCAACTTGCCGACAGGGTCGCAGATATGAAGAAGAAACAGGAATCCCACGAAAAATGGCGGAACGTTAAGAGGTCAATAATGCAACCTTTCAGCCTTGGCCTTGGCGCCTTTCTCGTTGGAGGCGGCGCCATTGCACTCTATTTCTATTTCAATAGATAAAAAACAGCTCGGTGGGTCCTCCGTTAGTGTGTACAAACGCGCCAAGCGCCATAGACATGTATGTAATTTATGACGGTGTCACTAGATGGCGCGCGGGTGTTCTGGCGTCACAGTTTAGGTTAGCTTCACGCCCATTTGACCCCATTCCCTTCCATCAGTTCAAACATTGGTTATCGATATTTCATAATTACCAATTAATTCACTCCTGACTATTAAAACGTACTATATCTACTGCAGTACTAACTAAACTACTCAGTTTTATCATTATTAAATTCCTCATTATTCCTTGTGACAGTTCTTTTAATGGGCTTTGAGATTAAGCGAACAGGGGTGATGAGTTTATGAAAAACATTTCCACACTTTGGTTTCGATTCATTTGATATATAATTTTGTTCCTACGTTTTTGTACCCTAATTTGTGGAATTTCAGTTTCATAGCCCCGCTATATGAAATACCCGTGTGAAACACGAAACAACAGGTTTGGTTCCCCAATCAAACTTGCATACTACCGATTTCCTCTTCTCTATAAGAACTTGAGTATTTTTGCGGTATTTTTCAATGGAAGTTGATCATAACCTGTTGCGAGGTTTAGGGACGTGAGGTGCATTCTGTTTTATTGTTTGTCATCCAATTTATGTTTTAATTTCGCCCAGGTACCACCCACCTTATCAAACATGCCCACCGGTTTAGGCTTTGTTTCAAAAGTTAGCCATTTTTATTTAATTAATTTTTGAAGCGAATTTTCAATGTAAATCGAGTTTAAAAAAAAATAGAGCTCAGAGTTTTGTCGTTTTGAGATTTTCCGGTTTTGATTTCTATGGAAAATTTGGTTTAGATTGTGTGAAAATTTATGGTCTCGTTGAAAAAACGCATCAACGCTGTGCCTAGAAATGCCGACGTTGTGGCAGGTATGAGATTCACTCGGTAAGAGCCATTATGATACAGGGTGGGCCCGAACGAAACAGAGATATTTCGAGGTCTTATAGGAGACTTCATGCTGATTACGAATATACAATATAAATGAGGTCCCTGAATGAACCTCACCCACATTTTTCACAAAAGAAGGACATTTTGAGTATTTTTTTGGCTAAAAACACGGAAACTAACAGTCGGATCGAAAAACACTTCGAAATAAACGTTGTAGGAAATTGAATTCTGCGTGAAATTTTTGGCAAATTTTTAAAATTGTGATTTGTTGATACGTTGCTTGAAAGATGTAAGGGGTGGGTGGGTAATATGAATGTTGATCCCAACAATTCAAAGACCAGTAGTTGTAATACGCAATGAAATTAAACAAGAACATTCATGAGGCATTTTAGCTGAAGTGTAACTTTTGTTCCATGTGGTTAAGATCCATTTAGGGACTCTTAATATGTGGTAGATGTATTCGTAATCAGCATGAAATTTCCTGTAAGACCTCAAAGCATCTCTGTTTCATTCGGGGCCACCATGTATAATTATCAAGTCTAAATAATATGATGAACAATTTTCAAAAAAAATAAAATGAGAATATCTTCAGTTGTCTTCAATTACATTTCTCAATGAATCAAAATACTGTTAATTATAATAGCTGAAAAATATTCGTCAGTTTCAATTATGTTCACTAGATCCATTGTTTTTGTTTGGGGGTTTTCTTTGGAAATTCGCCCTAAGGAGCACACTCGACGTTCAGTGCACAACTGATCCTTGGGATCATCAACTGCACCACCAGATGTAAATCACTGGGGCACAGAGGTGGAATGTCCGTTTATTTTGGACATCCCGGATTCAAATCCGCCCCCGTACCCATTTTCTTTATTTTTTTCCCAGCAATTTTCGCCTTATTTGTCCACCGATTTTTTAGTTTTCAAGAAGAAAAGAGGAGGGAGGGGTTGTCTATTGCTTTCCCTGATTTGTTACAAAGAATTATCATCTGAAAAACCCCGTTGTCTCCACAACTTGTTTGTGTACTGAATGACGATTTCTGGCCTTGCATGAGTGGAACCTTTTTAAAATCCCACTACTAACTTATTTGTCCACCTATTCATTTATTTACCTAGCATTCATTTAATCAGTGTCGCAGTTCCATCGAACACGTCAATTCTAGAATCTAGGGGGACCTTTTTGGGTTTGTTGATTTGTATAAAATCATCGTACGAACAATAAGGTGTATAATATTTCCTTTCGTCTTTTTTGTTCTCTTTACAAAGCTGCTAGGTATGTTTTTATTTATCTTTATTTTTTTTCTATTGCCACTAACAAATGTTCGCAGTTCAAGCTTGAATGAAAACGTGATCAAGTTCTTGTTGTCCAGCAATAATAATGTCCCCGAGTGAAGAGTAAGCGTAAACATGAATTGTAAGTTGTGAAGCATTCGGCGGTTGTTAGAGGCTATTTGCAAAACTATCCCATACCCTGTCAGCTTGGTCATTAGGACCTGCGTGACGGCTGTGGGCGAAAAAGCGCAGCTGCTAACCTTAAAACGCGGATTATGTGTCAACAGTTGAAGGGATGGTTGCTTAAAACGCGGATTATATGTGGTTGTTTCCTGTTGCACGATTGAGAAACTTCCAGGGTTGGTTATTTTCATTCTTTTGGGGTGGGAAACGTTTCTGGCATGAAACGTTCAACTTTCACAGAAGGATACGAGGAGAGGAAGCCACATAAAAGCCATCAGAGATGACAAAAGCTCTGGAACTGTCCCAGAGAGCAGATTTTGAGCACAGCCAGCATTGTACAGGTTAATGAAAGTATCAGTCAGTCAGTCAATCATGTAACAGCTCCAAGTTCAAACTCTCCACACCTATAGAGGAAACGTGTTTTGGGTTTTTGTTTTGTTTTACAACTATGCCGCAGTGAGAGGCTACAGCAGTAATATCGTGCACTCTCAAGTATTCCAGTAGAGCACAGCAGTTCATTTCCACGGGCACTCAGTCACTATAGTTTGTCGTGCGTTCTCTAGTGCATGGCACATTTCGAGATGGATTGACGTCATCTCTTTGTCTGAGTCACAGAGAGGGCACAATGGATCATCTGCCAGCCCTGTGCGGTTGAGATGCTTTCCCAGGTAGTCATGTCCTGCAGCAATTTTAAAGCATGCTGCTGATGGGAAGCTCCCAGTAGGATTCTCTGGCTGGCATTATTGAGGATGGCCCACTGCTTACCCTCAGGGGCTCGTGTTAAGGATTCTTCGGTGTTCTGGGTGAGACTTGATTTAGTCCTTTGATGCACTGAATGAAATCCTTCAGTAGCAAATGAGTAGGTTTCTATCTTTATTACCCGTCAGGGTCAGTCTCGTCATGTTGCGTCATCCGCACTCAATAGTGTTGGAAAATGATGACCACCAGTAGTTGCTAAAGGCCCGACCAGATAGTCAGCAGTTGTAGCTGATAAGTTTCTGTGTCTTCAGGCCGAATTCCTTATGGAACGTTTTTTTTATACAGTCATGTGTTCGCAGGCATGTTTGACCCGGTTTCATTTCATGCTACAAATCATCATGCACTGATGAGACTTTCTTCATATAAAGGTATCAGACCGTTGACGAACTAAAAGCCACAGTTGTGCAAAAAGTCTCTAATATCATGGTTTTTGCAGCAAATTATTGATGTTCCTTTCTGGTAAACGTATCCAGCAGACAGCTAATTTTGCAGCATCAGTTCAATTCAATTCCAGTTGTTCATTTACAGAAGTCGTAGCAGTTTCACATTACGCCATACCATATTTTTCTCGTGGTCGGCATATTGACAATGGACAATCCTTCTGCACTCCATATTGATTTAGAAATTACAATTACACCTTAAAATATTATCCAAAATTACCAAGTTAAAGAAGTCCCCTAGTAGTGAAAAACTCCTTAGTTGCAATTTCCGATTTAAAAAAAAATCCAGTACTCATCAATGCCCACCCCTATTAATTTGTAGGTTAATAACGTTTTTCAACCTCTCAACTCCATCCTCCCTTTTTTTTTAATATATAATTTGATTTTGTTTCTTTTTAGACAATCAAAATTTGTGTTTTATTTCTATTTTAATACGCTCCTTGATAATATTAGTTATACCCACAGATCCCTTTATATTTACCCGTATTATGTGTTACTGTTAGAAATAATATGCGTTCCTTGGTGTTTATCGTGTCCCGTTTTTCCCCCGCTGTTAGTCTTCTACGATAATGATCAGTATTCGCTCGTAGTTTCTCTTTCATTGAACAGCACCAGTCATGGAACTATTAGTTATGAGTTCTTTGTATAACAACAGTAGATCAGTTAGGTTTTATGTGCAAGTGTTAATTTTTTTTTTTTGTCCTAAAGTGTCACAAAATTTGTTTGGTAACTGTTCTGTGCCTGGCTCAGGCATACAGCATTGTTGGTTGCACTGTGTACATTCTGGTTGGGTATTCTAGCTTTGCCCCGTCTGCCATAAAATTAATCAATCTTTGAATAACCCAAATTACTCTGTCTGATGTACTGGTTCAGCAGTGTTGGCTGCACTAGGTGCCATGGGGTGGCATTTCATAGTGTGCCCTTTCCCATCTGGCATGGTATTAGCAATCCTTGAAAAGCCTGAACGATCCCGTGGCCGGGCACAGACATGTTGGCAACTCTGGGCACCATGTTTTCGCATTCCATTGTACGCTGTGCCCCGTCTGCCAAGGTAGTAGTCCTCCCTTTTCCAGGCTCAGGCGTGCACAGACATGTTGGCAGCACTGGGCACCATGGTTTGGCATTCCATAGTATGCTCTGCCCCAACTGTCATGTTATCCATATCTGAGAAACCCAACTTATCCAGTGTCCTCCAAGCTCTTGGACTCTAATGTTGGCAGCCCTTATAGCATCTGAGAGCCTATGTTGAAGTAGTAACCAAAGATCTTTCCTTTTTATACGGATTCAAATAGATTTTCAACATTCATTACTTGGTATCAATTACAAAATTATTTTTACACTTAATTTTACTCTCATTGACCTTGTTCGGTGTTAGCTAGCTTCTTTTATTTTAGTAATCTTGAACAAATTTAGAACAGATGGGATTTTTCTGTGGCACTCAACAATTGGACCTATTGTGCCTTTCTTTATACCAATATTAATCTTAAATTATAGAGAAAAAAAACAATCAGAACTTATAATCTAATATGTTTCTATTTAAAATTGTGGGAACCTTTTTAGACATAACCATTAAATTCATCATATTATGATACCCTTTTGGCTATAATAACTAGTTGACATCTATCAACGTTTGAAATGGGTAAAGACTATGATTTGTGATTGAGTGTTAGGTTTTTTATCAATTGAGTAGACATGATGGATACGTAAATGTTCCTCATTTTTAATAACATTTTGAAAATATTTATTATTAACGGTATTGAGACATGGCGATCTTATTTTCTCCACCATGTCGGTTTTGGTAGCTGGACAAAGAAATAAAGAAAACAATAGACTGACACGATCTTTCTTATTGGTGATAGGGTAAGGTCAGGATCATGTTTCATCCTGTTCCAATGATATGAAATTTTGTCAGCTCGTGTCGATTGGTTTGATAAGAATTAATTTGTCGTATGTAACCTATTGTGAAACCTTGATTGGAAGCAAAAATGGTTTCCTATTTTTTTAGAACAACGAATGAAATCGCCACAAGATGTGTGAGTCGCGCCTTTGCCGAGCTGTAATTTATTTTTATACAAATTTCATTCCTTAGTGAAAATTCCCACCCTAATTACCACCTTTTATTTGGCGTTATTTGTGGATGATTTGGTGATACTCCAAAATGTTAAGGATAGAGCATTCCAGGTGTAACTGCTGGAGGAATGGGTTGGAACTGTAGTGACTCGTTCAAATGAAGTTATTGTTGGAATGTATTAAAATTGTCACAATTCTTAGGAAAACTAGTATATGTTCCGAACTCATTTCCTAGGGTCTGTTGAATCCTAGGGTGAGCTTCAGATCATTATTGCAGATGCAAAAATGTGTAGGTGAAGTTTTTACAGATAAAATAACCACAATTGTTACCCGACAGTTGATACCATGGAACAAACTAATCTTCCCAGTTTAAGGGTAGTATAGACTTTGACAACCCGTTACTTCGTCATGGTGACAGGTACTTAGCTGTTATGGAGAAATGTGACAGGACATATAACAGATGCATTCTGTCTTACAGGCAACTCATGCGAGAGGGACATTTCTGCTCGATTATTTTGTCACTGCAACAAAAATTACTGGTTAAATGTATTGAGTATTGCGATATTTGTTTTTCTGGGACAGAAAAGCGCTTCTTCCCTCCGTCATAGGTCCCTAATAACAGTTAATACGGAATGTTGTGACTTCATTGTCATTACTTGTGGAACAGTTTAATGTAACGGTTTTAGTGGGGTCACAGTTACTGTTATAAATGTGACAGGTTATTTCTGGAATGCCCCATCTCTAATGGTGGTATCCCTGTTCTAAGGAAAGCATTGTACATTGTTAGGCGTTGATCATTTATGTACCTACCTCATTTGTCACATTAGTTGTTGGTAGGTATACTACCTATTTTCACCCATGTCGTTCACTCCTGTAATTCATGTGTAGAAATGTCAGAATGTATATATTATTTGTGTAATGACTGAAATGACGTCCTCTTCAGCTAAATGGATAGTTTCTACAGGAAAATTGAATAAATTTCAAATAATTTGCTGGATGTTTGGTTTTAGAAAAAGCAGTAGGCTTGGAAGTAGAAGAAAATTCTCTCAGTATATTATATGAATATGCTTGTTGCCTATCTGTTTTGACTGTAGATAACATGGAGGACTTGCTATTGATGCGAGCATCACACATCAAATGACTGTCGACTGGCAAGTAAGCACAGGGTGGATACTAATGCAGTATCCAGAGTAGCTTGAGGGTTCGAAACTATGCAGTTATACATCGATATTTTTGTGTTTTTGAAACTTCTGCTCCTGCCGATCTGGCATTGACTTTTACATCAAACTTGTCCACCTACATTTGGTATTCTCTAGTTAGATTTTGTGGGTCATAATATATTTTCTCAACATTACTCAAGTCTGTCTTTGCAGTGCTTATTGTCATGTTAAGGCCACTTAGGCCCACTTTCACCAAAAATTTGAAACAAGTTTAACCCGGAAGAGGTTGCAAATTAACGGAGTTTACCGCTCACTGTCTTTCAACAGAGCTCTGTGCGATTTTAAACTCCCACTGAGGAGGCTCGAGTATAAACGCCCGAAATCCGGCAAGTTAACGTTGCTGATCTCCGTTAGCCGTGAGATCTAATATGGCCGCCTAGCTTAAAGCTGATTTTCGGTTTTGTTGTTATAAGGTTGTGATTTCTCGATAAAAATGAATTCGCGCGAGTTGGCATTGGCTTTTATATTTGACTCGTCAGACGAGGACGATGTCCCAAGAAGACGGCCAAGAAGGATCAGGGAACGAATACCACATTTCGAGGAAATGGATGATCTCTCGAAACCGACAGTGCAAAATTGTCGTGCTGCTATTCGAACACAAAGTATTTTTACTGTATACTATGTATTCCACAACGATATTATAGGTACCTTACCTCGCGACTGGAGTCGTCGTAAATCAGAAATCACTGGCAATTTACGGTTTATTATTACAGGGTAACAATGGAAGCGGGAATCGACATTAGCTGAGCGGTGGTTGTTGTTTTGACGAGTTTATAGTCCCGGCGAGTCATATTGTCCAACTTTTGCTTGGACATTTTAACTAAACTCCGTTATTTCAAACTGGGTTTAACCGACATTTGGGTTGGTGAAAGACGCCAGCTGCCTTTCCATGTTTAAACCTCGACGTTAGCTTTAACGGAATTTGGCTTAAACACCGTTAAATAATTTTCTGGTGAAAGTGGGCCTTCAAAGGAGTTCAAGTTTTATAGTGCAAGTACGTTTCCCGCAGTACTTACTGTATAATCGTTTTGTGCTTGGTGGATGGTACCAAAATCAGTGTGCTACACAACACTGCAGGACATGGCTGTGTCCAGTACTCACCTGGGAACCTCATGTCAAATACATAAAAATAAAAATACGACTGAGAACCCATTGCCCAACACTTGTGCTCAACCACACAAACTCTTCCTGACCACCAAACTTGATATATAGCATTTCCAAGTCGTATTGGACAATTTACAAACGAAATTGGACATTTTATTTACAGGCAGTTTGTTTTCCAAACCATGGCAGCCTTTTGCAAAATTATATAAATATTTATGTAACATTCTTTCTGTAAATTTTCCGTATTTTCTGTGAATAACATCTACCTACTAATTATCTGTTAATTATCTTCCCAGCGCAGTTATTCTTATATTGATCAAGTGAAAGGTGTTATTAATTGACCCGAATACAAATGGTGTCCAGTTTGGTTTGAATATGTCCAATTCGACTTTGAAATGCTGTATATCATTACCCTCATTTGGCAATAGTCTTGCATTCTCTGGTATTCCGCAGCTAACTTGCATGTTTGAAATATTTTTTCTAAATGTTGCTGCAACTTTTTATTTAAAAACTACAAATTAACAGTTGTGTACCAAATTAGCTCTGTACCTCCATCATTTTGCTTCCAAATTTACTGCAGGAGTAATCTCAAAGCTGTTGGATAGGTACCGTATTACAGTATCACCCAGGTGCTCACTAGCCAGGGGACGTCAGCGGCGTCTCTGATTAGGACGCACAAACGACGTTGATACACAGACACAAAGCTCTCCATGTATCTGCATTCTAAAGTTAGGTTCACATGGAGGGGCAATTCCGGACAGCAAGTCGTTCCGCAATGCTATTGGCCAACGCAAAATGGATTATTGCAACGCAGCGTCATGGATACTATATTAAAATCTCCAGATATTTGCTGCTGTCGGAGTCGTTGCCGTATCTGCACAGAGGTTACTGCGCACTCCTCTCCTGTTCGGTTGTTCAGCCATATTGGAATTCGACATTCCTGGTTGATCTTGCCGGTTAGATTTCCGGTTATGATTCCGCTGCCATGTGAAGGCCTCTTAGGCAAAAACTCCGGGAAACGTGTTGCTGTACCGGATTGCCGTCCGGAATCGCCCCTCCATGTGAACCCCCCCTCCTAGCATAAGGATCAAATGGTAGAGATTCTTATCAGGTTATGATGTTCAGCTGCTAACTGGACCTTGAAGCGCGGCGTGTTCTAAAATTCAAGGAGGTTAGATTCCACCTTAGTAGCCACCATCGGGCAAACATCTACTTCTGAAAATTGAATCAGTTCTTAAAGTAAATTAAGTATAATCAAGTATTCCCATGTCGGTGAAATGCTTTGGTTTTGCTGTTTTGGACAAATTGTATTTCATATTGGGGTTTTTTTCCCTTTCATATTCGTGCAATATTTTTTCACCCAATCCTCATGTTAAGGTATAAGTGGTGTGTGAATATCTCCCATTTCATTTGTTCGTAGTTATTTTACTTTCGGCCACGTTTTGTTCACGTTCCCTGAACACCACCCTCTCAACAAGGAGTTTCTCTGTGGGTTAACACATTATTGGAATAGTTTAAACGTAATCATTCCTTTATTTATTACTTCTGACGTTATTTTATGTATTTAATTTCTCCCACATGTCCCACAGTGTTTCCCAATTTACTCATTCATTTTCATCTTATTTTGTTACGCCTTCGAAGCAGACAGCAAAGTGCGTTCACAATTGTAAACAATAAAACTCAGAAGGATATAAGATGAGAATTTCAATATTATTATTGAACTCTTATAGAACAGAATATAAATAATAATTTAAAAACTGAAATGTGATATTTTTTACGACTATCATTATAAAAAAAATACGCTTGGTCAATTTTTTGAATTTTCTCAAATTCATTTTTTGCCTTGTAAAGATTATTTTCTTTACAGTATTTTTTCTACACCTACTAATTAATAACGCAAGTAGATGGATGAAAAATTTCATGTCATTGGTTTATATATTTAATCTGAAGTAGTTCTTTAAATAAATGTAATTTGAAACGTACAAAATTAAATGAGTCATTTATTACAAGTTCTTTATGGGCTGGCACGCAGTTCTGGTGATGTTCGAGGTTTTGGTCGCATTCACTCATGCTTTCATTTTTCATTGTATGCACTAATGAATCCTGACAAAGCATCTTGAATATTGTTGTTCATGTTGATTTATTTTATTTTTTCTGGTAGTATATTTGTGTAGTTTCAGATAACACCTGGACTGGGGGGTGGTTCACAATTCTTATTTGCCTGGACAAAAATATTTGATGTGTTATTCTTATAAGGATTTTCCTTGTGTTTCTGCTTGTATTAGCTGCCATATCCACGAAGGAACTTGAAAATTCACGTTTTTGACCTGATCTGGGTGAGTGGTTCGTTGTAGAACTCCAAACTACTAATGTACTGCTGCTTTTGGTCAGAGCGAAGGGCCCGGTAGCGCTGGATTGTTGCCATCCATGAACACTGAGCTCTCCGAGGATCTAGCAGGGCTTTTCACGGGGTCTGAACAAGGGCCATTGAGCAGTGACGTCAGTCCCTCTCACCTCACCTCACAAGCGCTATGATCTCCCAGGAGTCTCGGTCTTAACAACCCCACACCCCTCGTCCATCGCTTACCAGACCAGCAAAGCCTGTTTCGCGCTGGGCTCTTCGGCTGATTCTACTGTTTTTTCAGCTGCTTGTGCCTCTTAGTGCTCCTCCAGATGATAGCAGGACGTCTCTTCACGTTTATCTCGAGGGTTCCAGGTGATGGGAGCCGCACAGTGCAGAGGGACAGGACATGGGGAAGATGGCTGTCCCACCCCTGACCTACCCCTGCACACAGGCGGAGGACGTCCTCCACAATTAGTGTCTGTCGAGTGGAGAGGTGAACATACATTGCTAGGATGCCGTTTTTCGTCAGCAACTAGAGGCGTAGGATGCACATGCCATTGCTAGAACTATGTTCTGCGCCCTACCTCAGTGTGTGCCAGCACATTGAAAACTACAGTAAGTGAAACGAAGGCAGCAAAAATTCAAGTTTTCATATTCTTCTTTTTCTCCCTCCTTTTAACAGAACACCGAAGGTAATCTTCCGGTTGTAACATGCAGGTTCATATGAATGTATTAATTCTGATAAACACTGCTAAGGCCCCTCTTCCGTCAGCCATCTTGTGCAATCTAAGTGAGTGAGGACGTCATCACACTGAAAGTGATAATGGCCCATCAGATATTTTTGTCTAGAATTGTTTCAGATTGTGAGCCACATAAATAAATGAAATGCCGATTCACTAGAGAGTTTTTGCAGCACCCTCACGCCGAAACGAAAGCAGTGCTGCGCATGCGCACTTAAGACACCGAAAAGTTTGACGAACCATGACGACGAAAAATACCGGGATCTCACAGTGTCAGCTTTTGTCGTGTTGAGATGACAAAACGTAATTTAACCTTACACCTGTATAGCGCTACCTACCTTCTTCTGCTATCCTTGGAAAATAAATTTCGAGCGTCGTAGTCACAGCTGCTTCTTCGCGTCTTTCTATGTTAATGCAGACTTGACGCCATGTGTGGACAGTAAAATGGAAGAAAGAGAGGTTAACATTACGTTAGCGTGACTTCACCAGCCGGTAGATGCCAAAGCTGAAAGAACACTGAACCGAAAAAGGTTAGCATCTGTCTTCGGTCGCCCTATCCGCCATTTCCGTTTCGGTGCCGTTTTCCGTTTTGTTTCGGCGTGAAGGTGCTGCAAAAACTCTCTAATGTCTTCTGAATAATTTCATCTGACGATTGCGAGATAGACAAAAACCAAAGAATATGGACAAAATTATCCATGTCTTGCTAATGAGAAGTATAGTTGCGAACTTCCCAAATACCTACCTATAAAGTTCCCGAAACCCACTCTTAGTCATTATTCTGCATGATTCAACTGTTATTTTCATTATATAACCTTGTGTTGCTGTGTGACAATTTTAAAACAATTTATCTGTGTTGAATCATTTTAACGCCGTTTTTTTTCTGTAGACATTCATCTAGTGTGGTAAACCCCTTTGTCTCCACTTGTTTAAATTATTATTGGTTGATGCATCATTTAATTTTTTTTTGTGATTAGATTATAGTGATTAGATGTTGTTTTACTCTTCATTGTCAACCTTAATGCTTGAAGTCTTTTCTAGATTAGTAATTACTTTTTACTTTTTATTTTGTGAATGTTATTTTGAACGATTTTGTCAGGTTATTCATTATGATTGCGTTAACTATTCCAGTATT
Source organism: Leptopterna dolabrata (assembly GCA_954871275.1). Taxonomy (NCBI): domain Eukaryota; kingdom Metazoa; phylum Arthropoda; class Insecta; order Hemiptera; family Miridae; genus Leptopterna; species Leptopterna dolabrata. The sequence continues at coordinate 7,997,736 of OX940986.1, read as the reverse complement.
TGTTTGTGTTGCCCATAAAGAACTCCTTGCCCGTTTTCCCTATGGTTGTGCCTTAATGACTACCTAGTGATTGTGTTATTTTTCATGTTTGAAGAATTATTATTTTTGGATTATTGACCGATCAGTTGTGATATTTGACGTAGACGTTGATTTCAGAATATTGTGGTCAATGTTGATTGATAGTGCAGACCAGCAATGAATATGCCGTATGTGGCAACGGAACCTTTGGCGACAGGAAACTTCCGTTTGTGTCAGCTGTTTACTGTTGGATTAGTCTGAGCATGCATGTCCTTCATAACATCGGCATTTTGAACCTGCTATTTCAGTGAGAACGGTGGAGCAGTTCGGAGTACTACACTTTAGCTTATATGCGTGTCATCAAAATCCAGTCAACAGTAGCGTATTATGGGAAATAGAGGAAAGCATATATTGTAATGGCAAAAACAATTCTCCGATAGCATTTAACAATATTTTGTTTAACGGGGAACTTTCTAAACGAGCGGCAGTTTACTGAGCGTAATTATAAAGAATCGATTAGAGGATAACATCTCAAGCACGACAAACGAAAAGCAGCAAGCTAGGTTCACCAAAGATAAATCGTTTAATAGCTGATAAAGTCAAGGTAAAGTGGTAAGAGGCTGTCTTTGTTTTGGTTGATTTAAAGATGGCATATGGCTGCACCGGTTACCCACATTTGTTTAATGTTCTAAGTATTTGTGTGGAACTGGCTCTGGTGCATTTCCTACATACTTATGTGTCATTGTAGTTAAGGTTGGAAAAGCCTTCCTGAGGAATGCACTGGTCAGGTGGGAATTCTACTTGGAGAATATTTGTCCATAGGCCCCTTCTGTAGTGGAAGGTTTGCACATGTAGGAGAGCCGATCCACTCCGGACTACACTACTCCCTTCCCAAGAAGTGATTCTGATGGAGTGACATATTCTCATCACTCGAAAGCCCTGCAGAGGAGTCAGGAGTTCCCCCCAGGTTCATATACCTGTTTGCTTTTGCACTGCAAGTACGGCTGAGCTTTCTAGTGCAATCCACATGCAGAGCTGGCTGGTTCCCAAGTTAACAGCGTAACTCACACGCCCGGTACATAAGGAAGAGGCTTCCCAGGGATGCCTCCCCCGAGCTACAGGTAACAGGCTGGCGTTCAGGGAATTGTTTCCTGGCTACTGCTGACAGGGTTTCACACATGCATTATCGGTGCTCAGGAGAGGGAGACGCAGTTAACTACCAACAGAGCTCTAATAAAGTCGTAGCAGCGTTGAAGGGGAATTATTACGCGGGTTCAACTTGCGCAAAGGAATGCAATGCAAATGCGAAGAGCGTCCTGACATGTGGAGAAGAATGTGTGGTGGAAGTGTGTGTGGTCTTTTTCTCAGAGGAACTGACGAATGCTGTGGGGATCGGCGCTCTGCAGCCAAGCCGTAGAGTTTCCATGTTCAATTGAGTCTGGAACACAACTAACAGGGGATGGTTGATCAGCTCGACAGGAGGACTGGTGTGGTCATTTATGGAGACTCACATGGTCAGCAGAAGTAGAGCTTCCATCTGTCTCCCCAGACAAAACTGCAATAGGAGACAACTCTTGGTGTAGGAAAAATCCAAGGAAGAAGGTCTAAGGTTTGTTTGGACAGACAGTCCAGGATGGAACTGCTTTCTGAAAATGAGGGTGTAGAACTGTCCAGGACTGAGTTTAGAACTGTGCCTGTCCGAACGCTCGCTGATGATTCTGAACGGATAACCTGAAACATTGTAACCTTCCATAAGCTGACGGTAGAAGCATAAAATGCGCGTGTGCAGTATCAACAGTCCTTTAAAAAATCCACCACTGTTAGAACTAGTCCTGGACTGACGGAACGCACAAATAGGGGCGTGGCTTAGATAGAATAGTCTAGGACTCTGTCCTAACAAACCTCCCCAGCAATCTTTTGGGTTCATTTGCAAATTTATTTCAGCTTTTGAATATGACAAACTTTTCACCAGAGTTTAAATAGTTGTTGCAACTGCAATATGATCAAAGCCTACCGCTCCGATCGCTATCAAATTCATTGGAGACTATCTGAGACGTTTGATGCCTGACAAAATCATCAAAGTAAATCGCATAGAACTGGTGATATGGAATTGTACCATTTATACCTCTTATCGATTTTCACTACCTTTATGTGTTTTTCAGAAAACGCAAAACCCATTAGATCTACGTGCTGGTCGCCAGATCCACCTACGATCATCCAGGAAACTGCTTTCACCCGACGGAGCTAATTATTTTTAGAATTCCCATATCAATTATTTATATCACTGTTCAATTTCGTAGTATCACTGTCTTAGATTCGCCCTCACTTGCATATATTTATTCATTTTTAGATACCTGCCTAAGTGGGTTTTTATCTAATTTCATAGATCTTAATTAGGTACTTATTTTCCAGTTAACGTTTTCGAATTTCTACCGGAACTTGAAAAAGCTCTGGCGTTCATATCACGAATAAGTTGAAGTGGGGTAAACGAATTAGTGTCCTGTTGAGGGAACTTGTTGGTGATAAGTAATAAACGTGTTGAACACAAAATGTAGTGTTGTTATTTCTCATAACTCCCAGTAATCAAAAATAAAACGCGTTATTTCAAGGAATGTATGAAATTTACTGGATATACGGATTTCTAGGTATGTGCGTGAGCTAATTAGGTATGGTTGATGCTGTTGCTAAATTTTCTCAGCGAAATTTTGCCCTTTTTTGGGGCTCCTGTTTCTGCACGCCTTGTGTCAGGAATTGTGATCATTATAACAGTTTGTTGTGTTGGCGACACTGATCTTCTGCCCCTCAGTCCTTTTCGTGGAAGCTGTTATTCAAACAACGGTAAAACGCCAACCCATCACCCTTTTTCTGGATTTAGAATTATTCTCGACACCTTGGGCTCCCCTTCTAGCACAGAAACATTTTAAAATTTCGTACGAACTACACTATGCAGGTACTATAACAGCTAGCAGTCGTTATTTCATACTAGTATTACTGCTAGCAAACAGTAGATACATACATACCTACCCACTTTATTTTGAAGATTTTTGAAGGAAATTGTAGGGTTGGTAGTTACTGAAGAAAGGGTAGCAATAGTATTTAGCAAAACAGCCCGAGGCAAGGTACACGTAACAACCCTGGAAAGGGCTTTTGATCAGTAACGCGAGTGATGAATTCCTTCAAATTTATATCGGAGACTTCAGTTTTTCCCAGGCATATCTGTTCCAAATGTACACTACTTGTCTATAGTGCGATTTCCTGCCAATTGAAATTTTTAGAAACAATAAATTGGAAGTATTCTACAAATTAATAGTACCTACCTACATGAGAGGGCACAAATCTTTAAAAAAAAGCTAAACTATTAGCAAGAAACAACGGAAATTATCACGTCCCTACAATATAATAAGCGACAGGTAGGATGTATCCTAACAGGTTCTCCTTTGGGTACTAATTACCAAACTCTGCCTCCATTCCTAAAAATTTTCCAAATTAAATTCCTCCAGACATGCTGCAGGTACCTACCCACAGGTTCCTAAATGACACTTGACTTTATTTCTTAACCGGAGGCAGATGAAGAATCTCAAGAGCTTGGACTTTAGCTTGTAGCGATTCCTCCAGGGTTTAAGCTATCTTGATATTCTACTCTATGTTTCCTCAGAACAGGGAACATACTTATATTGGTGTAGATAGCTATCTACCAGAGTAGTTTGCAGTGATTCCTCCAACTCCTACAGTGAGAGGATATCTACACCGATTTAAGTGTTCCTTACTCTGAGACAACCTATAAAATATGGCTAATGAAAAAAATTAATGTACCTAGCTACTGTAGTTTTCCACGGTGTATGTACTACCACCTACTAACTGAAAGTTTATATCAAAAAAGGGGAAACACAGTTGGAATGCAGAAGCGCTGTTGGATAAAAAAATAATCTTATTTTTTAATGTTTCCATCCATGTAAGAAGATGACAAACACAACGTAGGTATGTACCTAACAGGTAAATTTGACGACAAATTGAACATGATCAGTAAATTAATAATCCTATTTTCCCCAACCAGAGTTGGTAGGCACCTACTTATAACCAGGGTTGCCAACAATCCGGAAGTCCAAACCAGGACACTGTGGGAGTTGGGACACCTGAGCATATTATATACTGAGCATATTATATACCATTGCATTATTGAGGTAGCAACTTGTATAATACAAACTGTGTCACTTTGGGTGTCTACCCCGGGAAATAGATTTTTTATTTTTTTTTAATGACACTTATGTAGACGTTAATACCCCATCAGGAACCAACTTGAAAAATCGTATCACATTCGGGTGTCTGCCACAGGAACTAGAAAACGGAATCAAATTAGAAAATTAAATAATATTTGGGTGTCTAATACCCAGGAACTATAAAACAGTAAAACATTTGTGTGTCTGCCCCAGGAACTAAGAAATGGAGTCACATTAAAAAACTAAATACTATTTGGGTCTCTGAAACCGCAGGAACTTAAAACAGTAAAAAAATTTGGATGTCGACCCCAGGAACAGAAAACGGAATTTTATCTGGGTGTCTGCCCCAGGAACAAAAAATTGAATCGAATAAGGGTGTCCACCTCGGAATTAAAATTTGAATTCACTATCCACCTTTCTTCGAAATTAAAAAATTAATTTAGTTTTGACTTGCTTGGATTAGGTAGAGGTAGTAGGTACTGGAATCTCAATAAAAAATTATGAGGACCTTACAATGAGCAAAACGTGGATACTTCGCGTCCTGGTAACATATTTACCAGTACCCAGGACAATTCTTCCAAACGCAGGGCTGTCCTGGTTAAAGCAGGACGTGTGGAAACCCTGCCTATAACACCTTGTGAAACTTTAACTAGGTATACCTCCCCCAAAATTATATTTCAAATTTACCTTCTCATGTGCTTGACAAAAAAATGTTCCTCTAATCCATTCCCTTTCATTTGAAGTTATCCCATATTGCAACTAGAATAATTCAATATCAACTCAATATCAGAAACTATTTATTTATTTTATGTGCAAAAGGACCTATGTAAGTCCCTACTGTACTACATCTATGTTCTATGGTATAATTCAACATATGAGGAGTAAAATTGAAAAACCAAGAAAGCACTGTTTTTAATATGAAGAAAATAGACAATTTATTTATTCATTCATTTTATGGCTTTATAGAATTTTAACTATTCCCACCTGCTCACTCAATAAATCGCAGACCCTGTGCTGAAAACTATTAACAAGTTTTCTCAGGCTGTGCTTAACTTAAAGTTGTGGAAAAAACTTGTAAATTCACTATATTAGTTGGGAATTACCCTACGTCAACCGATTACAAAAATTCATCAAATTTTAACAAAAATAAAATTTTAAATTAGGCCAAACATTTTTTAAATGGAAATGCCTTACGTAGGGGGCTTTTCGGAAGGCTAGTAAATCATGAAATTCAATGAACGCAGTTATAACTTTTAAAATGAGCGAGCAAAATTGCTAATAAATTTCAACGATTTTTGAAAAAGGGCGTCAAAATAGGGGCTCAGGCTTTTGCTGCTCTCTGGCGGCAGGTAGCATCCCCACACCTTGACTGATTTGCCTTGCGGGTTCCACATTCTGATGGGTTATTTGGTAATATTACCTAAATAAATTGATTTTCTTTCCCAAATTGTAGGTACCCAAGTACTTGGTTCTTTTTTTGTTTTCATTGAGAAATGTAAGATTTATTTACATAATGTACATTATATTTTTAATTTATTTGTACCTAATTAAAACTGTTGTGCTGAATTTTCTGTGGAAATAAATCTCTCTCTCTCTCTACCTAGGCATATTAATTTTGAAATTGAATGCTTAGTAGGTAGGTATACTTCATAAGAACAAATTTTTAATTTGTGGGTAGAAAATCTTATCAGCACGAGTATACTTGCTAAGGAGGTATATGGAAATAACAAAAGTAGGTTTTTAAACAATTTGTAACAAAAGTTAACCAGTAAACTAGCAAATAAAAGATTTCGAAAAAAATAATGGATCCATGCTACCACACTTTTTTGACTCTCAAGAATACGGTCAGGGTGAAGAAAAAAATAATAGACAGTTTTTGTACTTCCCGTCATCTTTACACGTTCAACCGTGGAAACGCTGATACGGGAAGACGGACCAATGAGCTTCAAGCATTCTTTTCCCGTAACGTGTAGTTCTTCGCGTACACGGGAAAAGCTACTTCTTCGCGTGCACGGGAAGAACTACCCGTATACGTGTAGAGAATGCTTGAAGCTCATTGGTCCGTCTTCCCGTATCAGCGTTTCCACGGTTGAACGTGTAAAGATGACGGGAAGTACAAAAACAGTCTTAAAACTCGAGAAGTAGGTAATACAAATGATTATTTTAGCTTTGTATGACCACCACCCCAAGGGCCTTGAAGTGAGTATGCAATGGATACCAGGTCATTCAGACATACATGGCAACACCCTTGTAGATTTCGTTGCCCGGGCATTTTCCAAATATCCCGGAAAATATTTTCCTTCTACAGTACCCTACAAGGACATTGTAGGTATACTAGAGGTGAGATGACTCGACAGTGGAAGGACACACAATGGTGGCTCCCTTCACGCTGGAGGCTGGACGAGAGAGATAGACAGTTTTTGTACTTCCCGTCATCTTTACACGTTCCACCGCGGAAACGCTGATACGGGAAGACGGACCAATGAGCTTGACGCATTCTTTTCCTGTAACGTGTAGTTCTTCGGGAAGAACTACCCGTATACGTGTAGAGAATGCTTGAAGCTCATTGGTCCGTCTTCCCGTATCATCTTGGCATATCAGTCACACGGTTGAACGTGTAAAGACCACGGGAAGAACAAAAACAGTCTATTCCCTAACCCCACCGTAACACCATGGTACCGAGGAACAGCAGAAAAACACAGATTTATTACCAACATAAACCGAGTTATTTTGGGACAAGGCAATTGTGCTCTATTCAAATACAGGATGAAGAAAAAGGAAAATCCATACTGCATACACTGTACAGACAGAACAGAAATTGGAGATCTACAACACTTGAACAACTTTCCACCATCAACGTTCCCAACTCTTCCTACCGCACAACACCACGAACATGAGAGATCTAATAAAAACTAACGACTCCACTACCCCCAAGAAAATAAATGATTTTATTACCAACAACAATATTCAAATATAAACATTAGAAAAAGAAGTATAGATTATCAAGTAACACAGAACCTGTAACAAGCATTGCCACGGCCGAGTCAGATAAACGGAGAAAAAGAAGAAGAAGAACTCGAGGTGATAATGGCGTTGATATTGTGATACTGATAACGCTTTTTACTTTTCGGATTTGGCCTGTCACTTGTTCAAAATGTGCGAAAGTTGCGCTTGTTTATGCTAAACTCAAGTGCTTTAGCCGTACCAAGACTGGTCGTCATTTGGTTCAAGAGTTCAACTTACTATTTTCATCCCGTTGGAACGCATCGTTTGTGTTCGTAATGTCGCCTCTGCGCAGATATCTGTGCAGCGATTGCGGATACGAAGCTCGAGACAATCACAATCTCAACAGTCACAGACGCACCCACGTCCCAAGACATTTGAAATGCAGGTTTTGTAAATCACCGCATCGCACCGAGGAGGAAGTCAAACTGCACGAAGAGACCTGTCAGAATTGCGTGACGTGTTTCCACTGCCGAAAAAAAGTGAGGGACAAATTCACTCTGAGAGCTCACATAAATAACAAACACAGCGCTCCCAAAAGACCTGGCAGCCTCCGGTGTCCAATTTGCCCTCACAGATTCAGTAATATTGATTCAATCGAAACTCACTTCTCTGATAGTCATAATACGTCTTTGGAAAAAACAGATTTAGCTTTCGATAATGAATCTGAATTTTACAAATGGAAAGCTGATATGGAAACGTCCAGTCAGTCTGCATTTACGAAAATATCCCACAACACTCGTCCAGGTAAGAAATACGCTTACTTCTCTTGTTATCGAAGTGGTACCGATAAAATGAAACTGGATTGCAGGAAAAGGCGCCCTAAATCGATTGGGTCTAATAAAATCAACGCGTACTGCCCCGCTCGTATTTCAATCAGAGTTGATAAAGATGGCAAAGTGTACGGGACGTACGTAGCGACACACGTCGGACACGATTTCGAAGTGACGCGTCTCCGCTTGTCACAGTCGTACAGGGAATCGTTGGCTGTGAAAATTAAAATGAAAATGCCGTTGGATGAAATAATAAAGTTGGAGAGAGAAGAAGCCAAGGAGCGTAGCAGGGATCACCTGGACAGAAGCCTGTTTTTGAAACGTCACGATTTACATAACATCGCTCGGGACTTTGGCGTGCAGAGTGACGTAGTTTTACGTTCGGAAGGTCCCGCGTTGAGAGCGCGGAAGCGCAGGGGCGTGAAACGAGAAAGCGATTCGCCGAATGCTAAAAGAAAGCGCGATGGGTCACTGGTGAGATGCCGTGAGTCGATGAATGGTGGAACCGATGTATTCACTGAGCATATCCCGCAGCAGGAAGTATGCGACAAGTACAATAGCGAGTTCTGTGGTGGCGTTGTGATTGGGAGCCCGAATGATGAATTCGTTTGGGAGGATGCTAAACTAAAAATTGGGCTTCACCATGAGATTGAGTCTCAAACTCCTTTCTTCAGTCAGAAGGTGGAGGAGCTGGTTTTGAAATTTGCTGAAACGGCAAGAACAATCACCAGTGACAAAGAGCTTGCTGCTGCTGAAGCGGCGGTTTCGTCTTTCGCTTCGACGCTCTCAGCATTGCGGCAAAGTGGGCCTGCAAGAATTGGACGTCCAAGTTGGACATTCTTGCCCAAAGAGAGGATCACCTTGCAATTCCATCAACTGTAAGTTCAGTGATATGAGCCGGTTGTGATTGAGAGCCCAAATGGTGAGTTTATTTGGGAGGATCCTGCTCAAACAATGAACGTATTCTGCTGATGCAGTCTCAAGCTTTCTCCATCAGTCAGAACGTGGAGGAGCTGGTTTTGAAATTCACTGAAACTGCGAAAACAATCACCAGTGACGAAGAGCTTGCTGCCGAAGCAGCGGTTTCGTCTTTCACTAAGACGCTCTCCGCGTTGCAGCAAAGTGGGCCTGCAAGAAATGGACATCCAAGTCGGACTTGCCCAAAGAGAGCTTGCCACTTGCCATTTCAACAGCTTTAGGTTCTCTGATGTGAGCCAATTATGATTGAGAGCCCAAATGGTGAGTTTATTTGGGAGGATTCCTACTCAAACAATGAACGTATTCTGCTGATGCAGTCTCAAGACTCAAGCTTCTTCCTTCAGCCAGAAGTTTGATTGTTGGAGGAGTGGTTGTTAAATATGCTGAAACAGCGAGTACAATCAACATTAATGAATAGCTTGCTGCTGCTGGAAGAGTTTCTTGCAAATTTGGGCCATGAGGTGTACAGTCAGCTGCTAGAAGTGGCACCCATACGAGACCTCGCTGGAGAGAGACATGATTTTGTGAAGGAATTGATCTGTAACAACGTTTTTTGTTCTTTTCGTTTGTGTGCAGCCAAAAATAAATTGAACAGCTCATATTCTTGTTATTCATTCTTACTCGTTCAAGCACCTACCTAAGTAGCTACAAGACGGTGTTGATTAGTACGGTTCGAATGTTTGCTATGTCCAATCGTGGATTTTTGGAATGTCAGTAGATTTTCGATCAGTACAGAGGAAAGAGGTTGCGATAGCCATACTGACTGGAACACCATGGAAAAGCAAAATCCTTCAGGAAGGTATGAAGTAGGGCACCATAGGAAATGAATTAAAATGTATTCAGTTTTCCATAGAAATAGGGTTACATTACCCACCTTCTATTCTAAACTGGCTTCTGCACAGAGCAGAACTCGTTGATGTAACAGCAAAAAAAAAAGGAACGTCCCTAGATGAGAAACAATACCCTGTACCGATTAGACTGTACCCAATCCTGAAGGGGCGAATTCTTGGCCAGTGTTGGCACCATTTATTTATTTATTTAAAGGTAAATAAATGTACCTACATAGTGAACTATTGTGTACAAAAATCATCAATAACTGTAGTGCAAAAAATAAAAACAATAGACAAATTTAATATTATTTTTGTAAAAAATGAAATAGAATGTTTGGAAAAGATGAGAAAAGAAAATTGAGAAAAAATAAGAAGATAGGAGATCGAGATAAGGTGCTTTGCTCCCCCCCCCCCCCCCACCCCCACCACAGGATAATGCCCGGAAGGAGAATCACCAGGAAGCTCTATAAGTGGGGGAAGCCAGAGCGAGCGTGGGAGTTACTTCTGTAACACTTCTTTGTGGTGCGTGACGTTTTTCGGCCGGTAGGTCATAGCAAGAACATGAATGTACCTACCCAGTAGTGCGATTCTGCAACTCGCTACCTTATTGTCGGTACGGAGTCGGGGTCGCTATCCCTCTCGTGTAACGACACCCGGATAGCGAAATTGGTATTCAGGAACTTATGATACCGAACTTGAATAACAAATTGTCGTTGCAGAATGAGATACCGACTTTGTTAGCTTGTCTCACGAAATCTGAGTCTAGGGCGAGCAATCGACTGGAACTCATTCCGTTTCCATGGTGATAAGCAGTGATGAAATGAATTGAACAGTGTGTGTGTGCGCCGGAGTCAATGATTGTGTTTTGAATCCCCCGAATTCACTCGATGGCCGAAATAAATGCTCATACCTTGGAAGTCAAAAACTGCAGTTTGGGATCACTTGACACTTGGGATAGGCTTTGATTTCAATTTGTTGTATCGTCTTGAGGTTTTAATGAAGTTTTTACCGTTTTTAGCTTAAATGTAATATGTATTATGCCAAATTCATTTGTATAAATTCATGTATGATTTTGTTGAAATGTATGTTTTATAATTGGTACCTACTCGGAAATTCTGATAAATACCTATGCAAGTGAATGCAATTGAAAATAACGTTTACGTTATTTTCAAAATCCAATATTTTCTAATTAATTAACATCCTATTAGGGTCACTTGCATTTATTAAAGAAAACGTAGGGGATCGGTATCTACAGCAAAATTGGATAGGCATGTACCTGGATTTCAGGGGATAATCCATTCAATGGGAGCATTGGAGCAATGGTCGAATATCGGTTCATGGCCAAGTTTCGACTTATCCTTAAGGTTTTTCTGAACATGCAGGAATCAAGGGAATAAGGATTTGGCCCATCTCGTAGCACTCTTCTTTCAAGCCGAGGGCGATACCTCTGTTCCCTTTCTCGCAGAATTTTAATTACCAAGCAAGGAATTCGAGCGTCATAATGCCTGACATTATTATCCACAATTCATAAGCGCATGAAAAAATACGGTAGGTAACAACTACATATATGGTGAAATGCGATTCTAAAAAGTAGATAACTACCCAAAGTGAAATAGACTATATCACTTATAGAAGTCTTCTATATCAATAACTTTCTAACTACCTACCTATCAAGTAATTTTAACGTTTAAGTTATTTATTACGATGTTTTTATGACATCACTGCCATAAATTATTAAGTCACTAATTTACCTACCTATTTACCTACATTGGGCTTATTACGTCAAATAAAATTGAAAAAACATGCCAAAAGAAAAGTAGGTATACTTACCGTTACGTTAAACACTTACCATAAAACTTTCTACCGCCGAAAAGCAACGTCAAGCCAAGTTTTTTGGGTGTAACAAGCTTTCGGTACGGATAACGGGGGGGTCTAGAGCCGTCGAAATGCAAACGACCCCGCAACGACAATTTATCGACGATTAAGCGATAGCTGACGCTATTGAGCACTTACAGAATACCAATCGTCGGTATTTAGTGGCATCGATATTTTTTGTTATGCTAACGATATCTTATCGTCGTTACGATGCCATACCGAGTTGCAGAATTGCACTGCAGGGGCGGATCCAGAATTTTTTTCCGGAGGGGGTCACAGGGTAGAACAATATATAAAATAAGAAAAAATAACCAAACGAACAATACAAACCGAATTTTCAACCTTATGCCTAAACTCGTCCAATTTGTCTACTTACAAAATTAATTGTATTTATTTATAAAATTCATTGTTTATGTAAAAAATATTTTTCAATATCTATTAATTATTTAACTGATAAATGTATTTATTTTCAATTTTCTTCTAAAAAAGTGTCCTAATGTGTTTTCAAACAAATTGGCGCATTTTATGGCAGCGTTAACTTCAGAGATTGCAAATCAAAACATTGAAACCACAACAATCTATTGTTGATCTCAGTGAATTCAGTATCGTTTTTACTGAATTTGGCAGGAAAGAAAACGAGAACGAAACAAAAACAAGATAATAATTAACAAAAATAAGAAGAAATAAACAAGGTGTAATTTGACGGATACACCAAGGTAAATTTATTGACATAATTGTATATAAAGTAACATTGGTAGGACCAAGTGTACGATTATATTCGACTAATTTTGACATTTTTGATCGAATCTTTTTAGATTTTTTATAGTTCTTTTTTGTTTTCAGTTTTTTTAACACTGTCTACCGTTTGTGTAATTATAAATTACAGTAATTAGTGGCGAGGGCATTGGAATTTCAATTTGACCAAATACAGAAAAAATCAGTATTCTATAAAAAGTTTAATCGTAATTATTGTTATATTTTGTTTCCAATGTTTTAAGTTAACAATATGGTAAGTTGACTTTGGTCGTTTGGTTTGTTTCTGGTTTTTGATTTCACAAAAACTGGGTTCGTTTTCGTTTGGTTTTTTTGTTTTCGGGTTTGTGAACAATTCGTTCAGCTCTGTTTTTGAAATACAGGCCGATTCTGTGGGGGGGGGGGGGGGGGGGGGGGGGGTCATGACCCCTGTGACCCCCCCCCTTGGATCCGCGCCTGTAACCTACCAGCCTAAAAGAAAGGATAAATAGTTACTGTCTACATGAGACGTGAAGGAGGCCAGCGCAGAGTAAGAATACCCAATGGAAGGGTGTCCCACAATTTTCCTCCCGGCACTAACTTGGATGGGGAATTTTGTCCAATTTGTTTCTTAAAAAAATTATTCAGAACTCTTGGAAGAATGGTAGTTTGAAACCCGTTTTCAAAAATAAGCGTTATTTTTTAAAAATGAGGGCGGTTAAAAGTTAAAAATGCGTTAAAAAATGACGTATCAGGTCTGTTGACATCTAATTGGCTGGTAGCCCAATGACGCGGAGTGAAGCCTGGGAGGGAAGGTTCTCAGTGCTGCCAACAACGCAAGATTAGAATTGACATTTGCTGTGACCTTCCCCTGTGTTTGAGGACGTTTTTAAATTTACTTATTTATAAATTTGTGGTTTCATCCATCCACTGCGATTTTGTACATCGTTTAATTTAAAGTGATTTGATTTGAACTACTCCGTCATTTCTAGCGAGAACTCAGAAATTCAACTTCCACGCGTTTTCTGCCAATAGTTTCTGACAATAACACCTCGTTATGTGATAAGTGTTAATTTCTGTTACTGAACAGAATTTGGCCAAGAAAAGGAGATTGCCCATTTGGCATAGGTTGCCTGGATTACCCTAACAGTAGGTACCTACGTAGGTAGTCTTGGAGAGATGCCTTATTAAAAAAAAAGGTGGTATGTATATGTAGGGAGGTGGCACCTACATAGGATTCTGAGTGAAGGATCTTAAAATCGTTCTCAGGCTCCTTATTTTCAGTACCGTAGTATACTGCAGTTGCATGCGACGAGAATTTTCCTAGTGCAGTAATTGCTATCCAAATCACGAGGATCAGGTGTCCTTTAGACCTATAATACTAATAACATTTTTTAACATTTAACATTAAATTTATTAAATTTTAAAAAATTGTAAAACTGTGTTTTAAGCGCGTCTTATTTCTTAAGTATTACTGAAATTATTCATGTATTAGGTACCTAATGTTTTGTACATAGGTACCAACTGTGATGTAGGTATTAATTGTACATTATTTTTTACACTATGAGGGAATACTGTAGTCCCTATGTAGATGAATGATAAATATAATACATAATACCGAATGTCGGATTCCAGTCATGATTGTCGAGATTCGTCCCTAAGACATATTTATGGCGTTTGTAGTTTTTGACCGCTCAGTATAAGTAGAATTTATTGATTAGCATTTATTTATTGATTAGTTAGGCCTACAGAAACGTTTCATTTATTCGCCCAACCCTCAGGTCAAGACAACTAATCAATTCTACATATATTTATGTTACAGTTTACTACCACTGTTACAGCCTAAGATTCGGCCCAGCAGAAGAAGAGTTCACGTATACTTACCTGCCTCTCGCTTCTACGTTATGATTATCATCAAAATCACAAAGTTGGTGTGGTTAAAACTCAGTGATTTCATGTCGCGACGAATTTTCGACAGTGCTTCAATTAACAGGTTATCGGGTTAACAGGTACGTATTTTTGTATTTATAATACATACTTATATAATTCCCACAAAATCGTACTTGCACGTATAAGAGATATGGATATATCTTGGTATTCCTCTTGATGTTGTACCTACTACCTGCCATCGCTGGTGGATTTGGTCCTGCAAAAATCTATTATAGGGGAGAATCTCTGCTTGTTCCTCATTCCCCGACTGACCTCATCGAAAAAGAATAATTGGGCTGGAGAACTGGATAATGTTTGCTGAAGCCGAATGAAACTGTAGGACGTTGCAAGAATTTCACGTTTTCGTAAATTTATCAAATAGGTCCTACCTACTAATAGTGAAAGTGAACGAATTAAATTGTTCAGAGGTTACTGCGAGTAGAAATTTTCATTTTGGACCTCAAAATTGTTTTCCAGCTAAGAGTGATCATAAAGTTTTCGCTTCCTTGGAAGCGAAACTTCCTCGTTAATATTATAATTTGAATATTGAATAACTAACAACCTAATGTTCATAATGAACCCACCTCCTTCGAAAATCGCCTAAAACCTCGGTGCATGATCCACACCAACTTACAACTCTCTTTACGACCGACCACTTATGTCTGGCATGGCTGTGGCCAAGGCTAGTAACCGGAAAGAAGAAGAAGAAAGTGACGCGGGTGCCGTGGATATTATAAGAGTTTTTATTATCCATGCTGGCGCGTTGTTTGTTTTCCTATCCAGAATCCACGCATCACGCCAGCCCCATGACACCGGTGCTAGTTCACGGTTCTGGCACTAATTTCCAGTTATCGCTGCGATCGCACGTCTTCTCCCACCCTACCACCCACCAACTCATGTAGACGCTCCGACTCCGTTCCGCCATTTGTATTTTCTTGTATGACAATAATATTATACCTACGATTTCATCCACAGAAAACCCTAGTATACTACGTATTCATCACTACAGGTTTTACGTTTTAACTACGTTTTAACGCGCGAGGAGGTTTTAATTTCATTTCATTCCATTGTTTTTCATTTCATTCCATTTAATTCACCACACAAACTTTCTTACAGAAACTTTCTACGTTGTAACGTGCGACGAGGTTAGTAATAAAACTTACGTAGGTAATAGGCTCGTGAAATTTGAAAATACTGCTTTCATGTACGGAATTCGTATTTTTCATTAACTGAAGTCGTTCGTTTTCTAGATAAGTATGAGTTGGGTTGTAAATTTCAAGTGCGCCGCTATCGGATGTGACGTTCGATATAAGACTCATCCAACTGCTTTCCTGTGATGTCAATATGTTATGTTCGAATTGTAATAACTAGTCAATCAATATTGACGATGGTCTAACAATTTCATTGTGACGACAATAAAATAGAATTAATGATATCAACTATCCACGAGCTGTGATGTCAGTATATGTTCGAATTGTAATAATAGTCTATCAATATTGACGATGGTCTAACAATTTCATTGTGACGACAATAGATAATTAGAATGCAATTAAATTAATGATATCAATCATAGATAGATTTTAACATAAATGTATACGTATGTGTCACTCCAGACGATATCTGACCTTGGGTATGTTATAAAAATTCCAAATTTCGCCAAAATGATCTTATTGCCATACAAAAGGATGAACAATTTTCAAAAATTCGAAGGGAGTCAAATAAACGTAATATTATTTAGCTTTTCAGTCATATTTTGAATTACCGTTTAATGTGATTCTTGTATTTGTTTGTTACTTTTGTGATGGACTATTCTTAAGATTTAATTTTAATTTGTGATAAGGTTTTCGAGCCAATGGGGGGGTTATTACCCCCACTAACCCCCCCTGGCTACGCCACTGACGACAATAGATAATTAGAATGCAATTAAATTAATGATATCAACTATCCACGAACTGTGATGTCATATGTTCGAATTGTAATAACTGTTCAATCCATATTGTTGAATAAATATTGTTTTACCGTACATTTGCTTTAATTGTATTAATTTCATCCTTTCTCGTACATTTACCAAGGGTGTGGAAGAGAGGCGGATGGAAATGTGGTCGGGGGGTGGAGGGGGGATGGTGTTGAGGAATGGTGGCGGGGGTTTGTTGTAGCAACGAAGTAGGAGTGGGGCGGTAACCAAGGTGTCAGGCGCATGCGCGTGGATTCGGGGGGTCTTAGTTCAGGTTTTGGCCACTAATTTCCGCGTCGCAGCAGCTGTATGCTGGCAACCACCCCCCACCCTGAGTGTCCCTTCTGTACGTAGTATAGTAGGGTTTTCTGTGCATCACGCTGTTTTCGGCGTTCTGTGCTGTTGAGTGTTATCTTTATTTTTTTTAAAATTGTTCATTTTGAAGAAGAAAAATGAGTGAGAATTTTGACAAAACTCTCAGCGAGCTTACGCAGCAACTTGGAGCGACTAAAATCCCTCTGAATGGCGTTGAATTCGTCGGCAAAGGACTCAAACTCGACAACGCTGACGACGGTTAGCGTTTTGTTTATTTGACTATTATTTTTATGATTTTTGGAAGGATTGTGGTAAAATTAATTCAAAAGGTTGTTTAGACTCGTACTCATCCATTTTAAGGAGTAACGACACATGAAATAACCTGCAGTTTACCTTTATATTACATTGTTTAAATCTGAATTACGTAGTACAATAGCCCTTCAGTGTCGTTGAGCGGCACATGGCTCTCTGCTTCATATTGTTCCTACTTTTGTCGTCTCATTTTTTGAAGATCCAGTATGAACTAGTGGATCCTTCAAGTATGGCCAGGACATACCAAAAGTACGTCGGTTCACTTGCATCAGTAAGAACCTTGGATGGCCTAACTTGTGTTATCAGTTTCAACCACTGGGAATTTCGTGACCAAGACAATAATACCAAACACGTATTGGCGCCGAGTATTGTCCAATGTATTGTTGATGTTAGAGAGTTCATCACCAATCTAAATTCAAGTCCTGGGACTCGAGATCGTGGGGTTTTTACATTTGGCGGGTCCTAGCGCTGCTCTGTAAACCGTTGCGACGCCTCCAATGATTGACCGAATTCTGATAGCAAAGCGAGTATACCTTCGAAACTTCAAGTCGTGCTACCCATTTGGAAAGTCGTTTTTCGATGAATAATTACATATTATAGACACAGTGTGACAATCCCCAGTTAAGCCATTCTACCATCTGACAATGGGCAATTTTCGTCGGTTACAAATAATTCCAATTTTTTTTGGCCAAATTCTGTTCAGTAACAGAAATGAACACTTATTTACCACATAATTAGGTATTTATGTCGCGAAGTATAGGCAGAAAACGAGCGCGAAATGTTAATTCCAGAGTTCCCGCTAGAAATGACGTAAATCGCCAAGTAGTTCAAATCAAATCCCGCTCGGAGCGCTAGTGCATCACTTCAATGTACAGAACCGACCACTAAAAAGGTTTCAGCTTGGAAGACGTGGACCTTCGTCGTTAGTGATATGATACAAATGTAATTACCTAGTTTTCAGGCTTCAACTCGTTCATACAGATTTTTGCACAAAATTGGCCATTTTATTATCCCGTCTGCTGAGCCAAGGCCGCAGCTAATGAGTGGCAGACGATGCTTTTTTCAACTAGGTGATGAAAGTTTTAAACGTCAACTAATAAGTCAAATTTGTTCGCATTTTTTAGCGGAATGTAATGGCGTCTGCTAAATTTTAGCAGCGCGCATGGCGTGGCAGACGTGTGTTTTACTGTTGTCCATGGCTAGTCCAATTTACTCTTTCACCTTCTGGTCGTCAACTAGTAAGTACAAAAAACTGTCCAAATTCGCCAAATTTGAATTTCGTCTGCCCACTTTGGGCAGCGAGGTGGGGGAGGCAGGCGAGTGAAATTCAAGTCCACAGAGGGTAACGAACGAGAAAAAATTAAGTTCTAGCCATCAATTAGTAAGTCAAAAATTTGCCATTTTCTGAAATTTTAAATTTACGTAATTTCTTTGAGCCTCGGCTCCGGAGTGGCAGACGTCAATTTCTACATTACCTCTAGGACATATTTGAAAAAAATATCAAACCTTTTCTACCCGATGGTCACCGATTTCAGCCTCGGCTCCTGGACTACAATGGATGGATGGATGGAACTGCAGATTTATAAATAAATTTTAAGAAACATGTCCTCAAAACTAAACCAAGGGGAGGTTCACAAAAAGTCACAGCAAAGCAGTATTGAGAACCTTTGCCTCCGAAGCTTTGCTTCGCCTCCTTGGGGCTAGTAGCCAGTCGGATGTCAATAGACCTGATGCATCATTTTTACTTTCGAACACCCTCATTTAAAAAATATCTCTTATTTTTGAAAACGGGCTTCAAACTACGATTTTTCCAAGAATTCCGAATATTTTTGTCCAAAAAAATTTTGTTGACGAAAATTCCCCATTATGTTGAGCGATATAATTTATTATGCGATTCCTTATATATGATTCCTTAATGTTTATTACAGCCAAACCTGTCATCGATGCCATCAGAAGTTTGGAGGGTCCCTTGGAGTTCCTCAATCTCGAAGGGAACACAATCGGAGTCGAAGCTGCCAAAGCCATCGCCAAAGCTTTTGAAGACAAACCAACGCTGCGGCACGCTCTCTGGAAAGACATGTTCACCAGCCGGCTGAAAACGGAAATACCTCCTGCGCTGGTGAGAGTTTAATGTATTATTAATTTCTCCGTAATTCTGAAGTGAACGATGTTCCACGGGTGGCACAGCACAGGGAGCTGCACAGGTTTTCTTTGCGTACATAATTATGAATCACTTACAGCATTCACTGATTACAACTTGCCCGATGTCGTCCTAGCTGTCCTTGTCTCACACCAGTCAGCCGTTAAGTACTATAAATCTCGTGCCTGAAGTAGCCTATCTCTGTCCATAGTACCACACTTCTGACCATGTTATTGCTCAACAGTGATTGAAATGCTTGCGTAATGATGAAGTTTGGAGTATAATTTCCGGTAATAGGTATCGAAGCTGAAGATAAGACCATTCTAATAACATATTAATTTTACACAAAACCCGTGTTCTAATCGGTTCAGCATTTAGGCCGTGATGCCCTCCTACCTTCATCCTACAGACCCACTGACCTACGTTCAGACTTGGGCTGTGGTTACATTGTATCCGGCTTCGCCGATTTCTCACTTGATTTCGGTCAAACTATAACGTAATAGTACGTAGTCCGGCTGAAGGGGTTAGACTACGACCGACGTGTTCGGTTGACTCAGGCCGAACAACCGACTCCCAAACACCGACCAAACTATTTTGTTTTTTCTGGCCAAATCCACGGACTTCTCCATTGCATTTCACAACAGCAAAACAGCACATTCGTTGCTGTTCTCATTTCTTGCTCGTTTGAGGTATCTTTCAACAGTTTTGACTGGGGTATTTAGTCTCATGCCATACAAAATATACAAAAGTGCTGGGGGCTTATTCACTAAAAGAGATAGTGAAAATAGGTTATCTATTTTTAAAATTTCTTGACTCCCACGGGAGACAGTGTCCAGTATTCGAGTGTCTCCCAGGTTCGTCTGTTTTACTGAATAGCTCTCAACTGTTACCTACTTGGACATTTTTACTCATGAATCGATATGTATAAAACAGGGATGAAAAAACATATATCAAAGTGACCGATATGGTAGTGGATGGACGAAGGATGATACACAATATCACTATCAAACAAACGAAAAATGAGAAAGAGACTCTCTTTCGAGAAAAGACCTAATTAGGTGTCTCTCTGAAAGAGATCGAAAATGCCAAGATGGCACCATCTCTCTTAGAAGTTACTGAATAACCCTGTCATGGGTACTATAAAAATCTCTTCTGCCAAAAGAGAGAGTCTGACCGAAAAGATGTGTCTTTTTGGCTTAGTGAATAGGCCCCCAGGTGTCATCTTAGAATACTCTATAACTCTACTGGTTGTTCCAAAAGTTCTGGGAACGAAGTATGGAACTCCCCCAAAACCTCCCTTTCTGAAAAATCCAATTCTTCCACCATCAAAGAAGTAAGTATGAAGGTATTTAAAAAAATAAAAATCTATAGAAACCTCCAAAGATTCGGGCCAAGTGTAACTAATACTTCACTCAGCAGAGTCGACTGGCTGTTCAGTGGAATGTTCGACTCATCGGCAGAGTGAAAAACCTGATCCAGTGTAACCACAGCCTTACAGCCTTATTTATAAGTATGAATAAATAAGTACATCATCGACTTGTGAATTACATAACTGGCGCCTAAGATCTTTTTTTCCCTTAATATTTCTAGAAAGCATTCAGCGACAGTCTGATGCTTGCTGGAGCTCGTCTGGAAGTGCTGGAACTCTCGGACAACGCTTCAGGACCGATCGGCGTAGAGGGCATTTCCCAACTGCTTTCCAGTGAAGTCTGCTACGGCCTCAAGGAGCTCCGAATGGCCAACATGGGGCTCGGCATTACCGGAGCGCAGGTACTCGCATGTTGTATTGAATAGGCCAAAAACCCTTGATACAGCATCGTCACCTCGTCATTGATTAGCTGATTATAGTCTAATATAGTCTCCACAATGAAAAATTTCTCAGGGGCTTCAGTTTGCGACGGTTAAGCTTAGACAGTCTACAAACTGCGAGTTGGTAAATATCCCGACTTTGGTATGAGGAATTGTGATTCAGATAACATAATCTCTAACGTTCTCCACCGACCGTAGCTTCCCGCTCAGGATTTTTCGCTGGTTTCCTGGTGACGAGGTCATCTTTTGGTGTTGTTTTTGGCCTCACCATACCACGGGTTGCGTCTGTCTTGTCCCTACTCACTGAACAGTGAAAAGTTTTGGATCTTTTTGATAAGTTTTGAATACCAAATTTCATTGTCTTTAAAATGTTTTGAATACAGTATTTAATTGTCTTTTTGAAAAGTTTTGAAAAACGTATTTCATTGTCTTTTTGAAAAGTTTCGAATAGCGTATTTCATTGTCTTTTTGAAAAGTTTCGAATACCGTATTTCATTGTCTTTTTGAAACGTTTTGAATGCTGTATTTCATTCTTTTTGAAAAGTGTTGAATACCGTATTTCATTGTCTTTTTGAAAAGTTTCGAATGCCGAATTTCATTGTCTTTTTAAAAAGTTTCGAATACTGCATTTCATTGACTTTTTGAAAAGTTTTGAATACCGAATTTCATTGTCTTTAAAAAGTTTTGAATACCGTATTTCATTGAATTTTGAAAAGTTTTGAATAACGTATTTCATTGTCTTTTTGAAAAGTTTCGAATACCATATTTCATTGTCTTTTTGAGAAGTTTCGAATGCCAAATTTCATTGTCCTTTTTGAAAAGTTTTGAATACCAAATTTCATTGTCTTTAAAAAGTTTTGAATACCGTATTTAATTGTCTTTTTGAAAAGTTTTGAAAAACGTAAGATTTCATTGTCTTTTTGAAAAGTTTCGAATACCATATTTCATTGTCTTTTTGAAAAGTTACGAATACCCAATTTCATTGTATTTTTGAAAAGTTTTGAATACCGAATTTCGCTGTCTTTAAAAAGTTTTGAATACCGTATTTCATTGTCTTTTTGAAAAGTTTTGAATAACGTATATCATTGTCTTTTTGAAAAGTTTCGAATACCATACATTTTTCATTGTCTTTGAAAAATTTCGAATACCGTATTTCATTGTCTTTTTGAAAAGTTTCGAACACCATATTTCATTGTCTTTTTGAAAAGTTTCGAATACCTTATTTCATTGTCTTTTTGAATAGTTTCGAATACCGAATTTCATTGTCTTTTAAAAAAGTTTCGAATATCGTATTTCATTGTATTTTTTAAATATAATAGCTAGTTTGATTATCAGTTTAGTATAACGCTGAAACTAGCTTTTTAATAAAATGTGGGGAGGGGGGCTATTTCCCTGGCGAAGAGGTTTCAAATGGCCACTTGGTAAAGGAGTAGGAGACAAGTGGAGAATATTAAAGGAAGCACTGGCAGTCAAGATTAGTGTATTTCAAAGAAGTCCTACATGCCCCATAAACTTCGGTTCGGGGGCCAGAGTAATACTGGTAGTTTAACGTATAATCAGACACAAATAGATGTCATATTTGTTTGAACATCAAAGCTTTGATAAGGTCGACGGTCAGTGAAGCTGATCTTCCTGAGGTAAGATTATTCGCCTGTGAATTCCATCGCTTTTGAACTTGGATTTTTGTGTTATAAGAAGGTGGGGAACCGTACAGAACTTCTTCACCGGGAAATAGTTCCGTTGGGCACCCCCATTTGTTTAATTAGCTTGTTTCGGCGTTATACTAAATGGATAATCAGCTGAGACTATAGGTAACATTTCAAAAGACAATGAAATACTGTATTAAAAGCTGTTTTGGTTAATTATTCAGTAATGAACCTTTGAGATCGAGCATGAAAAAAAATAAAAAATTAATCCCCCTCCAAATTTGATGGTTTGTTTCAAGGTATGTAGAATCCGAAAATGCAATAAAAAAAATTTTCTGTCCGTCCACCGTACGCCGTACTTCGCACTCTTCTTAGTCACCATGAACCAAAATTGATGAAATTCGGTTTTTAGTCCGGTTTGGAGGCTAGTTGGACCGCGAAGCTCGGCGTTACTGTCAGTCGTCTCTAAGGGGTGAAAAATAGGGGTTGAAATTTTCAGAATACCGTAGCTCGAAACTTTCAGAAGGCTATGGTTTTTTAACGTTCTAACTAAGGTAAAGAATTTTTTGAGACCACCCGGTGCATTTTGCGACCAGTCGTTCGTTTGCACGGAAAAGCTTCGTCAACACGATCGTGAATCAAACGGTATAAATCCGGCCCAGATATCATCGATAGGGAGCACCTGATTATAATCAAGGATGGCTGTATGAAGTCGAGTTGGTTGTTCTGTGATATTATTTCATTTGAAAAATGATGGACTATTGAATTTTGTTGGTAGGTACTTCTGAAACTTGAACAAACGTTGAAGTATTATTGGGTTAATTATTGCACAACGGTTTATTATTTACCTTATGCTTCATGAATAACTACAAATGATCAATGATTGAATTAACGAATCCCACGCATGTGTATGAAACTTTAATTCCCTGGCCGGCTCCAGTACTCGATTTAGAGCTTCCCTGGGGGGAGCTCGAGGGTATTGGTCACAGAAAACAGTGATCTACGCAGTGATCTATACTGTCAAATAATAAACCTTTGTGTAATAATTTGCAGCGTTTTTTTGTTTTTGTTTTTAAAAAAGCCGAAAATGTGTTAGAAATTGTCGTTTGTAAGTGTGGTGGGGGGGATACGGAACTACACCCCCTGAAATGGACTGTTTAGTCGATGTTTTAATAGACATGCATTTTAAGGTGGCGCCATTCCGGCATAAAACGTATTTTGATCTATTATTTTTAATAGGTATTCATTATTGAATTCAATATTTAAATTAATTATTGAAAACCAATACCAGCTCTTGTCATTCGTTGACTCATCCGAAGGGAACATTGAGGTGACCTACAGTTTCACATCATCACTTATGATTTTCACTTAGGAGGGTTAATTATTTCGCACCAACGATTTGAAGATTGCGAACCTCGTTTACATGATCCAGGCTTTCCTACCGAACTTCCCGTTACCGCGTTTCCCAACTTGTTGTTTGTGGATTGATGAATGTAGCCGGCTGACTGGAAACCGAGTGGAGGGGCTCGAAGAAACATTAGCTTTGCCCACAGGTAGCTCCAGAAGTAGAGAAGTTGTTTCTGTGTTGGAAATATATCATTATGAATTAACTAAGTCGAGATATTATTGTTTGCAGAAACTCGCCGCAGCTCTTCAGAAATGTCAAGAAAACGCCAAAGCCGCTGGTACCGTTTTTGCTCTCAAAGTGTTCATTGCTGGTCGGAACCGTCTTGAAAACCCAGGATGTATCGCTCTCTCAAGAGTTTTCAAGGTAAGTCGGATATTATGGGTTCCTGAATTGGATTGAGGACTGAAGCCTTGTGTTCTAGTGGTGATGGGTAAGTGTAGTTCATTAGAGGGACTCATTCAGTGATTCACCCCTTGAAAGGAGTAGTTCTTTTGAAGCCCACTTTCACCAGAAAATTATTTAACCGTGTTTAGCCAAACTCCGTTAAAGTTAACGTCGAGGTTTAAACTTGGAAATGCAGCTGGCGTATTTCACCAACCCAAATTTTGGTTTAACCCAGTTTGAAATAACGTAGTTTGCCTGATGGAGCTTAGTTAAAATGTCCAAGCAAAACTTGGACAATATGACACGCCGGGACTATAAAATCGTCAAAACAACAACAACCACCGCTCAGCTGATGTCGATTCCCGCTTCCATTGTTCTGCTGTAATAATAAACCGTGAATTGCCAAAGTGATTTCTGATTAACGACGACTCCAACCACGAGGTAAGGTACCTATAATATCGTTGTGGAATACATAGTATAAATACCAATACCATACCAACTCGCGCTAATTCATTTCACAGCCGTATAACAACAAAACCGAAAATCAGCTGTAAGCTTGGCGGCCATATTGGGATCTCATGGCTAACGGAGATCAGCGACGTTAACTTGCTGGATTTCGAGCGTTTAAACTCGAGCCGCCTCGGTGGGAGTTTAAAATCGCACAGAGCTCTGGTGAAAGACAGTGAGCGTTAAACTCCGTTAATTTGCAACCTCTTCCGGGTCGTTTCAAATTTTTGGTGAAAGTGGGCCTGAGTTAGTTAATTCCACTTCCTTTTAGTTTCCAATCACACAGCACAAACACCTAACTAGAATGAAGAACGATATCAATAGTTGAACTTTCAGACTGGCTTCTGGCATGTGTACAGGATGACAGGCCGAAGGAACGACTGAACGAGTCCTACTTATTCCTTCGAGCTTTCGTTCTATGATACTGTAAACTCCTTATGTAGTATCCACCCCTTCTGAACAACTAATGAACTAAAGGAACTGTTTTCAAGTGGATACCATCAACTCTTCATGTAGTATCCACCGTTCCTATGAACTACAAGAACTAAAGAACCAACTCATTTGCCTTGTGAGTGAGTTACTAGTTCTTTAGTTCTTAGTTCATAATGCAGAGAACGATAGTCCTTTAGTTCCTCCCTCCTACGTCTATCTCTAGACACTAGGTCCTTGATTGACGCCGTGCTCCTAGTGAACGAACGTTCAGTGAGAACCACACCAGTGCGAACTAATTTGAGGAGTAGTTCAGTTGGCGGAGTTAGTTCTTCAAGAGTCTTCCTGATCTACTCACCTCTATTGTGTTCCTGCGGGGATCGCATAGGGTCGGGAACGGGATCGCTATGGATCGAGAAGGCTGCCAAATCGGAACGGGATCGATATAGTTCGAGAACGCTTTGTAGAGGTGCTAGTGCCTTAGTGGATTCAGATACTCTCGGATCGGGAACGTGGAACCATGGAAGAAGGTTCCGAGAGTATCGGCACAGGTCTATCCGGTCCCCGGAATTGTGTATCGGTATCGGTAACTTGAGCAGCCTGAAACGGTTCCTCCGAGAGATTAGGTTCCACATTCCAAGTCCGAGAGTATCGACACACCTCTAAAATGATTATTCGATAGTAAAATTAATTCGCATACTCTGCATTCGATTCTTAAATTCATTTGGATTCGCCCATCACTGCGACACGTAATTTGACCATTTTTGAACGATAAAGTAGTGTTAGACCGAATGAGGGGAGACCGTGATCGCCGAGACCCTATGGATACTATAATACTGCTTTTACGCACGCACAAACACACACACAGCCGGGCCGTGATGTAGACGTAGGACCCGCGCTTTTTCAACATCCGATATCTTTATTAAGCATTTCCTTCCTTACATTACACAATTATCTCCTTCTCCCACACTCACCGTCCTTTTCACAGTTACTTGAACTAAAATATTCCAAAAATAATCTCATTTTTAGACTCACTGGAATAACCTCATTCACCGTCGTCTTTTTCAGGAAATCGGCACTCTGGAGGAAATTCAGATCTATCAAAACGCCATTTATCACGTCGGGATCGAAGCATTGAGTGACGCCTTGAACCACAATCCGAATTTGAGAATCCTCAATTTGAATGACAACACCATCACCAAGGAGGGCGCCGTCCATTTGGCCAAAGCCCTGAACAAGCTGCCGCATCTGACGTCTCTCAATGTCGGCGATTGTCTCCTTAAAAGCGAAGGCGCTATTTTGATGGCATCCGCTTTCAAAAAGTCTGTCCCTCGATTGGAGGTGAGTGTTTTGCACGGTGTTTGGCTCGTTTCACTTTGAACGTCCGTTTTCAAATGGTCCGACTGCAATTCATAATTCTCCAAAAATTCTGGCTGGTGACTGAATAGGTAGCTGATGTCCTCAATTTGAAGAAAAAGTGAAGTAAACAAGTAAAGTACCTAATATTAAAGTATCAACAATGTAAAGTAAGTAGGTGTAGGGTTTAACGTCCTGCCAACGCCGGAGATGTGATTGGATCTTCTCTTCAGGAAGTTTTAAGAATTTGATCCAATAGATTCGCTCTAATTCAGACTTTAATTTCGGTAAATTGGCCGTGAGCGTCAAGTTTAATTAATGGACCTCTAAAACAGAACTAAATAAAAAACCAGTCATGCAGCATGACTTAATGAGCGAATTTTCAAAGAAATATTCGAATTAATGGCTATGGTTTTGAATAAAGGAAAACTTCGGTCTAAAATTTGGTTTTCTATGTATATTCTCTTCGTATTTATTTTAATTTGTACGTTTTGTCCATCCTGATTCTACCGTTTGTTATGAGTAGATTCCTTGTTCCTTCTGAATGGCCTTTCCTCTTGACTACGATTTCAGGCCTGGTATCTAAAACCAGTTCAAGATTTGCTCTACTAGGTAGGTAGATCCTTCCTTCTTCATTGATATTATTTTTATCATGTTAAGTACCTACCTACTTTTGAATATCAAATATTCGTATGATACTGATAATAAATTGATACCTACCTAACCTTCTTCCTCCTACTGTTAGTACCTAAATTGAATAATTTGAAATAGATTTTTTCTTTCGTCTTCCTTCTAGTAATACGTGGGCCGGTACTTGTCTATCTATGAAGGTATCATAACAATAAATTATATGTCAAATGGGAAATTCAAGGAGTTGTACTAATCGTTTGCCTCCCCCTTTTTTGCTTCGAACTCTCGTCTTCAATTAATACTTCTCACATTTTTCAATCTGACCACTCTAAGGGGGTGGGGGGGGGGGGGGGGGGTGTAAGAGTTTAAAGATTATCCTAGTTTTGGGTAATTTTTGCGCACTTTAAATGCTCTAATTTAAGAACGGATTTAGATATCTAAAATCCGATTTCACCATCGTGTTCAGCGTGCAAAAACCTTTAAAATGAGGGGTCACTTGTTAGAAAATAACATTTTGGGGATTTTTGGGTAATTTTTGCGCACTTTAAATGCTCTAATTTGAGAACGGATCAAGATATCTAAAATCCGATTCCACCATCGTGTTCAGCGTGCAAAAACCTTTAAAATGAGGGGTCACTTGTTGGAAAATAACATTTTGGGGATTTTTGGGTAATTTTTGCGCACTTTAAATGCGCCAAAACCCTCCTTAGAGTAGGCCAATTTCGCCCATCTTCGAACTTAGCCTTTCGATTGCCAAGATAGATTTTTTGTGCAAATTTGAGCTGTTTATCTCAATTCTATCGAGAGTTATCGTCTGGAGTGACACATATATATATATATACATATAAAAAAGTGTTAAATTTCAGGAATCGTTTTAGAATGGTCTGAAACGGATTTCTATGAAGAAAATTTCCAAAAATTTATATTATTTAAATTTCGAAGCCATTGCAATAGCTTCATTTTCTTTGAAAATTCGCTAAAAGTAAAGAAAAATGTTTATGCTGAATAAATGTACTTACATAATTTATTCAAAGCCGATACATCAACTTTTTGAAGCGAAATTTCAACTAAAATGTTTGAAAACGAAAGGATACAATATACTTACAAAGGCGAGTGTGGAGGTTTTTTAGTTAAAATTTGGCGCCGACTTCAGAAATTTGTTGTGTTGGCTTTGAATAAATATGATGGTCGTTTGTTCAGCGTACAAGTTATTCTTTACTTCTTAGTTTTATGTTTTTTTTTTTTTTTTTAATTTTAAATAAACATCCCTGTCATGATATTATTCAGTAAGCTAACCCGGTGACATCACTGCAACGTGACGTCACCTCCACTACTCCTACCTACGAGTAGGAATATACTAACCTAGAGAAAAAGAGAGGTTACACTATGGTTATGATAATGAAGTGTTTTCATTGCAGTTCCTCGTTCATTATTATTATAATAGTTAATATTACTTACATGGTGCCGAAACCGACGTTAAGTGAACCGGAAGTTTGTGAAATATTGAATGTTTGATTCGGGCGGTTCAAAGCAGACGGAAAATGTCCGAGTCAGATTCTGCGGTCAATTTGCGACCGCCTGGTCCGTTACAAGTCGACGAACATTCACTCAACATGGCCAAAGAATGGGGGTCATGGCTTCAATCATTCGAATGGTATGCAGAGGCGATTAATTTGGATAAAAAGAAGCCTAAGAAACAAGTCGCTACGTTTATGACGGTGATAGGTTCCGGAGCTTTGCCCATTTATCAAACTTTCCAGTTAACCGACGCAACGAAGGCAGATTTGACGGCGATAAAAAAGCTGTTCCAGGATTACTTCACGCCGAAGGTCAACAAAACATATGAGAGATTGTTGTTTAATCGCATAGTTCAAAAGCCCGGTCAACCTTTTGGTGAGTTCATAACACAAGTAGTAAACCAAGCTAATAAATGTGAGTTTGGTACGCTCAGAGACGAGTTGATATGCGACAGAATAGTCGTTGGTATTGTTAGCGACGAGGTACGGAAGTCTCTGTTGGAAAAAGAGGGCTTGAAATTAGAAACAGCTAAGCAAATTTGCCAAACGGCTGAACTGGCTTGTATGCATTTGTCGGAAATGAAGACAGCGGAATCTGCGCAAATAAATGCTATCAGAAACAAGTTACAGGACAAACAAAGTAAGTCAAAACAAAAAGGCAATAAAAACAAACAGTCGGACGACCAATATCATTGTAAGAGATGTAATACCACCCATGGACGTAGGTCCTGTCCAGCATATCGTAATCGATGTTCAAAGTGCAATTTCCGGGGTCATTTCCCAGAATGTTGTAAATCAAAGAAAGTGGATACGTGTTGCACTCAAGACAGTACACAATCAACGAGGCAAGATTACACAGATGCAATGTACGATCTATTTATAGGTAGCCTACAAAAAACTCTCAATAATAGTGTTGACTGGATTGAAGAAATAGAATTTCCAGGGAGACATAAGGTGCCTATGAAGCTGGATACAGGAGCCCAGGGGGATATTCTTACAATAACGGAAGTGAAACGACTCAAATTGAAATTGAGTCCGTGTAAGGTCAAGTCCCTGATATCATACTGTCACAATGCCACGCCAGTAGTAGGGGAATCTATGGCGTTGGTAAAAACTAAACATGGTATTGAAAGAAGACTATGTTTCCTAGTAGTGGAGGCAGGTCACCAATGTATTTTGGGCAAAGATTCATGCGAGAAACTTGGATTAATCAAACGGGTAGAAACGTTGGAAAATGGTGAGCTCTATGCAGGAATTGGATGTGTCAAAGATTTTGTGTATGACATAGACTTGATAGATGAGCCTAACTTCAAAATTTTTCCACCACGCAAGATACCATACCCAGTTCGAGACAAAGTAAAACTCGAATTGGACAAAATGGTCCAAAATCAAATAGTTACGCCAATGAACGAACCCACACCTGCTGTATCCCCAATGGTAGTGGTATGGAAGGATAACAAGCCAAGAATATGCCTGGATTTGACAGCATTGAACAAGAATATCAAACGCAGGCATTTTCCACTTCAGACGATTGAAGAAGTGGCCACAAAAATACACGGATCCACTCGATACACAAAATTGGATGCTATAAAGGGTTTTTGGCAGATGAGGGTTTCGCCCCGGACTTCTAAATACCTTACTTTCTCCACTCCATGGGGACGATTTTCATGCCTCCGTCTCCCATTTGGATTGAGCGCAGCTCCTGAGGTATTTCAGTCGCTCATGTGCCACCTGCTCGGCAATATTGAAGGTGTGGAGATCGCAATCGACGATATATTGATACATGCCCCAAATGAAACAAAACTGGCGGAAATAACAGAAAAAGTGTTGACCAGGTTAAAAGAAGCTGGGATCAGGTTGAACCGAGAAAAATGTGTGTTCAACGTGCCCCAGGTCAAATTTTTGGGACATATAATTAGCGGGAAAGGGTTAGAAGCGGACCCAGCTAAGATAGAAGCGATAAATCGCCTCAAACCTCCAACAAACGTCAAAGAATTGGAACGCCTATTGGGCATGGTAACGTATCTAGGGAAATTTATTAAGAATTTGTCGGAATTGACAGCACCGCTCAGGGAATTGAAAAAACAGGAAGTGGAATGGCACTGGCATGAAGAACAAGCTCAGGCTTTTAAGAAGGTGATAGAAGCTATTCAAAATACCCCTGTGCTCAGACACTACAATCCAAAAGAAGGGGTGAAATTATCAGTGGATAGCAGCTCTACAGCTGTGGGTGCAGTGCTACTTCAAAACGATCAGCCGGTAGCATACAGTTCAAAAGCGTTGTCGCCTTCACAACTCAATTGGAGTCAACTCGAAAAAGAAGCCAACGCCATACTGTATGGGTGTAAAAAATTCCATCCCTACGTGTGGGGGAACCCGGATCTGGTTATTGAATCCGACCATAAGCCCCTGGAAGCCATAATGAAGAAACCATTAAGCAGCGCACCAGCAAGACTGCAGAAGATTCTCTTTGAAATTATGCCGTATAACCCAACATTGGTGTACAAAAAGGGCAAAGAGCTCTACATTGCGGATATCCTCAGTCGGGACTGCGAAAACCCGCTTGAACAGGACGAGATACCCAATATAGTCGTTCATGTCAGCATACCATTTTCGAAAGCAAGATTTGAGGAACTCAAGCAAGCCATCACTAAGGATTTTAATTTGGTACAGCTACAGAAGTATATCGTAGAGGGGTGGCCAGACAAGAAAAGTTTGGTACAGGAAACACTCCGAAACTACTTCAGCTTCAAAGAAGAGCTAGCTATATACGAAGGAATCCTACTGAAGGGAAGTCAAATAATCATACCCACGAAAATGGTTGAGGTAATGCTCCATGAATTACATAGAGGTCACAAGGGTGTAGAAGGCTGCCTGAAACTTGCAAGAGAAGTTATATATTGGCCAAGCATGGTACATGATATAACCAATTTCGTCCAAGCTTGCACAACATGCCAATCATACCAAAAAGACAAACCGATGGAAAAACTGAACCTGGAAGAGGTACCTACCCGTCCCTGGCAAATCGTAGGTTCAGATCTTTTCCATTTTGATTCAAAAGAGTACGTAATAATTGTAGATGCATACTCAGGGTTTTTTGACTTTCAATTGTTGACCAACACCTCAAGCTTGTCGGTCATTCACAAATTGAAGTATTGGTTTTCAATACATGGAATACCAGATAAATTGAAGACGGACGGAGGGCCTCAATATTCAAGTCAACAATTCAAAGAATTTGCCCAGTCGTGGAATTTTATCCATCAAGTATCAAGCCCAAAGTTTGCTAGATCCAACGGCCTTGTGGAGAGATACGTTCAGGAAGCCAAAGTACTTATGAACAAGTGTGCCAAAGAAAAATCTGACATCTACTTGGTACTCCTCAACCACCGTAATGTCCCGCGAAAACATATTGGATCTCC
The DNA here is from genome assembly GCA_954871275.1 of Leptopterna dolabrata. Taxonomy (NCBI): domain Eukaryota; kingdom Metazoa; phylum Arthropoda; class Insecta; order Hemiptera; family Miridae; genus Leptopterna; species Leptopterna dolabrata. The sequence goes on along the minus strand of OX940986.1, from coordinate 7,965,555 downwards.
GACACAGCGTTTGATGGGAAGGAGAACAAAAACTTCACTTCCCTGTGTACCTTCTCTACTGAACCCTCGTACCATCAATCCCTCTGAGGTTAAATCAGCGTTGGAAAAGTGGCAGCGGGAGCAGAAATATCATGCTGACAAAGGGAAGACACCACATCAAGTTTTCAAGATGGGGAAACAAGTCATGTGGAGACAATCGCCAAGGAACTGGACCCAAGCAGAGGTAGTACAGGAGTACCAACCTGGATCCAACTCGTATATTATTCGTACACCAGATGGGGTTACGTATCGCCGGAACTCATGGTATCTACGTCCCAGAAGGTCTCATCAAGGCGAAGTACCACTGGACAAAGGAAGCCAGACCACTCCATCTCTAGCTGATGGAGCCTGGAAGTCCGTTTCTACTCCCCAACATGATTCTGGTAGCATAATCGAACTCACGACCCAGAAAGTTGCACAAACCCCTTCGCCCATCTCCAGGCCACCAAAGGTTTGCATCAGTCCACCAAAGAAACAGGTGTCACCAAAGCCAACCATGGACGGGAGTTCCCAACCTGCGCCTAGAACTACCAGGAGTGGAAGATCCATAATTAAGCCACAAAGACTGAATCTTTAAAGGAAAAAAAGGGGGATGTCATGATATTATTCAGTAAGCTAACCCGGTGACATCACTGCAACGTGACGTCACCTCCACTACTCCTACCTACGAGTAGGAATATACTAACCTAGAGAAAAAGAGAGGTTACACTATGGTTATGATAATGAAGTGTTTTCATTGCAGTTCCTCGTTCATTATTATTATAATAGTTAATATTACTTACAATCCCCATCCACATACCCGACTTACTAATCCTACAAACATGCGCCCCAAATTCGCCAAAATTTCCTAAGTTATGTTAATAAAATATTGATATTTCTTTTTTTTTAACTTTTTGCTTTTTAGTGCTGCGATTGCCTGCTTTAAAAAAATAGTTACAAAAAGGTGTTGATGAATTATTTTATAATTTTTAGTGCGTTTTTCAGATAATTGTTTAAAATTTTGTTACCTAAATTTTTCGATGCTAACGCCAATTTAGTGGCCTGTTACTAGCCCAGCAATATACCTCATGCTATCAAGTACTGATACCATCATTACTGGGGCATCCACACATTGGCAGGCTGTTTTCTGTAGTCAAATCGCGCAATGTCTGACAAGAGACAAATATATGTGAACCGCGTTGCTTTAATAAACCGTCAGCAGGAGTTCTGTTGTGTAGGTAATAAGATATCTCTATTTAAGTAATATCCAAAAATTCGGGTCAGTATACTTATAACACATAGTACTTTGGATTATTAACAACAAAATATTACAAAAAGGGAAAAATACATTTGTCCTTACATACTAATATGTAAAATAAATTGATTGGTACTTCCTTAACACATGGAAGGATCCATAACTTTACAAGGCCTTGACTCTGTCACTGTTGCTAAAATTGAGACGTTTTAATACCTATAATTACAAGACGTCACATTATTCATTGTAGGTCGAACTTTAAAGTTGCCTGGCGATATAGGGAATAACTCGTTGAAGGATTCAATTATTAAATAACATTTAATGATGAAATAAATTCGACGTACGTTATAAATAAATCATAAGGTAGACCACGAATAAATTGATAAACGTAAATGTAAATAAATATTGATGGTCTTTAAGACACAGATGTAATTGTCTGTTATGGGTTTTATTTATTTGTACGTTTCAGATGCTCAATATGACCAGTAATGAAATATCTGGTAGCGCTGGTGTCATCATAGCGGAATCACTGATGAACAAGAAGAGCCTAAAGGTGGTGCAATTGGGTGAGAATTCATTTGGGAGGGAATTGGATGGAATACACCGCATGATACAAGACGCTTGCGGTACAAATCCTGGATTCTCGCTGTCCATCAGGTACTGCAACATCCGTTTTGATTTACCGAATGAATTACTGTTTCTGCTTGACGCGGAGCTCTTTGAAACCTTTTCGGTATGAGTAGGCTGAAACTGGCTTCTGGCCCTCAAGATGAGGGTCGTGAAAGTTCTGATGGTCGGACTTCTCGGGCGAACTAAATCACTCGCGAAGAAATCGTGGAAACCCGTTTCAAAGAAAAACGGAGTTATTGAAAAGTTGTCTATTTCCACTAATACACGAAAAAACGCGAAAAATACACTGTTATACCGGTTTCGGTGAGCAAACCATCGTCAGTCACAAACAGTAACTATTGTAAACTGTCAAGTTATTGTTCGTTACTGAAGATGGATCACTGAAACCGGTATAAGAGTGTATTTTTCCCGTTTTCTCATGTATTCGTGGAAATAGACAACTTTTTAATAACTCCGTTTTTCTTTACCTATCGGACCGCAGTGGTCCATCCTTGTTAGACCATTACCGTTTTCCCTTTTCATTGGGGATCTACCAAATGGCTGATTCCAGATCATAGTCCAGCGTAAGTTTTTACTGACTCCCTTCTTCTTAATTCGCGCCGTCACCTCCTGGAGGTTGGCGATCCAAACGGACAGCTCTTCTTTATCGGAAGCCACTCTAAAAACGTCCTCCGGCATACATACATCGGCTCAGGTCCTTCAGGCTCGAATCTTCCTTCTGCCTACTGAGAGCTTCCCCAGGATTTTCCCCTCTGGGATGAGCCTCAGTAACTCATACCGATCACCTCTCATCACGTGTCCAATATAGCGCGTTTTCCTTTCTTTGACGGTGAGTAGGAGCTCCTTTGGGTTTCCCCTCCTGCTGAGGACTTCCAGATTTGTCACCCTTCGATCCCATGGGATGCGTAATATGCTGCGGTACACATACATCTCGAGGGCCTCAGTATTTTTCTCAGTACCTGGGTCAAGCGTCCAGCTTTCGCACCCATATAACAGTACAGAGAAAACTTAACATCTGACCATCCACACTCTCAGGGCTAGACTCAGTGTGAAGCGAATGAAAAAACTCTTCATCTGAAAAAAGGTCCCTTGTGCCATCTCAATTCTTGCCCGAATTTCTTTCCTTGGGTCATTGCCTTCATCCACCAGCACTCCCAGGTACTTGTACGATGGAACCTGCCCCATCCGCTCACCATTCACTATCACATTCACATCAGTCCGCTGCTTCGAGAACACCATTACTTTAGTTTTAGTGACGTTCAGTGTCAATCCGTACGCTTAACTGTGGCGCACTATCGAATCCATCAGATGCTGTAGATCAGGCAGACTACTAGCGAGTACTACAGTGTTATCAGCGTGTCAAATATTGCTGATGTATTGTGATGTAGAGGTATTGTTGACACAAATACCTCTATCCATATGATCCTCGAGGGCTTCTTTAAAGATTGCTTCCGAGTAGAGGTTAAAGAGCAAGGGCGAAAGAATACAGCCCTGCCTCACTCCTTTCTCAATTAACATTGCTTCGAATGCCTCTTGCTCAACTCGCACTTCAGCTGTCTGCCTTCAATAGAACGCTGATATCAACTCAACCGCCTCCCTGTCAATGCCAGTCGCCCTTAATATCTGCATCTTATCGTGCTTCGCACTGTCGAAGGCTTTACGGTAATCAGTAAAGCAGGCGTTCTCTGCGTCATCACGTTCAATGAGAAAAGTGCTTCACGAGTTCCTACTCCATTCTGAAACCCGAATTGAGAATCAGCCAGCAGCATCTCACACTTCCTGTATATTCGCGCATGTATTATGCAGAGAAATATCTTGAGCACGCGTGACATGAATCAGTACTCATCACAATGCGACGAATTAAGATTTCTTTGGCAAGGGATTGAACCTCGTCAACAGATCGAGACCCTCGCCATCCTGCTCTACCATCAACTTGATTAACTCAACGTGGATTTGGTCTGGCCGTAGAGCTTTCCCATTCTTTTGCAACCTGATGTTTACCAACTGCATTCCACTATACCCACCGGGCGACCCAGCTACTCCTCACTAGCTGATTCGGGAACTGTAAAAATCCTCCCGCATGGAAAAAAACATGTAAAAATCCTCCCACCATTTTCGTGCATTGTAAGAATCCTCCCGCTCGACCCGGCACAAAAATGTAAGAATCCTCCCGGGTTTCAAAATAGACGGACACACGAATTTACGGTTCTGCACTGGCTTTTACTATAATGTCAATAAATAACATAAATATCAATCAATCAAAACATAAATGTCAATAAATATAATAAAATTCTATTCGGTAACCACGTGCTGGTACTTGTGGGACATAATTTTAATAAGGGAATACAGGGTCAGCTCCCCTCTCTCAAATTTCTGAATGGTACGAGTTACCCACTTGTCTTTTTTTTTGTACGGTTGTTCCGGAGATCGTGGAATTCAGAACATGATGCTATTTTTACGTATGTCTCGCTCTGTATGGTAATTAAACTGTCGGTGAAATGGTATATGTTTGGATGAGGTGAGTTGAAATTTGTCTTGAAATGGCTGTGAAATGATTCACAGGCATTTGTTGTGGACATGGATGTGTCGTTAGACCTAGCAGCCTCTTCACTGGAGTCAACGACGTCACGATCCATTGTCTTCAGGTACGCTTTACAATTTTTCGCCGTACACTTCCACTGTTTCATGCCACCTGACAGTTCTTTGTGATAACTGAATTTATAATCACCGCGAAAAATCACACAACCACCCTTACTTCCACCTCCCTCAACCCAAGTGGTACACGGGGACGGTTCCATGGTGGTTCGATTGACGATACTAGCTCATGTTCACCTGTTCTGATCAAACGCAACATCGTACGAGTTTGATCTTTGCTCGAGGAAACCAGATTAGGGGACCGACTCACCTAACGATAAGGATTGATGTCCGGAGGATTTTTACAACAACACGACCGCTCGGGCCGGGCCGCTTGGGAGGATTTTTACATACCTGTTTTTACGATCCTGTCAAGCGGGAGGATTCTTATATGGCACCAGCTGATTTATAGGATCAACATATCAGGTATGAATAAATACACAACTGTATTCCACACAAATGCAGTTTATTGTGACAAAGCTTTGCGCCTTTATTTAGTGCATCATCAGGGACATGCACGATAGAGACCAGACTGGCACCAAGAGACAAAAGGTTTCGTTGTGTCAGTCTAGCCTCTGTTGAGTATGTACCTGATGATGCCTTGAACTGAAGAGAAAAACTTAGTCACAGTAACTAACTAGGCTGTTATTTATTCATATCCGAAGCCATGGGTGTTTTCCACACAAAGAATGGTGACGGAGCTTCTGTTTTGCTCTAATTCTCCAGTGTTGAGTAGCATTCCTAATTTATTTGTCCTTCCAGCGACGACGAGGGCAGCGAAGATGAAGTAGAGGGTGAAGGGGAAGACGTTGACGACGAAGAAGAAGGGACGAGCGAAGGGGAAGAAGAGGGCGACGAGGAATACGAGAAAGAAGAGGACGAGGATGAGTACGATGACAGTGAGGCCTACTCCGGCGACGACTATGCCGGCGATTACTCGAGTCCTATCAACACCACCAGTCCCATGCTGAGGAATTTAGATCAACAAAAGGTGAGGATTAGGATCCTACTAGAGAACACACGGTGAATCAGGGGTTGGAATTAAGATTTTTAACATGGAATCATGTTTTAGCGATGGATCCCCCGCCGAAAAGTGAGACCAAAAAGTGAGATGAAAGTAGCGCGTATTTTAACAATGATTTTCACTTACAACCGAGTAGTTGCTAGGGAAATGAAACTTCTTTCATTTTCATCGGACAAAAATCGTTTTCCATTCGTTGGAAAGCTCTTGATTTATCACGAATGTATTTCGTATTTGTTCTTGGTATTTATATCCTAGTTTCATAATATAACTATATAAATGAATGTTGTAAATAGATAGTAAACAATGACGCTTGTTTGGTAGTCACTTGGTTGGTAAGTAGTGATGGTCGTCGTGATCATTTCTATAATAAAGTGAGAGCGAGGAGCTAAAACATGATTCCATGTTTTTTACATTTTAGCAGTCAGGCTCAAAGCAATAACATCCGGGGGGGGTGCAGGGGGGCGCAGCCCCCCGCCGAGGCGCGAAGCGCCCAGTTTTTCTTCTAAATTTCTAAATCCAACTTGGCACCCCTAATTACTCCTAAATAGTTATTTTGGATGGCATAGTGGGCAAAAATCGAATTCCCAAGGCCTTAGGACTCTATTCATCTTATTAAAACTTGAAAGGTGCAAACTGTGTTTTGGGCTCCTACCTGATATTTTCCCAGTTTGCCTGTATCTCAAATGCAAACATGTACCTTTGTGTCTACGAATTATTCCTCTTCTATTAATTACTCACACCAAGTCCTTCAAAATGCAACCAGCGAAAATTGTGTGTAGGTTGATCCAAATTTTTAGCGCAATATTGAAGAAGTTCATAAATTTTATCAGATTGAGCTCAAAGCTTTGTGCGGCTGTGTCTGACGACCACTAGGCCAAGAGGAACCCGCGAGTTTTGTTTCTAATGGGGAATGCACATGGGTCCGAAGTTCGATTTTTTTTAGGATTCTGTTTTGCATTGATAAATATTGATGGGAAAATCCAATGGTTTCATCGAAATAGTCCTTAATTACATACGTCGAAGTACCTAACTAAAATGTGTGATCTCAAACTACAGATGTGCTTGCAGGAATGGATGTCCTATGTGGATGATTGGACCCTAAAATTGGGTGGATACACACAATTCATCCAACCCACTCGGCCTGTACCAACGCCTCTGTATTTTGTGACACTTTTTCAACCCGGTTCACAACCACCTGCCCCTGATAATGTATCAAGTGACGACGCGTGAAAATACAGTTGTACAGGCAGCTGAGGGACTTGAGATGGCAGCTGGGTGGGGGAACACAGGGAATGCTGTTCATGTGTACCCTTCTTCTTCATCTACCACATGGATACTATGCAGCATCCCCTCGCTTCAACCATAGATGTATTTACAACTTGAGACAACCCTGGGGGCCTGTTCACTAAAAGCGATAGTGCAAAGAGATTCTCTCTTTTGAAAATCTCCTGAGAGAGATGTGTTCCTTGAGAGACAGTATCTTCCAGATGTCTCCCAGGTTCATCTGTTTTACTGAATAGCTCCCATGACCGACCTCAACCCATACTTGTACGTTTTTACTCATGAATCAGAAAAAAGTTCAACTGAAATGGAAAAAGTCTCAATTATAAACAGAAAACGCTACAAATTATTACACAGTGGTTTATTATTTACCTGTATAAATGCCCCTTCTGCGTATATCACTGTTTTATGTGGTCAATACCCTCGAACTCCCCCCAAGGAAAGGCCTACATAGTTTTGGCCAGATATCTCGATTTTTCACCCACTATGCGATTTTCAGACGTGCAAACGGATCTGGGTTTTTTTTGTGTGTGTAAAGGATGGCTACTAATATCTGTTTGTAAAGCAACAAAAGACGATAATGTTCTGTGACTGTACTTAATGCATCAAGTATTTGTTCCCTGTTTCAGATTGACACAAACATATTCAACCCTTTTGCAAAAATAGCTCCTTCAGATGTTTATGATCAAATTGTGAACAAAATTGATGTAAGTATTTTATTATGAATCAAGCCAGTAGGCAACAGCAAATTCAGGATATTTCACGTTTGCTCCCTCACTTCTTCTTTGTTGGCTCTGCAATCCACTGTGGATCTTGGTGGCTCCAACGGCTTTCCGCCATTCCTCTCTTTTCATGGCAGTGGATTTTCAGTCACGGCATCCAAGCGTGTACGCACTTGCTCCTTCACTACCAAAGCGTTACTTGAGGGTAATGACCATTGCAATGGATGAGGGGTTTAACTTCGCCGCCCACACAGCGTAGTTTCCCCCTCTCCTTCCTCTAGAAACGTAGGGAGGCAATGTGACAGCTGCCCCCGGAGGCACTGGTTTGATTATATCGCAATGCCTCCAGGAGTTGACGATTCGTTTCCGCGAATCGACCGCCCTTTCAGCCGCGTGTCAAAAAGATCGGGAAGAGCCTGGATCCAATATGGACGGGATTCCCATATACCGTCACACCATACACGGGTTTATATTTATGGTCGTCATTCTGGGCGACTGCTGCTCAGCTTGTGTCGAGGGCTGACCATGAGAGCAGGCTTTGAAAAAACTCCAATCCCTAATCACCACAGGAGAAGCGCCACCTGATGGCAAAGCCATAACCTCTGTCCATGAACCGGCGACAAGCCTGTCAGGAGTCGGTTTTTGGACCGAGCAATGGCAGATGCTGCAGGATGGACTCAGCAGTATGGTCCTCTGAGACAATTCTTTGTGTCCTTATTATGGCTTGTCACCTACAAGTTGCCACCCTCCTTCAAGTCTGGGGTTAGATCTCAAACAGTGATACCGTATTGTTAGATAGACAGCTGAGTGCTGAAAATATTGGTTATGTCAAAGCTGAACGGTAAAATCTGTTGTATGTTGAAATTGATCGCTTATTCGAAGTTGTCAATGCAGAAACCGAAAAAAAATATTATCCTCCAAAATCAAAATTTCCACTCGCATTCAGCGAGGCTATGTCTGCTCATATCTTTGTAGCCACCATTATAATACAGCTTACCGGGAGAACATTCCACTGCAGCTGAAATTTTGATGATGATGGTGGCGATGATGCATTTGGGTTTTGTGTAAATTTCATGAAAAGCCAACTGAAACTAATCTGTGTCTGAACATGCACAAATCAATAGGAATTCCTGATATTCGGTAACTTCCAGGTTCTGTCCCAAATCTCAATGAAGTTTTGGAATATTATGCAGACTGGGTCACGAAATTTTTGAATTATCCTCGCAGATTTTCATTGCAATAGAAATACTGTTATCGATTGCGCTTGTACTCACAAAGAATTATTGTAGCTTCCCCGGATGAGTTGGATCTATTTCACAATCAGGAAGTGAGGGAGCTAGAATACCCACTCCATAAGCAGACGGTTTATTCTTTGAAAGGTTTTTGCTTTAATCGCAGATGAAGAACATGTTAGCATAATCTTGTACTCGTATCTATACATATAATAAAACAGTGTCTGTCTGTTTGTTTGTTTGTTTGTTTGTCTCGGCATCAATTGAGAACGGCTGAACGTAGAAAGTTGCGGCTGGTACCATCTAACGCAGAATTTATCTGGGAAGGTTTATGAAAAATCCGCATTTGAATCTGTCCATCCGTTGAAACGCTATGAATGAAATACTACTAAAAAACGTGTTATAATCACTTCTATGAGGACGTTTATGCTTATAATAACTTTGAACGGTTGGACGTAAATCCGATTGTAATTAGATTCTGGATTCAGCTCGACGAGTACATTCCAGTGGTACTTCAATCAGGATGTTAGTGGGAGGGGGGTACAGGTTATGAGAGGGGGGGGGGGGGGGGGTCTACAGAAATTTCAAAACTACTTGACCAATTGGAGTGCAACTTTGGGAATTTGTTGTGTGAACATTGAGGAATGTTTCTAACCAGGTAGGGAGGGTTCATAGGATACGGGGGGGGGGGGGGTTAAAGGCAGTTAGGGTTGGCATTGGGGAAGGTTACTGATCAGTTGAGGAGGGGGGGATACAGGGGGTGTCTGTTCTACCGTTGCGAAGCGCGGGTACACAGCTAGTTATTGTATATCTTCTTTGTGCTCATCATAATACTGTATATTATCTTCTTTGTGCCCGTCACAGTACACCAAGTGCAAATAAATTATTCTTATTGTTTCCAGGGGCTTCCCGTCAGCGATCAAATAGAAAAACTACTTATCGAAATTATGAATCAGGCGAAATCCTTAGATCGCACGTCAGGTGATGTCATTGGTATCAAGCTGTACAGGAAACTTTTCAGTGTCGCAGAAGCGTCGTCGTCACTTCAACTAGTCAACAACCTCCTCCCTGCTTACTTAGGACTCATAAAGGTAGGCAAGCTCCACTCAATGCCGATACTTTCAACATTGTTGACACATCCAAACCAAGAGTAGTGACATTCCAATACTTTCAATATTAAGGAATATTGATTCTTTCTTTTTCGATATTAACTAATATCGATTCTTACTTTTTCGATATTAACTAATCGATTCTTTCTTTTTCGATATTAACTAATATCGATTCTTTGAGGGTACACGTTATGTCCATTCGAGTTTTTGCCTTGTCCTGGTAAAGTTGCTCAGTAAACAGCCTTTGTAAATGGTGTCGAACGATATGATATTGTTGGTATCAATACTTTTCTGTCTGTAATACCGTATGCAGTATGCAGTACTGTATTGATACCAAATATCACATAGAGATCAGAACGTCACTAAGCAAGAGTATGTACTGGCTTGTGAGGTTATTGCCATCCGAATTTTTTAAGGAATAACTGGAGTGGAGGTGTTCCATGGGTACAAAATGCTGGAAATATTGAGGTAGTTCGGTATAAAACTGTGATGAATCAGTTACACAAACAAGTTATGCAACCACGACTATCTCTTCTAAATGTGATCTTATTGTGGGTAGGGCTGAATTCACCACTGGGAATAAGGCCCACGTTCGACAATGAGTTGGAATCCCTAACTGTTCCATTCATACTCAAAGCCGATGGTGGGACGTGTGGCGGATTTTTGACTTCTTCCTGTTAAATTGGTTTAGCTTCAACTCGCAACAATAACGTTTGAGAGGGATGGGATATTGATATCGATATTATCGAAATATCGATATTTTCCCAGCGATATCCGATATTTCAATATCGATATTTTCCCAGCGATATCCGATATTTCAATATCGATATTCAGTTTCTGATAATATCGGATTATCGATATTTTCCCCGATAACGATATCTTCTCAAAACCCACCGATTCTTGATTTTGGGAGAAAAAATGTCGATAAGACAGTACTTTTTTTAGGGTAAACAATTTCTCGGTTACATTTGTTAGTTACTGGTTGACGCGTGACATTTTTCGATGTTATCACGCAAATTTCAGCATCACCTCTAGCCCGAAGACATGTCCATAAAGTTAATAAAGAGACAAATTGGAAACAAAAGTAGAAGCAGTGTACAGTTTATTCAGTAGCTATTTACAGTCTTAGGCCCACGTTCACCAAAAATTTGAAACGACTAACCCGGAAGAGGTTGCAAATTAACGGAGTTTACCACTCACTGTCTTTCACCAGAGCTCTGTGCGAGTTTAAACTCCCACCGAGGCGGCTCGAGTTCAAACGCCAGAAAACCGGCAAGTTAACGTCGCTAATCTCCGTTAGCCTGAGATCCCAATATGGCCGCCTAGCTTACAGCTGATTTTCGGTTTTGTAGTTATACGGTTGTGAAATGGATTCGCACGAGTTGGAATTGTATTGGTATTTACTCTATACTATGTATTCCACATCGATATTATAGGTGCCTTTACCTCGTGACTGGAGTCGTCGTAAATCAGAAATCACTTTGGCAATTTACGGTTTATTATTACAGCGGAACAATGGAAGCGGGAATCGACATCAGCTGAGCGGTGGTTGTTGTTTTGACGAGTTTATGGTCCCAGCGCGTCATATTGTCCAACTTTTGCTTGGACATTTTAACTAAACTCCGTCAGGCAAACTCCGTTATTTCAAACTGGGTTTAACTGACATTTGGGTTGGTGAAAGACGCCAGCTGCCTTTCCAGGTTTAAACCTCGACGTTAACTTTAACGGAGTTTGGCTAAACACCGTTAAATAATTTTCTGGTGACTGAAGTTGAGCCTTAAGCTGTGGGTGCATCCCTGTAGCTGTTCAGAAGGAGAGAGGCTTTTTTCGGTGGAACTATTGGAATATAGATATTTGCAGCGATATGATATTGATATCGATATTTTTCACCGATATCAATATCGATATTTTGCTGCCGATATCCCATCCCTAATTTGAGCCTCGCGTGTCGACCAGTTTTGATACAAACACAACTCAACCGACAAACCACCGCAGATTCTTTGTGTGGGTTTACCCCCCTCCCTCCTCCATGGATTTTACGTCTGCCCGTGCCAGCCTGTCAGCGTGCGGTTTTCTTTCCAACTTCACCTGAAAACAGCATGTCACGAGGTCACAGCCCATGGACAAGTCCCCTGTGGCTGTAGCTCGGGGCACCGGCCTCGGCACTCGTTTTCGATATTGTGCGGTGACCATAAAATTCCTTTCGGGCCCTCATCTCAATCAGTCAATCAATCTCGCTTTCTCTTGAGCAAAAGCCCGCACTTTCTCAAGCCTTTTCAATTTTCATAGACACGAAGCAGGTAATAAATAGTTCCTATTACCACATATAAAATTCCCTACTAATCTTTTTTTTTCTTTTCAGTTTGAAAGAAGGAAAGAACTGCAATTCGATAACAATTCGAGCGTGAAGCTACTCGACAAAGCCATGTCCGAAGGATTTTTCCCCAACGAAACCACCGCTATCCTCAAATTTCTAAGAGGCAGTGAAACGAATAACAACTGATGTGAAGAAGGAAAAAAAAACAAAAACTATTAACTGAAATTTCTTTATCCAATTGATTCGTCGTATCCCTGGAAGGTTTACTGTTAAATTTATAATTAGTTATGTACTCAGTTTGTTATACTCGTTGAGCGCGATAAAATTTGAATTCCTACGCAATTGAGTCGTTTTATTTACACTCAGCTTATACTTTTCGTGGGAGTAACTGGTGTTTATTCACCCTGTTATTCGCACTGAAGCTGTTCCTTTAGATAATTCCCGTTCGTAAATATCGAAAGTGTGAAGTCCATTTTACCAGTATCCAGTTAGAACTTGGAAAAAATGGTTTTGGTACCAGTGAGGCTCTGTTTGCAGTGCTGATGCTGTAGTTCAGTGATGTCGGGGCATCAGAGTCAGTGTTTACGCCTCTTTCGTTGATTACAACCGAAGTGGTGGGGATGAGTTCATGAATTTTTCGGTTTATGAACTGAACGCCTCGACTAGAAACCTTCCTAATAAACGAATATAACAAAGTGTAATCAACAGTTGTTTTTATTCGCGTGAGAAGACCAGATAAATGAAAATTTTGGAAAATGAAGATAAATGAAAATTTTGGAAAATGAAGATAAATGAATATTTTGGAGAATGAAGGTAAATGAAAATTTCAGAGAGGTTATACACGTCAGCAAGGTTATCTTCGAGTTCTCAGTTCACACTTCACAACCCTGCCTCCTTTTGGAGCAAGAAGTTCATGTACCGGTTCAAGAACTCAGGGTGCTGGAACTCGGGGCAGGTAAAACAGTATGTGAACATAACGTAACCTCGCTGGAACGCTTCAAAGCCCGCTAAAGGTTCTCACACACTATGCGGGAACAGGACAGGAAACGCCGTGGGTAGGATGCGGGATGCCGGCCGGCTGCCGCTGTCCCGTCCTGCGCCTATTCCCACACCAGGCAGGACCTTCCTCAACTCTCTTTCCCCCACGGCTCGCTATAATCCCCTCGTTTCAAGCTCTCCTGGTTCTCAAACAACGTTTTTGTCCACGTGGTACTATGTAGTTACCATTTACTTCTCAGGTTGAGTGGTTTCATTTTATTCTGTCGCAAGAAGTTCGTTAAAGAATTCAGTTTCCAATACCAATAATAACATATCCGCTAAATCGAAGTCCGACTGTAGTTAAATATTGCAAATTAGGTGTGTTGAGGCGCTCGCTGATCTCCTGCCAGGCATTCTCTTTGACCTTCGTATCGTAATAAAAACGGTGAGACAGATCATACAGCGCACTGTATTTTTCTACCTCTACAATGAGGGTTTCTTCAGTAAATTCCCTCAACCAAACAACCTAATCTGAGAGAACAAAGGTGTCGGGGGAGGCCATCAGAAAGAAAGGCACCGGTGTGAGGGTGAACTTCGGGAAGGTGAGCGTGAATGTGGAGAAAAATTGGACGGTGGAGGGAGAACGTCCCGTGCCAGGAAGCGCCGTTTTTCGGTTTGAGAACGTTCGCGGTGGAACCCGTGCTGTTCCTACCGCAAGCCGTGACCGCCGCGTCCCACCTAGTGTGCTTATCTCCACTGAAATACACAAAAGCTTAAAAATACGACCCGTGTCCCACTGCTGTTTCCCGTCCGGTTCCCACCTAGTGTGTGAGGACCTTAAGGCCTGCGCAGAGCAATTGTGCCGAACTAGTTCATGAAGTCAAACTTGCTGGAACGAACATACTATTGGCAAGGTACGAATGTACAGAACATCAGAAGGAAGTAGAAAAACTGGTAAATGCGGTAAGTTCATCAGTCAATTCTGGGGGTAGGATGTTGGGTTGGGATCTTGGAATGTGGCTTCTCTTCTGTGGGTTACAGTATGATTTCTTATCCACACTCTTTCCTGTAGTGAACCTTGATTTGTAAATACGTTCACGATTAGTTTTCGTGTTTTATGCATTCCCTTAAAGGCTGGGACACACGGGAGCCCGTACCGAGCCATCTCCGCATCATGGCCGGGTGTCGGTGACGGAGGTGGGAGGCCATACAGTTCCGAGTGTTGGCCGCGCATATGGTTCCGGTTCAGTATTCATTTGCCCTCCAAGACGCAGATATGTTCAGGAATTTTTCAGTGATTTGGGTATTTTTGGACTCGCATAGAGGGAGAAGACGAGGGCTGGAGGCAAATCGTCCCCAAAGAAGAATGTGGGTTCACAGTGCTTGGAAGAAAAGATGGGTTGAAGGGGAATTTGTCTCGCTGCTGCCTCATATGATGCGCAAATCAGACGAAGTTTTACGAATATTATAGAATGTCGATGTACACATTCAGCCAGCTGGAACTGAAATTAATGGAGAAAATGAGGAGAGGATATCCTGATCCGCACCGTGTCCGCAAAAAACTAAACTGAACTAGTCGGATACGGTGCGGACACGGAAAGGAGGTGTTGGAGAGGTGTCGGCACGGAAAGGTGGGGACTTCCCGGTAGTGACGTTCCGATACTCCTTTCGATCCGATATTTGGTATCAAATCAATATCGAAAGCACAGTATCGATACTCCGATATTATCGAAAGGAAATATCGATATTGAAAGTATCATATGATATCGATAATTCTTACATTTTTTTTTGCAATACTTAAGTATAATGTCCTCAAATTCTGTAACTCCATTCAAAAAATAAATCGCGTTTAGGCCTACAATGATCCACCTATCTCAGCATTATGATCAGTTTTGGTACATACTATAGGAGTGGAAATAATAAACCCTTGGGCAGATTTTGAAGTTTTTACTGTTATCTATATCAAAAAGTACAATGAGTGGAAAACATTGTGGTGAATGTTAAAAAAAAATATTGTAAGCCCCAATCTTCGGAAGTAAACCAAAGGCTGTTGCTATGTTGGACATAGGTAAGTAACCTCCTTCCGATGTTGTCTGGATTCGATATTTTGATTCGATACTGTAAAGCTTCATTCGATATCCCGATATTATCGAATTCTTGATATCGATACAAATATCGGAAATATCGAAACAAATGTATCGATATTACTAATATCGGTAATATCGGAACGTTACTACTTCCCGGTAAACTTCCTTCTTTTAACTTTCCATCCATGTGTTGTCCAACACACGGCCGTGATGCGGTGCGGATATGTGTGTCCCGGCCTTAACTCTACTGAATGATAAGTGGTAGAGTTGGAGCGACTCAGCTGACTCCCCCACTACCAAAATTCGAACTCTACTTTCACTTTTACACCTACTCTACCAATGTAAACGGTAGAGTTGTAAGGATAGAAAGAAGGGAAGATACACAAGTCTTGTTGAGAAGTGGCCAACATTACTGTAGGAATCCCTCATTACAGTATCATTGCTTTTGAGCAGTGGTGACACCATGCCAAGTAATTTTTCAATGCCTCAAGCTAGGTTCACATTGAGACGCAATTCCGGACGGCAACGCTTTTGCCGCAGAAGCGTTCACATGGCAGTGGAATAATAAAAAAACGCAACTGCGAAAAACAAACAGTTGCTCGAACTCGAAACCGCAAAATCAACCACATATGTCGAATTTCAATATGGCTGAACAACCAAACAAGAGTGTGCGCAGTAACCCCTGCACAGATATGGCAACAGATCCAACAGCGGAAAATATCTGGATATTTTGATATAGTATCCAAGGCAATAATCCATTTTGCGTTGGCCAATAGAACTGCAGAACGCATAGCCGTGCCGGGCTGCCAACCGGAATTGCGTCTCCATGTGAACCTAGCTTCAGACACATTCTCATCACAAGTTTAAACTCATCCGGATCTTCAAACCCCTGACCCATTACCTTCTTGCTTCCTCATTAAACACCTCTTCCATTTCCTTCAACAAAACTCCGGACAAAAGGCTTTCTTAATTTTCTCTTTATAATATACATGGCACAGAAGAACTAAACCGATTAGATTGTAACAGACAGCAAAAATTAAACTCAATAGCGAGATTTCCCTACTGTACCTTTCTGGAAACAGCACTCGACTGACGTGTGAATGGTTCAGGTAGAGTCGAATTAGTAGAGTAGAACGCACTCTACCTTCAACTCGACCAATGTAAACCCGGCTTTAAGAACTGCTGGAGCATGAAGTAGCAATCCAACAATAACCACTATCATATAATAAGGCCTCTCATCGTAGATGAATCAGACAGTGTTCCATAGGCACCCAAAATTTAATACGGCCGAAATTTCCTTAAGAGGGGAACCATAAACAGGAAAACTTGATCAGATAAATAATGGATAGAGGCGGATATAATCGCTTATCACCGACAACCTCTTCAGCCTCCTGCCGTGCACAGTCATAGTTCAAACAACACGTGACTCAGCCGTGGCGATCGGTTTCGCAAGGACTAAACGTAACCTGATGTCTTTCCAATAATTCTCAGGCCACTTGGGAGAAAAGTTCCAGTCTTGCGGCATGTCTATAAGAGCGAATTTTCAAAGAAATATTCGTGCTATTGTGTAATTATGATACAGTGAGAAACCAGACCACTTGTCGTAAAATCATTTTTTCGTGATTTAAGGAGTCAAAACCGATTTTTGACCCTTATTAAGTCATATTTGACCCACTCTTTTGTAGAAAAATATTTTCATCGTCGAAGTAGTCCCTCCGTCGTGAATCACCATCCCACACAACGTCAGGTGATTTGATTTTAGCCTTCGATACCAATTTTTGACCCCAAAAATCCAAACTGGACTCCTGTTCTGTATGAAAAACAACTGAAATTCTATTTTTCCGTCTTTGCTCACCCTTCCATACGGTGATTCTATATCAACTGCTCGCAATTTTAGCCGTTTACAGATTTTTGAAAATAGCAAATCTTCGAACTCATCCTTTTGTTTGGCAATAAAAACATTTTGAATTCTTATCACTTATCCAAGGTATCGTCTGGAGTGACACGTAAATAAATAAATATACATTTTTGTTAAAATCGGGATGAATTCACGATGCTCTAAAAAGGATTTGCACATTAAAAAGAATTTCACAAATTCACGTTCTGAAAATTTTGGACCCACTGCAATACCTTCATTTTCTAAGGCTGTGTAAATGAGCAAGTTCCTTAAATAACTCCTTCCTAAGTAACTTAAATAACTGTTCTTAAGATGTTTTCAGACTGTCAGCATTAAATGACGTTCCTAGATATATGCGGCTCGTGTCTGTCTGCATCAAATGCCTCCTAGATATGTCTGTGTTTGGATCAAATGCGTCCTGGATTTTCCGTATGGGTGTCCAGGGATCTTTGGTTTGGAGATGGCAATCCTGCCTTAACCCACCCTTTCTCCTCAAGTCACACTTTAAATAAGGCAACTTTTTATAAGGTATGTTTATAAAGATGTCCCCTTGGGGAAGGTTATCATTAACTCAAAAGGAATGTTGATAAAATACGCCTCAAGTGATCACACTGAGAGAAAAAGGCCTAATACGGCCCAGGTATTGTTGGGCCGTATTTGGCCTTTTTGGATAATGGCATCAAATCAGTTTTGCAAATCAAATAACGGGCAACAGCCCAGAATGAGGCTGTAGCAAAAATCTGTTGCTGAGATTCCCCTCGAAACACCACTTACAGTAAAACTGGAGAAGTAAACACACAGAGGCCTTAAACCTGTAGGTACTTTCTTGACGACCCCTGTACAAGATAATGCACTACCTCAAATTGATCGTTTAGTTTTGGAAAAGCCAGTATGAGGTATTTTGTAGATGATCCCTAGAGCTCATGAACCAGGTAAGTAACGTAACAGTTCACAGACGTGAAAATCTCAATAGCGAGTGTGGATCACTAAGGAATGAAATAGCACACAATGAAAATTCAAGCCAATTTATTAAACATCGCCATTCCTCTCACGCTATGAAGGCACACTAAATTATATAATATTTATTACCATTTATGACTTGCAAATCAACGGAAACAGTAAACTGTGATTGTTATGAATGTAGAGTGATCTACCTATTCTTAGAACGTACATGTTAACAGCAAGAGTTGGGGGAGGCCAAAGAACTAGCTGTGTAAAATAAATACATCACGGTGCAAGGGTTTACAACATGTATTGTGGTAATGGTGGCGCCTTATTATTCACTTGTGGGTCATCACAACTTCCTTCAATTTGTCGAAGTTGCTCCCGGAGAACGAGGTCAGCTGGAACAAGAAAACACGAATTAGAATTAGAAGCAACAAGTGACGGGTTGTCGTTTACAGTATGTCACAGAGAGGGGGTAAACTAGCTGTCCATACAGCATCGTTTCCCCCTCTCCAGAGCTCAAAAAAGGTGGGGAGGCAGCGTGACAGCTGCCCCTTGAGATACACTGGTTAGGTTATTACACAATGCACTCAGGTTCTGAAGGGTAACGGACAATATCATCCATTTTTTTCTGAAAGGTAAGGTTGGGGGACACACACAGCTTTTATTTTCCGCATGGACGGACTTCCAAGAACAATGCGCGCAGAGAAAAATCCGTCACACGTACACGACTAAGTGACACACAACAGCGTTTTTATCCTGCCGTCGCTCGTAGCAGGGATGTGAAGGGGACGAAGGTGGGCTATTGACCTTTCAAACTTCAGCGTGAAATTCCCCCGCGTTTTTTTCCTGCTTCCGAAGGGAATTCGGCGCGGAGCGGGCAAGTGAAAAACCTGCCAATGGGTGAAAAATCCACTCTGCTCCGCTCCACGCCAATGTGTGTTCCGTTCCATTTGACCTGACAGCTGTGCAGTCAAATGGAACAGAACACACATTGGCGTGGAGCGGAGCAGAGCTGATCTGTCAGGTTCTGCGTGTTAGACGGAATCGCCATGTGTGTCCCTAGCCTAAAGGCTTATGCGAAACAATAATGAAGTCGTAGGACAAAAACAGTGTATCTATAATTTCAGAAAATGTATAGAAATATTGAGATTTGTTCTATGACGGGACAGTGACAAGCAAAAGTGTGTAGTCTCTCATTGGCCAACCCGTACAGTGAGACCAACCTAACAACACGCAAAACAAAGCCCGAAAAGTGCTGGAGCTGTAATATTATATTCTTTATGTTTTGTTAACCACGTCTGTCGACAATCCTCCATCGTTTGCAACCAAAAAGTGTTTTGGTTCACTTTTTTTTTTAAACTTCATCACGATCACAACTCACTCTGGCGGTTCAGTTCTTTTTTGTGACACGGAAAATCCAGAGCCTTCGGAATGCAGCTTTTAATCCAAATGGATGAGATTTTAGACCTAGTCTTCTCCATTCCAGAACGATGTAGTATTTTTTCTTCGTTTTAACTGCGTTATTTAATTACAAATAACAAAACATACAGAAAAAATTGGATTTTCTCATACACGATAATATTGCCCATTCACATTACCCCCCAGATGACCTGGCCTACTGCGCGTCAAAAAGATCGGGAGAACCCGATTGGACAGCATTTCCATACACCGTCACACTCCTCCCCTTAAAAACACACTTATTTGAAGAATAAGCATGTGAAGTTAACTGACATGCGGCTGAAAGCAGTATGAAGTTCTGATTCATTCTGAGTTCTGGTTCGTCTGAAGAACTCCAAAGCTTCAAGCTGCCATCGTAATGGTACTACTGCTAAAATTATTTACTGCAGACAACTTGGCTCCTAATAAATATCACTTGGCGGACTTGGAAATAAAATTAAAAAGGAGGAAAGGTGTTGTCAGAGGTAAATTAAATAGCCATTTCAGGCTGAGGCTTTTCGTCCGACTGCCCTGCTGGCTTCACGGACGTGTCAGCTGTCCTCCAATGAGAGGATCAGAATTCGACCTGACCATTTTGCTCTTTACTTGGCTACATGGGTCACACTTGGACATGTCACGGCGGTCACCCATCCAAGTACTAACCACGCTCGAGGTTTCTCAACTTTGGTGATCTCATGGGAACCGGTTTATTCCACCAGATAAGGCCGTTGAGCAAAGTGTTGTCAGAGGTTCGTTTTCAAGAAGATTCATCTGAACAACCTCTGGGTGACTAACCTCAATCGTAACAACTGGGATTGTTCAATATAACGAGCGTTGTCGCCCCCTGCAAAAAAGAAAATATTTTTCTGGTCCACGATTCGCAGATCTGACACAGCGTTCTTTCGACAGTGGTCCCTTAAATTTGTGCAGCAGTGTACTTCTCCCTCGAGAATGAACAAGTTCGAGAACCACAATGAGGTATCTGAAGGAACGACTGGGGTAGCAGGTACGAACGACAAGAAGATATAGAAATGTTAACAACGGTAGGTCTACCGCTACACTTGATTAAATCTCAACATAAATTGATACCATTACAAAAAATACATACTTTTATATTATAATCTAAACCTGTCTAATATATTATACAGTTGTGCGATAGCTAGCCCGTTGTCCAGTGGTAACATAACACACAAGTAGCTAGTAGGAGAAGACGTGGCAGTAGGTACTTTTCAAGAATAGTCGGGTTGGTTGATGAATGGCGCCATAACGTGTACGAGATGGAGCAGGGGTTGAAATCAATGGATTTACGTCAGACCCATGAAAGCCATCGTCTGATGGGACTGTGTTAGGGCTACTGATGATTTTGTCGTTTTTCAGTTTACAATAAGGCTTAAGGGCGTCATCAGGTTCCGATCCCCGTTGTATTGCAGTTTTGACTTGACAGCGGATAATACTGGAATTTCAGTAAACGAAACAGGTGGGTGAAGCGTATGGAGGAAATAACATGTCGATCATCTTGGTCGGGGCGAAGGCGGCCTTCAACTTCTCAAAAACTGGAAGTGGCAGAAGTGCAGCTAACTTCGCGATGGTTTTTGCATCATCGGCTATACCTTCCACAAGGACGAATAACTCCAACCTCTCCAGGACGGACGTTATGTTGTCGCCATCAACATAAGGCGGAACGGATGAAGACATCGCGTGAGCGAGAGATGTGGCCAGGCAAAAGGCACGTTCAAATCTCGTCGCCAGTCAGGTATCTGAAGAAATGACTGGGGTAGCAGGAACAAAGGTGTCATGGTACCCTACAATACACCATTCCTGTAAATATTCAACTAAGATTGATACCAATAAAAACATGGAGAAGTTGAGCTGCACGCTGCAAGGGACGAGGCCCAGGTAGCTCTCGTCCCAACGGCTGTTGGTGGACCGGGGGAGGGTGGAGGCGCCTTTATAAAGCGCCCGGCTTGCCCAGCTCGACATTCAACCAACTTCTCTCCCAAACCTTGCCTTCCCATTCATCCAACTTCTCTCGAACCAGAGCCTTCTCTCTCTTACCTCCTCTTCATCAACTCACCTTTCTCCTGAAACCTACATTCTCAACGTGGTGAAAACCAGACGGGAAATTCCTCTCGAATACTCACCGTGGTGAAAACCAGACAAGGACTTCCTTCAAAACACTCCACGTGGTGAAAACCGGACGGATATCCTACCTTCCTCTCTTTCCAATATCCAAGGAGGTGAAAAGCACGTGGATATTTCCTTATCCCAATATCCCACGAGGTGAAACCGGGCGGATATTTTCCTATCCTAGAGATGCAGCCAAGGAATTGAAAACCGCGCCGATATGCACTCGCACTCCTCTCTCACCTCATTCAACCTCAGCTTCTTCCTTCCAAAACTACCTACCTAACTCAAACCACGCTTCACCACAGAAGGCCGGGAAGGCTCGTTATCCTGGCCAATGAGGGAAGGGCATGGCTCAGAGGTAAGCCTGTAAGGGCTTGCTATATCACTCAATAGGAACAAAACGAGGCCAAGTAATCTAAATAAATCTAAATTAAGTTAGCCACTGAGATAATTCACCTTCTTCTTTTCTTTGATGAAAACAAAAGTCGGCATAACCGAAATTTCGTAGGCAGTTGCGATGTCTTCACACTCGTCGACGTCGACCTTCAAGACCACGATTTCCGGGTGGGCCTGTGCGAGCTCCTGTCAACAATAACACTTCAGCGTCAGTTTCCAATAATAAACTCGAAACCTAACAATCAAAACGCTGAAAACGGTTTAGAAACGCTTCACAATTTTTCTGTATAGGCAACACCGTAACAATGTTCTGAAACAAAACTCAAGAGCCGGTTTACAAATTAACCAGCCATAACCGTAACGTAACCAGCCATTAGCGCTATCAGAAAGTTTAACTACAATGTAGGTGTTTATCGCCCCGGTTTAGGGCGCGGGGTTTAGGGCTTACTGGCGTTTAAATTTATCTGACCCAGTATGCAGTTGACAATTTTAAACTGATGGTCGCTGATTCAAGTCATTTGTGAAAAGAAGGTACTTTGGTATTTCCAGTTTCAAATTTCCTACACAGGCTTGAAACGAAACCTAAACCAACAAATTTTGAGCGTTGCTGACCATTTTGTTCTCAAACAATCACAATGGTTCATTACTGAAAATAATAAACGTATTATTAGATTAAGTATAGTTAATAATGAACCATACTGGGGAATTTTCGTCAAAATTTGTTTGGAAAAAAAAAGATTCAGAAGTCTTGGGAAAATGGTAGTTAGAAGCCCGTTTTAAAAAATAAGCGGTATTTTTCGAACAAGGCTGATTAAAAGTAAAAATGCGGCAAGAAATGACCTACCTATCAGGTCTACTGATATCTTGGCTGGAGGCGAAGGTTCTCAGTGCTGCCAACAACCCAACATTAGAAACAGCAAATCTTCCAGGCAACCTTCAAGAACCTTTGCTGTGACCTTCCGTGACCTCTCAGTTCGAGTTTGAGGACGTTTTTTAAATTAATTAATTAATTTGCGTATATGTATATAGTATGAAGTGATGCACTAGCACTCAAAGGGCCGATTTATCAATTGCAACCCTAAACGGGCATTTAGATAAACCACAGTTATGAATAACTATCGCTTATCGAAATGAAGCGGTCATCAATGCCAACTTAAACTTAACTGACTGCTACAAAACCGTTGGTTAGAGCGCGGATACTGCAATAATTAGATTATTTAACTGACAGCTGTAGAAGGCTGTGGGTAACCCCAAAGAACCTCTCAGGGCGGGCGCACACGGGCGACTTTTTGTTGCGCAACTGTTTCGTGTTTCCCATGAGGCCTATGCATTTGAACCAAGGCGCGCACACGGAGCGACGTGACAGCAAGGCAACTTTTCAGTTGCTCTGGCCACCGACAGTAGGGCGACGAAACTGTCTCCGTCTCTTCGCCCCTCCCATAGTTTTGATCTACGCGCGCACACGGGCGACAGTTTTGTTGCCGTCTAGGATTATATCTAGAATTTAATATCTAGTGCCTAGTGCAAAAGTGGTACATATTTTCTCTATTGTTGGCAAAATGGCAGTGAGGGATGAAGATATCGACAGTGATTTAGTTATAAGTGAAGTTGGAAAGAGGCCGGCCTTGTTTGATAAAACTTTAAAGGATTATTCGGACGCCAGTTTGAAAGGCAAAATGTGGGAAGAAGTTTGCACAAAAATGTGTTGTCTACAACGTAGGGGCAGCTCTCTACAGACCAAAGAAAACATGCAGGTCCCAGAATGTTAACCAGCTCGTCAAATGATTCAATACTCATGCGGAAATAACCGAAGAATTTGTCAGGGTGGCACCGTAGTTCTTCAAATATCAACGGGAATTTTCCTTTATTTAATCTTTCAGACATCAGCGGGTGAACCCAATATTTTCTTTTCCTTTTATTTTTCCTGCGTCGTATAATTAAAGCACAAACCACTGCAGTCTGTACTAAAAAAAATTCACTATACTACGAAATCAACGAAAATGGATCTGCTGTCAAGGCAACAGTTTGTTGCTCATCGTGTGCGCGCTCGCGAAAGCCGAATCAACTCGAGAGCCCGCCCTCAGTTTCCGCAGGTTATGCTGCCAATTTTTGTGGATTTGCTACTGGTGTTTCGTTGTGTGGTTGTTTCTTGAAGCGCCTCGAAAAATTAAGGTCTGTCCTTGGGCCATCTTGTAGTCGTTGTTATAGAAGATTACCAAAGATACAGATTTCCCATGTTCTGACCGTTCGGCCATGTTGTTCCTCGACTTTCTACATACCTACATAACTACACCTACCTAACGACTTTAACGATGCGAGGTAGCAGTTTATAGGCTCGGCAGTCAGAAGGGCAGCCAACCGATTTTGTTTTGTTTTGATACTTATTTGACAAACTTCACTCATAAACTTGCCATAAAATGGACCCAATATCCTGGTCGGCTCTATTTCTCACTGTGTACAGCCTCATTTCCCACACCAAAAACTCTGAAAATGCACTATTCTCATCGTCGCTGCTATCGGAATAATACGAATTGATGGTATCCACGAGTATAATAATGTCAAAGGATGTCAAAATGACGCAGAGCAAAACTGAAATTGCATGAAACGGACTAAATTTTTGAGGTTAGAAAGCTCTGGATGAACTCACTAAACCTTAGTTAAAACTCATCTGGCCGTCCTCAGACTAGATAAATTTAAACTGTGGGTGGATAAACACTACACTGAAGCAAACTGCCATTTTGTTCTTATTGATGGTCAAATCTCCCCTAACTAACTGTTATGTGCGACTGATTAACCATCCCTAACCGGAATTTTAGTTTAACTCGGCAATTTACCTTATGTACTTCATTTACAGCGGGAACTCAGAAATTCAGATTTTAAACTCGTTTCCTGCATCACGTGGTCAATAAGTGCCAATTTCCGTTATTAAACAGAATTCGCCCAAAAAAAAAGAAAAAAAGATGAGTAACCCACAAAATTTGCCCATTAGGTGAACCAGTTGAAATGGCACAGTTAAGATGTAGCTGTCAATATTTACCTCCAATTTAGGAGCGATCATCTTACACGGGCCGCACCAGGTTGCGTAGAAATCGATAACAACTAGGTTGGTTCCTGCTTCGGTCAGCTTGGCTTCCAAATCATCCTGAAAAAATAAGAGAACACAAACCAAGTTGTAAAATATCTTTGATAAACAGATTTTTGACTATCCGCCAAAAACCTGAACGTGTGTTGAAGTTGAATTTCACGTCTGGTGTTTCCTATCAGCGTTTGCTTGAGCCAACAGCGGTGTTTTGTAAGGCTCAAATCACACTGAACGAGAAAATACAATACTGCGTCGTCAAAAAATCGTCAAGGAATACTGAAAATATGTCTCACACCTAGCAAAACCTATTCCAACTCTTCTCTTCGAGATGTCAGTTGATCAATGAAGTAGGCAGGTACTTATTTTTAAATTTACAGATATATTTAGAGGAAAAAATTGAGTTTGAATGCGAAAAAGGTGGAATTGTTGAGATTTAGCTGAGATAAAGTTGGGATCGATTTTCTTAGGCAACATTTTACCTGAATTTTAAGCCACAGAGATGGAGGAGCCACAGTGTATAGTAATGATATTATGGCACAGTACAAGTCGCTTACAGTGATAGACTGACTGGTGGTGACTTACTGAGTGGTGGATGGGACTGACTGGAAACAATCACTATTTATACGCGACCATACATAATCTCTAAATAAGCTACTTCTACTGTATAATATACTTCGTGATGTTAGCAATTTTAGCGAATTTTCGAAGAAAAAGAAGCTATTGTTCTCGGTCCAAAATTTTTAAAACTCGAATTTCCGAAAGATTTTTATACCAAAATCCGTTTCAGACCATCCTGAATTCCCTGCCGAAAGACACCAAAAATTATATGTATATATATATATATATATATATATATATATATATATTTATATATTTATATATGTATGTGTCATTCCAGACGATAACTCTCGAAAGAATTGAGATAAAAAGTTCAAATTTGCACGAAAAATCTGTCTTGGCAATCGACAGGCTAAGTTCGAAGATGGGCAGAATCGGGTCACCCTAAGGGGGAGTTTTGGGGAGTTTTAGGGGGGGAAAATTACCCATAAATTCCCAAAATGAAAAAGTCTGACAAGTGACACCTCATTTTAAAGGTTTTTGTACGCTGAACACGATGGTGAAATCAGAATTGCGATATCTCATTCCGTTCTCAAACTGGAGCACTTTGAAGATGAAGGAACGTGGTTATTTCTTGAGATGTTGTTCCTGGTTCGTCTGCTCTAATCTGATAACGGAATGGGATATCGCAATTCTGACTTCACCATCGTGTTCAGCGTTGGAAAATCTACAAACCGAGGTGTTACTCGGCAAAAAATGGAACAAAAAATTTGTTACCTACGTACCCAATACCTACTCTTCTGGTATTCAAAACATTTTTGATTTCCCCCTCCCCCTCCTTCCACCCCAAATTTTACTTTGCGTAAAACTACTCCTGTTTTAATTTTGTATGGTATCAAGTTGGGAAAACATTGACCGAAAATTAATTTTCAGAAAATTTTAGGCGGAGGAGGAAGATGCCGAAAACTTCGAAAATTCGCTCTTATAGCCATGCTGCATGACTGTGGTTTTTTAGTTATTTACTGATATTGGCGAATTGTGACCACCAAAACTGACCTACTTTTGATTAATTTTTATTTTAAAAAACTGATGAATTTGTCTTCTGTTCGGTTCATCATTCAATATCACTTTCGGTGAATGTATACCAATTTTCGGAGATATCAGCCATTTTGTCGACTTTTGACCTCAAAAACTGATCACTATAACAGGCCAATTCCCTGTGTGTTTACAAACAGCCGATCGGGACCCGACTGTTTCTATTTCTATCCTTATATCCGACGAATTTCTTTAACCGTCTTTCTACTAAGCGAGTTCTACTGTATCTTATACTCTATAGCAACTAATTCTCCAGAATATGCCTGTCATTGGTGGCAAGGGTTGAGAAGAGTAAAAATCTGGGAAATTGTGTGAAATCACCATCAATTTGTATAATCACTTTTTTATTGCAGATACGAATTGTACGTAACATTTCATGAAAAAATGACCCGTCACTCAAATTTTTGAGTTGAGCAAAAAAGTGCGCAAATAGCTCAAAATGTTGGCTAAACGCAAAAATCCATTTCCGTGGGTGCAATAACCTGCCAAGGGATTTCAGCAATTTTTACCTATTTTGTCGACTTTTGACCCCTCAAAACCTCAAAAACCCATCACTATAACCGACCTGTATCTTATATAAGATACAGTAGAAGTCGCTTAGCAGAAAGGCGGTTAAAGAAGGAATATGTCGGATGTAAGGAGAGAAACAGTCAGGTCCCGATCGGCTGTACGTAAACAGGGAATTGGCCTGTTATAGTGATGACAAGGTCGGTTAGTGATCAGTTTTTGAGTTTTTGCGGGGGTCAAAATGTATGTAAACAGGGAATTGGCCTGTTAAAGTGATGAAAAGGTCGGTTAGTGATCAGTTTTTGAGTTTTTGTGGGGGTCAAAAGTCGACAAAATAGGTAAAAATGGCTGAAATCTTCGAAAATTGGTATACATTCACCAAAAGTGGTATTGAATGAAGAACCGAAACAGAAGACAACTTTATCGGTTTTAATAAATATTTCCTAAAAATAAACAAAAAACATTTTTTACCGCCGATTCGAATTAATTGTATGTAAAATTTCATGAAAAAGTTACCCGTCACTCGAATTTTTGAGTTGAGCAAAAACGTGCGCAAATAGCTCAAAATGTTGGCTAAACGCAAAAATCCATTTCTGTGGATGCAATAACCTACCAAGGAAGGGATTTCAGCAATTTTTACGTATTTTGTCGACTTTTGACCCTCCAAAAACTCAAAAACCTATCAATATAACCGACCCGTACCTTATATAAGATACAGTAGAAGTCGCTTAGTAGAAAGGCGGTTAAAGAAGGAATATGTCGGATATAAGGACAGAAACAGTCAGGTCCCGATCGGCTGTACGTAAAAAGGGAATTGGCCTGTTATAGTGATGAAAAGGTCGGTTATAGTGATCAGTTTTTGAGTGGGTCAAAAATGGCTAAAATCTTCGAAAATTGGTATACATTCACCAAAAGTGGTATTGAATAAAGAACCGAAACAGAAAAGACAACTTTATCGGTTTTAATAAAAATTTCCTAAAAAACAAAAAACAAAAAATTCAATCAATTGACAGGCATATATACTGGCGAATTAGATGCTATAGTATATTACAGCATCTAATTCTCCAGAATACGCCTGTCACTGGTTGTAGGGGTTGGGAAGATGAGTCAACAACCTGGGACATTGCCTGAAATCACCACAAATTTGTATAACATTTTTTATTGCAGATTCGAATTGTTCATAACATTTCATGAAAAAATGACCCGTCACTCAAATTTTTGAGTTGAGCAAAAAAGTGCGCAAATAGCTCAAAATGTTGGCTAAACGCAAAAATCCATTTCCGTGGGTGCAATAACCTGCCAAGGAAGGGGTTTAAGCTACGAGTTATTTTTACGTAATTTGTCGACTTTTTACCCCCAAAAATTCAAAAACTGATCACTATAACCGACCTTTTCATCACTATAACCGGCCAATTCCCTGTTTACTACAGCCGATCGGGAACCTGACTGTTTCTATTCTTATATCAGACTTATTTAACCGCCTTTCTACTAAGCGACTTCTACTGTACCTTGTTTAATTTTCTACCTGATAATACTTAAATCAACCATTAATCACACCACTACACTGCAACCCCCTCATCTAAACATCCCTGTGTAAAAACTGACCCGCTCAGTCATGAAAACTTGAAATTCTGTAAGTACCCACACAACATCGCTGGAGAGTCGCGGTCAAACGTAATTTTCCACTAAATACCACTTTAATAAAAATTAAAATACTTGATTGGAACGACTTTTCCTGAGAGTTTTTTGACTTTTTCTACTGCCGCTTTTTCCGATGTCGCCGA
Organism: Leptopterna dolabrata; assembly: GCA_954871275.1. Lineage (NCBI taxonomy): Eukaryota > Metazoa > Arthropoda > Insecta > Hemiptera > Miridae > Leptopterna > Leptopterna dolabrata. The sequence continues at coordinate 7,936,437 of OX940986.1, read as the reverse complement.
CGCCATGTTTCGAGCCCAGAGATCAGGAATGAAGATGATCGTACCTAATTTTACACTGTCGGTTTACAACTATTCGTGCGACCTTCGCGAGTTATTTACGGCACAATTGAAACCATGACGGAATTGCTTGGTACGAACGGTGTTCAACATCCATCTTGTCTCGCCCACGTGACTTGTTTTTGTTTGATAATAACATTTATTTGGAGAAATTATAAAATTATTATTGAAGCCGCGAAATATTGAACCGCCCATTTTTTAGCAAATTTTCAAAGAAAATTACGCTACTGCAATGGGTCCAAAATTATCACATGAATTTTGAATTTTTTTATAGGCAAATCCGTTTGAGCATCCTGAATTAATCCCTAGATTTTAACAAAAATGTATATACCTATACATATACCTATATTTATTTATGTGTCACTCCAGACGTTATCTGCCCTTAGGTAGGTAGTACATGACGAATATTCCAAATTTCGCCAAAACGATCACGCTGCCAAACAAAAGGGTGAGTTCGAAGACTAGCAATTTTCAAAAATTCCAAGGGGGTCAAAAATTGGTAAAAACGGCTAAAATTGCGAACAATTGACATAACATCACTAAAAGTGGTATGGAAGGGTGAGTAATGACGGAAAAAATACCATTTTAGTAGTTTTTCATACAGTAGGGGGGCAAATTTGGATTTTTAGGAGTCAAAAATTGGTATCAAGGGCTCAAATCAATATTAATTCACCAGACGGGGGAGGGCGGGATGTTGATTCACAACGGAGGGGCTATTTCGGTGATAAAAATATTTCTCAACAAACAGCAGGTCGAGAATTTGACTTCCTAAGAGTCAAAAATCGGTAAAATTGCTAAAATCACGAAAAAATTATATTATTTTTCGTTTGAGCATCCTGAATTAATCCCTACATTTTAACTAAAATGTATATACCTAGACTATATATTTATTTATGTGTCACTCCAGACGATATCTGTCCTTAGGTACATGACGAATATTCCAAATTTCGCCAAAACGATCATACTGCCAAACAAAAAGATGAGTTCGAAGACTAGCAATTTTCAAAAATTCCAGGGGGGTAAAAAATTGGTAAAAACGGCTAAAATTGCGAACAATTGACATAACATCACTAAAAGTGGTATGGAAGGGTGAGTAATGCCGGAAAAATACCATTTTAGTAGTTTTTCATACAGAATAGGGGGCAAAATTGGATTTTTAGGGGTCAAAAATGGGTGTTAAGGGCTAAAATCAATATTAGTTCACCTGACGTTGGGTGGGATATTGATTCACAACGGAGGGACTATTTCGATGATAAAAATATTTCTCAACAAAGAGCAGGTCAAATTTGACTTCGTAAGGGTCAAAAATCTGTAAAACTGCTAAAATCACGAAAAAATTATATTATTTTATGAAAAGCGGTATGGTTTCTACACAATAGCACGAATATTTCTTTGAAAATTCGCTCTTACAGCCATGCTGCACGTAAGCAAATTTGTCGACGTTTCCATCTACTCATTGGCGTTTTTATGGAAAAATCAAGTCTTGTTGGACATTTTGGGGTTATTTTGCAGGAAAATTCGCTGAAATGATGGAATAATATTAGAAAGGTGCTTGGCCCATGGATTCAAAAGAGTGGATGTTCTCTGGGAAGCACAAGACGGGCTGGACCTAAAAGTAATCCATGGATTACTTGGCCCAGTCAGGGATTTGGTTAGTAATTTCATTTCAGGTCCCGCCATTTGCACGTTATATTTTTCGTGTCGTTCAGGGCTATTGAAAAAAAAAACAAAAAAAAAAAAAACAAGTTACGACAGTATTCTAGTGGATGTGCGATGATTTTAAGTACTGCTGAGCGCAAAACCGTGAAACTGCAATAGAAGTTTTCAACTTTTTGGTGTAAAGGAACCTTAAAGGGACTTTTTGGGGCTGTGGTTTAATTTTTGCTTCTTTCGCGGTACTTGACTGACCAGTTATTGAACCTTTTTGTCGCTCATCGGAACTCGGGGTGTCAAAGCAGTCAGTCGATCGTCCTTGAGGTTATTCCCGTCTTTTCCCACCAGTTGAAACGTATATTTTCTCGTGTTGATAAATCAGGAACGTCGATAACTGGATGAAAACTGTCGCGGAGTTGGGCCGATTGTTGGGCGTGACACAAGCTTGGCAAACCACAGGGTTTTGTTTTGTCGTACACGTAACGTAGTAAATAGTAAACGGTTAATATATGCGATGTGCACTTGTACACCTACGTAATCCTTGAAATGTCCGTAAACTAGAATTTTTAGAACTTACTGTATTTTTCAGTTACAGGGTTCGGGACACCACATGGGTACCTAATATACGTATGCAAATAACAAGATAAGAGGACTTTTAATATATGTCTGTATTATTAAAAACGCTGCAAAGTCCTTGTCACATGTTTTTAATATTCTATTGGACACACATACAGAAATGTTGGCTGTTCATTTATTTATTCTTTCGTTCACGTGCAATAATCGAAATAGCTATTTGAGTTTCCACCAATTTTGGCCCCCAAAAACACGAATTATGCTCCTATTTTTGACAAATTATCTTTGTTAATTGATAGTGCCATTTAACTGTCCTGATTCACCTATTAATACTACTTCGTGTTATACAAATTTATGGTGATTTCAGACAACTTCCCAGGTTTTTGACTCATAAAAAAATTAATTTTGGGAGCTGCGTTACAACCTCAATTCCTTACTCTTTGGCGGGAATATCAACAACATATTCGGTCTTCCCGCCTTAAAAAACATGGAAAACGATACCTCACAAGCTCATGTTCACTAAAACCTCAAACGAAACATCGAAAAAACATATTTTGGTTTATTATTCTGTGAATAATACACCTATATATTCGCTCTTTTTATAACAGTAAGTTTTTCTTTTCCGTTTCAAGGTGCTTAGATTCCAAAAACGCAACCCGCGTCCGCCGTATCATCCATATCTACTTCATTTTCTGTCTAAACAATTCGCTCTTTCGCACACATGCTCCATTTGGGCCCTAGTTGTGTCCCGAAACTTTGCAGCCCGATCGGAATATACCCAGGGATATATGAGTGAAAAATTTGTGAAAAAATAAGTTTTTTTGTTTTTTAGTAACATGAGCTTGTGAGGTATCGTTTTCCATGTTTTTTAGGGCGAGGAGAGCGAATATGAAGTCGATTTTGACCAAAGAGTGGAAAATGGATGTTCTAACGAAGTTTCGGCCTGAAATTTACGTTAAATTTTGGTCTAAAATCGTCGCTCTTCCTCACAGTTTGTGTCCATTCTGGAACACATTTGGGTCCTAGTTGTGCTCCGATGCTCGGCAGCCCGATCGGAATACACCCAGGGGTGTTATGGGGGAAAAATGGGTGTAAAAATAGAGGTTTTCGAGGTTCTTTTCAAGGGTTTAGTGAACATGAGCGTCTAAGGTATCATTTTCCTTTTTTTTTTTAGGGCGAGAAGACCGAATATGAAGTTGATTTTATGATGAAGTTGGTTGTAACGAAGGTTCAGCTCCCAAAATTCATTTTTTATGGGTCAAAAACCTGGGTCCGAAATCGCCATAAATTTTTAACACTAACATTAGTACCAATGGGTGAGAATCAAGAGAGTTAAATGGCACTACCTATGATCAAAGATAATTTGTAAAAAAAAAAAAAAAAAAAAAAATAGGAGCGTAATTCGTGCTTTTGGGGGCCAAAATTGGTGGAAACCATCAAAAATATCTATTTCAATTATTGCATATGAAAAAAATAATAAATGAACAACCAACATTTCTGCAGGTATGTCCAGTAGAATAATAAACCCATGTGACAAGGACTTTGCAGAGTTTTGGTTTTAGTAACATGAGCTTGTAATGTATCTTTTACCAGTTTTGACCGAATATGAAGTCGATTTTGATCAGAGTGGAAAAATGAGGTTCTAACAAAGTAGATCAGAGTGTCTCGCGGGCACCCTGCCCGCTGGATTTGCCAAAATTAGGATACTTAAGGAATACTAACAACCGGTGTAATACTGACGGTAACTGACAGACAGCTCCGTTTTCTTCTTCACTGTTTTTGGTTTATTATTTTCAACAATTAACCTTTAGAATCGAGTTAATTTTTTTTTTTTTTTACCATCCCTCAAAATTGGATGGTTTATGTTTTTCCACTTCAGCTTCGCATCCAGGTTCATCCCCAGATAATTAGCTGAACTGGCATACCTACAGTATGATGCAATGATTCAGGATCACTGGGGCGTTCATTATAAAGAAACAGAGTAAAATTTGAAGATTTTCGAGTTGAAGTAAGCTCAATAAGTTAAAGCAACCCCCATTTCGGCTGGGGCTTTTCGTCCGACTGCCCTGCCAACTATCTCGACATGTACACACTGCGTTTAAATTAAATAAATAAGTTGCACCACACTTGCGCACACTACTTATCGTGTTTAATACATGACCTGCCTTAAGCATTGAGTATCGTAATTATTTGTTCTTTCGCTCGCCATGCATGGATTAGGCAGAGGGATTAAGCGACTAGCTCGAGGATTTGGATGAACGAGTGTCTAATCGGTTTACAACTGTTACGAGCTTCTTTTTTCGGCTCCCGAACGCACACAAATTATTGAAAAACAGCGTTGAGAACGGATTTTGCCACTAAATTTTCGGATATTGATATTAAAGCAGGTACTTGATAGGAAACACCACATTTGACATGTTGCCAAAAATAAATTATTGTTTACGCGACGGATGTAAAAACAGCGCGGATTTAAAAAAAAGCAGTGCTTAAATCTGTATCTGTAACGAGTAGATACTGGGATGATTAAAATAACCTCAGCCTATTAATTGTAGGTCCCTACTATTTAAACTGCATCCTTATTTTTCCACTGTTCGATTGATGCCAAACATGACAAGACAGTCAATAAGATCACCTCGCTACGCCCCCAGGATCGATAAGGTTAAGGTTGAATGCGAAATGAACTATTCAACTCCCTACAACGGTTATAACTACCAAGATTATTACCCAACACCTCTGTTTTTCGCCTCTAGGAAGACTAGGAAGCGGTGTCAATCCAAATTTCACAAATATTTCTAAAACAAATTTTTTGGATAACCTAACAATTAACTTATGCAGGTAAGCTAAAGGTTTTCAATCTCGTATGAAGGCTCTCGTACCGTACGAGGATCGTTCGGAAAGTAAGTTGTCCTATTTTAATAAAAATAGAAGATAGGGTTTTCAAAAAATAATATACGAGTCGCGTTGTAAAAGAAGATATACAGCGGTTCGAGCGATTTTACCACTCTTCATAGCAACGGTCGTTTTCTGTAAGTCTGCGGAGAGCACAGGTTGTTGAGTGTTTTCGATTTCAGAAGGAGCCTTGACGGACGAGCAACTCACCGCCAAAGTCACCACCTACCTAAGGAAGGCGGACCCTCGCTTATACAAAATTTTTTTAAAAATGCCTGCACAAAATACACAGTATTACAAGACTGGCGACTATAGGTTTGTTCCCAGTGACCCTCGGACGGCTATCTGACCATCAGGAAGGCGTTGGGCCGTTTGCAGTGATTCTCAGACTCTTTTCAGACAGCAGTATCCATGACCAGCTGTTGGCAATGTTTTCCTGACTATCCAATGCCAGTTTTCTGATCATCCATTCCAGTCCGAGGAGAACTGGTCATGCCCTGCCTTCACGATTCCCAAATGTTGTGGATACCTACTCCTTCCAAGTTGCAACCTCCGGGTAGGTTACCGGCAGGTTAATAAAATGAAAAAGTCAGTTCAGTTCATCTTCTATTTTAGTTTGTCTCCCAGCTCCCGATTTTATTTAACCTTTTTAAATATTGTTCAGTCCGCAACACCAACCATTTCATCAAGCCCTTGACAAACGCTTATCAACATGGTATTGGATGATGGATGGTTTCTTCGGTTTTCTAGGAGTCAGCTAACTGTCAGAAAACGCCAGAGCAAACGTACAGTTTTCTATTTTTATTGAAGTGGGAAACTTACTTTCCGAACGACCATTAACTGAAGTATTAACGTAAGTACCACATGGACGGTGGTGGCACTCATAGTTACCAGGCGACTCTAAAGCTAAACTGCTGTGAAGTCCTCGTTTATTATTTATCAAGTCCAGGTTTATTAGAGAGTTCCTAAAGACTAAAGTCGGGAAGATGTGTTCGGATTTATCTCAACTGCGCATGCGCGTCGCCCAAGTTCAAACTTATTTCCTTAAGTTCGACTTATTCGGCCTTATACATAAGGCACGTTATCTCCCAGGGCACAAACTTTAGGAATCGTCTTTAACCTTACTCAGGGGTAACAGTGCACAGCTTTTTGCCGCGTTTTGTCGTTTTTTTTAACGCGTCATGTGTCGTCGGTCCTCGCCATCGCCAGCGTCTTTCAAAGTTACTCCAAGCGTCTTTCAAAGAATTTGCTAGTGTTGCGATATCAACTTAGGATAAAAAAGTGATTTTGATGTTCAAAATACACCTCAAAAGCACTTATAATATCGTCATCCGACAACAGTCCTTGTCCGTTGAGGTAGAGGCGAAAAAGATTTTCAAGCTCTTCCATGATGAACTTGAAATAAAATAGAATAAACTAAAAATGAAATGGAAACGGAACGACCAGGAAAGAAAGGCAGCTGAAGCTGAATGGATTTCGCGTTGTGCCAAGTTAAGTGACGTTACTTTTTAATTCACTCCTACCCCCACCACTTCTGTCAAACCGGACTTATTGGTTAGCATCCAAAGTTAGCTCGCCTTAGATGTGGCCAAAAGATATGGCCGTTCCCTAATGAACTTATCTCTTAGGAACTCTCTATTATTCTACTGGATATACCTGTTCATTTACTGTTTCTTTCATGTGAAATAACTTAAATATATTTTGATGGTTTCCACCTATTTTGGCCCCTCAAAACATGAATTAGGTACACTCCTATATTTGATAAATTATCTCTGACAATTGATAGTGCCATTTAATTGTGTTGATCCTACTTCTATAGTTACTATACAAATTAATGGTGATTTCAGACTATTTCCCAGGTTTTTGGCTAATAAAAAATGTTTTTGGTAGCCGAAACTTCGTTAGAACCTCAGTTTTCCAATCTTTGGTGAAAATCGACTTCATATTCAGTCTCCTCGCCCTAAAAACCACGGTAAACGATACCTCACAAGCTCATGTTACTAAAATACCAAAAACCCCTATTTTTACTACCATTTTTCACCCGTAACACCCCTGGGTATATTCCGTTTGGACTGCAAAGTTTCGGGACACAGCTAGGGCCCGGATGGGGCCTATGGGCGAAAGAACGAATTGTTTAGACCGAAAACGAAGGTAGATATGGATGATGCGGCGTACGGCCACTGCATTTTGGTTTATTTGGAATCCACGCATCTTAAAGAGTAAAAGAAAAAAATTGGGGGGGGGGGGGGTCAAAATTTGTTTGCTGAGCGAGTACACAGGTGTATTATTCACAGAATAATAAACCAAAATGGCTTCCTAAGAAGTATGGTCGCTTTAGGTGAACAAGGTAAAATGCCAACCTCAGCTGACCAAGGTTGCAGTGTCCCCAATACGTGAACCGTATATCTAGAACACGACAAGGCAGAGTTCTGCACACACACACACACAGTTGCATCTTATCATACGATACAATCAACGTTATTATACAACCAACTAGAAACTGTAACAGCTCTCCAGCTAATCTACACTCGAAGGCTTCAACAACTTTGAAAGCATAGGCGCCAATACTCAGACCTAATATAGGCTGACAGTTACTCTCAATGGCCTCCAGCACTGTCCCTGACTCAGTGGAGTACGACAGTATTGACTGAAGTTCTGTTTCTTATAGGCACATGGCCATCTGTATCTATGTTGAAAGGATAGGAAAATAGCACTCCGTGATATCATTAGGTACACAGAGGTTCCGAGAGGGGGCGTGGTCTGTAGGAGTCAGGCAGTGTAACTTGAAGTGGGGTTTTCCTGTAAGTGACGGAGACTCTTTTAATAAAACTAACACAGCCCTACTTATTCACACTCAAATCCGCCGATCCAGGGAGAAATCCAACTCGTGGCTAAACCCAAGAGTCACGTCAACGCCATAAAAACATAAACGTGATTTCAGTAACCCGAGAATCCCAACCCCCCCCCTGAACCCCGACCCTGGGGAACCCAACATATGGAATTTTTGATTGGCACGTCACAAGAGATGCTCAAACAATCCCCGGCACAAGCCACAAAGATAAGATAATGGCATTTCGACACATTATCGACGACTGCCGATATTATAATCAACGTACTCGACTTCAGGTCCTTCGCTCATCAATTGATTCCAACGTAATCTCGATACAAGGCTGAAACCCCATCTGAGCTTAGCTGCTTACGATTCTGGATTTCCGATTTTCAATAATTTTCTGAGTTCTGGCAAACCGCTTATTTATTCCTGAATACCGTTCTCACTAGACTATGGGTTGGGAATGAAATACAACATTGGGGAGTGATTCACTAATAGTTAAGGAACGTGAATCGCAACTGAGCACATTCCATCACTTACTGTTTTCAGCCAACTACCTTCAACGCAGATTTTAGGGTCTGAAATTGTGTGCTCCAAAGCTGATAGTCTGAATGAGCTTCTTTCTGACAATCAGCTTTGGAGCAGACAATTTCAGAACCAACCAACAACCAATCACATGTCAACAGACCTGATACGTCACTGTTTGCCTCAATTTTACTTGTAATCACCCTCATTTAAAAACCACCACTTATAACGCTATATAAAAATAGCGTTATATAGCAATTGCTAATTCACTGCAACTCTTTAAAAACTGAATTTAATCATTTAAGAATGTATTTAAACCATATACTAGTTTATTTAACCCTTCTACAAATGTATTTAAACCTATCAAAATGAAAAACAGTCAGGTGGAAACTGATTTTTTTAAAAATTGTACACACGCATATTAAAAGAGCACTAATATCCTTTCTGAATGACGGAAGTTTACCTACAGGGCTGTTTGCAGTGATTCTCGGACTCTTCTGAATGTATAGTATCCATTATCAGCTGTTTGCAGTGTTTTCCTGAACATCCTAAGCCAGTTTTCTGATCGTCCATTCCTGTACACGGAAGACAGGTTGGACAAGAACGGACCTGCACTGCCTTCTCAATTCGCAACCATTATCAAACTCAAACCCTTCTCAAACGCTCATCAAGATGGTATTAGAGGGATCCTAGGAGATATACCGCTGCTCAGATGCGTCATCCGTATGTCTCAGAAAAGTGTTCTGCGCATGCGCCAAATGGCTGACGTATCTGGCCGTATTTGGCCACACACATCGTCACCGCCTCACGATGTTAACGAGTAGACCGTGCGTAAAAGTAACCTTACATGTTGAAAAACCTTAGGTACCTACTACGTGCTATGGTGAAAACGTGATCGCGATGAACTTTCCTATTACACCAACGATTTCACAACCCAAATACCCTGTCAAGCCGTTTCTGCTCAGGAGAATCAAGAGGAAAGAGAAGCTGTTATGAAAACACACATCATTGGAGAAGATCGTGAAAATGATCTGAACCAGAACCCACGAAGAATTGATTAAACTTTCTTGCTTTAACCAAATTTAGCAACAGCAAACAATTCAGTAACTTCCTTCACGAACTTTTCTGATGATCCTAACTCAAGTTAAGCCTATTTTTCGTGTTTTGTACTGGTGTACTGTAAAAAATTTCTGTACCTCCTGGTTTCTTAACTTGTAGTACTGTACATTGTTTGCTTAACCTAAAAAATTAAATGGTTTCAAATGCTCTTTTATTTTAGACCTAACCTACTTTTCCCTCATAATAAAACCTAGTTTCACAAATTTATAGCTGGTTTTGCAGTGTCAAACACATTCATACCATTTGAAAAAGAAGCCAAATACCTACTGCAGGAGCAAACCAACTTTACACAACTTTAATTTTGCAGTAACTAATCTGACGTTCTTCAAATTTAACATGCTCTTGACTTCAGACTTAACAGAGCTGGTGCATAGAGGTTTCTTTGTCTTCTGAGATGGAAGGGGGTAGAATTCGCGGTACTTCAACAATCAGTAAAAAATTGACGTCTCTTTAAGATACCGACTATCTGCTCAGTTCTCGAAACCCATGGCAACGGGTTAGCATCCACGTTGTTCGCTCTAACAGCGGATGCGGTATTGATATCACCGTATCTCCAAGGAACTCTCCACTAGAGAGTTCCTAGGCGATACCATTGCTCAGATGCGTCATCCGTACCGTATGTCTCAGAAAAGTGTTCTGTGCATGCTCCAAATGGTTGACGTACTATTTGGTCACATACATCCGTCAACGCCTCTCGATCCCGTACAACGTAACCACTAGACCGTGTGTAAAACTAACCTGACATATTGAAAAACCGTACGTACCTACTACATGCTATGGTGAAACCGTGACCGCGATGAATTTTCCTATTACACCAACGTTTTCGCAACCCAAATACCCTGTCAAGCCGTTTCTGCTCAGGAGAACCAAGAGGAAAGAGAAGTTGTTATGGAAACACACATCAATGGAGAAGATCATGAAAATTATCTGAACCACAACCCATAGAATTGGATTTTTGTTGGAGAGTAAGGGTGAAGACCTGATTAAACTTTCTTGCTTTAACAAAACTTAGCAACAACAAACAATTCAGTAACTTTCTTTACGAACTTTTCTGATAATCCAAACTCAAGTTATGCCCGCTTTTCGTGTTTTGTACTGGTGTACTGTAAAACATTTCTGTACCTCCTGTTTTCTTAACCTGTAGTATTTTATATTGTTTTCTTAACCTAAAAAATTAAATGGCTTCAAATGTTTAAGCTTTTTTAGTTTGGACCTACCTTTCCCTCATATTAAATCCTATTTTCACACATTTACAGCTGGTTTTGTAGGCTCTTGCAGTTTTGCAAAAGAACCCAAATATGTGCTGCAGAAGCAAACCAACTTTATAAAACGTTAATTTTGCAATAACTAATTAGATGTTCTTCAAATTTAACATGCTCCTGACTTCAGATTTAACAGAGCTGGTCCATAGTGGTTTCTTTTGTCTGTGTGTTGCTCTTTTGTCTTTTGAGATTGAACCGGGTAGAATTCGCGGTACATCAACAATCAGTAAGGAATTGACGTCACTTTAAGATACCGACCGTCATGCTCAGTTGTCTCTCGTAACCCGTGGCAACGGGTTAGCATCCACGTTGTTCGCCCTAACAGCCAATGCGGTACTGTTATCACCGTATCTCCCAAGAACTCTCTATAGTCCTGGATGGTTTCTTACGGTTTTCTAGGAGTCAGCCAACTGTCAGAAAAAGCCAGTGCGAACAAACCTGCGTGCACTTTTCGTGACCCACCAGACGGACACGTTATTCCTGTACGCATGTCAATCAGCAATCAGCTCAAAACTCCGTCTTCAACAACTTTTATTTCTTTAATCAGCGATCTACACCTGTAAACTTGTTTGTTTAAAATAAATTTACTTAAATTCAAGCGGTATTGACTGATTATGTTCAATACTACTTTATATGTAGTACAGGTGTAAATATAAATATACGGTTGAATTCAATTTGTAACGGGTCGAAATAATTTAGCAAATAATGCTGATACACGTGGACTTTTCAATAATTTACAAATCATTCATTTTAAAGTTTGCAGTACTTGCACCTTCCCATCTGCATAAGGCATAACTATTATAATTATACGAAACATGATTTCGGTTTATCTATTTAGTTTTTTTACGGGAAGAACGAAACTAGCTTTGAATCGGGAATATCAAACCATTTTTACCTCACATCGGCTCGTTTACTGGACTATTTCAACAATAACTTAACGAGCTACGTAGGTACATCTCGTAAAAACCCCTCTGTGACCTCACTCCCATAAACATTTTAGTGTTTATTGAAAGTTTCAAAATATTCAACGCTATTCTTATTGTTAACTCAAGAGATGACCGTTCATGAAGTAGAAACCGCAACTAAACCTGTTGCTCTTGAATGTGAAGCTGGTAAAAAAAAACTTACATAATTTCCAACCTCGAATCTGACTCACAGATTCGAAGTAACTGCTTATTTAGACCCGAGTGACTCAGTCGTTCAAGTTCCGCGAACGTACCCAACTTCCAAGACACTCATCCAACAAATATTCAAAAAAGTAACAGTTCGTGGATTGCAGAATAAGAGCGAATGTTCGAAGTAATGAACCTTTCAACCTGCTTTAAACTACAGAATATTTCCCGTGGTTTTGTCAACAATATTTGAACAATCTTGCCCCCCAACGTATTTTAAAAAAATTCAAAACCGTTTATTGTGCCAAATTACCATCTACCCTAAAGTTGTTATTTAACTGAATTCATTACAATTTTGGACAACTTTTACATTTAAAAAAAAAACTCAACTTCTGACCCATTACAGAAAAATATTTGTGGCTATTGAAATAGACCATTTCTGTCGCTATTCACTACCCCATACAACTTTTGCGGAATTTAGTACAAGTAGTTAAGGGTAATTTTAGACATTTCTGGTCCATAAAACGCGATTTAAAAAAAAAATTCAAGAGAAAAGCAAAAATAACCAGATGATGGGTGGAGGTGGGTGATGATGGGTGTTGATTAATTATAATTATGATAATGAAATCGGCAGTCTCACCGAATATTTGAACAAAACAAGATATTCAGTAGGCCAAAATTTCTAGTACCTACCTATTGTACCTACGTAGTTATTTGAGACAAAAATCAATACTTGATTGATGTACAAATTGTAAAATATCACCTTAAACATCACCGTAGGTGACTACTCAACCTTGCTTCCTTCACGCAACAAGTTGCATCAACAATTAATCACAAGGTCAAGTAGCTTCAGAAAAACGGCGACTAGGCTAAAAAGGCGTTGTCTATTAGCTCATGTTGCGTACCAAACGGAAAAATGAAACTTTTAACGACGAAAAACTTGGGATAATCTTGAATGACGTACCTAATGTTTTAAAACTTGCAGTGATAATTTCATTGGCAGGAAGATGGATAAAAATGTAGGTACGATAACGGGAACTACCGCATTCTCAGTATATTTATATCACGACTGTCACAGACGACCAGGCTACGTGAAATAATTTGTGAACTACCTAACCTGATTTGGGTTTAGATTTATAAAATTTGAGCTACTCATTTGGATGGCAAGTAGGTGTACGGTGAACATAGTCCACGCATTATTTAACGGCGTGCGTGAACCTGTAAGTAGATGATAAAAAACGAAATACAACTCGTACTACTTACGCTGTTTTTGATGTGGTAGGTCATGATGGCTCAAGTGTTTCGGCTATAAAAACGGAAAAGGCAGCAAAAACCCGTCGGTCGCGTTCTCGATCGGAATGAATACTGATAAAAATGAGAAACTTAACAACAGGGGTTCTCAACAACCTCCCAAACACGATATCCGCAAACACCACGAGGCCCAATAGGAGACTGGTCGATTAGGAAATGAGGGCTGCCAACCCTTCCCAGCGAAATTTCCCCAGATTCCACATCGAATACAATGCCATGAAGAAGAGATATCCCATGGGGATTTCTACTTGCGATAATATGACAGGGTGTAACATGAGTGATGCAAAACCTCTCTCCCACTTGTTCTACATCTAATTTCCAACCAAAAGTGTCATAAATATAACTTATTTTAAAACTCGAATTTCCGAAAGATTTTTATACCAAAATCCGTTTCAGACCATCCTGAATTCACTGCCGAAAGACACCAAAAATTGTATGTATAATAATATTTGGTATTTATATATGTATGTGTCATTCCAGACGATAACTCTCGAAAGAATTGAGGTAAAAAGTTCAAATTTGCACGAAAAATCTGTCTTGGCAATCGACAGGCTAAGTTCGTAGATGGGCAGAATCGGGTCACTCTAAGGGGGAGTTTTGGGGAGTTTTAGGGGGGAAAAATTACCCATAAATTCCCAAAATGAAACAGTCTGACAAGTGACACCTCATTTTAAAGGTTTTTGTACGCTGAACACGATGGTGAAATCAGAATTGCGATATCTCATTCCGTTCTCAAACTGGAGCACTTTGAAGAAGAAGGAACGTGGTTATTTCTTGAGATGTTCTTCCTGGTTCGTCTGCTCTAATCTGATAACGGAATGGGATATCGCAATTCTGACTTCACCATCGTGTTCAGCGTTGGAAAATCTATAACCGAGGTGTTACTCGGCAAAAAATGGAACAAAAATTTGTTATGTATGCCCATATTTGATGCATAGGTACCGAATTAACCGAATAGCGTCATACTTGAATACCTATAATTACCCAATAAGTTTAAGATTGCCCATATTTGAATGGGATATCCCAAACATCACATTTTACATGAAATCAGTTATTTCTTCGAAAATTCGCTCTTATAGCCATGCTGCATGACTGTGGTTTTTTTTAATTTCGCTTAAAACCCCACTTTTTTCACTTTTAAGATTTTTTTCGAGTTTCCGACCTCGTCTCACTATAATAGCAGCTATAATTTCCTTAATTTAAAAAGTAAATTCAAATTTAGAGATACCGCTGGAAAGAGGGTTAAATTTCCTGTCTCTCTAATGCCTAACAAAATTTTTTTAGGAGGATTTGAGGAGTGAAAATGGAGTTCGAAAAGTGAATTTGGTCAAAATCTTAAAATCGTCTGTTTTTTCAAACGCTTGGTGATCCTATTAATTCTTGAAGCAGAATGGTGAAGGTAAGTTTAAAAAATGCGCCAAAACGTCAGCTCTCCAAAGGACTAATCAAAACGTTTTTTGGAATTGATTTCAAGAGAGAAAATGAGGTTTGAATACGAAATGACGTGTTGTTTCCTGCTAAATGTGGGTTTTTTCATGAAAAATGTAAGTACCTTTTGTGAAGTAGTCTCAACTATGGGGTAATTTTCAAATCGAATGGTGACACCCACACATCATCTCCCAATAAGTATTTCGTCGTTATTTTCATTTTAGTCCAAGGGTGTTGGCATTACAAAGAATGGAACTATGGAAGTTAAGCGGGACTCTGTTCAATCCTTTATTTCCTCAAAATGCCCTCCGTTTTGGTTCATTTGTGAAGGGTCCAAAGGTGGCAGCGAAAAAGATAAGAACTCATCCCAATCATTCATTAGAGGTACACAAACAACAGCCGTCTCACGGATCTCACCCTTGGACTAAAATTAAAATAACGACCAAATACTTTCTGGGAGATGATGTGTGGGTGTCACCATTCGATTTGAAAATTACCCCATAGTTGACTCACTACTTCACAAAAGTTACATTTTTCATGAAAACCCACATTTAGCCTGAAACAACACGTTTTGGTTTATTATTCTGTGAATAATACACCTATGTATTCGCTCAGCAAAAAATTTTTATAAAACCCCCTCAAAATTTATTCTTTTCCGTTTCAAGGTGCGTAGATTCAAAAAATGCAATTCCGCCGTATGCCGTACACCGTATCACGTGTACCGGCTTCATTTTCGGTCTAAAAAATCGTTGTTTCGCACACATGCTCCATTTGGGCCCTAGTTGTGTCCCGAAACTTTTCAGCCCGATCGGAATATACCCAGAGGTGTTATGAGTGAAAATGTGTGTAAAAATAGGTACTTTTTGCGTTTTAGCAACATGTTAGTAACATGAGCTTTTGAGGTATCGTTTTCCATGTTTTTGGGGACGAGAAGACCGAACATGAAGTCGATTTTGACCAAAGAATAGAAAATTGAGGTTCAACCAGATGTTCAGCTCCCAAAATTGATTTTCTATGAGTCAAAAACCTGGGATATCGCCTGAAATCATCATCAGTTTGTATAATAACACTAGAAAAAGTTTCAACACATGGATCAAGATGATTAAATGGCACTACCAATGATCAGAGATAATTTATTAAAAAAAAAAAAAAAGGAGCGTACCTGATTGGTGTTTTGGGGGCAAAAATTGGTGGAAACCACCAGACATAGCTATTTCAATTATTTTATATGAAAGAAACAATAAATAAACAGCCAACATTTCTGTAGGTATGTCCAGTAGAATAATAAACCCATGTGACAAGGACTTTGCAGCGTTTTTCGTATTCAAACCTCAATTTCTCTCTTGAAATCAATTCCAAAAAACGTTTTGATCAGTCCCTTGGAAAGCTGACGTTTTGGCGCATTTTTTTAGCTTACCTTCACCATTCTGCTTCAAGAATTAATAGGATCACCAAGCGTTTGAAAAAACAGACGATTTTAAGATTTTGACCAAATTCACTTTTCGAACTCCATTTTCATTCCTCAAATCCTCCTAAAAAAAATTTGTTAGGCATTAGAGAGACAGGAAATTTAACGCTCTTTCCAACGGTATGTTCAAATTTGAATTTACTTTCTAAATTAAGGAAATTATAGCTGCTTTAGTGAGACGAGGTCGGAAACTCGAAAAAAAATCTTAAAAGTGAAAAAAGTGGGGTTTTAAGCGAAGTAAACAAAAAAATGTTATAGGTCACTTTTGGTCGGAAATTAAATGTAGAACACATGGGAGAGAGGTTTTGCATCACTCATGCTACACCCTGTATAATATTAGCATAATTTCTGTATTGGGCAGATTCACTAATGAGTTAGGTATTAACTTCAGAACTTCATGTTTTTTAATACACTCGGTAGGTAACAGATGTAAAAAAATTTGCAATAATTTGACACAGAAATTGAAATTTGGTGGTTTGATACGTTTTATGACATTGGAGTGAAAATGAACAAGGGAAATAAAAATTGTCAAGACACCTTGTTTTTCCCTCACTTGCTAGTAGTAGTAAGACGCCTTTCCCACTTCAGAAAAATTCCCCAAATCAAGGGGAAAATTCCACTATTTGGCAACACTGTTAAGAACGGGGAAATCAGATGGTTTTGTGCTCATTCTCAGCCCTTGCGGACTTCAAGGACAATTTTTCCCGCCTTAGATTTCGAAAGCGCTCAACGCAGGCGCAACCTCTTTCAAGCAGTTTTTTATCTCATAAAATAACATTTATCATTGAATCGTGTTTAAAAAAAAGTTTGTAGATAAGCAAATGATTAGTGTACTGGTATTCTATTTGCAGGCACCTAATTTGTATTTCCATATAATAGGTACGTAGGTAGTTCTTGCTTGAAATTCGGCTTAGTCCCTACTTCTAAAATGAATTGGTTTTTTAATTGTTTGAAATCAGATTTTATTGATTTACTCAAAGATTATTATTTATTGATTTATCTAACGGTTATTTAACTGTTATATAATAATATGTCGCGAGATGAAGAAGATTTGACTTCCTCCATGCCATTGTGTCCTTGCGTACGTCACGTGCTCAGGCTCTTATCAGCATCTTCTTCAATCTAACCTTCTTCTTCTTCCACTTCCACCTTCTTTATCGTAATCGTAAGCTTGTTTTCCCTTTTTCATTCCGATTTTTCGATTTCATTTTGATTCCCGATTCTTGAGTCTGCCTTGTGAATCCGATGTGGAGGTCGGACGGTGCCAGAGGTTTTCTCACAGTAATCAACTTCGCTCATGTCAATTGAAAATTATCCGCCGTTTCGAAGAAGCATCTTCGAGACTTCCAAACTTCTTGGTGCAACTGTCAGATAACAGTTTTTCAACCCAGTTCCTGGCACAGATTGTCGCCGCTTGTGCCGATTTTCACTGACTCCGCGCTTTTTACTCTGGTGACATAAAATCGTGCTAAATCGGCGGTATTCTAGTAATTTTTAGGTCGCCCCTTCGCATTTCACATTTAGTTTTCTGTGAGTATTCAGTTGTTCCTCATACCTACAATGACTCGGTCGGTAAGTACTGTAAAAACCACATTACATTCCATGACGAAGTGAAATCACTTGGAAAGTTTAACTTCCAAACATCATGCGAGCTAAAATCTACGCGCAACGCTATAAAAACTCATTCTGGACTCTTGGCATTTTTTTGTTCACAACTTTGCCAAATTTTGTAGAACTGTAATGAGCACCGAGTACCTACCTCCATTCGTTTAATCTACCATCCCACCTAAAAATTACTAAATCTGCATAAATTCGTCCTCCAATTTGTACAATTTTCCGTTTGTACATTGTACAGTAAATTGAAATGTGTTGTATTGACGTATGACCCACTTGTGGATATTGCGTAAGAATTTTCGTGACTAGTGAACTTCGCGATTTAAAGTCATGATGACTAGTGCATGGTTTGAAAATTAGCTTCTGATGTTGTATTCCAACATTTGTTAACAATAGCGTTATCGGCTGTAGAGACGTAGGCTTCAGTGTAAATATTTTTTCACAGTTTGGACTACACCATCCCCCAATAGATTTTCCCCGTTGTTATCAATCAGTTCAAGGATTTCAGTGCCAAAACTTGGCTCACCTGTTCAAATTCTGAAGGTGGTTTTTTAAATGTTGCCTTGCGGAATGTGAGGGTCAGTCGTGTCATAATGTACCTAAGATGCACCTGCACCTGATAATTATAACCGACTTATCACAGCTTCAATGAACATTTGGCTTTCTTGGATATGAAGCCAAGTGGAAAATATTCCTGTAACGTTTTTCACGAAATGACTTGATGCATTCTAGCATTTCCACAAATAAATTGGAAAACAAGACTACACAATTGCTACCTGCGTTAAGACATCACTTGATGCGTTTAAAAAAATCAGTGTATTTATGCAATTATAACCCAGATATTTTAAGATTGAGTTTGTGGAGTAAATTACATATTGTGACGTTTGGAACAGTAATTTTTTAGCCAGAGGGTCGTACCTCCAAAATTTTGGATTTATGGGGTTTTTTCACAAATGAACTCAGTATCCCCCCCCCCCCACTCTCTTCTTTGTTGGCATCAGCACAACACTACAGCCAGCGAAAATAAAATAAACTTCTTAAATTAAATTATTAATGTCTGTAATGAAAACTGACAAATAATTGAATACATCAATTTCTGTGCTTAATAAATAATGCAAATTAAATGGACTTATTGCTGCATCAAGCAGCAGTCAACCTTGTTCTATAAGGCCAGAAAGTGTTGGAATCCAGTTGGCTATTATAAAAGAAATTTTTGGGGCCAACAAGTCGCAAGTCGGACTCCATCACGTGGAGTTATTACCTACCCAGCGTCAAAATTTCGCTGTAGCCATACCAAGGTTGTTGGCATTCTGCAATTGAGTAGGTGTTAATCAGCTGTACAAAACACGACACCAGCTAATCATTATTATTTTCACACCAGCTAATCATTATGATGGTCAGCGAATCATGGAGTTGCTGAATCTTTATCCAAATTCTAGTGGTACGCTCCTGAAAATAGCAGTGTGCACCTACGAGACAGATTCCTTCATGACGCCTTTATTTACCTAATCCATTCTCTCGTCGCTGGTACCAAATCCAATCAGTGTCAGTTATTAGTTACCTAACCTAAGTTTGTTACATAATGAGAAAATCAGTATAAGAGCGGACGTACAACTCTCTGATATTGAGAGAATCAACAAAATTTATTTCCGGCCTTGTCCCAAATGGTCGTAAGTCCATTATCTCAACTACGAAAGCAGTAATGGCTGTGTAAATAGGTATGCGTACGAATAACGTAATTATACCTGAATGAAAGCGATGTTCGAATCAAGTTTTCAAGGTACAATAATTATTGTGAATAAACGAGTGAAAAACACGATTTTTATTTTGTTTTCGCTCTTCTGTGAAATTTTATTTTTGGGGCTTACGGCCCTCTGGCTTTAGGCTACAGAATTAAAGTAGGTAGTATAACGTGAAATGTATTGATTTTTGTACATTGATGGTGTAGTGCGTAGCACGCGCCTGCTAACTCAGGTTGTCTAGTGGTCCCACTGCTTACTCTGCTGAATTGGTCTCGCCAAAGGCCCCTACAGGTAGAAGTGGCCCCACGACTAACTCTGCTACACTCGCTCTGCGAAATCAGTGTACCTAATTAACCCACAGATCACTGCTAGCAACGGCAGATCACTGTCAAATCGTACCGTAGCCTCTCTAGCTAGATGGAGCTCTTTGATGTCCTCAAAAGCTTTGCAGTTGCACCTACAGTGTGATCGCAATGTCCACACCATGCAAGCATCGATGAGCCGAGCACCTGCGAATGCTATGCAGGTGTGGACGTACCTGCAAGCATTCACAGCCATTCGTGAGTGTGTGCATCAAAGGGTGTTTGTCATTCGTGCTCATCGGGTGTGGACACAGCTGAGAGCCGTCACGAACGTCAGAGTCATTTCTGTCCAAGCCACTCGAATCCTTTATGAACAAGCAAGTATTTGATCATGTCAACGCCTATAGTTTGCTGAATCCCCTGCAGTCAGGGTTCCGTCCTGGTCACAGCTGTACCACCCTTCTTGCTAGTCTCTTAGATGTCATCTATGCGGGGTTTGATGAGGGCAAATATACTGCGTTGGCAATGCTTGATTTTAGCACCGTGTTCGGCTCTGTTAACCATGAGCTCCATCAATTGAAATTAAAACACTACTTTGGTTTTGAGAATGTCGCGTTGAAACTGATGAATTCTTACCTGCCGGGTCGATCGAAATACAGGTTTTCTCATTCTAAGGCGTCAACCAGCCGGCAGTGGCTTGTGGTGTTCCTCAAGGATCCATATTGCGGCTTGTGGTGTTCCTCAAGGATCCATATTGCAGCCCTTGATGTTCTCTATCTTTATTAACGATATTCCACCTGCATTCCATAACTCGAGTTGCCGCTTGTTTGCTGATGGCGTTCGCTACAAACCACAATCATATCATTAATTTTGGTTCATGGTAACTAAGAAAAGTGCGAAGTACGGCGGATAGACCAAAATTTTTTCATTCCATTTTCTGATTCTACGTACTGTGAAACAGAAACCGTCTAATTTGGGGGGGTTCAGGCTCGATTCTGAAGGTTCATTATTGATAATAATAAACCAAAAGCAGGAACACTGCCGAACGTTGAGGAACAAGAATGCTCGCAAACCCTTGTTCGTCGATGCTCACTCGGTGTGGACGCGCCTCATCCAACAGTTCTACCAGGAACTGTCGAATAAACACCTGATCTTTCTTGGTCCCCCTGAATGAGCCGCTGGTTCTTGCTCGCAGTCCCCTAAGGGCTTTCCCCTAATTGTGCAGATGGAATATTTCATTTGTCTTATCGGTTGGAGTCGGAATTATCAACATCACTTGAAATTTGATGCGCTGAAAACCAAAAAGCTAAAAATTATTACACAACGGTTTATTCTTTACCTGCATAGATGCTCCTTATGCGTAGATAACTGTTTTCTGTGGTTATACCAACCCTCGTGCTTCCCTCAGGAAAGCCCTAAATCGAGTACTGGAGCCGGCCGGGCAATTACATCTCAAAGACATGCGTGGAATCAAGATTTCTGTCATTAACTTAGTATTATTTGTTATTAGTGAAGCATAGTGTTTGCTCAGTTTAGTAACCATTATTCTTCAAATGAAATAGTATCACGGAACATCCAACTCGATTTCATACAGCCATCCGTGATTATAATCGGGTGCTCCTTAGCACTGATATCTGGGCCGGATGTATACCTTTTCATTCACGATCATGTTGACGAAGCTCTTCGGTCCAAACGAACGGCTGAACGTAGAATGCTCCGGGTGGTCTCAAAAAATTCTTTAGTTCAAGCTCAATTTAAAAACGTAACGTTTAAATGAAAATCGATTTTTTTTTGAAAAATTTGACGCCCATCGCACTTTCCTACGATGCGCAGTTGTTCTATAATTTTTCGAAGTTTCCACTGATTCGGATGTCGTTGCACCCCTCTCGCTTGGGTGCGACTCCCCTGCCCAGCGTGACGTCAGAATTGGATGAAACTTTGAAAAATCATAGAAAAAGTGCGTATCGTAGCACAGTGCGGTTGGCGGCAACGTTCTCAGAACGGAATCTAAGTTTGATTATAAAAAATTATAACAAACCGCTTTTGACCCATGCGCGTGTACCCCGTTGAAGTCCGGAGCCTACCCGTTGAATTGCCCTCGATTGAATAAATTTTATTTGTATTTATAACATTATCAGCGCACGAGAAACTTAATTACGACAGTACGCTCCAACCTCAACAACTACTTCCTTGAAATGACAAGTAATTGACGTCATTTTTCAGGGGCTGGCGTTGCAACGGATGAGAGACAAGATGAGGATCAACATGACGATGCTTCCTATGAAGCTGCACTACTTCTTGTTCAATGCAGGTAAAGCATTATTTGAATTGAATTGAATCGAATTTATTGACAGAAAGAAAGAAAGTAAAACACACAAAATGGCACATACATATAAAATATCGTACATAAAAAATATCATACATAAAAACACCCAAAAGAAGTGAATTTCATTCTGCCCACCAGCCAATAAGTTCATAAGAATTGTGGCGGCTGGTGGAGCAGGTCTCAGCCAAAAATATTTTAAGCTATCAACATAATGAAACAAATGCCATGTACCCAAAGAGATTCAAACCAGAAACTCTCCATAAATTAATGAAACTCCTTTATCCTGCTAAGAATTCGTCCCCTAAAATTCATAAAACTACTGAACATGTCAGGATTAATTTTACAAACATAAACAAACTTAAAAGCTTTATATTATGCATTATTTTTTGCACGCTCGGTTTTGAGCTTAGGCAACTTAACATTTGACGACTCTGCATTACGCGTATGCGTGACACTGCCTATATGGTCAGGCTGAATACCAGTCTTATATACCATCAAGCACGATTGAAGTAAAAATAATTGTTTCACATTGAGCACATCAAACTCATGATGAAGCAGTATAATAGCGTATCGAGAGCTCTTCCGAAGGGCTATCCTAAGTATAATATTATGTGCAACTTGCAAGGATCTTAGCTTTGTCTTACCCGCACTTCCCCATACAAAAATACCGTACTTCAACAAAGAAAAAACTAAGCCAAAATAAATAGTCCTCAGCCGCACAATAGACAAACAATTTCGGGCTACCTTAAAAACATAAAATAACTTTCTCAGTTTAGAGACCAAAGCATCAATATGGAAACTGAATTTCAAATTATGGTCAAATATGACTCCAAGATATTTACATTTTTCATTCAGTGGTAAGAAATTACAGTTACATGGTTTGGAATTATGAAAACAAGAAAAGTGATGAAAAGCCACCCCAGAATGGCTAGAGCAATCGCGATTAGAAAAAGAAAACCTAATTAGAGAGGTTTTATCTACATTGAGAGCCAAACAGTTAAAAGCATCCAGGTTCTGACAAGAAACAAATTATAATTAATTATGTTGATTAGCTCTGGAAGATCTTTCCCATAAAATAAAACTGCTGTGTCATCAGCAAAACCCAACATTTTACCATCTATTTTTAAATTCAATAATTCATTAATCTACAATAAAAATAAAATTGGGCCTAATACGGTCCCCTGTGGCACTCCACTGGACAATGTTAATTTATCACTAAACCAATATATATTTAATCAATATACATTTAAAATAAGTAATTATATATTTTTTTAAATTTCATTTACAGTCTGTAGTCATTATAGGAACACTAATAAAGGAATCCCATAGAAAAGAATTCGCATAAAATAACATCCTTCAATGACGAAGTGTTCTTACGCTAGGGCAAACCAACAATCGTAGGTGTTTGACAGCTCATGTCATTGTTGAAATTCCGTCATTGATAAGACCTGAAACGATATGACGAAGCGCATCACAGTGTGATATGACCTCGACAATTTGATAAACGCTTGACAGAATTTTCACGGATTCGTTAAAAAAAAACCTCCTGCTGGCAGATCCGACGTTGAATTGTTTCATTATATTATTTAAACATACGCATATATCATCATCAATCAATGGAATTTGAAAGAAACTGTCTCCAACATCTTGAGAGTGTATTGTTGATAATTGTCTAAAAAGGCTGTCGTAACTACACGACCTTGAAAGGCATCTTATGTTCGACAATACGTCCCATTGTTATTCTGATTTCAGCTTAGTTGCCGACTTACGAGGTCTACTGTTGTAATATACATTTCAGTAGAAATCACCAACCGACGTTTTGCTAGATTCTTGAAGTGATTGTGTTTGTTCAAGTTTTGAAATACCCACCTGTTCACCTTCCAAATGTCAAGTCATAGACTGAAAAAAGGAGGGTTTTGCGTATTACGTCCCTTGGTGCCGTTGTGGCACCAGACTGTGTGCGTGTTTCTGACGGTCGTCTTGGCTGTTTTTGCTTTTAGCGGTGCCATTTCCGGCGCCTCCGCGCTGCTCCTTGACGCCGCCACATTACCAAATGAATACAGTGATTTTCGGTACAGTTCGGTCAAATTGTTCGACTCAAAATTGACTCCTTTTTGGTTTATTATTCTGTGAATAATACACCTATGTAATCGCTCAGCTAAAAATTTGTATAACACCCCCTCAACATTTTTTCTTTTACGTTTCAAGGTGCGTAGATTCCAAAAATGGCAGGTCCGTACGCCGTATCACGTGTACCGGCTTCATTTTCGGTCTACAAAAATTCGTTCTTTCGCACACATGCTCCATTTGGGCCCTAGTTGTGTCCCGAAACTTTGCAGCCCGATCGGAATATACCCAGGGGTGTTATGAGTGAAAATGTGTACTTTTTGTGTTTTAGTAATATGTTAGTAACATGAGCTTTTGAGGTATTGTTTTCCATGTTTTTGGGACGAGAAGACGAGAATATGAAGTCAATTTTGAACAAAGATTGGAAAATTGAGGTTCTAACGAAGTTTCAGCCTTAAATTTACGTTAAATTTTGGTCTAAAATCGTCGTTTTTCCGCACGCAGTTCGGGTCCCCATTTGGGAACACATTTGGATCGTAGTTGTGCTCCAAAGCACGGCGGCCCGATCGGCATACACCCAGGGGTGTTATGGGAGAAAAGAGAGTGTAAATACACTGCCAAGGTGATGGCACAGGAGCTTCCTCGTCACAATCAGAGTGACCCATTATAAAATAGAACAGACTCGGAAGCAAAATAACATAACATTACATTACATTACATTACATCACATTACATAACATTACATAACGTTAAATATACATATTACATAACATTACATTACATAACATAACATTACATAACATTACATGAAATATACATATTATACATAACATGACTTCCATAATACATTACGCTTCGCTTCGCTTCGCTCGCTATCCGAGATTCGCTGTACGCAGTATCGTGGAACCAACAAACGACGGAAAAATCCCATACCCTACCGGGTATTTGTGCCCAATTTTATCAAAATCCGTCAAGCCATTCAGGAGTTGACCATGGTCGACCATAGTTCCGCTATGGTCAGGGAATTAAAATGCGACGTTGCACAACTTGGGAGCCTACTGGATATTCGTGCCAAATTTGGTCGATATCCGTCGAGACGTTAGGCCGTGGGAAGACGG
Source organism: Leptopterna dolabrata (assembly GCA_954871275.1). Classification (NCBI taxonomy): domain Eukaryota; kingdom Metazoa; phylum Arthropoda; class Insecta; order Hemiptera; family Miridae; genus Leptopterna; species Leptopterna dolabrata. Next base: position 7,911,041 of record OX940986.1, on the reverse strand, counting down.
ACAGACAGACAGACTCACTCACTCACTCACTCACTCACAGAGATTCGTTTTTATAATATACTAGCCTGACCGCTCGCTTCGCTCGCTATACGAGATTCGCTGTACGCAGTATCGTGGAACCAACAAACGACGGAAAAATCCCATAGCCTACCGGGTATTTGTGCCCAATTTTATAAAAATCCGTCAAGCCATTCAGGAGTTGACCAAGGTCGACCATATTTCCGCTATGGTCAGGGAATTAAAAATGCGCCTACGTTCAACTTGGGAGGCTACCGGATATTGGTGCCAAATTTGGTCGATATCCGTTGAGTTATTCGGGATTCGACCATGGAGGGGCCCATGGATGCGCTATGGTCGACCGCGGCGGTAGTCCGAAGGGTCGATCGTAGATAGAATTTCACGTAGATTACGAATAGGTACGCGATAAAAAATAGAGGTTACCATTTCAATTAACGAAGTTGACCATGGTCGACCATAGTTCCGCTATGGTCAGGGAATTAAAAATGCGACGTTGCACAACTTGGGAGCCTACTGGATATTCGTGCCAAATTTGGTCGATATCCATCAAGCCATTCAGGAGTTGACCATGGTCGACCATAGTTCCGCTATGGTCAGGGAATTAAAAATGCGACGTTGCACAACTTGGGAGCCTACTGGATACTCGTGCCAAATTTGGTCGATATCCGTCAAGCCATTCAGGAGTTGACCATGGTCGACCATAGTTCCGCTATGGTCAGGGAATTAAAAATGCGACGTTGCACAACTTGGCAGCCTACTGGATATTCGTGCCAAATTTGGTCGATATCCATCAAGCCATTCAGGAGTTGACCATGGTCGACCATAGTTCCGCTATGGTCAGGGAATTAAAAATGCGACGTTGCACAACTTGGGAGCCTACTGGATACTCGTGCCAAATTTGGTCGATATCCGTCAAGCCATTCAGGAGTTGACCATGGTCGACCATAGTTCCGCTATGGTCAGGGAATTAAAAATGCGACGTTGCACAACTTGGGAGACTACTGGATATTCGTGCCAAATTTGGTTGATATCCGTTGAGCAATTCGGGATACGACCATGGAGGGGCCCATGGATGCGCTATGGTCGACCGCGGGGGTAGTCCGAAGGGTCGATCGTAGATAGAATTTCACGTAGATTACGAATACGCGATAAAAAATAGGGGTTACCATTTCAATTAACGAAGTTGACCATGGTCGACCATAGTTCCGCTATGGTCAGGGAATTAAAAATGCGACGTTGCACAACTTGGGAGCCTACTGGATATTCGTGCCAAATTTGGTCGATATCCGTCAAGCCATTCAGGAGTTGACCATGGTCGACCATAGTTCCGCTATGGTCAGGGAATTAAAAATGCGACGTTGCACAACTTGGGAGCCTACTGGATATTCGTGCCAAATTTGGTCGATATCCGTCAAGCCATTCAGGAGTTGACCATGGTCGACCATAGTTCCACTATGGTCAGGGAATTGAAAATGCGACGTTGCACAACTTGGGAGCCTACTGGATATTCGTGCCAAATTTGGTCGATATCCGTCGAGCCGTTTGGCCGTGCATAGAAGGACAGACAGAGCGCACGCGCAGGGCGAACCGCTGGCTCTATCATGTTGAAATTTATATGGGACCTCAATGGGCCCTACCCGCTTAATCCCTGAGAATTACATTGAAATTGGGTGAAATCTTTGGTTACTACGGCTGTAACAAGGAAATTGAATCTATTTCACGCCAGCGCATGCGCAGAGCGCACCGAGGGTCCGATCATGCTGAAATTCATACTGGAACTCACTAGGCCTTGTCCAAACAACCCTTGAAAATTTGAGCGAAATTGAATCAAAATTGTGAAAGTTATGCGTGTTTGTTGAATTTAACGTTAGCGCATGCGCAGGGCGTACCGCTGGATCAATCATGTTGAAATTTGTATGGGACCTCAAGGGGCCTTATCCGCACCATCCCTCAAAATTTGAGCTGAATCAATTCAAAATCGTGGAAGTTATGGCTGTAACAAGGAAATGCGGACAGACTCACAGACCGACAGACACGGAACCAAATTTGTTCAGTAGGCTTTGAAACGCAAAATGCAAGTGGAAATTTTGATTTCTGAAGACAAAAATTTTTTGGCTCACGAAAGTGAACACAAGGCTTCCGCTGCTTCGCAGACTCGGAAGCAAAATAGGGGTTTTCGAGGGATTTTTGTGGTTTTAGTAAACATGAGCTTGTGAGGTATCGTTTTCCATGTTTTTTAGGGCGACAAGACCAAATATTTGGTTGATTTTGACCGAATAGTGAAGAATTGAGATTGAAACGAAGGTTAAGCTCCCAAAATTCATTTTTTATGAGTCAAAAACATGGGAAATTGTCTGAAATCACCGTCAATTTGTATAATAACACTAGAAGTAGTATCAACAGGTGAACCAAGACAAATAAACAGTACTATCAGTGATCAAAAATAATCTGTTGAAAGGAAAAGCCGAGCCTAATAAATTCGTGTTTTTGGGGGGCCAACACTGGTGGAAACCTTCAAAAATAGCCATTTCAATAATTTCATGTGATACAAACAATAAATGAACAGCCAAAATGTCTGTACGTATGTCCAGTAGAATAATAAACCCATGTGACAAGGAATTTGCAGCGTTTTTTCATTTTGTGGTTCCATTTCTGGCTCCCTGGCGCCGTCGTGACATCCCCAATGGTATCGCTATAACAGCGAATTCCGTTTGCCTAATGAATACACCTCCAAAATTTCAAGTCGAGACCCATTCGGATCGTTTTTCGCAGTACCCATTTTCCAGCATGACAAATACCGTGAAAAATCAGAGGGCTTCAGAGATTTTAGGGGCGAAGCTCTCCGCCAAGCAGCGTTGAAAGCCGTGCTACTTTGGCGGGAAAAATGGGGTTCCTTTTTGCGACCAAGGAGGTTTTCTTGGCTGGAAAATATTTGCAACAGTGTTGTTTTTGGTTTATATTATATTGAATACAACTGGTTTTGAAAATGAATTCAGTGGCATTCACACGATTTCAAACGATGGATTGACACGAGTCGATGTTATTACGAAGAGCAGGCCTCCGGTTATAAGCCGAGTGGCCTTCAAAAGTTCAACCGCCTCGGACGGCAACACTCCTATTAACGAGGCTAACTAAACTCCTTTCAATCGTTCATCGACTTGACATCCTCTTCAGGAATGTTTCCTACTGGTTCTTCATTCAAATCAGAAGAAAAAACCTCAGTCGAGTTGATGAAACTAAGCAACAGTTGTGTAAAATTTAGGAAAAACGCCTGACATGTGGTTGAGCTGATAATAATGAGCTGTAATATTTGTGGTTTTTGTAGAAGATTGGAGTGATTTGCTGTTGAAATACACGCATCACGCTCCTGCATCCACATGCTGGAGAAAAAAACTATTAAAACAAATGTGCTACTCAGCACCAGGGTTTCCTTTTGGCACAGCCTACTGCCACGCTCCTGTGGTATTGTTGATAAGCTGTGGCCTCCAACAGCAACATTGAAGGTCCCAGGTTCAAATCTCAGTCCAGACACCACATTTTTTTCCCCAACCTCCATCATTCATATCCAACTATTCTATATGATGCCTCTGATGTTGGAGAGTTTTCCTTGTTTGACCTGGCAAGTGTTGTTTGTAATGGTCGATGACTTTTTATACTTCGGTGAGAATATTAGCAAGCATTCAGACCGCGTATTTGATGGTTTACGTTTCAAGATATGTAGAATCCGAAAATGCAATAAAAAAAATTCTGTCCGTCCGCCCTACGCCTTACTTCGCACTTTTCTTAGTTAGCATGAGCCAAATTTGACGAAATTCGGTTTATAGGTCCCAGTTGGGGCTTAGTTGGTCCGCGAAGCTCGGCGTTAATGTCTGTCATCCCTAGGGGATGAAAAATAGGGGTTGACATCTCCAGGACGCCGTTATCTCGAATTTTTTTACGGGTTTAAATAGTTCTCGAACTTGGGAGTTGGGGGTGGTTTTTTAAGACCACCCAGACCATTGAACCAGAAGTTTGCACCGACAGGCTTTTTCAACAGCAGGGTGAATGAAATTGTATACATTTAGCCCAAATATCATCACTAGGAACGCGCTAACAATCGGGAATTGGCCCGAGATCATCATTGCTAGGGAGCGCCTGATTATACTCACGGAGTATGGGGTCGAGTTGGTTGTTCTGTGATATTATTTCATTTGAAAAATGGTGGCTCTTTTAGAGTTTGTTGATAGGTAGTGAAACTTGAACAAACGTTGAAGTACTGATGGGTAAATTATTACACAACGGTTCATTATACCACCTACCTAGAAGGAGCTGGAGTTTGTTGGTAGGTATGTTTGCAACTTTTTTCACTCCACATCAACAATTTCCCTTCACAACTTCATTATTTGCGTTTCTTTTTGCCATTTTAGGTACTGTTTGTCATCAACAGAATTATTTTAGCAACATTTAGCTCGTGATTTAGGTAGGTACCTAGTAACGAGTACGGGGTTAGGTATTGACCTACGGAGGGTCAGCGATCTACATAATATGTATAGAATAGTACATAATTATATAAAGGGAGAGCTGTGATCTGTAACAGAAGGGTATTCTGTACAAAATAATAAACCGTTGCGCTGGGATTTGCAGCGTTTTTTTTTAAATTTGTAACATCCTCCATGGGCAATACACACGCCGAAAGTATGCAACTTGAACTAAGCATCCTAATTAGAAAAATAACATTCCATAGGCTCGAAGAACAGGGGGTTGAGGCAGCACAAGCAGCCAACAACGCAAATCGACAGGAAGGGCAACCACTCACACACAAACACACATCCACTCAATAAATACATCCATACAGATAAAACATATTATATAAAACACAAACTAACAAGAAACAAGTATCACAGATAATGCAAGCCAGAGTGCTTGTAAAAAATATTCCTCCGCTAGGTAGCTCATACTAAAAAAACCTAATGCTATCGAAATCAAGAGAGCCGCAAAGTATACAGAAAAGCTACAGCCTTAAACTACAATGATGTATAATCAACAGGTACTATAAAATACTACGCTATAATACTCCTCGACGCTATACAGTTCAGGCCCTAATCAGCGAATGTTTCAGTTCTCTTCGGGAGGTCTTCAGTTGCACTAGAAACTCACCTCGATGAGTTTCTAGTGGTGACACGAAAAACCCAAAAATTGGCAATATCTTGAGAAATTCTAGAAAAAAAGGTGATCATTTTCGGCTTCAGCACCTCAAAAAACATCCAGGAAAATGGTTTTTAGCAACTCACCTAAATTTGTTTTCCCCTCTTGTAACTCTGTGTAATATGCGAGTACTATAGTGTAATATACGAGTAATATAGTGTACTATATTTCATCAGAAATTGAAAACTGTTCTAAAACTAATGAACATCATGTTAAGATGCCTTGATTGTTATATAAGAAAATCGAAATGTTTCAAAACAATACCTTGAATGACTTCTCATTGTTGGATCTTGGATGGCTTTCTTGCTGGTTCGTCCATAAGACACAATTACATCAGACATATTTCATAAGACATAATTTGGATGTGAGTTGGAGGTGTACGTTCAATGAAACTGAATAGCGAAGTAGTTCTTCATGTCGACCAATGAGTCAGACGTCAGTTTTGAAAGAAGCGCGTAGCTGTAGCGTAGCCCTTGCTGATTGGCTCCTTGGGAGCTCGCACAAGGCATCATGGGTAGCTGGGAGGATAGATTTCAGGTGTCCCCCCCCCCCCCCCCTCGCCATCAGTGCTGCCTATATCCTACTCTTATATCGATGAAGAAACTACGACTCGTAGTAGATATATTTACTACCAGTATTACCTCCTCAGAATTTCTCTTTCTCCATGAATCACCCTAGCAAACAGAACCACGGTGAGCCCACTCTAAAGGTAAAGCCCAAGTACAGCATAATGGAGGTAATTGCAAAGTACAAAGTTTGTGTTAAATATGGCAGTTTCCAGGGAACCTGATGATTTTTTCAGCAATAGCTACCTAACGTAGTAATAGGTGCTGTTTATTTTCATGGAATTCAGGCAAAGTATACAGTAGTGCGTAATTGTTGGATAGGCACCGGTTTCATTACATTCATGAGTTCATTGGCTGTAACTGATCATTTTATTTACAGGGGGAGCTTGCATGATTCCGTTTCTCCCGGTGATGGCCAAAGGGATGGGCCTCTCGGCTAAAGTCGTCGGCATCATTTACACATTCCTCCCTGTCATGGGGATGGTCACCAAACCGGTTTTGGGAGGTTTGGCGGATAAATTCAAAATCCAAAAAGCCCTGTGCATCGCTTGCATTGCTTTTTCCATGACTTTCCTCTTCGCCATCCCCTGGTTACCTCCGCTGCCGTCCGAAGCCACCGGCGCCTTCCACTGTGGTGACTTGGATTCGTATCTCAAACTATCGTCGCCTCAACTCGGAGACAAATGCGTGCAAAGAAGTTTCAACGACTACGCTGCTAACAGCACCATCACCTGCCAGGTGAGGAAACACATTGACTTAAAGCTAATTTCATATGGTGAGGTATAGTAAAGTAGTAGGTCCATTAGGTTGACAGTGAATTAACTTAATGGGGCTATGCCCAGTTGTTATGTTACTGATATGCCTAACAAATATATCAATTTTATTGAAGGAAAAAAGCATGCTGAGGCAATGCTTTGGACTTGGATTAGGTATGGTTTATATGAAAGAATTAGGTATGGTTTACATGGTAGCATTAGGAGTGCCTGCCCTATTATTCGACCAGATGTCCCTCAGTGGTCTAGACATTTGAACGGAAAAATGCTTGATTTTTGAACGCTTGTGGTCGACGGATCCAATATACATGAAGACTGATCGATGTTTTGTTAAGCGACTTCATTAATTTATTTGGCAGTTCTATACACACAGGAACTCTACCCCAAGATGAGGAGTTCTAATATTCACACTCATTTACCCTTATTTCTCACTTAACAATGTGTTTCTGACATCCAGTCTCTCTCCGCCCACACTTCGCTCCGGCAGTAACTAATCCAGGTGTCAGAAAACGTATTCTTCTGTCTTTATTTGAATTGTTTGAAATTTTTAACAATTCTAAAACATGTTTGTGGATAATCGCTATAAAATCTTTGTTGGTAAGATATTGATACTAGGTAAAGCAGGTCATTACCGGTGTCGGACTATAGGAAATCCCGGACTACCGAGGATTCCATTTTAACAATCAAAATAGGTCATATAGGGCAGGAAAACTAAAAGTTTCATATTTATAAGTACGTAAAAATGTTTATTATTGATCTCTGTGCTAAACTGCTGAAAATAGTTATATTTTCCCCTCCCATTCCGCGAGCGAGCTTATCCGATTACTGAATGTGTAGGTCTGTCAAATGGAGATGGGGACTATGGAGATCGGACTGTATTCAAGTGGTTATGGTATTGCTGTTCATGTTAGAGAGTTCCCAAGTCATACAGTCGTTTGTATCGTACCGCTGAAAGATGCGACAGCTAGGACGAGGCACTATACAAACCTCAGCTGTTCAAAATTTGTTGTATGTGTGTGCATCTTAAAGTAACGTAATTCCCGATCTTTATCTGGAATTCAAAAAGATTTCATTTCAAAAAAGAATAGGAGATTGCTGAAAACACTGAACTGAAGTTATTAACAAACATGTTTCTGATGAATCCAAAATTTCGTTACAAATTTCTTTCAAAATAACAATTTCAGTTCAGTTCAAATGCATTATTAAAGAACGGATTACTAGAGATTGCAGGAAACTGTGAAGAATTGTTCCAACCTTTGAAGCAGTTAATTCATCCCAAGTCTGCTTGTCTGCTCTTTCAGATGCACTGTATGGCGGATGGGGGTATGGCTGAGGCCATCTGCAAGTACTGGCTGCAGCCTCAGTTCTGCGCTCAGCAGAAACATCCTAACATGAACCATGCCAATACGATCACAAGTAAAATCCTCGGCCTCAGTGCAACTGGAGACTCGCCCAAGTCATCAACCGCCGAGCTCATCTTCACAGCGTCTTCTCAGGTCGTGGACTTCAAGGCTGTGCTTCGAGCAGACAAATCCGAATTGGTTAGAAGAATTTGTTCTTCAGAATTTCTTACTATTAGCTTGTGTACATTTTAGTTATTTAGTTACGTACGGATCATTGGGGAATCACGAGGGTTGGTATTGACCACAGAAAACAGTGATCTAGGCAGAAGGGGCGTCTGCACAGGTAGGTAATAAAAATAATAAATTGTGTAATAATTTGCAGCGTTTTTCGATCAATTCTTGAACAAATCAGGCTATCAGTAAACAAAACTAGTCTGACGTCAAAACTTAGATCTATGAGGCGTTAGTACATGTTCTTCGTGGAAGCGTGGGTAAGAATTAATACATTCCGATCATGGTGAGTTTCAAAAACTGATAAACGCCATTTTCAGTATCAAAATCGGATAAAAAATTCCGTATTTGAAAATATCTCTGAGGTAGGGAGTTACAGCGGAACGTTTTTGAGGGTATAAATAAGGGCCTATCCTAGCAGTAAAATGGTGTGCTAACAAATTCGATTGTGTGCACCGAGAGCTCCAAATGGGTTTTGGCCTGTCCAGTAAGTTGGACTAGTTGGTGTTATCCACTGTTGGTTGTGAATGCGTGGAATGTGAGTGCCAATTTTGATTATTTCTCACAAGGCAAGAGGCCAAAAGCAGTGTGTTATGGATGTTACCCTATGCTTTACCCATTACAGTAATTGTTTATAGGGTATTGTAGCGAATTTCCTTTCAATTCTAGATCAATGAGACCATTTTCTTCAGAATTGGTGGCGTGGTGTTTCCCCACAGCAACGTCAGTGTCAATCCTTACTGCAACAACAGCCTTCAAGAAATGTCTTGCGATCTGTCCTGTGACGACGCCCTAATCAACGACCTGTTCCTAAACCCGGCTGTTCCTGACACAGAGGCCCCACGCCTTTACCAGTTCTGGCTGTTGGTCCTGTTCATTGTCCTTGGTTGGATGGGGCAGGCGGGTGGAGTCAGTTTGGGGGACGCCATTTGTTTCGAGTTACTCGGTAAGATGTGACACTTCAATCAATCGAGCAGAGTCTAGTACTGTAAATTTAGCTTGGAAATATTGAAATATTGACGGTCGGTTACAGGCGACTCTCCATCTAAGTACGGCGACCAGAGGCTGTGGGGTTCCATTGGTTGGGGCACATTTTCCGTCATTGTGGGAATCGTTGTTGACCAGTACAGTCACGGTTCTACTAAAAACTACTTCCCCGCTATCTGGATCATGCTAGCTGTTTACCTTTTCAATATTCTGATCGTCGCCGGGATGAGAGTGAGTGTTTTTTTCTAATGAAACAAGTAATATAAGCTCAAAAGTGTAACAGTTCCTAATACATGAGCACGCAGAACTGTTACTCAGGAACAGTGCCTCCCGTCCCAAAGATAGGAAGGAGAACAGTCAATGCGTCCTGCCTTCAACAAGTTAAGATCACACCTCCCTCATTTTTATTCATATCACTCGATATTTAAACCATTTCATCCTCTTAACAATTCTGCGGTTGCTGATGGATCATCCATTGAAATTTTCACCCTTCGAGAAATATATAAATCCCCCCCCCCCCCCCCACCCCTTGGGTAAATTTAGCTTGCCCTTTATTCTCTCCTCTAAAGCAAATTTATTGGAGCTTCATTCCTTAATTACCCAATAAAAAGGTATCAAGTCACTGCAGAATCATTGTCTACTTAATATCTTCCCTTCTCCTATAATAGAACCTAACTTAAAAGAAATTATTTTATTATGGCAATTTAGGAGAGTGACCCAATTCAAGCGGAAAATGGTGTGAACTACCCCGTCTTTCACTGTGAGATTGTCTGCCCAAAACGTTGCAAAATGTGATCATTGCCTTCTTTGTGTTTAAATACTCTAACCACATCTTCCTTGGGGTTATTCGAACAAACATCTTTGTGGCTATAGTATCTTACAGTCACCTTTTTGTGAATTGAGCCTAACCACCGGTTTCCTTGTTGAAGCTGTCATATTCAACCTTGCCATCACCTACCTTGTATTAGGTCATGGCATAGGCTCAACCGTTACCCTATTCCCCAGCGATTGGTCTGTCCAGAATGAATGGGTCCTAAAGGAACTGATATCAGGTTTGTTTGCTGTGGGTCCTAAAGGAAGTGATATCAGGTTTGTTTGCTGTAGGTCCTAAAGGAAGTGATATCAGGTTTGTTTGCTGTGGGTTTTACGGGTGAGTTGCAAACCGGTTTGTGAACCGCCCAGTGACCTTGCACGACACCAACTTCGAAACCACTTGAACTTCATGAGCACAGTGGATGGGTTTGACAGAAACTTACAGAATGAAGAAGATGAAGCACATACAACGCACTCGCATGAATCCAAAGCTAGAAATCAAATGGTTTGATTGGCTATCGCTGACAGAAGATGGTGTGGGTGGGGAGGGGGGGCATCTCGTCTCGACTAGAAAACCGTCCACAAGTAGTCAGAAGAACACAGCAAACAGGGCGACATCGATAATGTACTGTCAGGAAATCCACTGCGAATGCCCAGGTGCCTTTCAAGTGGTTTGTAAATATGGCTTTTTCGCCCTAGCAAACAAACCTACTCTTGCTACTGCTTTTCTTACACTTCCCATGGATTGGATTCGAGGGAAGAACCCAAAGGAAAGGATCCACTCACCCGTTTCACCAAAGGAACGACTTTCCCCATCCCTCATAACTAACCTTCATCAACACCTTCGTTGTGGTTATATCTCTCCTCCCACCCATCACCTTCTTTGAACTTGTACTCCCAAGTCCTTTTTTCCGTCACATTGCCCTTATCTCCCCTGCACTCAACAATTCATAATCGCATTGAACTTCAGCTTCAGTCTTATTCTCATTTTGTTTCCAGTATCAGCAAACTAAAACGTCTTCAAGCATCCTTCGTGACGTGGGTAAACTCCTAGCTGAAATGAGAGTACTCGTTTTCATTCTGTGGTGCACTTTCGTCGGCATGGGCACAGCGTTGATTTGGAACTTTTTACTCTGGTGAGTGAATCAACAAAATATATTTCTAAAATTCTAATAGTTGTTAGTATTTTAATGTTTGGTAGCCTTTATGTGTTTTTAATTCATCAGGCACTTGGAAGTCCTGGCCTCCAACTATAACTGTGATATGAAAGATTGGATCAAGACCCTCGAAGGGCTTGTTATGGGGATCCAATGTTTCGGCGGTGAACTACCATTTTTCTTTCTTTCAGGTTAGTTTCCATTCATATTAATTCTAAAAATTAAATTTTAATTCCATCAATTTGACATTTCTTGTAATTTTTACTGAAAATAAAATATAGGTGATACACGTCATGTCCATTCGAGTTTTTGTTGTCATAGTAAATTTGCTTGGTAGTTGTTACAGAATGTTTGGATATTGTTGGTATGTTTACTTTTCTTTCGATAATATCGTAGTATCGATATCAAATATCGGATCTAAACCAGTATTGTAATATGTCTGCATACGGCAAAGTCTGTTAGTAGGATAGATTATATTAAGCTTACTATTCCTTCATCAAGTCACATAATGATGATTATCGTTCCAGGTCGTATTCTGAAGAAACTGGGACACATCAACTGCATGACGTTGGTGCTATTCGCTTTTGGCGTCCGTTTTATTTTATATTCCCTTCTCGTCAACCCGTGGCTGTGCGTCCCCATCGAGTTTCTCAATGGGGTGACGTTCGGTTTGTTTTACGCGACGATGGCCTCATACGCGAGTATCGTCGCCCTCCCCGGTACGGAGGCCACCATGCAAGGCTTGGTGGGAGCAGTTTTCGAAGGAGTCGGTAAGCTATTACTACTCTTCACTACGTTATCAGGGGGCCTATTCACTAAAAGAGATAGTGAAAATAGATTGTCTATTTTGAAAATCTCCCTGGGGGGGACTGTCTCCCTGAGGAGACAGTCTCTTCCAGTGTCTCACAGGTTCGTCTGTTTTACTGAATAGCTCTCAACATCTCTACTTAGACGTCTTTACTGATGAATCGATAATATGTATATATTTTTAATGAACAATTGATTTACTTTTAAGAGACGAAAAAACATACAACAAAATGACCGATATGGTAGCCGATGAAGGAAGGATGATACACGATCACTATCAAACAAACGAGAAATGAGAAAGGGACTCTCTCACTTTCCAGAAAAGATACATAATTAGGTCCCCAGTTGGTTATGTGGGATTTACACTAGTCGGCTGCAGTCGAATGGCTTGAGTTGAACGACAGGTGGCGACCATTGAGCAAAGTTGAAAGTGTGCGTACTGATAGTGTCGGCTTTCGAACTGGTTGAATGCCTGATTGATGAACAAAGTACAGAAAACAGTTGTTTACACAAGACGATTGTGGTGTTGTATGGGAATTGTTCAGTTCACACGGACCTGAGACAGCATGTTTCTATATTGGATGTGATGGTTAGCCAATTTACAATAGTTGAACAAAGGAGTTGTAAACTCAGGAAAAAATAAATGAATAATTAGTTGTAAAATAAAATAGACCAAACTTCATTGGCATTGGTGAGCTGGAAAATGGCGCGTGAGGGAAGAGGATGAATCAGCAAAGAAGTCGAATGACGAATTCTGGAGGGGCACTGGGGCATGTAGCTGTGGGCGGCAAAGAGTACCTGGAACAGTGGTTTGTGGTGGGTAATGTCGCCAGCTTGTGGTAGAACACGACATCTGCCAGCAGTCTACGGTCCTTCAGACTGGGGAGGCCGACATCCCGCCGACAGCCGTGCATAATCCACACAGTCCTGCGGTAACCCCAACTTAAAGGCGACGTAATGAAGGAGTTTACGTTGGACTCTCTCGAGGCTGTACTTGTGCACCCCATAGAACGGGCATCATACCGAGCTGGCATATTCCATGATTGGGCGGACCAATGATTCATATAATAGCACTATAGCCTCAACAGAGGTAAAGTCGCGAGTGCACCTCTTCAGGAAACCCAACATTGGCTATAAGCGAGATCTGAGTTGAACCACACGGCGATTTACCTGATACGTAAATTCTAGCGAGAACTTGGTAATTTAAAGAGAACTTGTAACCCACGGAAATTGTCTGTTGCCGCAGTCAACCAGTGTAAACCCAAGCTTGATTTATATTTTTTGGCGTCCCTTTTCCAGGTGTGTCATTAGGCAGTTTCATTGGAGGTTTCATGTTTGATTCGTACGGAGGCAGTTTGACGTTCCGAGTTTTTGGAATCGCTGCTCTCATCGCTAGCGCCCTCCACGCCATCGCTCAGTACTTCCTCAGCAGACGATTCTCCGTCATCCAGTTCCATGAACGAGGTGAGTTTTTCCCGCCTTCCATCTTCGTTGCAATGAATCTCTTCTCTGTGGACAAACCTATGAAATTGCAAGGGTTTTTTTTCCTCCTGTGTCATAGTCACTCATATCTTGTAGGAAGAATGTCACTAAACTTTTCGATTGCCACTAATCGTATTTAAATTACAAAGCTGTTCGCGACTTGTTGAGCTCATCGTCAGGTAATTAATGAAACAAGTAGTGAAGCTAAACTAATGGATACCTACTGCACGTCGGTACGGTTATGGATAGTTACATGGTAACTGTTGCTTATTTTAAAATATGTAGATTGTGCGGTTCATGTATTGTAGTGCCATACTTAAAAGGCGTATGTCAGGCACTCACTGTAGGTTTTCCCCTTGCACAGTAGATGATTGACTGTGTTGAGGTGATTCCTTTTGTTTTGCTGATTATGACTTTTCTTTCATGAGTGATTGTAAGGTTGTGATTCACGGTAATTGTTGATGACTGGGATATTTAGGTGGTGATGCATGACAAGGAACAAGTAAGTGGATGGTTGATGACATGTGCTGTGGGAAATGCTCGATGAGAGACTTTTTTGAAATCCTGATGTCTGCATGGTCAACAATTGAGTAATTTAAAGAGTTGTTGCGGTTCCCCGTGCCACTCAAGGGGCAGTTGTGTCTCCCAAGATGGTCTCAAGTCCTGCTCTGACCTTCCTGCGTTCCATGCGAACGTGCCCCATGGACTCATTTTCCCCCTCTTCCTTGCAGTATCTGCAGGTTGGGCAGGTGGTTTTCTTCATCCGGAATTGGAAAATTCCATATTATTGGGTGTAGCCAGTCAACAGTCAGTTGTTCATTGTCATTTCTTTATTATTCGTGTCTTTTGTACAGTTGTTTGGCTGGCAACTTGAGGAATGGCGTCGTTATAGGTTTGAGAGTAAGTAATAACGACAGTGCTAGATGAATGGAGTTGTTGGCATCTTGGCACTCCATCGTCCGTAAAGGCTGGAGCTCCTGAGCAAGGGTAGTGATTGGTGGATCACGTTTAATCCTCAAGTTGTAGTTACATATAATGCAGGAGTAATAATTACAGCTGGCTTTGAATTGCTTATATCAGCATTAATGTTGATGTTTAGCCAACATGAGAGCAGTTTGGAAGTTCGGGTGATGGTAATTGATGCACTGCAGTGCTTTCAATAGTGCTAATACCAAATACGAGGAAGCGACGTTTGGCTGCAGAATCAGGTGCAGATGAAATACATAACCTGTTGCGGTGGTGTTTCAAGTCTTAGAGCTGTTACATGCTATCATGACCCTGTCGAGAGTGTTGGTTGTCTCTGAGCTCCAAGAGAAGGGCGTTGGCCTTGTGTGGCCAATCCCGATAAGGAGTCTCCGTATTTAAAATGATGTAGGGTTCAGGCAAAATGTTGCCTCCTCGTCCATAACTACATGAACTCGATTGGATAATATATATGAGTCCTTGAGTTTGTTATGAAGTGGCATTATAAATTGGATTCAATAGGAAACCTTTCTCTAGTCAGTTATTAATTGCCTCTTTAGGTTCGAATATTTGATCGTGATAAGTAGATAAGTACAATTTATTGAGCATCCTAAAAGCAGTTTTGCCAGACGTCCCTTTTTGGAGGTACTTGTCCCCTTTTTCAGACACCACCAATAAGATCATAGGGTGGGGGGAGAGGGATGCGCAAAAGTACCCCTTTTGGTTTATTATTCTGTGAATAATACACCTATGTATTCGTTCAGCAAAAAATTTTTATAGCACCCCCTCAAAATTTTTTCTTTTCCGTTTCAAGGTGCGTAGATTCCAAAAATGCAATGTCCGTCCGCCATACGCCGTACGCCGTACGCCGTATCACGTGTACAGGCTTCATTTTCGGTCTAAAAAAGTCGTTCTTTCGCACACATGCTCCATTTGGGCCCTAGTTGTGTCCCGATACTTTTCAGCCCGATCGGAATATACCCAGGATGTTATGAGTGAAAATGTGTATAAAAATAGGTACTTTTTGCGTTTTAACAACATGTTAGTAACATGAGCTTTTGAGGTATCTTTTTCCATGTTTTTGAGGACGAGAAGACCGAATAAGAAGTCGATTTTGACCAAAGACGCGGAAATTGAGGTTTTACCAAAGGTTCAGCTCCCAAAATTGGTTTTTTATGAGTCAAAAACCTGGAAAACTGTCTGAAATCACCATCAATGTGTACAATAACATTGGAAAAAGTGTAAACAGGTGAATCAAGACCATTAAATGCCACTACCAATGATCAAAGATGATCTTAAAAAAAAAAAAAAAAAGCGTACCTATTTCATGTTTTGGGGGCCAAAATTGGTGGAAATCATCAGAAATAGCTATTTCAATCATTCCACATGAAAGAAACAATACATTTAACAGCCAACAAAAATCTCTAGAACTCCAATAGAATAATAAACCCATGTGACAAGGACTTTGCAGCGTTTTTGATTAGAAGTCCCTTAATGTGCCCCTTTCTGTGAACCCTCCACTCTCTTCCTTCTTTATTACCCACCAACTTACTTCCTAGTTGGAAAAAATTGGGTAACGACTGAAAAGCAAAAAGAAATGATCTATAGTACATTCAGTTTAGAGTGAGAGCATGTAAACAGAATGCGAAACCATCAAAGCACCATGGCGTTGCGGGTTAGTATACCCCAATTGCGTATTTACTTATGGGGACCTTTGACTTTATTTGCCGAAAATGCTTCATGGACAAGATATTGGATTCACCTTCAATCTTCATAGTTGCAGTGCAACAGTTTTATTTTCATTCAAAGTTCTTCATTTTCTAAAGCAACCGACAAAACCGGAAAACCAGCAAATTTACTATTTGGATTAATGCTGGACACACAAATTACACCATAACAACTTCTTTTTTTTATTAATTATTAAATATAATTACATGTATCCCTGTAGATTCATGACCCTTATATGTTATATCACATGTAACATTACAATTACATGTTACATCACATGCTAACCTTCCTTCCGGTCAGCAATGTGTATGGTAGGCATCACATGGGTGATATGCGGGCTCGATTTCATTTTCATTTGTTTATCTATGCTCTCACACTAAATTGAACGTACTATAGATAGTAGCCTTGCTCCTTGCTCCATGGAAACTACTTACTTATATCCATACGTCAGATTAGCCGTGTTCTCCATCTACAAATTTTACATACGTACATTTGCTGTAAGTAAAGGAATTTGGCAAATGAAACCTTTTTAAAACAGATTTCGTTTTCTACAATAGGTAGGTAATGTATTTCTTGGCCTAATGAATAGACCTTGCAAGTTTCTAAAGTGCTAGTGATTACTACAAAATCTATGTCAATCAATAGTCTTCAAACAATGGTAATATTTATCTCCTCATTTCTACGTTTTTTCCATGCATCAACTGAAACTTCTGTCTTGTTGAATTAAGTTGAAATTTTTTATGGGGGACTTGAAATTTTTAACGTAATATGCCAGAAAAATGTACTACAAATGTACCTAACTTATCCTTCTGGGAACTTCATGTACCCCATTTTACCTCTTTTTATGATCGACTTTCCCCCTTTTTGTTGGACGTGTGGCACACTGACTAAAGGAAAAGTTTAATGCAATGGTTACAGTATCCATGTGTCCATCAACTGTGTCGTATCCAACGGATAAGCTTCACATTTTTTTCCTTCATTCAATCTGTCTTTGTTTGCCCGATGCATGCTTTTTACAAGTCGCAAAAAGCGTTAATATTTAAATACAGTTTTAATAATCTGAAAGGCTAATTCGTTGACATGTTCTTACAAGAAAATTTTTCCTTGAGCGCTCGCCTCAAGGTCTGCATGTTTGTACCTCTGTACTGTTGTTACCTCTTATTTCTTCCCGATTCTGATGTGTAGCTATTTAATCATTTTTGTTATCTAATTCCGAATTCCGCAGAAACTCAACCTGCATATCTTACAGATTGGACTATATTCTTTCAGGGGAAGCCGATTGATAATTGATATAATGTTTTATTTGAACATTTTTTTCAAAAGAAGAAGACTGGTAGTGTAATTTACGGTGAGTCCGGTGTATGTACCTTTACGGGCAGAGAGTTTATACATTACGTCGCTTGGTGATGACTAGTTCAATTGGCGGGAAGTCTGTTGTAGGTGTTAGGTGCCTTTGGGACCTGTACAGAGTAAAATAACAGCAGTTTCAGGCTGGGGCTTTTTGTCTGACTGCCCAGCCGGTGTTACGGACGTGATCACCTGCCTTACAGTGAGAGGATCAGAATTCGGTCTGATCATGTCGCTCTTGGCTGCTCATTGCTTCGGCTCCTTGAGTGGAAAGGGGTTCGCCCAGCAGCTGCATGGGAACATGGGCCATAGCTGGACGTGTCACCACATGCCACGGCAGTCACCCATCCAGTTACTAACCACTCTCGAGGTGTCCCGACTTCGGTGAGCGCACGAGAACAGGTTTATTCGACCTGATAAGGCCGCTGGGCATACGCAGAGTAAAATTTGAAGCGAAAACAGTAAAGTAACAGCCGTTTCAGGCTGGTGCTTTTCGTCCTATGGCCCTGCCAGCGTCGTGGACGTGAACAGCTGTCCTTCAGTGAGAGGATCAGAATTCGATCTGTGAGGCTGTGTGGCCCTGAAAAATAGCGATTTTCAAACTTCCGTAACTCCGGCAACTGATGGTCCCGAATTTCGTACACGTCCTCAAGGGCCACCCGAAAATGGGCGTACAAAAATCAACACCGGAGACCCCAATGGGCCGAGTTACGGGGTGGGGGGTGTAAAAACCCTACTTGTTCTGTCGTGAAAACAGTTTCAGTTTTCTTAGCGGGCGGCACGCTCCTCCGTCCCTAGTTATTATTCGTTCATTTGATTTAATCATTCCTAAACATAATTAGGTTTTTAATATTTGATTCCTTTGTTATTTATTAATAAATTACATTTTGTTGGTAATAAATCGCGATTCATACAGAAATCATCATTTCTCTCCATTTTTTTGTGGGATTACAAGAACAGTGAATTTGATACGTAAAAAGTTAATTTTTTTGAACGTGTAAAAAGGTGAATTTTTTGACTTATAAAAAGACGAATTTGATTATACTTAGCAATATCCCAAACCACTAGTAATATGAATGCACTACTTCGATATTTACCGTAGAATTGACATACCTACGGCGTCCGAAACTTCTAAAAGGTTGTAGGTTGATTTTTAAAACTTAATTGATTTCTGTTTTTATTGAAAGTTTTGCTGGATCGAACTTGTTTGTTCCTTTGTACAAAACCTTTGTTGTTTACATGGTGAAGCTGCCAACGCGGTGAAAACACCTTTATTGTCAGGTGAGTGGGGAACACTGCCTGTTTTGCTTTTCAGGACATTCCAATCCTTCTGGAAAAGGATTATAATTCTTTTTTTAATGGTATTTTCATTTCGTATTAAACAAAAAGCTCGCTTTTCGGCTGAGTTCATATATTTTTTTCGATGCACGAAATTCACTCCAATTGTTACATCCATCATAGTAACTCGTATCTAAAATGGAGCATGGGTTCATATAAATTAAATTTCTTGATGTTTCAGTAAAAAAAATAAGTTTTTCAAATATTTGACTACGAAAATATTTCCTTGGTAATAATCTTTGCTGTTGTTCCATTTTCTATGGACTCTAACTTCATTTTGCTGGGTCATTCAAGGGCTTTGCCTTGTTTCACTACTTCAGGTTATGGTGCATTACTAAGAAAGTGGTTGCTGTAGGCCAGTTGGCCTTGGCGTTGAGCTTTCTGGAGTATTTGTTAACATGATGCTGGTGTTGGTATCAAACCTTGTATTTCAGACTAACTTAAACTAGTCAGTGGCATCACGTGTGCCCAGAAAAACTGTATCAAATAAGTCTTATTAGTGGCCACAGTGATTTTAGTGACAACCGTTACTTGCCACTAAATTCAACGATGCATTGAGGGAAAATCTAGGAACGACGATGGCTGACATGTACTAGTCCATCGGTGGCGTTGTATTTATTTATATGTGTTTCAGAAGTGTACAAAGTCCATCCTCCAAATTTCAACTTTTAGCACCTAAAATTACCAGGTTTTTGCATCTTGCAGCACCATTTCGTGCACAGTCTCAACAAAGTGTTCTACTAACACGGATTAGTTTCCAAATCCTGAATTATCTCGGAGAGTGTAAGCCTCATCGGTGGTTGGCTGTGATTGTGGAACATGCGTACCCACAGCCATTAAATGAAATAGGGGCATTAGTGCTGCCTTTTAATAATCTGGCAGAAGTTTGGATACGACATGTGGATTAAGGGCAGTGGAGTAGAGCCCATGGCACTTTTAGCCTGCCCTGATTGTTGACAGAAATTGTGTTGATTTGATCAACGCTGTTCGTATTATACTCGAGCCAGGCAGGGAATGGCAAAGAGTCCGTGTGCCCTTTTCATTGCCTTTCAGAAAGCCTTCGATTCCGTAAAAAAGAGAGGTAGTGTGAAAGACTGCAAGTTTACTGGGTCCCAGAAAAGATCCTGAGATTTATCCAGAAGCTTTACGATGGGTACATTAACTGTACCATTAACAATTATTGTCAAGTGATGCATAAAGGAAACTTGTCGTCTCCCTTCCCCATCCTCTCAGGATGCAGGCAAGGTTGTGTTCTGTCACCCATTATCTTCCTGGTAGCCTCTTTTGATAAAGATGCTGAGAGGTAGAAGGAGGGGGTATTCACTGCGGTCTGCCTGACCGTTCTGGAAGATTTGGACTATGCTGATGGCATTCGTTTGATGATGCGACATGGATTACACGCTGGAAAAGCTCGACCACTGTTCCCCATGGCTGGGCTCCGAATCAGCGTAAAGAAGGCAAAGGAGGTCCGGGGGAATATTTCAGGAAGGGAAGAAGGGATCTGTGGTGGTTTAGGTGAGAGGCGAGGTGAGGTGAGTGAATGAGAAAGGAGATGAGGTATCGGACCTAACGCCTCTGGTTAACACCTTTAACCAAAGTCAGGGAGGTTTCCACCACTGAGACGTCAGGAGGATATGCCCAGTGGTTATCACCAATCTGGGATCTTTTCGGGTCGTTGGAAGTGCGCCCAGTGGTTACCACTCTGGATAGTTTTACCTATCCGGTTAACACCAGTCCGGGATCTTTTAGGTATAGGAGAGAGAGGAGGTGTGAGCAAGGAGGAGAGAGATAAGTCATCGACTGGGTTTGAGCGTAGAATGAAGCAGTAGGCGAAAAAGGCGGGTTTTTATACTATTGGGTCTACTCTCCCCCCATCCACAACGTCAGTTGAAGGATGGTGGGAGATCCCTTCCAGCCCTTTCGAGCTAACTGCACCTAGTCACGTCCGCCACTTCATTCCTTGGTTTATTTCGCGAGATCTTAATAATTTAGATGAAGTGATGTTCTGGGAGGATGTCACGATAGGATCTGTAGGTAAATGGAGAGCCCCTGGAAAGGGTGGGCTGTTACCAATGTCTGGACATTAACCTCGACACGACGGGAGGAGCTGACGAAGGTTTTACAAAGTAGGATAAGAAGGGCGAATGGTTCATATATATGTTCAATTATAGGTATCCTATTTGGCGGGAAGCCAGGGTTCTTCATGAGCTGTATTGCCATGGGTTACAGTGTGGTATATCCTATTTGGAGGAGTAGGAACATATAACTTAGAACCGAATTACGGGTTTTCAACTCAAATGTCAAGTCGATGCTCTTCTTCAGGTGTGAGATGTGGAAAGTGACGAAAGTCCTAACCAAAAAGCTATAAACCTTCGTAAACAGATATTTATGGAGAATCTCAAGTTTGTGGTGGTCCAAGGTTATCTCAGATGGAGAGCTGAGGAAAAGAACTTATCAGAAACCTATCTCTGGAAATTGATTGGCCACACACTAGTAATAGAGGATGGGGCATTGGAACGTCAGGCTTTGAATTGGAGTCGTGGCTTTCGCTGAAGAGGTCGGCCCAGAATTACTTGGAGGTGCTCCGTGGAAGGAGAGAGTTGTGCTGGAAAAACATGGCAGCAAGCAAAGGTCCTGGCCGGGGACAGGGGTGGTTTGCGCAGTTTCATCGAGGCCCTGACAGAGCCAAAGGAAGTGAATCAAAATAAGTAAGTGAGTGTCGCCGGACCTCCTCAGTACTGGTTCCGTCTGCACTTATCATGGACCCCAGTTATATGAACCCGTACTTACTCTTGAAGAGCTACTGTCGAAGGTAATTACCACAGCATCAACATTGTTTTCCAACAACAATGTTAATTATTAGGAGTGATGAATGTATTGTTATCATACACTGTGTGGAGTGGTGAAACTTGGCTAACTTAATTTTCCAGCTATGCCGTAACATTCCTTCTTTGTGTTCGTCCCTTCATTTTGTATTATAACAAACTTTACTAAACGAAACTTATTTCAGTGTTTGGACGTGAATATTTTAAACACATTTTAATCTGGACACATTATTGGTTCAAAATCCAACTTCTGAAAGCCAAAACAGGTTGTGGGCTGATACGAATTTACCTACCAGGGTCCTGATATATAGTTAGTACTGATAGTTGGGATTTAGCAATAATAGATAGTCAGGTGGAAAGGGGCAATGAAATCGGGAACTTCTCTCAATGTAATACACCTTATTGTTACCAGTTGGGTTGACGTAGATGCGTAGCATTCTAGTTGGTTAGTATTTTGGTAGATTAGGTAGCTACGCCCACTGGTAGTCAGTTATTCAAGAAGGTTTGATTCAAAGCAGATTACAGTGCTGCCATCTGTTTAGGACTTTGGAAGCTATCTTGTTCTTCCATAGGCGTAACGACTGTTTACAGGTGACCACATCGATGTGAGTCCATTATATGGTTCACATTTAGCTGTTGGACGTTGTTTTTTCCTTAACACTTCTCTTCGGTACATGTTTGGTATGCGGTGCCATCAAGCGGTTAGTTGATCGGTGCACCAGATGCTGACGCCAGATGGTTTTAGCCGACCGATGCCATTTGCCGTCAAAACCCTCCAGCGTATCCTTCTTGCGACACCGTCCGGCATGCGACGACCTCTTCACTGCCTCATGGACCCGCATCCCAATGTACCACAGCTTCTTTTTGTGGCACATCTTGCCGTGCTGTTCAGAAACGTTTCGACTAATTCAGTGTTTTTCTAACCCTTTGAAGGGACCTCCAGTAAATCCGATGAAATCTGATTTGGGAAATCCAGGTGGGTGCATTTAGTCAATAAACATAAAATGTAATCTCCTTCCTGAATGCGGCACTAATAATCTGTTGTAGTCAGTGCTTCTTTGTCTAAAACTAATATTGTCTGGAACCAAGTGCATGACATTTCTTGTGAAATCGTTTACAAATCGCATGATCTGTTTGCGTACAGTACGTAATAGTATAGTTGAATTTTTCTCATTGTAATGTACAGAATTCAAGAACCTGTTGATCGGAGATCACGACTCAGTCGTTAGTACTTCATGTGTGTAATGGTATTATATTGAATTTTTTATTATTTATTCGGTTTCGTAGTCTTATTAAGTAGAGTCGTTATTGTTTGTTGACTGGAGTTTTTGGTATTGTAGTCTTGAGCGTAGCCAGTAAAGTTGCCTTAATGAAAGGGTTGCCAACCGTCTAGGTTTGACCTGGACAGTCCTAATTTAAGAATAAAAAGACCTGCGTCCTTTATCCGAAGGCTGTTTCACAAAAGTCTACCAGTTCTGGGTTTCCAAATGTCTGGTTCCAGAACAGTGTTCTGCATTGGGGGGATGTTACGGGAACTGGTTGCAGCAGTGACGAGCTGTTTAAAAAAACAGTTACCTACAGTTATTTGTTTTAAAACATCACGTTATTTTAAAAGTTCTCTGTGAAATATTGCTAGTTTGGAGGTTCCAACGAAACAGTTCCAAGCAAAGCGGATCCGTTTACTTTCCATAAGAAGTCAAATTTACTTCATAGAAACGTCTTTATTGTTAGGTACCTAATGAAGCGTTTTTATTTATGGCTTTTACCTTCTACCATTACAACACAACCTGTTAGCTTGATAAGTTATCTATCCAGTTCCATGGTAACGATGAACGCCGAACAGTAACTTCACTGCTAATATTTGAACGGCTTACGAAACTGTTACAATGGGGAATGTACATGAATCCCCCCCCCCCCCCCCCCCCCAAATTGTAGATCTAACGGAGAGCTTTCGAAAAAAGTAGATATGATGGGTCGGAAATGAACGGAAGTAAAAAGTGAGCGACGTTATCGGGTATGTATTGCCCTCTCGCTCCGACACGTGGGAACGATACATACCAGATGACGTCACTCGTTTTTTTTCTTCTGCTTATTCCCGCCGAACTCCTCAGATTTCGGATATGAAAATTGGGATTCAAAGGTTTTCGAGGGTGCTGAATCCGCTTCTGAGGTCAGAATCAGCAAATTCCGACTCACGTCCATTCCTCATTGAGATAATAGTTCTAACAACGACGAGTTTTTCAAAAACATGCGAGAACGTAGTGCTTGGAATGTATGTATCAACTAGAAGACTAGGTCACTGTACCATTTTCTCGACAGTGTGACGTTCATATCCTTACATCCTTTACTTTGTTTACTCCAGAAGTTGGTCGTTATGTCAACAATATTGGTCTGGGTTTCGTTGAAATGTTTTACATAAATCTCGGCGGTGGGCGAGGGACAAACCCATAACTCCATTTTTACCAAAACTAAGTTTCTTCACGAATACGTCGTTTGGGGGTACAATTGACTCGTTTGGGTGTTTTCTAGCGATTCTGACGCCCACAGTAAAGGAACTAAAAATAATTGTTTACAAGTATTTAGTTTTTCCACATCTCCCATTTTATCGGCATACTCAAGACGTATGTTGAGGAGTTTCCCCATTTCACATGATATTAATGAGGAAAACTGTGATTTCTTTTCTATTTATTCATATCAACTGATATTTGAGCTGATTCCAATGCAAATAGGAACAACTGTTTGGGATACAATTCATTCTAGTGCACGGCATTCAGTCTAGTGAACTCTTGGTTAGTGTTTCCTCAAACTCAATAGTTCACTAGACTGAGAGTCTGGAGGATCGAGGCGAGGATGCCACTTCCTAATGAGTACGCATGCGCCAGGACTTGGGACGATTTTCCAGTGCACTTCTGGTTAGCCTCTATAATACTAACTGTAGATCACCAATAATCAGCGTGCCCCGTGATGCCGTGCTTATAATTATCAGCTGTTCTCTTTCTTTCCCTAATTTCCCTATCAGATATTGGATGGACTGTTTCCTTTTTCTGTTTGTTATTTTTAATGCAAAGGCAAAAGAATGTTGGAAGAAGACCATCCTTAGGTAATCCTACCATAACTACAAAGGTTCGTTCGCAGTAAAAATCGGGACTCTCTTCCGAACTCGAGGAGTTCTGGAATATGGCCGCTGCAAGTTCTGAACGGGGTTCCGAATTCCGCAACACTGCGAACGCTCAGTGAATCTGGAACTATCAACGTTAGAGGATAACCTGCGTCTTTCGTGGATGAAAGACAAAAAACGCTGCAAAGTCCTTGTCACATGGGTTTATTATTCTATTGGACATACCTACAGAAATGTTGGCTGTTCATTCATTGGTTCTTTCATGTGATATAATTGAAATAGCTATTTCCGGTGGTTTCCACTCATTTCGGCCCCCAAAAACACGAATTAGGTACCCCCCTTTTTTTCAAATTATCTTTGATCATTGATAGTGCCATTTAATCGTCTTGATTCACGTGTTGACACTTTTTCTAGTGTTATTATACAAATTGATGGTGATTTCAGACGATTTCCCAGGTTTTTGACTCATATACCTAAAATCAATTTTGGGAGCTAAACCTTTGGTAGAACCTCAGTTTTCCACTCTTCGGCCAAAATCGACTTCATATTCGGTCTTCTCGTCCCAAAAAACATGGAAAACGATACCTCAAAAGCTCATGTTACTAAAACTCAAGAAATACCTATTTTTATAGCCATTTCACTCATAACATCCCTGGGTATATTTGGATCAGGCTGCAAAGTTTCGAGACATAACTAAGAGCCTGAGCCTGAGTGCGAAAGAACGAATTTTTTAGACCGAAAATGAAGTAGTTATGCACGATACGGCGGACGGACATTGCATTTTTGGAATCTACACACCTTGAAACGTAAAAGAAAAAATTTTGAGGGGGTGTTATAAAACTTTTTTGCTGAGCGAATACACAGGTGCATTATTCACAGAATAATAAACCAAAAATCTGGCGGGGTTAGCTATGATAACCATTTCCCTCCTTCTCACCAGAGCGCTCTTGCGTAGCAGTTCGAGAAAAAATCCCGAACTCCAGAACTAAGTTCGGAACGTGTTCGGGACTTGGAGAAAAAATTACTGCGAACAGCGAACTCAAAACCAGAACTCCGAACGCCTGTTCTGCGAACACCATAACCACTAGGGCGCCTGCGCGGAACTTGTCAGAACTGTCTGGAACTGTACGGAACTCCACTGCGAACGAAGCTCAACACTTGTGTCCGACATCACTGCCTTGTAGGGATGGGATGTCGATATCGATATTATCGAAATATTGATTTTTCTCTTCCGATATCCGCTATTTTTATATCGATATTTTCACTGCGATAATATCGGAATATCGATATTTACCTCAGATATTATCGGTTTTTTTAATTTCGAGAAAAATCCTCAAATTTGGTTTTAAGCTTTTGAAGACGTAAGGAATGAACCCAAATGTGGAGATATTATATTTTCGCAACATGTTTAGGTACAAAACAAATGAATATTATTTGAACAAAACTTCAAAACTACTTTATTTTCACATGATTGTATGAAGGTACAAAGCAAATTGAATACCTACCACAATTTGAACAAATTATTTTATTTTTATGTTATGTATATGATACAAAACAAATTGAATACAATTTGAATGAAGTCCACAAATAACTTTAAAACGAAATAAACAAATTGTATAAAAATTAAAAAAGAATTCTTCTCCCACTGAACGAAGGAACAGAAGTTTGTTCATTGTCACTCCAGTAAGTCTGTTTGTGCTTGGTTTCTTTCTCTTCGGCCTGTCTCGGTTTTGAACCTGCGGGGGTCAACCGGCATACTCCCGGCAACACAGGGTTCAAGATAGAATAGTCATCAAAGTGATCGCTAAAAAGCGCTGAGTCCAAGCCACGGTTTGAAAGGTACGCAAGGAAGCTGACCTACGGGTAGTGTTATAGAAGTTAACCAGAAGTGGATAGGAAAATCGTGTGTCCTGGCGCATGCGCATTGTTAGGATGTGGCATCGTTGCTTCAATCCTGCAGACTCTCATTTAGATTTTGTCTCTCGAGATGTAACAAAAGCACTGTGTATCATTTTACCTGGAGATACCGTGTCACTGTGATTTTCAATGGGGTTTTCATGCCTCTTGAGTTGCCCGTTTTTGATCAGTAATTTGAAATTTTTATCGCATCCATAAGTCAACATGGAGATTGTGAATGAACCATCATTTATTGATTCATATTGATAAACCAGAGAAAAAAGGAGTTATTGAAAAAATAGTCTATTTCCACTAATACACGAAAAAACGCGAAAAACACTGTTATACCGGTTTCGATGATCAAACCATCGTCAGTAACAAACAATAACTTATTGTTATTGTTATTGTTATAACTTACGGTTATTGTTAGTTACTGACGATGGTTTGATCACCGAAACCGGTATAACAGTGTTTTTTGCGTTTTTCATGTATTAGTGGAAATAGACTATTTTTTCAATATCTCCGTTTTTCTTTGAAATGAGTTTCCACGATTTCTTCGCGAGTGATTTAGTTCGTGATAAACCAAGCTGGGAAGTAAATGGATGGATAACAGGACCGAAATTTGTACGAATTTGACGCACTCAGTTGGTCCTTGTTATGTTTTTGTCTTTGTTTTCTCCTGTAAAGTAGCGTTTTTGGGGTGACGGGTTGTCTCTCGGTCACCGCAAAATTGTTCATCGAATTCCAAAATTCTTCTTTATTTTTTCCAGACTTCAAACAAACCCGGTACGCGAGCCCGCAAGACGCCATCCACATGCTACAAGATCCTCACAACTCCTCACCGAACGTAGCGACATGATAAAACAACCAGCAAAGCGAATCTTTGCCTAGTTCGTACTTTCTTTCTCTTATCGTAGGCTGTTTATAGTACTAGCTACTAGTCAGGTAGAAAACTCGATTTCTTTAGATCTGTTCCGCTATTCATTTCACGAGAGGAAGGAGTAGTTACGTCTTGCGTTAACACATAAAAAATAATTTAAAAAAAATCACTTTGAACCTCGTTAAAATTATTATTGAAAAACCCCACCGGAGATGTGCACTACAGGTTGTGTATTCTTCAAATTCGAAAGTCAATTTACTGGGTGGCCCATCCACGGTGGCACCACCCCAGTTTTCGGCTTATTTCATGCCTAATCAAAAAAATGTCCCAAGTAAGCCCCCCCCCCCCTAATTTTTAATTTTCTATCAATCTAGCCTATAGCCATATTTTTTGCGCATTTTGGAAGTGGCGTAAAAAATTTGCTGAGGGCTCTAATTATTAGGCAGTTTTGCGTTGAATGAATCTGAAAAAATTGGGGTCCCCATTTAAAAAATGAATTGACAGCCGTTTTGGCACGTTTGGAGCGCGCCAAAAACGGCGAACAATTGGGCTAGATTGATAGAGAATTAAAAATTAGGTGGATTTACTTGACGTCTTTTTGATTAGGCTCGGGATAAGCCAAAAACCGGGATGTTGCACTTTGGACCCCACCCAGTGTAAAAACGGCTGTGGTGTGTAAGTTTTCAAACACCGAAGGTTTTACCAAGACAATTATTAACATTATACAAAATAGGTACATGTCCAGTTTTATGGTTTTAAACACTTATCAGCAGCTGTTTTAGATTACCATTGACCAAAACCAGTACATGTCGGCCACATCAGCTTCTAATAGAACACACTTTTATGTAGAAATTCCGCAAATTCTATGAAAAGCACTGTTGTACATAGATCAAATAGCTCAAAACGTGTTTTAAAAAACGATTTTGATCGGAACCTGTAGTATCGAGAGGAGCAATGGTGATTTTCGACGTATTGTGATATATTTCCATCCTCGTAGTGTGTTACGTGATATCTGTAACAGTACGTTGTGCTACATTTTTATCTCAACTTTTTTCATGTATTCTGATTTATCATTCAAATGCACTCGGCCCGCTGCTAATTTGAATTGTTCAAGGAGGATGCCACGCAGTAATTCAATCGATGTACCACCATTATAGGTGTCAGTTTGAGTACTAGCAGTGTGACACGTAATCTTGAGTTTCTGGTTGCGAGCATTTTACATTCAAATTTGATAATGAACTTGACACCGCTAACGACGCCATCTTGAAAATCAAAGTAATTGTGGAGTTGGCGCACCTGCGACCTATATTTTCTTTGTAAACAATTGGCCACACTGATAAGCAACTTGCTACTTGCCTCAGTGTAAATTATCATAAAAATTGAATTGAGAAAGTAACAAAAGCTTACCAATCGATGGATTATTGTTAGTAACTTGTCTGGCTTATTTTATTTTTGAGGTTGGTGACCGTGGAAGCCAACAAGGTAGCCAACCGTTCTTTCCCCCTGTATAAAAAAATATCCATTTTGAATTCAGTTGTTGACGTAACAGTGGAGTATTGTTGGTAACCCTGTGGGCATTTCGAAAGGCAGAGAGAGAAGCTACCAGTTCTGGGCAGTATCGATACATTTCACCAGTTTCAAGATTTTTTATTTTAGAAAATTGCGGCAAATCTTGTTGTTTGTAGTTATTTTTCGAGAAGGAATACTTGTCTGTAGTATTTCATATGACTTCCATTCAGTTATGTGCCTAGTTCAAATGTACTGATTTCTGTGACGTGGCGCAACACTTTTTTCTTGTGATCGGAACGATCCGACTGTAGGTTTTGAGGCGACGCTCGGGTTTCTAAGGCGGTCATCACTTCTCCAATGGCTCGTGAACCTTGTCAGAAGCTTCTGTTTGTCGCGGATTTTAGTGGGTTGTGGAAGACACCGCCCGGAGCGCCATCATAGCTCCTCACGACGTTGCCTGATGCGACATGTACCACCTTAGCGATGGTATCGATGACTACTCCTTGTGTGCCACTGCTGAACGTGACCCGAATGAAGAAGATGGTCCGATTTTTAGATAATGTGACGAACGAGACGCCGCCACACGATCTTTTAGTTGTAGTGGAATATCACAGGAAAATAAAAAATAAAAAAAATTTCAGTTAGGTAATGTTACTTACGTTACTTACTTACTCCTAACCTTCACTCCACAGGGTAATTAGTGACGCCACGTCACAAATCACAGGTGTTTTCAGTGTATTTATAAATTATGATCTTGGTATACAAGGTACGCTAATTCACTCGTTTATTAGCTATATCTATAAGATGTTGAACGTCAGTTACCAAAAATTCGATTTCCCATTTTTTCGTTACAATCATTTGATTTATCTATTTTTTTTTTCATGCAAAATTACGGAAATAAATAAATAATCGTAACGTTCAGTTGCAATTTAACGTGAATCAATCATCTTTCAATTCGTCGTCTTCACAGTATTTCTATTTATTTTGTGAACTCCCTTCTTTAAATACTTACTCAAGTACTTGAGCTGAGGGGACGATTCGTATGAAACTTGCAACGCGCCAGAACCTACATCATAATGATTTTTTAATTTGAAAATTATTCCTGGTTACAGTATTAAAGTAACTTATCCGTTAGATAGAATTGAAGTGCAATTAGTGTCATCTATTTTTATAATCCTAACCGAGGTGTAAATTTATGTTTCTTTTTGAAAGTTAGGAAACAAGTAGTGAGAGTAAACCGATTTGTCGTTCTCAGATTATTTGTTGTTGGTACAGTGTGAGAAAAACAAGATGGCTGTTAACTTGGGGGCTGCCAATCGTAAAAACGTTGCCAAGTCCTCGTCACGTGGGTTTATTGTTCTCGACTGAATACGGCACGATTTGGTCCACTGTGATTTGACGGTTTTAAACTCGAACATTAGGTTCCATGTTTCTGGCAAATTATTTTCGATCAGTGAAATTGTCATTGATTCACCTGTTAATACTACCTCTTATGTTATTATACAGATTTCTGGTTATTACAGGGTTTTGACCCATAAATATAAATATAAATATTGAATTGGAACCTCAGTCCTTCACTCAGTGGTCAAAATCAACTTTATATTTGGTCTCCTCGCTCTAAAAAAACATGGAAAAAGATACCTCACAAGCCAGAGTTCACTGTAATCTCAAAAATACCTCATTTTGCACCCGTTTTTCACCCATAATACCCCTAGGTGTTTTCTGATCGGGTTGCCCAGTATGGGACACAACTAGGGCCCGAATGGAGCCTTTGGGGGAAAGAACGATTTTTGACTGGAAATTAAAGTAGATGTTGATGATACGGTGGACGGACGTTCCATTTTTGGAATCTAAACGTAAAAGAAAAATTTTGTATTCAGAGAACAACGAACCAATTTATGCAGTAGTTGGATTGATGCGGTGGGCATTGTATACATAGGATTTATAAATATTACTTTGAGTAAAGAGGTAACCGATCTTTGGCAAAATCGCATTTTATGGGCACAACTTCAGAAGCATAATGGAGGTTAACCTTATTTAAGAGGTTACCTACCTGTGAAAAGGACAGGTTGAGGCTTAAGGGGGATTAAGGCCATCTTTTGGTTGTGATGTCCTAAAAATGGCACTAATTTATTGTCTGATAAGCTATCCCCACTTCCCCAGGTGTTTTGATGTCCATACCTGTGTAGGTATGTTCTTTCGAATTGTAATTGCTACAGTTGGATTTGCCAGAAGAAAGACATTGAGGATTTATCTCTTCTGTGTGTACATCACCTGTTACGGTGTCCACTCACTGTCGACTTTGGTGCACCGAAAATACGCCCCATTCCATGCCCCGACACGCGAGCCTCATTCGCCCACACACGTCCCTGGAAACCGCGTAAAGCAATGAACTGTTATCAGCTGCTGGGCTGCGGAAGTTTCTTCAACAGCGCCACACGCAGTACAACGTTGCCTGGTGGTTGGGAGGGGGAAGCCTGCGGCTGGGTCGTCCGATGGTCCAGGCCTTCCGACAACCCATCCGACTTGCAGGACCTGACCGTTAGGAGGTCCCCCACAGCCGACCATTTCGCATGGAGAGGGGGGCGTTTTTGAGTTGGCACCTTTATAAAGCCCTTCTACTATGGACACCATAAGATCCACAGTGGATGTTAAGTATCCATGCATCTGCTTGTACCTAGTCCATTTTTTGGTTTATTATTTGTGAATAATACACCTATGTATTCGCTCCGTAAAAACTTTTATAACACCCCCTCAAAATGTATTCATTTACCTTTCAAGGTGAGTGATTCCAAAAATGCAATGTCCGTCCACCTTATGCATATCTACTTCATTTTCGGTCTAATAAATTCGTTCTTTCGCAAAAATGCTCCATTTGGGCCCTAGTTGTGGCCCTTAAACTTCGCAGCCCGATCGGAGTATACCCAGGGGTGGTATGGGTGAAAAAATTGGTGTAAAAATAGGGTTTTTTGTGTTTTAGTGAACATGAGGTATCGTTTTTTAGGACGAGGAGACCGACTCTGAAGTCGATTTTGACCGAAGACTAGAAAATTGAGGTTCTAACTTAGTTTCAACCTTAAATTTACGATACATTTTGGTCTAAAATCGTCGTTCTTCCACAAACAGTTTGGGTCCCCACTTGGGAACACATTTGGGCCCTAGTTGTGCTCCGAAGCTCGGCAGCCCGATTGGCATACACCCAGGGGTGTTATGGGAGAAAAATGGGTGTAACAATAGGGTTTTTCGAGGTTTTAGTGATCATGAGCTTATGGTGTATAGTTTTCCAAGGTTTTTAGGGCGAGAAGACCAAATATGAAGTAGATTTTGACGAAGACTAGAAAATTGAGGTTCTAACTTAGTTTCAGGTCCCAAAATTCAATATTTATGAGTCAAAAACCTGGGAAATAGTCTGAAATCACCATAAATTTGTATAATAACACTAGAAGTAGTATTAGCAGGTGAATCAAGACAGTTAAATGGCATTACCAATGATCAAAAAGAATTTGTAAAAAGAGAGAAAAAAAGGCTAATTTGTGTTTATGGGGGCCAATATTGGTGTAAACCATCTAAAATAGCTATTTCAATTATTGCAAATGAACGAAAGAATAAATGAACAGCCAACGTTTCTGTAGGTATGTCCAATAGTGATAAACCCGTGGGACGAGGACTTTGCAGCTTTATTGTTTATTATCCCCGTATCACAGCTTAGCCAACCTTATGAAAGGAATTCCAAATAAATATTCATAAAATAGGAAATTTTCAGGATTACTATTGGCTGAAAGAAGACTCAAGGAATCAATGCAACCCCACAACAGGTAACAGCAATTTGCCTGTATCTTCTTATATTTCTCGAACAAATCACCCCATTTATTTGTACCATAAGTAAAGTATTCTTTGAAAAAAATAGTCATTCATGGAGCAACTGTTGGACATTTCAAATAACTTAAGAACGACTGTGCAGGTTATGCGCTTTTTTAGAGCCTGTTCCAATATGTCATTACGCCCTTTGGAATCCCGTACTTAACTTGATCGAGGCTGTATATATTTTGCGACTTTTCAATCCAAATTACCAAAAACAAAATCAGATGAGCTCACGATGTATTTATTTCAGTAGACAAACATATTTTATTTGTGTCAGTATTTGGTATTTGTAGTTGAAGGACGGAGCTTGTAACCAGGTGCCTTAGGTGATAGAGGGTTAGTTCCTTGCAACATGTAATGACAATACGTTTATCATGAAAAAGCAGAAGTTTGATAGAAGATGAACATTTTTGTCTGTTATTTTATACTATTTGTGTTTGTTAAATATATTGTTTTGCAGTATTTGAAATGCAGTGGTTGCCCCGATTCTCCATTAGTTGTTTCACAGCTCTGAAAGTGGTTTCGTTCGATCCGGCCAGCTGTAAAACGTATTGAACGATACTTAACGCGTATTTCAGGGTTCGGCATTGTTGCGTCGCATGTGGTTGCCTCGTATTCGAATTAACAGGAGCTGAAATGAGCTGTAAGTTAGAAATGTGTAGCTCCAGAGCGACAGGTTCCAAGGAGCAGTTTCCTTTCAGTGAACTGGTCCGGCTCGGAGCTGCTTCTGAAGAGCTGTTGCTCGGAATAACTGGTAGGTACCTAAGGGTAACGGAGAGCAGTCCCTAATCCCTTAACCCTTCGTGGCTTGTGATTCGCTTCCTTCTTATCCCTCGTTGTATTGTGTGAATCTGTTACACAGGTAATGTGATGCTGTCTTGAGAGAGATCACAGTATCGGGCTGAAAGGGGGAGGCTGACGGAGAGGGATCGAACTAGGAGGAGGCGCTGCAGGGTCAGCACTTAATAAAAATAATAGGTAATAATAATAATTTTTATTGCGCATAGGATTTACAAATCCCACCTCGCGCGCAATATTAGCGACAGTAAAATAACTTTAAAAAACGCTGCAAATCCCAGCACAACGGTTTATTATTTTGTACAGAATACCCTTCTGTTACAGATCACAGCTCTCCGTATAGATAACCCGTCTACATCATATAATATGTGCTACACTATACGTATTATGTATATCGCAGACCCTCCGAAGGTTAGTACCTAACCCTGTACTCGTTAATAGGTACCTACCTAAATCACGAGTTAAATGTTGCTAAAATAATACAGCCGATGACAAACAGTGGCTAAAACGGCAAAAAGAAACGCAAGTAATGAAGGAAAATTGTTGATGTGGAGTGAAATAGATGCCCCTTCTGCGTAGATCACTGTTTTCTGTGGTCAGTACCTACCCTCTCCTCTGGTCAAGTATAATGAACCGTTGTGTAATAATTTACCCATCAATAATACTTCAACGTTTGTTCAAGTTTCACAAGTACCTACCTACAAAATCCATCACTTATCAAATGAAATAATATCCCAGAACAACCAACTCGACTTCATACAGCCATCCTTGATTATAATCAGGTGCTCCCTAGCGATGATATCCGAGCCGGATTTATACCGTTTGATTCACGATCGTGTTGACGAAGCCTTCTGGTGCACGCGAACGGCTGGACGTACAACGCTTCGGGTGGTCTCAAAAAATTGTTTAGCTCGAGACAAATTTAATAAAGTAAAAAAAAACCATACCCTTCTATTCAAAGTTTTCGAGATACGGCGTTCTGAAAATTTCAACCCCCTTAGAGATGACTGACAGTAACGCCGAGCTTCGAGGACCAACTAGACCCCGAACGGAACCTATAACCCGAATTTCATCAATTTTGTTTCATGGCAACTAAGAAAAGTGGCCCGTACAGAAATTTTTTTATTGCAGTTTCGGATTCTGCATACCTTGAAACGTAAACAATCAAATTTTGAGGGGGGATTAGAATTTTTTTTTCTTGCTCGATTCCAATGGTTCATTATTGAAAATAATAAACCAAAAACATGGAGTACGAAAAAATGCGAAGAAAAGAAAATGAGAGGAGGACAGGTATGGAAGGAAGCAAAAAGTTGATAAGACAAAGGAAAGACTGAGGAGAATGAGAATAATATATCTGGAAGAAGTAGAAGAGGAAATTTACTGTTCAGACAGAAGTGGCGCTCAACAGCACCCCCTGAAATGCACCCAAGGTAGGGGCCACCCGCACTGACAACGGCAGAGCGTTCCACGTCCTCGCTCCAGACTTACTGCTTCTCCAGCCAACAAGGAGAATCATCGACTGTTTCTCGTTGATAAAACCCTGATTATAGCCACTTTGGGGGGGTTTCTCGTCGTTCAAATCTTGATTATAGCCACTTTGGGGGGAGCGTCCGTTTATGTCCCCGTTTGGGATATAAGTCGTCGTCTGGTGGGGCACCAACACAAGAATTGAAAAGCTCGCCTGTGCTTACCCCAACAGGTGATTGGCTCTTCACCTCTGATTGGAATCATGAGGAGCTTAATGGACTGGAGGTTCAAATAACCAAAGGGTTATTTTAATGAAGAAAGAAAGGGAACAGGTAAGATGAGTGGTGAAAGGCTTCCATGCTGGAGCTGTAACGGGTCCGAGAAACCGGCTCCTCGTCTGGTGCTGAATCTGGCAAAGGAACGGGTCTTACACATCTCTACTATGGTACACATATAAGTGGTACGCGTAGTAATGGGCAATTATCAATTCTGTTTGAGTTGTTTCTCAATAGTGTTTGATATGAAATAGACGTCAATAGGGCTGAAGGGGGAAAATATGCCGCCTTCATATTTTGAGACTTTCAAACTTCGAGATTTCAAAAAAGAGGCGGGAAAGGGCCCCTGCTGTTGCCTGTGACATTGTACTGATACGGGTTCTGATTGGCTGGCAGCAGATGTCAGACAGCCAGTCAGCGCTACAGCTGTATGACGTAATTGAGCGGCCTCTTCAAATCGCCTTTTTCTTTTACAGGTTTTTCTTCATCAATAAAGCATCTTTTGCCTCAACTAATCAACTTTTTCAATTGCATAGAAGAAGTTGACTATAAAATCAATACCAAAGTGTTCTTTGTGGATGCAGCTGCCCATTTAAGTTACACGAAAAAGTAATTTCAATAGCTCCCAAATTACAACTAAAATTGATGTGACTGTGACCAACCAGTATGACGTTTTGCTCAAATTCGATCAGTGACATATACGGTCCATACTAAGGGGTTTCAATAGACATATATCAGAGAAAATTTGGTTTATTAGTAAAAATCCACAACTGCGGTATTTCAGAATGAAATTAAAATACAACTTGGAATCACCCGAACAATATAAAAGGTACGTATACTTAGACATATGAAAGAACACATGATCTTGGGAGCAGAAAACAATGTGAAGTGTGAAATAATGTGAAGGAGGAGGTGACGATTTACCGGCGGCCCCTGCCACGGCCGCGGCCTCGTCCGCCTCTGCCGCGCCCGCGACCTCGTCCTCTGGGAGCGCCACCTGAAATGGAGAACAGGGAAGGTGAGCAACAGGTGCACCGAAATACAAATGGAAACTTTCTGTGGAGCTTTTACCTGCTTTTCCCAGATTTCCTTCAGGCGTTCAAGAAATACATTAAACAATTAATAAAGATCCCCACCATTGTTCCTTCACACTGATGTATTGGATTCAAACACTGATGAAAATTTGTGGTTTTGAAAGGACTTGAGTTGAAATGAAAAGGTGGGAGAAAAGTGAGCATAAATCGAATTTAAAAAACGCTGCAAATCCCTGCACAACGGTTCATTATTTTGTACAGAATACCCTTCTGTTACGGATCACAGCTCTCTGCATAGATAACACGTCTATATAATATAAATATGTCGTACTCTATACATATTATGTAGATCACAGACCCTCCGTAGGTTAGTACCTAAACCCGTACTAGTTACTAGGTACCTACCTAAATCACGAGGTTAAATGTTGCTAAAATAATACAGCCTATGACAAACAGTAACTAAAACGGCAAAAAGAAACGCAAATAATGAAGTTCTAAAGGAAAATTGTTGATGTGGAGTGAAATAGCTGCGTAGATCACTGTTTTCTGTGGTCAGTACCTACCTTCTGGTCAAGTATAATGAACCGTTGTGTAATAACTTGCCCATCAATAATACTTCAACGGTTGTTCAAGTTGCAAAAGTACCGATCAACAAAATCCAGCCCCTTCTTGGTAGATGAACAGTTGTGTAATAATTTGCCGTTGTGTAACAATTTACCCATCAGTGATACTTCAACGTTTGTTCAAGTTTCACAAGTACCTACCAACAAAATCCAATAGTCCATCACTTATCAAATGAAATAATATCGCAGAACAACCAACTCGACTTCATACAGCCATCCTTGATTATAATCAGGTGCTCCCTAGTGATGATATATCCGGGCCGGATTTATACCGTTTGATTCATGATCGTGTTGAGGAAGCTTTTTGGTGCACACGAACGGCTTGACGTACAATGCTCCGGGTGGCCTCAAAAAATTGTTTAGCTCAAGACAAATTTAATAACGTAAAAAAACCCATACCCTTCTATCGGAAGTTTTCGAGCTACGGCGTTCTGGAAATTTCAACCCCTATTGTGAACCCCTTAGAGATGACTGACAGTAACGTCCATCCTCAAGGACCAACTAGACCCCGAACGGAACCTATAACCCGAATTTCATCAATTTTGTTTCATGGTAACTAAGAAAAGTGGCCAGTACGGCGTACGGCGGACAAACAGAAATATTTTTATTGCATTTTCGGATTCTACATACCTTGAAACGTAAACCATCAAATTTTGGTGGTGGGAGGGGGGGGGGGGGGGTAGCGTTTTTCTCCATGCTCGATTCCAATGGTTCATTATTGAAAATAATGAACAACAACAAAAAAGTCCCTGTAACTACTTCTTAACACGTGAAGCGCCATTAGGGATGGGGAAAAAAACGTTTCTTGAGAAGAAACGACGAAACAGTTTCTCAAGACCTGAAACAACTGTTCCAAAAGAACGGCCACTGACGAAACAAAGTGTTACGAGTTCGACTTCGGGTCCCAACGTTTCCAATAGTCCAGCAGGCCAATTTTCGCGGTCTATTCCAAAAGGTTCACTATTGAAAATAATAAACCAAAAACCAAAAATACTGTTGTAGAAAAAAAGCCGTGATTAACCGTTTCCATTGGCGACAGCTTCGCAGCAGGAAAAATGAAGAAACAGTTCCGTTGTAAGGGGGAAAAAAACGAAAAGCGGATGCTACGAAACCGTTTCTGTTGCGAGATACAGCTTCAAAGCTGGAAAAACGAAGAAACAGTTTCGAGTTTTTGTTGTTTTGGCCGAGCCAAAATTTCTTGAAGCGTTATTTTTGCCGAAGCTGTTATTTTGAAACAGCTTTCCCGAAACTGTTTCATACAATAAACGAACTGTTTTTCATTTCTCAAAAAGAACAGGAACGCCCATCCCTAAGCACCATAATATGACATGTATCACTATACACAAACCCTCCCCTCCCACCATCTGTGTACATATGTTACCACTTAAGCATGAAATTCTGTTAATCCACGAAATAACGGTCCATTTCAGGTAGAGTGTAAAATTCGGCTTTTTACCAACACTAGTTATTATATGAAATACCTAGTTATTTTACATAATAATGGAAGGCTGCTAGTCAATGTTTAAAATTCAGGATATCTACACTTGACTAGTTACTAAACGAAATACCTAGCTTTCTAGGGAATACGAGTTTCGACTCATATTCCGGGAGATAATGTAGGGAGATCGATAAAGCGTGGACTCTGGTACGATCTGGAGTAACACGAAACAAACTCCAAAATAATGGAACACGATGATCTTTAGAGATCTCATAAATGATAAACAGTAAGTTATAAATTATATAAATCGGTCAACACTCTAGGTTGGCAACAAACAATAGGCGAAAAACACGGGCACGAGGTAACCTTGGAGATAACCTGGAAGAAGGCGAGAATCAGATGGAAATGATGGTACTACCAACATAATAACAGCAATTCCCGTACGTTTCCCTCCGTTGATCTAGTACTTTCTTCGGAAAGTCTAGAACTAATTTTTAGTCCCGGGCTGAGATGATCCCAAAATTAAAAAACGTAGTCTGGGACTCAGCAAGCCGTTTTTTCCAATTTTTAACTCCGGCATCATGAAGTCATGGACTAACAGTTTGTCCGAGATTTTCAAACCCCCAGCTCAGCAACCGCCCCTTAAATCGTTCGGCTAATCCAAAATTTTACACTTTCCCGGTGCACATGAGGAGCTAGTCGCAAAACACAGCAAATCACAATCAACAATAATTATTGGAGCGTTAATCAATAACTAATAACTGTTGCATTACCCCCTCGGTTGGCTTCCTTCTTCTTCCCCTTTGACTTGGGAGTGTCGTCGATCAGCAAGGTCTCCAGAGGGAGAGAGTCGGGTAGGATGTAATACCGGATGTTGTTGCCTCGTATACTCAGAGTGTCCAGCTGAACTGGATCTCTGTTTTTAATCGTCATTTTCACCGCTTTCAAGTGGGTGTTCATTGCTACGTCTACACCTGTAACGAGAAACCAAACAGATGAGCAGACCTTCGAATTCTACCTGGTACAGTTTGGTTACATTGATAATTTCACTATTCAATATAAGAGGTTTTGCTGTTGTACATAGGAGATACGGCTCGCCCGGTGCCACATTGGTAGTTTCCACTGCCTCTTGGAGAACTGCTTGAGCTCCACTTGTGGCATGTCCTAGGGACATTTTGAACTTGTAACAGTGTGGGCTGTTCTCGGTACATTTTTTTCTTCCGGTGGAGACGGGATCGGTGAGCGGAAGCCTAATCGATATCCCTTCTCAAACGGTGATACACGTCCAGAACGCTGGTCCAGGGGGGGGGGGGGGACTCTCGAGGGTCCACCCCCCACTGTCACACGGTAGCAGAGCGTGGTTCGGTAGTATGCACTGAGCACTTCACCACACTCCATCCACTTTTTGTGAGCTTACCAGAAGGATAAACCCAAAGGTTTACCAGAAGGATTCCTTTACTAACACCCTGTCCCTTTGATAATACATACATCTATTGGCTTCCCCACCCCCTTTCCCCCCTTTAGAGTGTCAGTATAATTAAAATACACTGAGCTCATTAGAAGGCGATTGATGTCATGTCCCAACTGACAAGTCCCAATAGTTGTTCCATCCTAATGGTGGAGGTTGATCACCGCGAGCGCGAGCCGTGTGGCTCCCCATGTGAAAGGGGCCTTAGGGGTGTGAGACTGAAATGCATTGAGTGCAATGGAGCTTTCACATGGGGAGCGAGAGCTTTTTGGGCTGGCGAGCCGCGAGTGATCACGGCTCTGCACTTCGAGCCACGCGCCTCCGGCTCTTCCATGAAATGCAAAGGGGAGGATGCGGGTATTCTCGCATAAAGAGTGAAAACGGCTCTCGCTCTTCAGCTTATTGCTATCCATCGAAGAAGGATTCTTGTCACATCAAAATTCCTTTCTTGCTTTCTTTTTGATTTCAAATATGGATGAAGACGTGGAAATGTTAATAAATTCCGTGTGTAATCGAAATTTGTTCCCATCCTGTCGAAGCTGTTGACAAAGCGTGGCAAAAACTCCTGCTTCATCCTGCCATTGGTTGATAGGATGGATCCAACACCGTCTGGTACTTCGGCGATTTTGGCGTCAAAGACGGCGGCGACGATGAAGAAGGTAAATGACCAAAGTACGCATGCGATCCATGCTTCTTCAACTGGGCGGAACTAGCGGCTGAGCGCTCGAGAGCCAAAAAGGCTCTCAAATGTGAAAGGTGAGAATCAAGAGCGGAAAACGCTCCTGACTGTGGGCCATGAGCCGTGCGGCTCCCCGCGTGAAAGGGGGCTTAGGAAGGCCGATGCCATAGAGAAGGACGCACTGCACTGGAATCCTCAGGGGCGGCGTAGGCTGGGACGGCCCAAGAACACGTGGAAGCGATCCATTTTGAAGGAGGCGGAAGGCGCACAGAAGACATGGGGAGAAGTGAAGGGGTTGGCACAAAACGGAGAAGAATGTGGAGGCTGTTTACAAATGCCCTATGCTCCTCGAGGAGTTCAAGGAATTAAGTCAAGTAATTCCACGAACTCCTCGAGTCAAGTAAGAATTCCTCAAGTCAAGTAAGTCAATCACTAGCGTGTGGAAAGAGAACACCTGGAATAGCCAGGACTCACTCTTCGTCTCCTGCATTCGGTACCGGCACTATTGATACTTCCTTGAAGATAGGCCCAACTAGAGCTCCAGCAGTGCTCTAAATGGACAAGATGGGAACTGCAGATGTATTTACAACAGTGCAACCAGCTGTGTCTCCTACACGTACAAGGAGATAACGCAACAGGTGATGCGAAGTGACACAAATGATCTCTCTCGGGAGCTTCACACTAATTACCTGTGCCAAACAGCATATATGCCGCTTTACATACTATCCAAAAATGATCGTCATTCACCCCATTTTCTCTCAAATCTCTCCTTAAAATCTCTTGTACCTCTTTTTGACTTATGGAGATGTTATTCTCTCTCTCTCGACTGCACTTCATCGCGTAAAATTAACCTAATGTTTAACGATTTCATACAATATGTTTGTGGGCCGAGAGGTCGTGTCTCGGAACACTCACACAGGCTTCTTGGCTGTAAATGTCTTGACTATCTCCAACTCAGGAGTCTCCGTGTTATTTTCCGAATTGTACACACTGAACAATTCAGCTTCCCAAACAAAAACGGAGTTATTGAAAGGTTCAACAATAACGGTTATTGTTAATAACAGAAGTTATTGTTATTGCTCATAACAGTTATTGTTTGTTACTGATGATGGTTTGATAACGAAACCGGCATGACAGTGTATTTTCGTGTATTACTGGAAACAGACAATCTTTCAATAACTCCGTCTTTCTTTGAAACGGGTTTCCATGATTCCATCGCGAGTGATTCAGTTCGTATCAGCTTACCACCTTATCTCAGTAACTTTTTTCAGTTCGGTCCCTCTCAGCACCTTCACACTGTACGACTTATTAGAGCTACATGCAATAAGTTCGAAAGCAGCTTCCTTGTGGCGGGCAAGAAGTTGTGGAATTCCCTTCCGATGGGGCTGAGGGCCGTCCACCGGCTTGGGTGCTTTGGGTGGACTTGGGACTTGTGACAGTCGACCCTCGAGAGTCCCCCTCCTGGACCAGCGAGGTTATCACAGGTTAAGAATGGATATCGATTAGGCTTCCATCAAAAGATTGGACCAAAAAAATATTAGAGAACAGCCAGAATGTGACAGGGAGCACACACAAGTATCTGATTAGCCTGTCACCCTCTTGATCTTCTTCTCCATCTTTTCATTTCCTCTCACACTTTGCTTTTACTTCACTTCCATTTTACTTTAATTGGTATATTTTTTCTTTATCTATGTCCTTGTTTCTTGCTTATATTTATTTTTTTAAAAAATAAAAAAGCACTTCTTATTCTTATTGTCAAATATTAAACATTCATGCATTTGTAAAATATTTTCTTATTGTATTTCCTTGCCATTGTACATTTTTGTTATTATTCATATATACCACCATTATTTTATTTGCTTTACTTCCAATGGGTTACACCAAGAGTGAACTATGATAATGTTCCTATCTACCACAACTAAATAAATACAAAACATTACCTGTGATTGTCCCGTGGACTTGAGTTCCATTCTTCAATTCTATTGTCACAGTCTCATGACTGAGCTTCATCAAGAACCTGTAACAAATATTTCAGTTAGATATATAGGAGTAGTGACGAGGAGCTCAAAAAACTATGCCAGAACAGACCATATCAGAACAGACTGGTTACCTACCAGAAACACGTCGTTTACTGACACCAGGGGTTGCTATAAACAATTTGGCATGTTAAATTTAATGAAACCTTGGTAATAAGAAGACTATCAACCAGGTGTGAAGCTAGGTTCACACGGAGATGCAATTCCGGACGGCAACCCGGTACGGCAAGTCGTTCTGCAATGCTATTGGCCAACGCAAAATGGATTATTGCAACGCAACGTCATGGATACTATATAAAAATCTCCAGATATTTTCCACTGTCGGATCCATTGCCGCATCTGCGCAGAGGTTACTGCACACACCTCTCCTGTTTGGATATTCAGCCATATTGGAATTCACATTCCTGGTTGATTTTGCCGTTCAGATTTCCGTTTATGATTTCGCCTCTGCGGCAAAAATTATGGCGAACGCGTTGCCGTACCGGATTGCCATCCGGAATTGCATTTCCGTGTGAACCTAGCTTTAATCCTACTGGCATCTGAAGGGCTAATGGCGGCGTCCAACGGACATAAGGCTCATCCTCGAAATTTCAAATCGTACGACCCATAAAATGAGCTGTTTTCGCATTTTGCGGTTCTGGCGCCCGCCAAGGCACCAAAATCTGTACATCAATTCTGACAGTCCAGCGAGTGCGATCAAATTAGGGTTGACATCTCCATTCCGACAACCCCAGGACGCAATCGACCCAAGACGATCCATAGCAGACTCAAGACATAGGAATAAATCTAAATGAATAACAAAATCTATTTCTGGAACACGAGATCCTTCATTTTACGCTTAAACAGTCCTAGAATATCTTACACACTGTTGCCAGGCTTTTTAAATAAAATTGTGGAATTTAAACAGTTATTTAAGGAACTCCAAATTTTTAAGGAAATTGTGTAATTAAAACAGCTATAATTAAGGAAACTTGAGTACACATTTTTAAGGAAATTGTGGAATTAGAACAGTTAGATAACTGTTTTAATCCACAATTTCTTGAACAATTTGGACTCTGTTTCCTTAAATAACTGTTCTAATTCCACAATTTCCTTAAACATTTGAGCTCAAGTTCCTTAAATAACTGTTTCAATCCACAGTTAGCTAAATTTTTAAGGAAACTGTGGAATTGAAACAGTTATTTAAGGAACTTGAGCTCAAATTTTCAAGGAAATTGTGGAATTAAAAGTCATTTGAGGAACTTGAGTCCACATTTTTAAGGAACTTGTGTGAAATCAATCAAACAGTACAAACGCATTTCTACCTCGAGTTGAATTTCTTACGTTTTTCCTTAAATACGAAATTGTTTATCCGGACAATGCCGTTAGGTAGTTTGTTTATTTGTATCGCGCTAAATTTTTCGTATTGAAAAAAATGGGACACAAATTTGTGCCCCCCCCCCCCCCCCCCCCTCCACCA
Organism: Leptopterna dolabrata; assembly: GCA_954871275.1. Taxonomy (NCBI): domain Eukaryota; kingdom Metazoa; phylum Arthropoda; class Insecta; order Hemiptera; family Miridae; genus Leptopterna; species Leptopterna dolabrata. Next base: position 7,866,938 of record OX940986.1, on the reverse strand, counting down.
GTGGACATATCAATGTCAAAAAACGTTTTTCTCCATAATTTCATAGCCACAGAACATCATAATATTAGGATAAGCACAATATTAACCTATAATATTATCTAATGACGAGTCAATATTAATATGAATACGTATTCCAGCTAAAACCTTGCTCAATAAATTATTAATCATATCAACAAAAAATGGCTAACGCTGATCACACCAACAAAACTTGATTGGGAGAACATGCTGTATGGAGTGTGAGGATACTAATGATGATATATGTAGAAGTGAAAATTATAATAATAATAATTTGAGAAAACCTGAACGTTTGAGAAACCCCCAAACCAAACACCTCATCAAAACCCAAACAAAAACGTCCCTGGAAACAACGGATACAGTAAATAACGTATTTGTACAAGTCCCAATACTCTCAACAAAAAATTATGTATTGACAATTTAACATGGCATTGTTATAATGTATTAACCGTGTAGGTATATTATGTAATGACTTGTACGCATTTACTTTGTTCGTAATGGCTTATTTTCCTGGAATATTTGAGAAAAATTATGAACAGGCTGAAGATAATGGATGGGTAGCGTTTTTCACCATTCAATCAAACACAAATAATGATCGTTTCAAACAAATCCGTAACCAGCATAGTAGGTGAGTATAATACATTTCTAATGATTGCTGAGTTTGCTGAAAACCCGACTTAACAACATTGTAGGACCTCACTTTAACTGAGCCAGTTCATCGGTTTACCAAATCGAGGCAATTTGCAATGAAGACCAATGGAGTTTTTTGAAAAACGCCGGAAGGTCAGGGCGCCAATTTGACGCCGTTGGGAGAAGCACAACTCCGTATACCAAACCCGGTATATTTACCCATCGAATACATTAATACACTGACCTATTTAATGTACCGGTGATAATAAACCGCCAAACTTATCGAAAATTATAACCGGTTGTTAAAAACAGAGAAATGCGGACGCAAGTGAGCCGGACAGCATCACGTCACGAGTTTCAATATTCGATACAAGAGATCTAGTTCAAACTTGATCCATTCTAACAACATCTCATTGTTATAAGTAAAAGGAATACGTATTACTCACTTCACTAATTTCATCTTCGAAGATTATTCAGGAAAATCCAGTGAAATTTTACGAAACACCGCGTTCACGAAAAAAGGTATAAACAACGACGGAAGAAATAGCAGAAAACTAACCTAACTGGTGGTGGTTGGTTGGATGCTTTAGTTGTGTTGTCCGTAAGCTGAACTGAATTTTGGTTTTCCGTGGATGTCGGTCTACCGACCTGGTAGGTAGGTACCTCAGTATTTAATTCTACCAGAGATTTTTACAACTCATACAGTTGAATAACTATTTTCAGGATGGAAAAACTGAGAATTGAATTTATAAAAATTAGCTACTTACATTTTGAACCACGAGAAATCCTGGAATATAACATTTTATAGATCGATATCTCGACATCGACACGAGTTTGTCGATACTACTCAGTATTGGAAATGCGGTGTAGATGAATTTCTGAGTGAAAAACACAGCAGGATTACATTGTCATTTAAAATTCAAGGCTGGAGGAGGAAATTACTACGAGTATCTATTTTATGTGAATTAATGCCGGAACAATTCAAGTACCTACTCTTCCAATTTTTCTTCTTCTAAAACTCTTCATTTACGGTACGAAGGTACCTACATTTTCTAATACAAAATGGTGATTCCTTCATTTTTAATAGAAAAGTAGGTGGGTACTTACATAGGTAATAATTTTTTGTTTGGAGGCCCTGAGACATAGCTGTTGTTCGTTCTCACTTCTGTGAATATGACGTTGAACTGTGGATGTGAACAAGAACTACAAAGGTATGTTCGGACATGCAGTTCTGAACCAAATCAGTTACGAATAGAACTGTAAAGGGAGGGGATGAGAACCATTCAGGACTTTTAGTTGTAACTCTGTCGGCCTGAACGTTTTTCGAACTAGTTCGGAACTCATAAACAAAATATCTAACCTTATCCCTTCTTCTGTGCTATAAAAATGAGCGAATTTTCAAAGAAATATTCGAATTAATGGCTATGGTTTTGAATAAAGGAAAACTTCGGTCTAAAATTTGGTTTTCTATGTATATTCTCTTCGTATTTATTTTAATTTGTACGTTTTGTCCATCCTGATTCTACCGTTTGTTTATTACGTAATTGTACTAAGTGCTTATTTATTTGATCGCTGTGGGTAAATTCAAGGAGTTGTACTAATCGTTTGCCTCCCCCTTTTTTGCTTCGAACTCTCGTCTTCAATTAATACTTCTCACATATTTCAATCTGACCACTCTAAGGGGGTGGGGGTAAGAGTTTAAAGATTATCCTAGTTTTGGGTAATTTTTGCGCACTTTAAATGCTCTAATTTAAGAACGGATTTAGATATCTAAAATCCGATTTCACTATCGTGTTCAGCGTGCAAAAACCTTTAAAATGAGGGGTCACTTGTTAGAAAATAACATTTTGGGGATTTTTGGGTAATTTTTGCGCACTTTAAATGCTCTAATTTGAGAACGGATCAAGATATCTAAAATCCGATTCCACCATCGTGTTCAGCGTGCAAAAACCTTTAAAATGAGGGGTCACTTGTTGGAAAATAACATTTTGGGGATTTTTGGGTAATTTTTGCGCACTTTAAATGCTCTAATTTGAGAACGGATCAAGATATCTAAAATCCGATTCCACCATCGTGTTCAGCGTGCAAAAACCTTTAAAATGAGGGGTCACTTGTTAGAAAATAACATTTTGGGGATTTTTAGGTAATTTTTGCGCACTTTAAATGCGCCAAAACCCTCCTTAGAGTAGGCCAATTTCGCCCATCTTCGAACTTAGCCTTTCGATTGCCAAGATAGATTTTTTGTGCAAATTTGAGCTGTTTATCTCAATTCTATCGAGAGTTATCGTCTGGAGTGACACATATATAAATAAATATATATATATATATATATACATATAAAAAAGTGTTAAATTTCAGGAATCGTTTTAGAATGGTCTGAAACGGATTTCTATGAAGAAAATTTCCAAAAATTTATATTATTTAAATTTCGAAGCCATTGCAATAGCTTCATTTTCTTTGAAAATTCGCTAATAAAACAATAAAAAAAACCAAACACTAAAATTCATTAAAAACGTAGACACTTGCCTTAACTATGTCCACTACCATTGCTAAAACCTGAAGTATACTATATCAACAACTAAGTTTTTTTAAATGGTTTTTTAACATTTGTGTGGGATTAGTTCCTGGTCATTTAGAGCCACCTTGAACCTTATATACCTACCCAGATTTTGGAAAAATTTGGAATCAAAACGTCATAATTCTCGAAATATTGGTCCATTTTATTGAATATAATAAACCAATATGAATTCTTATAAACAGGTGGGCAAGTTTTGTTTAGGAGATTAAACTGGGGACTGCCCCCAGTCACCAGTCCGTCTCCCCCATTCTGTCTTACTAGGTTAGATGCCTACCTGTGCCTAAGTCGGTACTCCATTCAAGGCAAGGCAGTGAGCAACATTTAATTTTGTCAAGGCATTTTCCTTGAAATTAACCAGTCTTATTCAGCAACACTAGGTACAATCTCAAGAATGTAGTCAAGTGTATTGGGAAACAAAGTACAAGCAAAGTGATCAAACGTTTGCTGTTATTCAAAAACATTTAATGCCAACATCATGACATACAATCAACAAGTAGGAAGACACCAACAACAGTACGTATATAAAAATGTAAAACAGGAATATAGATTTATACATGAAAAACGACGTCCGAATCACTAATCTCATTTTCCACTTAATTGTCACTAGAACTTGAAGAATATTATTTATAATAAGGTTACATGAGTGAAAACGTCTACTGCGCATGTCTCGAACTAGAAGTTCTGAAGAAAATCCCGAACCTCTCGAACTAGTTCTGAATGGTTACGAACTACTACGTCCGAACATCGAACTTATAGTTCGGAATCTTTCAGAACCAGTTCTGATGCTGTCCGAACAGCCAAAAATGGGCGTGGACAGTTACGAACCGTTCAGAACTGCTTGTCCGAACATACCCGAAATCTTCAGATCCGCCCACTGTGACGTCAGAATTACCGGAAAATTTGTAGAAAAAGAACTTACCTACCTACTTATCGTAGGAGAGTTCGGTTGGTCTCAAAATTCTTACGATGGAATCTACTTTCATTTTTTTTTTTAAATATATATTGGGTGGAACCGGATAAGTGACGAAATTTTTTTTCTGTTAATCTGCATCAAAAATGCAGTACAACCCCACCTGAACGAGTGTCCTATCTCTGTTCGAAAATTATGATTTTTTTCGTGTTTTTTCGACTGAACCCGACCTTACGTCATAAAATCACTATTTACCAACTTGTGCGTCACGTATTTCCGTTTTTCACTTCATTTTCGGATTCAGCATTAAATTTTCTATAATAATAGATCATTTTCGTAGTTATTTAACTTTAATCAGACTCATATTACAATACAAACGTTAATTTTTTTTTAGGAATTTAGAATTGTCATGAATTTTCAAAAATTAGCCTCTTCGACAAAATCGGTCTTAAGCAGGGTTCACATCCATCCGGAAAGTGCGTAGGAGCAGCTGATTGGTTGGACATCAGCTAGGGAGGGGGGAATATTCTTTCCGGAGAAGCACTTTTGAAGAGAACTGTACGCATCTGATTTTTCAGATATTTTCCACTCCGCATCTGCGCAGTTCACTACTGCGCATACAGAATGGCGTCAGCAACCGAAACAGCTGTGGGAGGAAGCGCGGGAAACGAGTTGTCAGCCAAAATTCCGGATGGTTATGAACGCCTTCCCAACTTCCGCGATCCCCCTCCATCCCTTCCACTGCTTTTCACTAGCTTCCCCTATCCATATTTCCAGACGGCTCCGGATGGATGTGAACCCTGCTTTAGAGGCTGTCGAATTTCACAAAAACTGCTTCATCTAATACTCTTTCCAGTGGTATAATCAGTTTCAATAATAGCTGTTTTCTTTGGTCTATTATTACTGTGCTAGTGCTGAAAAACACGGTTTCAGTGAAGGAAGCGTACTCGCATGTCATATTGTTTTTCGGCCGTTGAACTTCCCGGGTAAACTACATATCTGTTCATACCTGTTTCAATAATGAAATGCCTGCCTTAGATGATGTCTTGATTTATTGCTAGTTAATAGATAATTATGACATGGGGGGCTTCCGTCACTGAAACCGTGTTTTTCTGCACTAGCTCAGTAATAACAGACCAAAGAAAACAGCTATTATTGAAACTGATTATACCACTGGAAAGAGTATTAGATGAAGCAGTTTTTGTGAACAGCCTCTAAGACCGATTTTGTCGAAGAGGCTAATTTTTGAAAATTCATCACAATTCTAAATTCCTAAAAAAATTAACGTTTGTATTGTAATACATGAGTCTGATTAAAGTTAAATAACTACGAAAATTAGCTATTATTATAGAAAATTTAATGCTGAATCCGAAAATGAGGTGAAAAAAGGAAACAAGTGACCCGCAAGTTGGTAAATAGTGATTTTATGACGTAAGGTCGGGTTCAGTAGAAAAAACACGAAAAAAATCATAACTTTCGAACAGATAAAGATTGGACACTCGTTCAGGTGGGGTTGTACTACATTTTTGATGCAGATTAACAGTAAAAAATTTTCGTCACTTATCCGGTTCCACCCAGTATAATATTTATACAACATATAAACCACTTTTGTGACCCATGTGCATACTCCATACTAGGTATTGGGCTACCAGATTGATCCTAGTAAGCTGAAAGTTCTTGAAATGATTCCGATCATTCGATATGAAAACTTCTGGTACCTATCTTGTCCTTTTTTTAAGGGTGAATCCACCTCAGGAATTTTCCGACTATTAAAAAAAAGAATACTTGTATTCAGGCTACCAACCTGCCTTTTTTAATTTGCTCTACCCTTACCCAGATGTGGGGGGGTTTGAAGAAAAATATAGGAGCACCTAGCATTTTTTTTTTAAATCTCAATTTACTCCATTATTTTTTAACTTCATTTTAAAACATTGATAAAATACTCACTTATTTTATATTCTTTATTTGGTTTGAGATATTCTGAAATTGTTCACACTGGCTTTTTCTTAGTTAGCTGACTCCTACAGAACCATCTTGATAAGCGTCTGGGAAGGGTTTAAATTTGATGATCCTGGGAATGGAGGAGGCACTGCATGATCAGTTACTCGTCCGCCCTGTTTTCCGGTCTACCGGAATGACGATCAGAAAACTGGTTTTAGATAGTTTCCAGAAAACATTGCGAACAGCTGATCATGGGTACTATACAGTTAGAGGAGTCCGAAAATCAGTGAGAACAGAGGAGGGCTTTCCGACAGTCAGATAATCATCAGGTGGTCTCTGTGAACGAACCTGTAGTAGGTGTACATTCAATTTAGAGTGAGAGCTTGTAAACAGAATGCGAAACCATCAAAGCAACATGGTGTTGCGGGTTAGTATACCCAAACTGAATAAACTTAATATTTACTTACGGGGGACCTTGGACTCAATTGCCAAAAACGCATCAAGGGCAAGATATTGGCTTCAGCTTCTATCTCCATAGTTGCAATTCATCAGTTTTATTTTTATTCCAAGTTCGCCGTTTGTGACAGCAAATGTATAGAGATGTTAAGGTCGGAAACCGACAGCCAGCACGGTTGGTATTTCTCCACCGAAGAGACGTAAGGTGACTCCTATATCACAAAAACCGACAAAATCACTGTAATGAACGTGTACAAGGATATGTGGGAAATTTATCGAGACTGATCTATCGAGTATGTCGTGCAGATAGTGGATGCCGCGACAGCTATATAAGCGGCCTCAATTTACCGGGTGCTAAAACAACATAGAGAAAACGGCTGCTTTTGTTCACCAAATAAGATCAGAGCCCACCCCAAAAATAGCTGACTCCGTCGATTCTTAGATCAAGAGGCAATACACCAAAAAATGCATCAGCTCCAATATTTAACGAACTTCCTACTATAGATGTAATGTTGTTTTGACGTTAACACGGGCGGTCCCCTCCCCAATTTTAAAAGAACCACTTTTTACAAGTTGCCGACAGAACTGCTATTTCTATTTGTCAGACGTGGAAGGGATTCAGTGCTGCTTGAATGGGAGGAGCTTGTTTTGTGGAGGATGGATTATTGAGACAATTCGAAAGTTTAGAACTGAAACAAAGAAATTTACTATTTGGACACGAATTACACCATGCCTAACCACTTTTTTGTTGTTTTATTTTTACATTTTTTATTATTAAATATAATTTACGTGCATTTGTGTAGATTCATGACCCTTACATCACAGGGGGAAGATTAGCAATCAGTATAGTAGGCAACCCGCACTGAAAACCGAGAAATTTACTAATTGGACGTAAGGTGGATTAATGCTGGAAACACGAATTACACCATGGTAACAACTTTTTTTGGTATTATTAAATATAATTTACGTGCATCCTCGTAGATTCATGACCCTTACATCACAGGGGGAAGTGGTAGGCAATCCCGCATCACATGGGTGATATGCGGGCTCAATTTCATTGTCGTTTGTTTACCTGTGATCTCACGCTAAACTGAACGTACTATAGTATCGTAAAAAACTATCGATAGTCCCGACAGTCCAGAACTATCTATAGTTCGCCATCATTGTTTCAGCCAGGGAAACTATGCCCGTTGGGTAAAAACAGCACGTTCACGTAACTCAGTAGGTACAAATAACTAGGTACTACTTATTTATTACTTTCATCAGCCCATTGGCCCTCCCGACCAAGGTAACCTCTTCATATTAAACAACATTCACATTTGTAATAGTTACACGGACGAGGTACATGTTCAAAAAGATTCGACAACATCCGCATTCACACGTTCAAAATCCTCAAAAACAAAGTCCAGGACAAATAGACGAACGGGTAGGTCGAAATGAACCTAATAACTCATCAATTTAATGAGATTGGGGTTAGTTTCGTGATGCGTTATTATTTTCGCAGAGAGGAGGAGGATGATCGCTTGAATGTCAACGTCCTCAGGCATCTGGACGTACGGGTCTTCTTCGTCTTTCGCTTGATAAAGTATCTGAAATTGAACAAACTGTTGATTCAGGGCCGTATTTGTGAACGTTCCTTAAATCTACCACAGCCCCAAGGTTTAAGCTAACCTTTGAGGTCAACCTGAGAAAAATGGGTAACAGCCTTAACCTGTTCTATGAGGAGTTAACCTGTTTCTATGATGTTTTACTGCTACGGAGAATTTTCGTCAAATGGGGGGGGGGGGGGGGGGGGTCGGAACTCCTGGAAAAAAAAGTAGTTCGAAGCCAATTTTTCAGAAAGCGCAATTTTTTAAATGAGGGTGATCAAAAGTAAAACTGTGGCAATAAACAACGTCAGGTCTACTGACATCTGATGGGCTGTTGGCCCAAGTAGGCGGAGCAAAGACTCGGAGGCGAAAGTTCTCAGTGCTGCCAACAACCTAACATTGCAAATGGGCAAACCTACGTGACAACTTTCAAGAACCTTTGCCGTGACCTTCCTCTCGGTTTGATGTAGGGGACATGTTTTTAAAATTTATTTATAAATTTTTGGCTCCATCCATCCATCCACTGCGGTTCTGCACATCATTTAAAGTAATGCAACACCGCTCTGCAGGATCTGAGTTGAACTAATCGGCGAATTACCTGATACATTTCTAGCGGAAACTCGGAAATTCAAATTTTGCCAGGAAATTCAAAAAGCCCACCAGCACTGAAAAAAATTTCAAAGTTTGGAGGGGAAGGAACAGGTTTCTACAATCATATCCAACAGAGAGGGAAGGAATAGGTTCCTATCTGCACGTCAAAGAGCGAGGTGCTGGGCACCAAGCATGCTACTTTGGTGAGCAAAATGAACATCAATAATTCTTGTTGCGGCTGAGGACGTTTCGTTGGCGGGTGAAGTTTTACAAGGGTTGTTTTTGGGAGGGGATATATCACATCTTTTTGCATTTATGAAGTAGAGGGCCTAATATGCTTCCTTGGGGTACTCCAGCCTGAATTCTGTGGGGCTTGGAAACTGTTGAGTGGCACTTAACAGCATATGTCCGATTCAGTAGGTAGGACTCTCCTGTATATCTTCTTCACACATGACTACCCGAAAAGTCCATCTATACTTACCACTCACTTCGCAGACGACCAAGCCGTCCTGGTAAGCCAGGGCACAGCAAGCTCATGCCGTCCTCCAAGAATACGTCGACCAACTAAGCCAGTGGACAAATAAATGGAAAATTCGGCTGAACGCCACTAAAACAACCCTGGTGTGCTTCACCTATAAACTCACCGGCACTGTTCCTGACGTAATGCTTGATGGCCAGGATGTGAGAAAAGACGAGTCAGTTCGTTACCTCGGTGTTACACTGGACAGCAAATTGAATTGGAACATCCACATTAGAACCATAAGTACTACTATTCGATCAAGGATTCAGCAAATAAAATATCTCCTGGCTAGCCAAACCATTCCTCTCCACATCAAGCGTACACTCTACCTCTCTCTTCTGCGACCCATCTGGCTATATGCATGTGAGATATGGAACTCAGCAGCCATCACACAAATTAAGCAAATTCAGACCCTTCAGAACCGCATATTGCGCACAATTACACAAGCTCCTTGGTTTGTGCGCAATGCTACGCTTCACATGGATCTGAATATTCCCTACGAGCAAGATGTACTGAACGAATGCTACAACAATCTAGCCTACTGCATGAGCCTCCACAGAAATCCTCTAGTCAACTCCATGCTGAACGAACCCCGACCACCCAGAAATCGACGTCGACTAAAACGAAAATGGCACAGTGATCTATTAACTAGCTGACCCCAACTTTTCTCACGTTTCTGACACTTATCGACAAATTGTTCTTCTCTTTTATCCTTGTTTATGTTACCGTTTTGGTACTTGAATCTGTTGCTAATGTTATTCCACAGGTACCTGTTAATTTAAATTCTCATGTTGAGTTCCTAAACTTGTATTAGCTCACCTATGGGGTTTTTGTTTTTTAAAATTATAACAACTTACAGACCTGCTTCCAATATTGACTACAGGTCAGTTATAAACAGAACTTAACTTTGCAAAAATAATCTCTCACCGATGGGTGAGAAATAATACTGCAAGTGACATGTGATTTGTATATACAATATGTTGGCTCACTTGATAGTGGCTCCCACAATAAAGTTGGTGTGAAGAAAAAAATGAAGTAAACATTTTTTCCCAGTACCTATCTAAACATTTTCTCAGTAGGTAACCACTTACACCTAAAAAATTGCAAAATGGGGGGGGGGAACAAAATTCACTTCCTTGGAGCATAACGAATGTGTGCGCAAAATTTCAGCTCGATCTGTTATGTCTGTGAGGCTGTAGCCCTGTCAAAGAACAACTAGAAGAATAAGAACTTGAAAAATAGCGATTTTCAAACTTCCATAACTCAGGCAACTGATGGTCCCAAGGGTTGAAATTTGGCTCACACCCTCAGGAGCCCTTAGAGGTCGTAAGTACGAAAAATCAACACCGGGAACCCCCGGGCAGAATTACTGGGGGGGGGGGGGGGGGGCTACTTGTGTTGCCGTTTAAACAGTGGCTTGGTTGCTGTAGGTAGGCATAAGGAAGGTATTGTGGTGTTCGGTTTTCCTGGTGGGTGGGCGGCTCACAAGTCAGTCACATGGACGATGGATACTCACTTGTATAACATTTTTCACATCGCTCTTCATTTCTGGGTAGGCTTCATCAAAAATGGTATCCTGAAATAACACAGCAGGGTGAACCTTAAAGACATAAAAATACAACGGCAAATACAGGGTCTGCTGACCACCAGCCTCACGTATCACCAATAAAACGAATAAAACGCGTACTACCTGCCCCAGATTAAGTGTTTTTGGATTTTGCGACGCCACTACTGGCACCGACTGGCGCCGTCATAGTAACAAAACCTGAACAGCAAGATGACAGTCCTACGAGTATTGAAAATTGTATGCCGTAGAACCCATTATTACCAGTGTTTTGGCTCTTGCGGCGTAACTCGGCGCCGTGGGGTGTCCTGACGTAGTCGGGACACCAAAAACTATACAGCAAATTTGCCAGTCCAAGCGAGCATACTCTCAAAATTCCATGTCAAAATACCCAAAGATGCGGCTTGTAGCGTAATACAGATCTATATATATATATAACAACCTACAAAAATGTTGCTTCAGTCTAAGTAAGAAGCCTCACTCAGTGTTGGGCATTAGCTATCTAAGTTATTAGCTAGCTAAAATTTTAACTAATAGTTAAATTAGCTTGTAGATTCTTTTAGCTGCAAATAAATTAGCTAGTAGCTGTTGAGAGGGACGGCTATATTTTACAGCTAAATTAGCTGTTAGTTCAAATGTACAGCTAATAACTTCAGCTATAGTTAGTTTTGGTAGCAGCTAATATCTTTAGCTGTAGCTGTGAGCTAACAGCTAACTTTTTCTTTAAAAATCGTATTCGTCCTCACAAACAGCTAACAGTTGTAGTTTTAGCTAATATGTAAATTAGCTTAAAACGTTTTTTTGAACGAATTTAATAGTTTTTACAATTTTAAAATTTTGAACTATTCTCACTTTTTTAAAACAAATACAGTAAATTTTCTCGGGTAAAAAGTAAATTTGCGTGCACCCCTGAGTTCCTGGCTGGCCAATAGTGCACGAAAATTCTGTTCTCTGAGACTTCCATTGGTAGATTTTCGGATTACCATATCTTTTATAACGAGAAAATATTTGACCAACACAAAATTTTAATTAATTGTTACAATTTATTGGAAAATTTGCTCCCTCATTATATGCTGCGTTACTATTGAGTACCGATGTTTTTCTATATTTTACCAACAATTTTCGTTTTCCAAGAAGGGGCTATCATATTATTATTATTCATATATTAATGAAAAATAATAACAGAAAATAACAGAAGTATTAACTTTTTACCCGAGAAAACCGACTGGACTTGGTCAAAAAAGACAGAAATTGTTCTAACTGGTAAAATCGTCAAAACGATTAAATTTGTTCAACGGTTAAGTTGTTCTTTTGAGGACGAATACGATTTTTTAAGAAAAGTTAGCTGTTAGCTCATAGCTACAGCTAGAGCTATTAGCTGCTACCAATAGCTAACTTTTTATAGCTGAAGTTATTAGCTGTACATTTCAACTAACAGCTAATTTACCTGTCCCTCAACAGCTAATAGCTAAAAATTTAGCTGTAGTTTTTAGCTGTTAGCTGTAGCTAATTCATTCCCATCTCTGGCCTCAGTGACGTTTGGCAATAAGTAGGTACCTATTGAAAGGTTGTGAGCAATAAAAGGTGTTCCTCGTTGAGGTGATGCCTTGATCTCTGAATAATGGAAGGTGACAGGAAAGGGAAACAGGTGAGTAGAACTGTTACATAGACCAAGACCTAACCTGCATATCTGCGTACTTGTGTGCCCAACAAAAGCTCCCCCAGTCTATGCCATGGCATTGTATCCAGTCTTCACCAATGAACAGAATCAGTTGGCAGGCAGCCCTTAAAGGTTCTCACACACCATGCGGGAACAGGACAGGAAACGCCGTGGGAAGGAAGCAGGATGACGGCTGGCTGCTCCTGTCCTGTCCTGAGCCTATGCCCACACTAGGCAGGACGTTCCTCAAGGCGCTCGACCACTCACTCTCGTATAAGGGGTCCTACAAACTCTCCTTTCAGGTCCAAGGAAGACTTCCACGTTCCAGCTCAACCACTGGCTCCCTATTTATGAAAATTTCTTAATCGCGATTGCGAAGCACTGCAATAATGCAAAGAAACGCTGCAAAATCCTTATCATGGGTTTATAATTCTACTGCACATACCTACAGAAATGTTGGCTGTTCATTTATTGTTTCTTACATGTGCGATAACTAAAACAGCAGTTTTGATGGTTTCTACCAACTTTGGTCCCCAAAAACAGGAATTAGGTTCCTATTTTTGACAAATTATCTTTGATCATTGATAGTGCCATTTAAATTGTCTTGAATCACCTGTTGATACTACTTCTGATGTTACTAAACAAATTTATGGTGATTTCAGACAATTCCCCAGGTTCTTGACTTACAAAAAATGAATTTTGGGAGCTGAACCTTCGTTACAATCTCAATTCTTCACTCTTTCGTCAAAATCAACTTCGTATTCGGTCTTCTCGCCCTAAAAAACATGGAAAACGATACCTCACAAGCTAATGTTCACTAACACCTCATACAAATCCTCGAAAACCTCTCTTTTTACACCTATAACACCCCTGGATGTATCCCAATATTTTAGACCCATATTTTTAAGGTAAATTTAAGGCTGAAACTTTGTTAGAACCTCATCTCTTCGAGAATTTTTTAGACCGAAAATAAAGGTAGATATGGATGATACGGCGTACGGACATTGTTTATACATCCTACATAGTGTGATCGGACCGACAGATCGGACTGAATGGCTGGCTTTAACTGTGGCCTTCTGCCGCAAAAAGTCCTGTCCTCAGTATTTTTGTGTTGAGAGATCGATTCCTGATATTGGGGCACTAGTTTCACTTTGGGTACTTCCAAGTCAATTTCAAGTAGGGGAAGGCTGAATATGAAGGCATTTGTAGCACATGTAGCAGAGGATTCGCCATCATCTACTCCCGATTAAGGACAAATTACAGCCAGCTCTTGGTCTACTGTGAGTTACTAACCAGCACTTCTCTGATGCGTTTTGTCATCTTCTTCATTTGCCGGAATTCATCTTCATCATTTTCGTCTTCGATGGCTTCGGTCTCTTTCTTGAGCCCCTCTATAATTTCCAGGAGATCCCCATCACGCTTTTTGCGGCTGAAAAGACAGGAAGAAAATACAACTATTAGTACATACTGCTACTGATGGCTCAATCACGTAATTATCAATTAGGTACTGAATTATTGTGCCCTCCCGTCAGATCAGAACACCGCAGAACAACGGTCACCAAATCCAAGACCGCGACGGGAAGTATGAGTAAAGCGGTGATGGCATCAAAACAGTAAATTCTGGATGATTCAGGAATCATAGAATGGATTGAGTTAACAGGCAACCTGGTGAATCCTCACGACCGCCTTCCACCCAGCTTCTAACAGTGCGGTTGAGCATTGGCATCGAAATCTGAAAACAGCGATCAAGTGCCCAATCAAACATCAAGTGCTGCAGAGCATTGGGTTGACGTTCTACAGGTCACCAAGCTGAGTCTCCGCGTGGCAGTGAACGAGAATCTGCTAGGGTCCACAGGTGAAACCGTTCACGGAACATCTCTCAAACTTCCCAGTCAGTTCTTGAAAACCCTTCCCCAGCCGCCTGAAGACCCAAAAATCTAGTCGGACGTTTGGTACGCCATTTTGATCAACTGCGGCCAGGTGATGCTGCCACAAATGGCACCATTCACAAGTTTGTTCACAAGGATCTGAATTCTTGCTCCTATATATTTGTGCAGCACTACGCAAGTCAAACCTTATATGATGGCCTTTACCCTGCCATGTGGCGGAAGGAGAGAATTTTCCATCTGTACATCTGACTTAAAACTCCGAGTACCTACCCAAGTACCTACCTAACTACTGAAAGAGGGCTTTCGGTTGGGGGCTGCAAAAGTCAGTAGCGCTCCTACCGGAAAACCCGACAAGCGCTTTTTATTTTTATGATTTGTTTTTTCAAGTGCATACCTTTATTTTGCATTAACTTCGATTTTAGCCTCTTGTAAATATACCAAGTGTTGGAAAATAGTAACCAGCTACCTGCTTGTGCAGCGCTAATCATTTGCTAAGGTCCTTCGTTGAATGCATAGCCTATGGGTGATAGGCTGATGTTTGAGAAGTTGAATATAGCCAATTTCAACTGAACTATCCACGCCTTACGTCACATACATCAAGAGGAAGAACACAGCTGTAAGCAGGCTGACAACCCCGTTCTCCTCGTCCGAGCCGCCAACGGTAGCTGAGAGAGCTACACGAGGTTGCCTACACTTCTTTGTAAGTTTAAAAAAAAATCATTTGAAAAAATTTACTTGTAAAAGAACGCATTAAAAATTTTTAAATAATTCATCAACACCTTTTAGCGAATTTTCGAAGAAAAGGAAGCTATTGTTCTCGGTCCAAAATTTTTAAAACTCGAATTTCCGAAAGATTTTTATACCAAAATCCGTTTCAGACCATCCTGAATTCCCTGCCGAAAGACACCAAAAATTATATGTATATATATATATATATTTATATATATATTTATATATATATTTATATATTTATATATATATTTATATATGTATGTGTCATTCCAGACGATAACTCTCGAAAGAATTGAGATAAAAAGTTCAAATTTGCACGAAAAATCTGTCTTGGCAATCGACAGGCTAAGTTCGAAGATGGGCAGAATCGGGTCACCCTAAGGGGGAGTTTTGGGGAGTTTTAGGGGGGGGAAATTACCCATAAATTCCCAAAATGAAAAAGTCTGACAAGTGACACCTCATTTTAAAGGTTTTTGTACGCTGAACACGATGGTGAAATCAGAATTGCGATATCTCATTCCATTCTCAAACTGGAGCACTTTGAAGATGAAGGAACGTGGTTATTTCTTGAGATGTTCTTCCTGGTTCGTCTGCTCTAATCTGATAACGGAATGGGATATCGCAATTCTGACTTCACCATCGTGTTCAGCGTTGGAAAATCTACAAACCGAGGTGTTACTCGGCAAAAAATGGAACAAAAAATTTGTTACGTACCCAATACCTACTCTTCTGGTATTCAAAACATTTTTATTTCCCCCTCCCTCTCCTTCCACCCCAAATTTTACTTTGCGTAAAACTACTCCTGTTTTAATTTTGTATGGTATCAAGTTGGGAAAACATTGGCCGAAAAATAATTTTCAGAAAATTTTAGGCGGAGGAGGAAGATGCCGAAAACTTCGAAAATTCGCTCTTATAGCCATGCTGCATGACTGTGGTTTTTTGAAACTAAAATGTTTCTTTAATCTGTCAAATCACCCTGAAAAGCGAACAATTAAAAAAAATTTTAAAAACTGATTCAAAAAAACTGTATAAATTAAATAGTAAAATAATAGGTAATAATTTTATTAATAAATAAAAAAATTACCTATGAAAAATAAGTAAAAAATAACAATAATGCAAACAATAATTTTTACGCTAAACAAACGTAATTGATTCAAATAAGATAAAACAATAATTTTTGATGTCAGCGCCAAATTTTAATTAAAATGTATAAAAGTCCAAAAACCAATGGTTACAAGCCGACTTCAAAATTTTTATTGTATTGGCTTTGAATGAATTTATTACGTTTGTTCAGCATAAAAATTATGTTTTTAAAGTTTTTTTTAGCCAATTATTTGGGTGGTTATGGGCGTTAATGAAAACACCTCTGTACATGTGCGAACGAAATTAAATAACATGTAATTAACTGAATAAGGAACCTAGGTACGCTGAGTCGCTTACTTTCCAACAATATCTTCAAGGTTGGCAATATTGGAGTTGATATGATTTTTGATGAGGCCGAGTTCTTTGAGCTCTCGCAGGAGTCCATTTGCGAGTTGGAGGTTGGTGATCTGCGATTCAGCCGGTATGTCCACCAGATCTGAACAAAAAATAATGTTCAAGAAGTACCTGTGCATCTGAGCAAATCATTTGAACAAGGGTGGATTTAAGGGAAAAAATGAATTTTGTCCAATCACAAATAAATTAATTACTTCCAACTTCTTTTTCACTCTGTTGCAAATTCCCATTTTTTTGGGCCAAATTCTGTCCAAGAATGGAAATTAACACATACTAATCACACAATGTCGGAAAGTCAAGGCAAAAAACGAGCGTGAAATCCGAATTTCTGAGTTCCCATTGGAAATTACGTAACAGATGAGCTGCCGAGTAGTTCAACTCAAATGCTGCTTGGAGCGCTAGTGCATCACTTTAAACGATGTACAGAACCACAGTGGATGGATGGATGGAACCGCAAATTTAAACGCGTCCGCAAAATCAAACTGAGGGGAAAGATTACTGCAAAGATCTTAAAGGCTGCCACGAAGGTTTGCCATTTCTAATGTTGGGTTGTTGGCAGCGCTGAGTACCTTCCCCTCTGAGGTTTCGCTCCACCTCCTTGGGCCAACAGCCAATCAGATGTAAATAGACCTGATACGTAATTATTTGTTTCCCCATTTTTTCTTTTAACCACTCTAATTAAAAAAATAACGCTTATTTTTCAAACAGGGCTTCAAACTACAATTTTTCCAAGACTTCTGCTAATTTTTTTTCAATACAAATTTTTTACAAAAATTCCCCATTGGGATCAAGAATGTATGAATACTTAAAGGGTCTGTAATAAGTTGTTAGGTGACGGTATTGCAGGTAACACCTCGGAACAGCAAGCTGACTTCACCAAGGAAAAATCCTGCTTGGAGAGTTAAGCTAGGTTCACATGAGGCGGCAATTTGGTACGGCAATCCGGAACGGCAACTCGTTATGCAATGCTACTGGTCATCGCAAAATGGATTACAGCAACGCAACACATGGATACTACATCAAGATCTCCAGATATTTTCCGCTGCCCAAACGTTGCTGGATCTGCACAGAGGTTACTGGGTACATCTTTCCCGTCTGTTTGTTTGCACAATATTAGAATGCGACATTGTTGGTTTTCGTTTTCTTCTGGTTCATTAGGGCTTTTTTATGCCTATTTTTTTGTTATGGAAGAGTGCAAAAAGGAATTTCTAATCATTGTGGTCCACTCTACACCTGAGATTTGGGACACCCAGCAGTTTGCCGGATTCCAGCTCTGTACTGCCATGTGAACATCTCTGCGGCAAAATTCTGACAAACAGGTTACCGTACCGGATTGCCGTACCGGATTTCCGCCCAATGCGAACATAGCTTTAGCCACCTCAAGACGAAATAATGTCCGAAAAGCTCACAGTTAAAAAACGTGTTTGTTGATCCTGAAAATGCGACTAACTTGGTACTTTGCCCCTGGGCTGCTATGGAGAGGGTTAGAGTGGAGTGTACTGATCGATCTCAACCGCAGCATCTATCAGTAAGCAGTCAAGCATGTTCCAGCCGAGACGGGTTTTCGGACAAAAACTGTGTTCCAACCACACCGAACGTTGAAACTCCAGTTAGGCTTTATCTGTAAACTGTTCCAACTGCGTCAGATGCGGGAATTGAGTTCTCTGAATTTTGAAACTTTCTGCACCCCATTAGGGATGGGTTTTAGAGCTAGAACTGAAGATAACACACAAGAACACACAACTTAACAATACCTCCCCACAAGACAAAAACTTTGGAGGGGTCGATTCAAGTTAGTGGGGCGAGACTGTGGGCTGAACTGCCTCAAGATGTAACGGCTTCGTCAACTTTGGGGGCATTTAGAGCAGGAATTGTAAAATTCATGAAACTGCAATAGAATCACTTCTAATTCATGCTTTCTTCTTCTTTCTCTCCTTTCTCTACCCTCCTTTCTTTCACTTTCCTTCCATCTACATTTTGTTTGTTTTATAAAAACCTTAGGTAGTATTAATCAGCCTAATCCAGTACAACTGTGTTTTATATTATGTACATATAAGGACTAAAGCTAGGTTCATATGGAGACGCAATTCCGGACGGCAATCCGGCACGGCAACGCGTTTGCCGGAATTTTTGCCGCAGAGGCGTTCACATGGCAGCCGAATCATAACAAAACACAATCGCAAAAAACAAACAATTGCTCGAACTCGAAACCGCAAAATCAACCACATAAATATGTCGAATTTCAACAATATGGCTGAACAACCAAACAAGAGAGGTGTGCGCAGTAACCTCTGTGCAGATACCAACGGATCTGACAGCGGAAAATAACTGGAGATTTTGATATAGTATCCAAGGCACTGCGTTGCAATAATCCATTTTGCGTTGGCCAATAGAATTGCAGAACGCATAGCCATGCCGGACTGCCGTCCGGAATTGCGTCTCCATGTGAACCTAGCTTAAGTCCTTACTTGTACTCGCAATTAATAAACAAATAAAAAAATAAATACAGAATAACCCCGCTGGAACCTTCCCAAAATCTCATTTCCCTCCAACCGTCACGCTAAACGGACCTTTCGTCTATGTGGTACCAACTCAGCAATTTTTCGGCCCTCACATCATCACCAATCAAAATCAAACTGGAACAGTTCTAAAACTCATCTCCACCCTTCAGAAAAACATAGGTTCTGGTTTTGGAACTTATTAAAACCAGTTCTGGTGGCTGGAACATACCTATAATTATTCATTTACCTATTTTTAACAGTTTTTTTCTTTCAATGCTTTTCTATGATATAAGTTTTGCGGGGACATTAAAAAAAGAACCGCGAACCCTCATGAGGTTGTAACCGTTCATGGCCCTCTCATTCATATAGGTACAACAGAAAGAGATTTTAACCGTAATAGCATCGCCAAGTCGAATTGGACATTTTCCAAACCAATTTGGACATTTTCCGAACCATGTACTGTTTGCAAAATTACATAGTTGGCGAACATGATATGTAACATTCTCTCTGTACACTTTCTGTGGATAATAATATATAATCTATTTAATATCTGTCAATTAGGAATACCCACGCTTTTTTTTAAATTCGAAAGTAGTCGCTGAGATGAGATGGTACATGTTTTTCATTTGGACGAGACAGACGCAGTTAATTAACTTTTATTATTATTTAATTTTTTTCAATAACATAAAAAGCAAATTTGGAAAAAATCAGCAATTCCAGAACCAAGGGGATTTTTCTATTGTTCTCTCAATGCAGTTATTCTTATACTAGTTAAATAAAAAATGTATTTAACTGAACAAGATGCAAAATGAGAGAAGAGAGAGAGAGAGAGAAAGATTGATATTTCCGACAGAGAAAAAATACAGCGTTGAATACTGTAATATGATTGAAGTAAAATAATAAGAAGTGTTTGGTGTCCAATTACACTTTTGGAAAATGGTGAATTCGGTTTGGAAAACGCCCAGTTTGGTTTGGAAAATGTACGATTCGACTTGGAAATGCTTCAATAGATAAAACTGCCTACCAGGCACAGAGAAGCTCTCCAGAACGGTTTGAATCTGTCCGATGAGGACTTCCCTCCATCCGGTCAGAGAGCTGATGTCGTTTGGCTCTGAAGCGCGGATGCCCAAGCCCTCCGTCTTCATGAGCTGTTCGTAGGCCTCCAGAAGTTTCTCGCTAACCTCTTTGGCCAGCTGCATCCAGTCGACTTCCGACCTCTCAGTATTCCTAAACAATTAAATAATATACTGTAAAAACAGCAACAAATCACGGAACAACCCGATATATTCTCTATTCACAAACCAAAACTCAACAACAACTTTTCATCATTCAACAAAAACGGTAACCAACCACATGATTGTGAGGGTTTACCACACTACCCCTCTTCTTTTTTTAATGGCCCGCCCACGGGCCTTACGTCCGCTTTTGCCAGTCTGTTGGAGTGAAGAAGTCTTTTCTTCCTTCCCATCTTCACCTGGAACAGGAAATCACTTTTCTTCTGCGTCACGACCCACGGTCCCGTCCACTGTGGCTGAAGTTTCGGGCACTTGCCTCGTTCTCGCTTTGGATCGTGCACCCATACCCAGTCTCCCTCTTTAAATGGGGGTTGTTTCGCTCGGCGATCAAAACCTTCCTTTTGTCCTCTCATTTTCACCCCCGCATTGTGTTGGGCGAAATCGCGCACGTTTGCAAGATGGGTACGGAGCTGGAGGGCATAAGAGGCCGATAGTGCCGGAGGATAGTGAGCACTTCCTCCATGAGCTTTGCTTCGAAGTTCCGACCCTGGTCCGTGTGGATTTCCCATGGTATTCCATTACGACTGAAAACATGCTCTAGTAGCGCAGATGCCACCGTGTGCGCCTCCTGGTTGGGCAACGCTATGGCTTCAGGCCATTTGGTGAAGTAATCCACCAAACTCAACAACAACAACTCAACAACAACTTTTCATCATTCAACAAAAACGGTAACCAACCACATGATTGTGTGGGTTTACCACACTACCTAATGAAGTACCAATTATTTAGTTCATCTTCTGCAGATTGTATATAGTAGACAGAACCAATGGATTTTTCTGAATTCCCAAGAAAGTGAAACAGTATATTATGTAGATCCTAGAAGTTTTTGCAGCGAATAATTAATTTCTTCATCAAAACATCAATTATGTTAAAACCGCGATGCTAACACCGGGCTCAATTTTGGGTCCTCTGGCTTTTTTGATTTTTGTGAATGATGTTGAGCGTATTTCCCCCACCAGACACTTCGTCCGATACGCTGATGATACCACGGCTCTTGTGAAACGCCCTACAGAAGACGATCCGAGACTGCGAAGAGATGGAAAAAAAGAACAGCTGATTGGATGAACTGTAATAAATTATAGCTTTGTTCCAGCCAGTCAATGGGGTTGAACCGTGGTTGAACCGAGCACACGCAGTAGTGATTTACTCGTCAACCGCTGTTCCAGCCAACAAACCGAGTGTGACTCTGGTTGACAACCGCTGTTCTAGCCCACCAGCACGGTTCAGTCAGGTTGAACCGCGGTTCGACCACTCTCTTGCGTGGGGTTCAGGGCGGTTGGTTGGCAGTTGCTATAACAATCTAATTTCGCTGTCTGTCTCTGAATTTTTGTGTGTGGGTTGGATCGATGGATTTGTTATTGCTGTTGATGGATGATGTTGACATTGAATTTGATGATTGGGCAGAAACTTTGATTGATGAGGGCGATTGTGACTTGGAAATGTGGCTAGCAGAAGAACAAAGGTGTCATCCAAAAAACCAAAATTACTTTGATGTGTGGCCAAATACATATAACGGAACTGAATTTCGGGAGCATTTCAGAGTCAGCCGAGCAACATCAGAATGCCTCGCAGTTAAATTCGAGGCCAGCCAATTTTACAAGAACTTGTTAGTGTGTACTGTAGGGTTTCAAACAAAATGTTAAATTCACATGAGAAGGTGGGGGTCAACCAGGATTGACAGAAGGCGTTCCAGCAGAACCTTAACCAGTTGGAACCACCGTTCGAACCCTAATCAAGAAGACAGTGGACCGCGGTTCGAACACTCTTTTTAGCTGGAACAAACCTTATGTATAAATCGTAACAAGACAGCCAAAATTGATGTCACCCTTCGCCATGCGGACCTCAGTCGGAATGAGTCAAGTTCCTGGGACTTGTTCTGGATTCCGCACTAACATGGAGTGACCATTGCGACGATTTATCCAAAAAACTAAGTGTTGGCGCCTATTTATTGAGGAGCCTTCGGGATAGTGTGTCCTAAGACATATTAATTTATTGCTATTACGGTTGTTTTCATTCCAACTTATCCTATGCCATTTTAGCCTGGGGTCACTGCCCATCGAGTAGCAGTTTTTGGGCTGCAGAGAGGCTGTATGCGTATAACTGCCAGGACGGGCTTCAGAGATGATTGTAGGAACTCCTTTGTTACTTGGGGTACACTCATTCTTCCTTGCATCTACATCAGAGAATGTTTATGCACATGGCAATAAGCAAAACTGACTAAAAATTAACAAATTCCATGATCATTTTACTACAGGCAATAATAATAAGAATAATATGTACCTACTCACCCAAAACAGGATCAAACGATCCGATAATGCCCACAGCTATTGGGCTAAAAAGTTATATAATACAATTCCAAGAAATGTCTCCAACAAAATTCATCAACATTATCACTAATGCATTGAAAAAGAAGCATTTTATTCAATCGAAGAATTTCTGAATTTCAGCTTTGAAAATCTGACTGCTGAAATGTATACTAAAGAGCTGAAATGGTAAATAATAGAACGACTCAATTTACTACCGTGTCATGTCAGACAGATGAAATTCAGTTATAGGAAATTCGAATGCCGAGGAATTATTTACATGTCTTACCTACAAGTGCTTCAATAGTGTTAAGTAAATTGTAGCGCAGAGGAAATTTTATACCCAGTACTCTTGCTCTTATGGTAGGTAAATGCTTAATATGCATTAATTAAGCTTCCAATGCATAACCTAACGACTGCTATGTACTTAATTGTATCTAAAGCATGAAATAAAATATCTGTTTAATTAAAGCTCAACCTACCTTGTGAAACTCATCGCAGCCGAAGATCGGTGAACTTGTTGACGTAGCCTATGCTTTACTATGTTTCAATCTCCACAAGGAACCGATTTCAAGTATTTCAAATAATTTCGACTGACGACATGATGACAATGAAGACTAAAATCAAAATCAATCAAAATCCCAAGTAAGCAGAAACCCAGCCAGCATCCTTATCAAACTATCAGTTTCTCTGAATCCCGCCAAAGTAGCCATGGATCCTATTTTGCCAGACGAGTGTATAGGATCCATAAATATTCTTCTGCATTGTCCATCTAATTTGCCTAGACATTGATGGGTTGGGTATTGCGTTGTTGCTGTTAGAGTGAATGTAGCATGGGAATGTTGGAGTTAGTGAAGTTTCTAGAACTTGTTATAGGCACGGTGGTTGTTAGACTACGCGCGTTTTTAAATTCATTCATTTATTTATTTCTCATTTACATGGGAACTTTTTTCCCTCGCGGTGTACAAAATATTATGGTATGCTAAAAAATATACTAAGCACTCAAATAAACAAAATTTTATATTTAAAAAAAAGCTGATGTGGAGTAATTGTGTTGGATAAAAATTATTTAAACAATAAAATTGATTGATGTTAATAGTTATGAAGTCGTTAATTATTTGAAAATGGAGACGGTTAATTATCTTGAATATCAGAGGCTTGTAAAAGTAGTCAAGTTCTTACGTCTGGCTTAGGAATGGATTAATATTGTTCATCTGGAGTCTAGTTGTTCTGTACATAATTTGAGCGATAATCGGTGCTGTAATAATTTATTTTCTGTTCTTTATGTGAATCTTCAGCCGTACCATGCGCTTTGATTTAAAGGCAACTCGTTTATTTGTTGTTCTCGAACACGGGGTAAAAATGAGAGAACCACCACCATCATCACATGGATCATCATTGACTTATGGATATTATTCAGAAAACTTGTTGAGCACTTGTTGGTTGTTGAGCTTTCTTTGATTTGAAATTGATAATATTACTAGAATTTAATTTGAGATCGGGAATTTTTATCTTAGATCCCTGGTATTTCCAATTAGTTACGAATATTTACAGTTTACTTCATTCTGATGGGTTAAGACACAAAACGAGGCCAAAAGTGTCTGCGGTTCATTGTGCGTTTCTGTGATCAAACTGTTGGGTAAGTTGAAAAAATAAATAAATAACAATAATAATAAATCAATAGACAGTTTTGGTATTTTAGCTGTTTCTGTCGCTGATTATTAACCATTTGTATTAACATCTCAACTCTCAGGATACTAGCAAACCAGTCTGCACATTATTGGTATTAATTATACCTATCTATTCAGTACCTAATATTAATGACCTATCTGTTGAGCATTTAGTACCTGGTCTGAAAATACTCTAGCCTCCTAAATCAATCAACTATTCACTGTGGTAGAAAAATCAAACTTTGAATTTGAAGCAAACCTAAGATACTTCAATCAGATATTCTGAAGTATTAAAACGATTGAAGAGATTTAAAGCTGTTGTCTGCTTTCCTACAATTTTTTTCGAACGGCGGCCCCAACAAGTTCTTATTGAACTTGGCTATGCGTGTACCAACTTACCTACCCATTTGTTGTGCATCACCATTTGATCCTTTTTACTTCCTCTGTGTATCAATTCCACAGACGTTCCCGAAATGGCAAACAAACACGTCGTTTCATACCTTAAAGAAGTAAGTGCCTATATCTTTGACGTCCAACAACTTACGACAGGCTTATTAGCTGGCCATACTTCAAATGGGGTCGTCAGTTTCGTCGTCAATTTTTTAAAAAATTGTATTTACATGATTTTCAAGGTCTCAAAAACTCAGCGAGAAGTTGATACTCAGTTGAAGAGGATCGACGATTTGAGGAAACGGCTTCGTTCCAGGACTGAGCTCACAGAAGAAGAGAGGTTCGTTACTCTCATCCCTTAACTATTTTTAAACTATCTCTAGGTGAAGTAAAATAGGTTTTCTTCCGAAAATTTGAGAGCAGATACGCTCCAGGTAAACTCGCATAGGACGCTTTCCCCATCGGTTTAGATCAGATTAGTTTAAATTATTCGGCACAAATAAAAACCATAACGTACCTACATACTTCAAGAAAATACGTACCCACGAAAATATGAGATCTCAATGGTCTTGTTTTTTTCCTTGGAGTCATTCGTCAGATCGGTACTTAGTTAAAGAATACGTGGATTACATAAATCTGTGTGATGCATGTCGATACGTGAACAATTTAAAATCGTAGAACCGGGCAAAAAATAAAAGTTCCAGTCATGCAACATTGCTGAAAGAACGAATTTTCAGAGAAATATTTTGGGTAACCATTCCACATTTCTTAAAATTATATAATTTTTTCGAGATTTTAGCCATTTTAACAGATTTTTGACCCCCCAGAAATCCAATTTGACCCCTGTTCTGTATGAAAAACAACTGAAATGGTATTTTTGTGTCTACTCCCCCTTCCATACCGGTTTCAGTGATTTTATGTATCAGTTGTTCGCGATTTTAGCCGTTTTTACCGATTTTGCCCCCTAAAAATTCAAATTTGACCCCCTTCGAATTTCTTGAAAATATCAACATTCAGGCGAAATCTGGAATTTTTATCATGTGCCAACCCAGGGTCATACCTATATCGTCTGGAGTGACACATGAATAAATAACACATTTTTTTTAAATCTAGGGATGAATTCAGGATGCCCTGAAAAGGATTTGCCTATTTAAAAAAAAAAAATTCAAAAATTCATGTTCTGAAAATTTGACCCCATTGCAATGAAGATTTTCTTCGAAAATTGGCTAAAAATAAAGAACAATCTTTAAAAAAATGATAATGATATTATAATAGGAGGTACATACAATTTCCAGATTAAATATTTGTGGATCGACGAATTTTTTAAAACTAGAAATGGTTGATTTAAAAAAAAACCAGTCATGCAGCATGACTTAATGAGCGAATTTTCAAAGAAATATTCGAATTAATGGCTATGGTTTTGAATAAAGGAAAACTTCGGTCTAAAATTTGGTTTTCTATGTATATTCTCTTCGTATTTATTTTAATTTGTACGTTTTGTCCATCCTGATTCTACCGTTTGTTTATTACGTAATTGTACTAAGTGCTTATTTATTTGATCGCTGTGGGTAAATTCAAGGAGTTGTACTAATCGTTTGCCTCCCCCTTTTTTGCTTCGAACTCTCGTCTTCAATTAATACTTCTCACATATTTCAATCTGACCACTCTAAGGGGGTGGGGGGGGGGGGGGGGTAAGAGTTTAAAGATTATCCTAGTTTTGGGTAATTTTTGCGCACTTTAAATGCTCTAATTTAAGAACGGATTTAGATATCTAAAATCCGATTTCACTATCGTGTTCAGCGTGCAAAAACCTTTAAAATGAGGGGTCACTTGTTAGAAAATAACATTTTGGGGATTTTTGGGTAATTTTTGCGCACTTTAAATGCTCTAATTTGAGAACGGATCAAGATATCTAAAATCCGATTCCACCATCGTGTTCAGCGTGCAAAAACCTTTAAAATGAGGGGTCACTTGTTGGAAAATAACATTTTGGGGATTTTTGGGTAATTTTTGCGCACTTTAAATGCTCTAATTTGAGAACGGATCAAGATATCTAAAATCCGATTCCACCATCGTGTTCAGCGTGCAAAAACCTTTAAAATGAGGGGTCACTTGTTAGAAAATAACATTTTGGGGATTTTTGGGTAATTATTGCGCACTTTAAATGCTCTAATTTGAGAACGGATCAAGATATCTAAAATCCGATTCCACCATCGTGTTCAGCGTGCAAAAACCTTTAAAATGAGGGGTCACTTGTTGGAAAATAACATTTTGGGGATTTTTGGGTAATTTTTGCGCACTTTAAATGCGCCAAAACCCTCCTTAGAGTAGGCCAATTTCGCCCATCTTCGAACTTAGCCTTTCGATTGCCAAGATAGATTTTTTGTGCAAATTTGAGCTGTTTATCTCAATTCTATCGAGAGTTATCGTCTGGAGTGACACATATATAAATAAATATATATATATATATACATATAAAAAAGTGTTAAATTTCAGGAATCGTTTTAGAATGGTCTGAAACGGATTTCTATGAAGAAAATTTCCAAAAATTTATATTATTTAAATTTCGAAGCCATTGCAATAGCTTCATTTTCTTTGAAAATTCGCTAAAAGTAGTAGTGCTCTAGCGTTTCTGCTGTGCTCCTTCCATATAATTCCGTGTGCACCTTGGGTAGTATAGTTTTAGACCCATGCGCTGTTCTAGTATTTGGTGCGATACCCTAGTCTTGAAAACACGTACACAAGAGTAAGAAAAAAACTTGAAACTCATTATAGAGTGAGCTGGTACGATATCTCCCCATACAATAACAACGTTATTTCGTAAGAGAATAGAGAGTTTTTGCAACACACTAACGACGAAACGAAAGCAGTGCTGGGCATGCGCACTTAAGACACCAAAAAGTTTGACGAACCGTGACGACGAAAAATACCGGGATCTCACGGTGTCAGCTTTCGTCGTTTTGAGATGACGAAACGTAATTTAACCTTACATCTGTATAACACTACCCACCTTCTTCTGTTTTCCTTGGAAAATAAAAATGTCGAGCATCGTATTCACAGCTGCTTCTTCGCGTCTTTCTATGTTAATGCAGACGACGCCATTTGTGGACATAGATTTGTATTAACTACGGAGTAAAATGGATGAAAGTGAGGTTAACATAACGTTAGCGTGACTTCACCAGCCGGTAGATGCCAAAGCTGAACGAAAACTGAACCGAAAAAGGTTAGCATCTGACTTCGGCCGCCCTATCCGCCATTTCCGTTTCGGTGTCGTTTTCCATTTCGTTTCGGTGCGAGGGTGTTGCAAAAACTCTCTAATAGACCATTAATCTTCAGGAAACCTCTATGTATTTTGAAAATATAAAAAAATTTCTTAGCCTGTTAAGAAGAGTGGATATTTATGTTGCTTAGAAGTCAAATTATTATAAAAAATATTCATAAGTAGTACAATTATTATTCGTAAATTCTAATGGTCAGCATTTACAATCCAGATTTTGTTTTCAATTGTATTAATGCATTTTAACATTTTTGGTGCACTTGTCAGAGTGACGTGGTATAAGACCAGCGACCCTTTACTCTTACGTAGAATCACTGAACGCAGAGTTCCCGTCTTTTGTTGTTTCGTCACTACACCTATTTAATTAAATTCACCATTTACAAGTTATAATGTTACTAAGATTATTGTACGTTTTTTTGTAGGTCCCTACCTACTGTAATTGCAATTTGTCATCAATAGTAATTATACCAGTTCATCTCATAGGGACGTTGGGTGCGAAAGAAAAACAAAAATATGTATGGAATAATTCCATACTCAATAATTATTATGGAATAAATATTTTAAACACATCGAAAATCGCGTTTTAAATCACTTTTTTGTTAAAGTCCTTGCGATAAACATAAAATTGTGTCAAATCTTATGAAAATCTGAGCAACATCTTATGTCATATATTTTAAATAGTTATATTATTTTGCTAATAATGTTATTAGAATTTGTTCGTTGTGGTGCAGCCCCTAGACTTGTCTTAATTCATTGAATCTGTTGGTCCCTCACGGACCTTATGGATACTACAAGAACGGGTGGGAAAAAGATGAGAAAAATGAATTTTTAAGAGCTGATTGGTTGGATTTGTGAACGGGAAAATCACATATTCACTAATCCCTAATGAGTGGAGGGTAATCACCCTACGGAGTGGACAGGTTAAATACCTTGATGATGTGAGAACAGAATATTATTGGGGTACTCTTTCTCGTTTTAAGAGTGAAATTTTGTTTGAAACTTTTTTGCAGTGATTTATTGGAAACTGAACTTGAAGACATCAAGAAAGGAGTACTTGAGAACGAAGCGAAATTGAAAAATTACTATGGGGAAAATAGGAAGAGCTTCATGTTTGCAGTCATGCTTATGTTCCTCAGTTTTCTTTTTTATGGCGTTTATCTGATGATTTATGGTCACAAAAAATGAAATATATTTTGGTTTTTACATCATGTTGTTCTTCTTTTCATATCATGCAATCCCGATGAGAAAAGAAACAAAATCTCTATTAAAAACTCTCAAAAACTATTTTTGTTGTGGTTATTGATTCTTTCCGTAGGTTCATTAATTTTGCGACACCTACATGTTTGGACCGCCAGCATGGGTTTTAATAATAAAATGTACGTACGTTTAGGTACAATTACTCATATAAAATGGGTACATACCCATATGTTGCGTTCTGTTAGTTGATTAGTTCAGTGGGTAGGTAGTTGCAGTCAAACGCAAAAGAATAGGTTCCCAAGATATTAGAATTTTTGAGTTCTTTTAGGTACATACACACACATATATTTAAAATTTATACAAGACTGTCAAGCCATAATATCTAGGTTCACTGTTGGGCAGTGAGTACTTCTCCTTCATTGAAACAACGGGATTTCGTATTGTGTTTAGCGTATTCTAAAATTGTAAATAGCTTTAAGCTATTTATACCGATAAATGTGAAAAACCGTGGCAGCCCCCCCCCCCCCCCCCCCCCCCGTAAATAGTGAGAAGTGAGCGCTAAGGAACCTGGTGAAGGGCGATTCGGATGAAAAATCGAATGTCATTCATCCGTAGTATTTGAATGCAAGATTTCAGGAATTTGATAGAATCATTCGATTCAAAGAGACATCTAGCGGTATGTTTGTCGAACTGAATATTTTGAATACTAAACTTGATGCATTCAAATACTTTTTTTTATCTCATTTCCCGGATGGAATATGAAGAACGGGCAAACAGTAGTTGGACCTCAGAGTAATCTGTTGGGAAAGATGTGGGGTGGGGGACTTTAAAGCGGCATTCCAGGGAAATATGTATTAGGTGTTCAGATCTCAATGAACAGGGACAGTGGTTATTGCAATGGTAGGAAAATTGTTGATTTCATTTATTTGCAGAACGGCATCAATGCGAATATACATGGTTTCATTTATTTACAGAATGGCACCGATGCCTATATATTATTTATAATACATAGTTTAGTTAATTGTAAATAATTCATAGTTCGAATGACTTGGATTAAAATATTTTTTCAATTCGAATGAAAATTACAGTGCTTCATACCGCTAGGAGTGCAACTGTCGACAATCGGAATGTGGTATCATACGAGCGTTTTTTCATTTAAACGGCATATATTTGTTTATTTGACGTCTATTTTTTACGTCGTTTATCTGGTGCTTTAGGTTAGATCTGTGGTGTCTCAAGTGTAAGTTTAAAAAACGGGATCATGTCTGGTGACGCTGGGAAAGGGAGAGGGCCGGTGAAGTCTCTGAACTGGCATAATGTGGAACTATGTTTTGGGAGTTCAGAAAACTAAAGGCTACACGTGGCCTTTGCTGAACCGAATGCAAAATCATTCAAATGGTCATTCGATTATAAAATTCATTCGGAATCTCCAATCACTAAAGCAACCTACTGAATGTCAACAACACCTACACCTTTATAGACGCGCCATCTTGGATGCGATCGCAGCGCAGCCAACGGTAATCGAAATGGCGAACCACAAAAATGTGTTAAACATAGTGCCCCACTGTTACAATAAAAGAAAGAGGAAGAAAAGCTGGACGCAATGCATCCAATGGGTAGTTTTCAGCTGTGGCGTACCTCCCTCAAAAGTGTTGCAGTTCGTGCCTGTAGCAGGGAACTTGATAATAGACCATATTTCACCATACTGACTGTTACACTGTAATTAAAAGGAAACACCTGACGGACTGGAAACAAGAATATTAATAATCATAATGTTGCCGGTTCCCGGGCAAGAGCCATTATCCAGGATCCTCTCAAGCCACCCTGGTTCTCGCAACACCTTCACTTACCCAACAGGACGATCTCCACAATAAATAGAATGCATAGAATGCTTATAGGGCACAAAAGAGCAAAATATTTTGTGTTCCTAATAGAAAAAATTGACTCCCTCCCCCATTTGTGATAAATGCTACAGAAAATCTAGGACTCACATTCTAATTACATGTTCGCATTCTACAACCATGGCAGTGTACCTGAGTTTCTCTCCCCTGAAGTGCCAAATCTAAATCCTGATCTGATTACGTCTTTCCTTGAAAAATGCCTTGGGAAACATGGAGACAGCCAAAGAGCTAGCAGACATGCTGTACCTC
Source organism: Leptopterna dolabrata (assembly GCA_954871275.1). Lineage (NCBI taxonomy): Eukaryota > Metazoa > Arthropoda > Insecta > Hemiptera > Miridae > Leptopterna > Leptopterna dolabrata. The sequence continues at coordinate 7,835,583 of OX940986.1, read as the reverse complement.
CTGGAACTAAGGTTCTGATTCGACTGCCGAAACGAACTCTCATTTACCTTCAGACGTCAAATTCATTATGATTCTTACCTACTTTCTTCAATCATTCCCTACACTTTGCCCAAGGGTTGTAGCTCGAGCCAGAGGGGGTGCATATATTCACCAGAGCTGCTACGCGAAAACTTGGAACAAACTTCCGGAACAATCCCTACCATCGCCCACACTCGGTAGTTGTTTTGTCAATGAGTTCTTTCAGCTAATACCTATCCAGTTCACACTAGTTACCTATAATACAGGGTTCACCTAGCTCTCTTTAGTGCATTTGAACGATTTTCAAGACTCATTCTACGTCTTCTACCCCTATTTTACACCGGTTTCTATTGATTCTTAAACAGTCCCCTCCCTCCCCCCCCCCGTCACTTTAGAGGGATATCAGGAATCAGGACGTAGCCGAAGAACAAATTCTAACTTGACGAATCTCTTCTCCCCTGTGAGAGGTAGGCCTCAAGGTTGTTCTCTGAAGACACGGAAACGTCCTGGAACGTGTTATTTCACAGATTACCTGTTCCTGTAATTTATCTATAACAAAGTGTTTAAAAAAATAATATCAGACCTCCTGAAAACTGAAAAAGAGCGTGGCCGTAATGGTTTCTCCTATGTATTTTCATACGTCACTCATTCACTATATTTTATCTTCATCGCCTTGCACAAAAAGCAAAATGCAATCTCTAACTACACCACTGTCGGCATGAAAGTATTTCTTCCCGGCAATTTCAAGAAGAACAACAACAACATACGAAGGTGGAAGGTCATAATTCAGTGATATGCGGGTTCAATTGCGCCTTTACTATTTTGCGTTAGCTAGTGTTATCTTGTGAGTTGTGACTCGTTTTTATCCGATTACAACTGTGCGGATAATGGATTGGATTACCATGATTTTGGAAATGGCAGTAGACGTACTTGAAAAGGTGAGACTGTGAAGGGCAGCGTTGATACTTCTTGTTAAATTTTTTGTTTGATGGTTGTCGATTGAGCCTGATTTTTGATCTTCAAATCGAAAGGCCCATGTTGACAGCAGCTACCTTAATATATTATAAGTCGCTTTAGGACAAAAAATTAAACACCTCGAAATCAATGTTGATTCTTCGAACTTGAGCATGTAAAGGTTGACTCCACGATACACTCATTGAATAAAGCTGTCCTAAAACGGTACTTTTTGGGGGCCAAAACTCGCACTAATCTTTTAAAAATAGAGTTCTTTGTGCTCAGCTTTATACATCTTTAGGCATCTTAACGAATCGAATGTTACCTACCACATAATTATGTGGAAGTTGGTAGCAAAAAAGTGCTGGACGTCGATTTTGACCGAAACGTACCTAACTGTCTGTGGAATCACCAGGTATGATTTATTCGGAATCAGCTCTAAAGTTTCTGTAAGAACAGGTACTTATGAAATAATTTCCAAATTCCAACCATCTTGTGATAAAGCGCTGACCCGCACGGCCACCGGCTCACGAGTACATACTTTCCTGAAGTCTGATATATATTTACTCGTAGAAACATGTTTTTCTTATTACCTATCTATTGCTTTTAATAGATCGATGTAAACTGTAGCTAGTTTGACATTATTTTTGTTGTCTTAGTGGTGGACTGCGTCTCTCCATGGACCCAATCAGAAGGTTTTTGGACACCGGAGGTCAATAGTCAGGCTAATTGGAACTATGCTCCCACTTCCCCGAGCACAAAGGGTTGGTACTCTATGCAATACTTGATTTGTTTATTTTTATAATTTCGGGCGATGCCCTATATACGAATGTAATGAATGAAAAAACACTTGCCAGTTGGAAGCACAATAAAATATCAACGCGCTCGATGCTTGCGCGTCTACCCGTGCCGATGCACACCCGAGCCTCGTGCGTCAACTGGGGTTCCCGATCCGCTTCCAACGCATTCTGGTGGGCTTTCAGGAAGGTATTGACGGTATTTCCCCACAAACTGGTGCTGCAAACAGGTGTTTCATCATTTACCAACTTCGGAATGCAATGAATCAGTGCATGGAGTCATCGAGATAAGAGAAGTGTCTAGGGGGAGCACTTCGGGCGAAGAGGGGCCTCACCTGCCCTTGACAACTGGCTGAATGGAAAATGGTGGCTGGATGGCTCAGGCCAGGTATTTGAAAAAAAAATGTCGGCTGATGAGTCAAACGTCACCTTTGAAGAAGTGCCCTTGCTGATTGGCTCCTTGGGAGCTCGGGCTTTCAAACGTTTCTCTTTTTGTGAAGTGTGGTAGCTTCCTGAAAACTTCGAAGAATGTCCAAAAATCATAGCAACATAACCGGAAAGCTGGGTTTGGTCTCATTCGAATCAAATTTTGTCGTCACGTGTCTAGGTTGGTTTGACGTATTGGCTGCAGTTTGTCGGTTGGTACTAGTTGGGATTCAGCCAGAATTTGATGAAATTTTTTCAATTGCAATATTTTAATAACTCAACTTTTCCAATTTTGGCGAATGTGGAGTGTATGTTTATAGGATTAGTATGTCGGGAATGTGGATGTTAGGTAGAGTGGTGAGTAGTGGTGATGGTGGTGGCGGTGGCGTTTGGGTCGTTGTCTCTCGAGAGCCTCTTCTTCAGCCTGCGACCAGCGCTGGGTGCTGGTCCAGTGATGAGTGCCACTTCCGGGTTGTAGTGGGCGGTTGCTCTTGACCGCAAGACCCCATAGCTCCCTCTAATAGTCTCCCGGACTGTCTCGAGCCCCAGGTCGCTGTGAAGTACCTCATTCCTCACAAACGAAGGGGCATCGCACAGCTGTCTGAGGATCTTGTTCTGCTGGGTTTGGATTTTACTGATCGAAGTTGCACATGCAGCCCCCCAAACTTCGCATCCGTGGGTCCAAACTGGCTTGATAAGCGATGTGTATAGCAGCTTTTTGTTTGTGAGATCCACCTTTGACCTGGGATTCATCAACGGCCATAGCTGGAATACACGCCGCTTAATTTCGCTAAAAGTTTTTTTGACATGCGCCCTCCAGGTGAACCGTCGATCAAGTATGAGCCCTAAATATCGCACTTCTGGCTTAGAGGGGATTACGTTGTCAGCCATCTTGATGTTAGCGACCGACCCTCTTCGGAGAGTGAACGTGGCAAGCAAAGACTTGGTCGGGTTGATTTAACCTTCCACTTCTCACACCAACGCTCCACCCTATCTAGGTGTGCCTGGAGGTAACCCCCCGACTCTGCTGGAGTTGAATTATTTTATTAACATTGACGTTTCAGGCCTCCAAGCTGGGCCCATCATCAGGGTAAAACCTGTGGAATGTCAGCCTTTCCGTTGAAAGTTGATACATTAAAATTGAAAAATGAGTAATAAAAACACAGAACACGAGGAACATTGTGGTGGCAAGAAGAAAAACTACCGAACAGCATAGGTTGTTATCTTGTTTTGGTTTATTATTCTGTGGATAATACACCTATGTATTCTGTGATGAATTTAAATTGGTGCTAAATTCACCACGAGTGGGCGAGGGGGGAATTTGCCGGCATCTGGTTAAGGGCGGACCTCCACCGTAAGCCGGATCTTTTTGGATATTGTGTGCGGTTAAGGGCGGACCTCCACCGATCTTTTAGGAGAGTGTGCCAGGCTGGTTAAGGGTGGACCTCCACCATGATCTGGTTCTTTTTGGATGTGCGTTCAAGGGCGTACCTCCACTGATCTTTTAGGATGAGGAGAGAGATGTGAGGTGAGGAGGAGAGAGAGTAGTCAGCGACTAGAGGAGAATGTAGAATGAGAAAAAAGGCGAAGGAGGCGAGTATTTATGTTTCTGGAAGTCGTCTCCCTCCATCCCCTATTTGGTAGGGGATGGTGGGGACCCAGGTTGTGCTCCTGCTCCTGCGGCTTGTCCCCCACTCGTACGGTTTATTTGCGAGAACTTGAGTTTGCTATTTTACAGGTGTTGTGGTTCTGGGAGGAATCCACGACATATTCTCTCAGCAAAAACTTTTTGGAACACCTCAAATTGTTTTTCTTTTACGTTTCAAGATGCGTAGATTCCAAAAATGCAAGTCTTTCCGTAAGCCATCCGCCGTAGCGTCGATATCTGCATTTTTATTTTCGTTCTTTCGCACGCAGGCTCCATTTGGGCCCTAGTTGTGTCCAGAAGTTTAGCAGCCCGGTCGGAAGCCCAAGGGTGTTGTGGGTGAAAAATAGGGGTTTTGGTGAACATCAGCATGTGAGGTATCGTTTTCCATGTATTCTAGGGCGAGGGGGCCGTGTATGAAGGCGATTTTGACCAGATTGAAAAATTGAGGTTCTAACGACAATTAAATTCTTTAATTAAATCCTGCATTAACGACAAAATTCGGCTGGGCCACGAGCGTTCGGCGGAGTGCAAGCAATGGGCTGCTCTTCTCAGTCCGACCGATCGTATTCTACCCGACCTCCCCCGTCATGAATCGGTAGCAGCCTTCAGATCCATCACTGGCCATGACTACCTGAACTCTCACCTCCACAGACTTCGGATGAGGGATGACCCGTCCTGCTCTCTATGCAGCACATCCGAGCCCATGACTTCCACCCACCTTTTTGACTGTCCACAACTCGAGGACATACGACTTGCTTTTACTGCTGACGACACCAACTGGTCGAAAATTGCAAAATTAAATTGGGCTGCCAGAAGTCAACTAATGGCTCAAGAGCCGTGACTGATCGGCGTAGGGTAAAAAAAAAGGTTCTAACAAAGTTCCAGCTCCCAAAATTCATTTTTTATGAGACAGAAGTCTGGGAAATTGTCTGAAATCACCTACATTTGTACAGTAACAATAGAAGTAGTATTAACAGGTGAGTCAAGACAATTTAATGGCACTATCAATGATAAAAGATAATTTGTCACAAATAGGAGCCTAATTCGAGTTTTTTGGGGGCCAAAATTAGTGGAAACAATAAAAAATAGCGTTTTCAATTATTGTAAGTGAAAGAAACAATAAATGAACAGCTAAAGTTTCTGTAGGTATGTCCAGTAGAATAGAGAGTTTTTGTAGCACCTTCACGCTGAAACGAAACGGAAAACGACACCGAAACGGATAGGGCGACCGAAGTCAGATGCTAACCTTTTTCGGTTCAGTTTTCGTTCAGCTTTGGCATCTACCGGCTGGTGAAGTCACGCTAACGTTATGTTAACCTCGCTTTCATCCATTTTACTCCGTGGTGAATACAAATCTATGTCCACTCATGGCGTCAAGTCTGCATTAACATAGAAAGACGCGAAGAAGCAGCTGTGAATAGGACCCTCGACACTTTTATTTTCCAAGGAAAACACAAGAAGGTAGGTATTGTTATACAGATGTAAGGTTAAATTACGTTTCGTCATCTCAACACGACGAAAGCTGACACCGTGAGATCCCGGTATTTTTCGTCGTCACGGTTTGTCAAACTTTTCGGTGTCTCAAGTGCGCATGCCCAGCACTGCTTTAGTTTCGGCGTGAGGGTGCTGCAAAAACTCTCTATTAATAAACCCGTGTGACAGTGATTTTGCAGCGTTTTTCTTCAATTCGCTACAATGTTCCTCGTGTTTTGTGTTATTATTAATTATTTTTAAATTTTAATTTATCGTTGAAAGCTTTCTACGGAATGGCTGACATGCCACAGGTTTTATCCTGATGATGCGCCCAGCTTGGAGGCCTGAATCGTCGATTTTAATGAAATAATTTAAGAATTACATCAAATTCTGGCTGAATCTCATCTAGTACCAACTCACTTGTCTTAATTCCGGGAACGATTTTGGTCGTTTCTGTTGTTTGAAATCACGAATTTTCGAGTAGACAGGTATATTTTAAGCGTTACCCACTTAAGTAGGTATCCTCCTCAGGTGTGGCTATCTGCTAAGCCTTTTCCCATATTCCGTACATTTAACGTTAGTTCCAACCTGACATCAGCTGTTGGTTTTAGGTCCACCTTGATCTTGCTGTTTGGCGGTACAATAACGACCACGATTTGGTGTCAAGTGATGCAAAGTCTGTTTCAAGCATCTCAGATTCCACTGATGAAGGATGGGTATCAGTTTCCACTGAGTAAGTTGATGCTGACCCAATATAATGTTGATATTGAAACGAGTTTTTGGTTTATTATTCTTGTAGGTGTTTTCACAATAAGAGAACTCCGAAAGACAGAATATACTTCTTTAATCATTTGAAAATAAGTTTATACTGCTGTACTCGACGTCTTTACAAAATGAATAGCACATGCTAGCGTTACCCTTTCTTTTTCCCGGTAGGTTAACGCGTCGCGCAGGTTATCCCGCATGGATAACAAATAGAGTAGGTATACAACAATTCTCAATAATGAACCTTTGGAATCGAGTATGAACACCTTTTCCATTTCTTGGTACGTAGAATCCGAAAATGGCGTGAAAAAATTTCTGTCCTTTCCCCGTACTTCACACTTTTCTTAGTTACCATGAACCAAAAATTAATGAAATTTGGTTTGTAGGCCCCATTTGGGGTCTAGTTGGTCCTCAAAAAAATCCGGGTGAAAAATAGGGGTTGAAATTTCCCGAACGCCGTAGTTAAAAACTTTCATTAGATGTGTATGGTTTTATTGACGTTTTTAAATTGATCTTGACCTAAAGCATTTCTAGAGACCTCCCGGAGCATTGTACGTCCAGCCGTTCGTGTCCACCGAAAACCTTCGTCAACAAATCGTGACTGAAAGGGTCCAGCAGGTATCATTGCTAGGGATCACCTGATTGTAATGGATGGCCATGGAACGTGGATGGCTGTATGAAGTCGAGTTGGTTGTTCTGTGATATTATTTCGTTCGACGAGTGAAATGATTGATCTCTTTTGGATTTTGTGGGTAGGTACTTGTGCAACTTGAACAGGCGTTATGCTTCATGAATAACTACAAATAATTAAGGATTGCATTATTGGATCCTGCGCATTTTTATGATACTGTAATTCCTGGGCCGGCTCCAGACTCCATTTAGGTCTTTCCCCGGGGGGGTGTAGGTTTTGATCCCAGAAAACAGTGATCTACGCAGAAGGGGCTATCTATCTATACAGGTGTAAATAGTAAACCGTTGTTTAATAATTTGCAGCGCTTTTCTCTCGTGCTCATTGCAAGTGTAATGTCTGGGTATCTTCTGTTGTTGATGGTAGAACAAAACCCATCTTTGAAGTATCCTTACATCATACTCAAAAGTATGGTTCCAGTTCCTGCTGTGCTCTGTGGCACTTGGGTGCTGGTTCTGTTTGGGCTATTTTGAGAGGCAATGAGACTTCGGATCTCCTGGACATCAGCAACGTCCAAAGGGCAGTCGGTCCTAAAGCCTCAGCTTGAAGTGATTCGTTACTTACCATTTCACCTGGAGAGAAGGTCACACCAAGAGGAGAAACACACTCACATCCTCGGATAGTGAGGCAGCATTGAAAGTCCTTGCAGCAGCACGCACCATGTCGAGATTCGTTGGAGAATGCTGGAAGGCACTGAATTACCTGGGAGCAGAAAACAAAGTTACTTCGATGTGGGTCCCAGGGCTCACAGGACCCAGAAATTCTGTAGATGAACAACCTAGTGGGGAGGGGGGGGAGATCATTAGTCTAATAGAGGGAGTAGACTAGTCCCAGAGTCTGGCTGTCAGGGCAGTGCTCCGCATACTAAGCTAGGTTTCGGAGCTGTGGAGGGGGTATGGTCCTCTCCTAAGTCCCTGAAGTTGTAATCTTGTTGGTTAGAAAATGGGACTGGTGGGGGCAGAGACAGTCCCATCCACCCCTTATTCAAAATTAGTTTGATTAATTAATGCCTATTTCAAGATTGGATGTCAACAGTTTTTGGGTGTTTTGTCTCGACCAAGCTCCATTTAATTTTGTCCTGCCTATAGTCGAAAAGGATGTCCACATTGATGGAACAAATTTCGCACATTCAACCGTTCAATTTCAAAACTATTTTAGGGTGAGAAGCAAGCATTCCATTCTGAACCGTTGAGTCGGTTGAATTCAATTTTGTCCGAACCTTGGCCGTTGAGGCGACGTCCGAACCTTGAGCGACGTCCAAAGGGCTGTCAGTCCTATAGCCTCAGCATGAAATGACAACTTACTATTTCTCCAGGAGGGAAGGTCGTATTAGAGTCGATTGGCTATTACTTGATCAGTTCCACAATCAGCTGCCACGACTGGTCACATTCACAGTCAGGGTGGAGAACCAGGTACGTTTAATAGTAGATTAGAGCTAACTGACAGATCACGGCTGCTACTCGCCAATGGCGCCTCTGGAACCATATCTTTCGTCCTGTAGTTGTGAGCTTCCCTAATATTCGAGTACGTTGAATTTAAAATCTCAATCCTTTTCTTTTTGTTTGTCTGTATTACATCTCTAACATTGTCTATATTATAACATGTGAATGTTCAGTTATATGGAAAGTTTTTGATTTCTTTCAGAGCTGGCAAGGTGATGCAAAACAATGACATGAAAAAGTTAATGGAAGAAATCCTTGAGCTAAAAATTAAAATGAATGAGATTCTTCAGAGGCAAACCTTGAATATTTGTTGTGGACAGTCAAGTAAGTTGAAATATACAACATTCACAGTTTAAAGGTGCGGTGACACTGCCACCGGACTTGACTTGACCTCACTTGCATGCCTGTCTGAACCCATCCTTTGTATTTCCAAGGGGAGCGGCTTGACGAGCCACCCACTGAACTCCGGTCTGCAGGGGTTGAGACTTGACTCCGGTCCCCCCACTACCACGATTTTCAATCCCTCGCACCCCCACGAGCCATCCAGCGCAGCCCCCATTGCTCGCTTCTCATCCTAAAATAGTTTTGAAATTGAACATCGTTCAGTTTGGCGAATAGGGCGTGAAATGTACCGTATAATGCTCATTAGTACTCTCTGGAAACATGGTGACATCCACACGACTTATTCAAAGAGAGATAACTTGTCACCAGTTCTAGTTCTTCATCAGAATCGGATTCTGATTCCAAATCACAAAAAATGGCTTCCATTTCGGAGGACATATATGCTTGTGGCGTCTAAGAACAAACTGGACTGGTTGGAGTCCGGTGACTCCGGTCAAGTAAAGTTTGGTGGCAGTGTCGCACCCCCCTCCGGTCACCAGTCCGGTGACTCCGGTCAAGTCTGGTGGCAGTGTCACACCCCCCTCCGGTCACCAGTCCGGTGACTCCGGTCAAGTCTGGTGGCAGTGTCGCACCCTCCTCCGGTCACCATTCCGGTGACTCCGGTCAAGTCTGGTGGCAGTGTCACACCCCCCTCCGGTCACCAGTCCGGTGACTCCGGTCAAGTCAAGTCTGGTGGCAGTGTCGCACCCTCCTCCAGTCACCAGTCCGGTGACTCCGGTCAAGTCTGGTGGCAGTGTCGCACCCCCCTCCGGTCACCAGTCCAGTGGCTCCAGTCAAGTCCGGTGGCAGTGTCGCCGCAGCTTAATGCGATGAACTCTGCTTATCTTCTGTTTATTTGGTCAGATTAAACCTATTCGGATATAAATAGCTGGAATAAAAATGCTCTTATGTTTGCAAGTAGGTCCAGGCAGTTTCAGTAACAAGCGAGCGATTATCAGTCGAACCGAGTGTCATTTTCTGGTTTTACGCTTCAGCATGCTGCAGTGTTGGCACAGCTCACCGACCAACGGACAGGCCAGCAAACCCTCCACCGCCGCCACCACCACCACCACCACCGCCACCGCCTCCTCCGATGCCACAGTTCCGTCTGCAGCACTCGACACCAAAGAGAGTCGAGAAGAGGAGTCCTGTAAGCTGCGATCCACAGAAACCAGATGGGCTGAGTGCTGTTCTGAGTGAACTCAAAAAGTCTCAATTCACTCTAAAGCCTGTTCAGAGGTCAGTTTGTATAATTCAGCATTTCTCATGGAAAGATAGCACCTTATAATGCCTCTGGTCTTAATCGAAAATTGTATCATATGGTAATGCTGCATTGCTGAAACTTTTCAATTACTAATATAAAACTGTCTGTATGCGTTTGGTATCTTAATGGTCAAACCGTAATAATAATTATTAATGCGTCATCAACAAGATTTCTCACTTTATATGTCAAATATGTCTGAAGGGAAGTCTGAATCCTTGAAAGAACTTGACGTCGCAAACCTTATAGATTAAGAAGGGGCATCGAAATCTCGACTTCAATTCGTTTTCCATGTTTCCCAAGCTTTGTCTTGAAAACATAATTGAACCACATCCTCATTCACACTCTGCTATGTTGAATCGCATGTTGTTGATACTGCTATGCTTGGCCGATGAATGGCATAATTATTTCTAGAATGGGAAACTTGCATGACTATTTTTCTTTTGAATGATCGTGAGGTTTTCAAAGAAGTGCAATATGAATGGTAGCCAACTAGTGCTTTTGGTGGACTCACCACCGGCAGGGGTCCCTCCAGCGCTGTTAGTTCAGGACCTCCATGACGCCACATGCTGTCTTCCCATGTGTTTTACGGCCTACCCAGGTGGAATAATTTGAAAATTGGCACAAAGGGGTTTTTAAGGGCACTCAGTATAATTTTGAGGTGAAAATGCGGATTCATGATGAATATTTTCCTGCCACATACGTTCGTTTATATCGTATGGCAGGAATATAGGACAGCTAGGGTGAGCGAAGCGGATGCTCACCACAGCTGTTCAATAACCATGGTATCTGTGTGTGTCTTCAAGTTACCTCATTCCTTCTGTGTATGTAGAAGTTTCTAAGAAGTTTCATTTAGGTGCTATCAAAGTTCCAAACTGTTTTGAGACGATTTCATGTCAAGAAGAGTTTATCACTGAAAACTCAAAAGTCACCTAACCTGTCTCCTTAATTCGACGGAACAAATTCGTTTTAAAGTATCAATTTCAATTCAAACTCTTGGTTAAATAATAAATTAGATCCGCAATTCCACAAACGGGTGGGCGGGGGGGGGGGGGGGGGGGGTTTAATGCTCGATTCTAAAGGTTCGTTATTGAAAATAATAAACTAAAAATGCTTGTTCAACTCGTGTCATCAGATTTATGTATCATCGAGGGTGGGAAGTAAGTGCCCGAGAAGCGTGGCCACCTGAGGGATGGTAAAATGGTAGCTGCTCCTAGGGTGAGAGCCATCTAACGGATTTCTTCCGAACTATTCCCTTGGCGGCATGGCCAATTCCTTGAGATTTGACGCATCTCCCATTGCCGACAAATTACGCAAAAGCGCTTGAGAATAAGAAGGTATTCCCAAGATATGTATTCAGCACATGTTTTTGCAGCGCAGTATGTCCATCGATTTTCGAACTTCCGCCTCATAATTATTCTGTCAAATTAGTGTGAATCTTCATTGCTTAATTACCAAATTCCTGGACAATTTTTCGGAAATCAAACGGCGTAGTGCCCCGTAGATAGACTTCGAGAACAGATTGCAAAACGAATCACAGGAATCTGTCAATAATTGGCTTACCCACCTTAAACAATTGTAACGTGATGAAATAAAAATAGCTTCTTGGGCGAGAGTTCACTTTAGAATTATGTAGGTAGTTATGGCGAATTTTCAAAGAAAATGAAAGCTATTGCAGTGGCTCCAAAATTTTCAGAACATGCATTTTTGAAATTTTTTTTATCGGCAAATCCGTTTTGGTGCATCCTGAATTCATCCCTGGATTTTAACAAAATTGTATGTCTTAATTTATTTATGTATCTGTCCATGGGTGCATGGGAAAAACTCCAAATTTCGGCAAAACGTTCTCATTGCTAAACAAAAGGATGAGTTCGAAGATGAATATTTTCAAAAATTCTATTTTGACAACTTTATTCAACAAATTGAACAACAATTAAGGCGAATTTGAGTTTTTAGTGTTCAAAAATTGGTTTAAAAGAAAAGGCTAAAATTGCTGCTTGATCTTGAGGCGCTCTGCTTGCCTTGAACGATGGTCCCTACGTGAGTTCGGACGGCCCAGGGAGAACGTGCTCACTGTGCAGTGATGACGCAGATGAGGACGTTCTCCACTTCTTTGGAAGCTGGACTTCGTTGGGATAATTCAGGTTGCGCTTTCTGGGGGAAAGTTTTCTGAGTTTTGATGGAATGGTTTACATGCTTGTCAGTGGAAATCACTGGCTGAGGGTGGCTCAATTTGGGTATCATGCATGGAATTATCGTGCACCTCTCGTTGCAGAATTTAATTGGTGAATTGACGGCTCAGGTCACCGCGGCAGATGGACATCAAATCCATTGCCGTAACTCATGTTCTGTATCTTATAGTTATACATAGGTACGGCATATTCACAAAGTTTTAGCTTGTTACCTAAAGTTACTCTTAATCATCACACTCACTTTGTTGTGCGCTCATTGTTTTTTCAATAAACATGGTTTTCTTCTTCTTCTTCTTCTTCTACTCAACAGTATGGTTTCAGATCACCAGGTGGGCGCCCTTTGAAAGACAGTGACTCAGAATCAAGAACACCCAGGGCCGACTGTGGAGGAGACATGCTGGCTGAAATCCTTCGTCGCAGGTTAGCTTCACAATGCATTAGCCCCATTAGCTTTGCGATTGACATGTTGCAGTCTTCCGTAGCTCAACTTCCTGCTTTACTAAACTTCTTCCTTTTCTTTCTACCACTTGTTATCCTTCAGACTCAGCCATACTCAGTATTCAGATTCGGATTGCTCCATCTCTTCCGTTCACTCCGACTTTTATGCTTCACCTGATCGACACTATCACTTGTGAATTCTTGAAAACCTCCTCTGTACTGGAGTGTCGTTGGAGGGATTTTTTTATTTCTACTATCAGGTACTTCCTATTTTCACTATTTTCTACCTTTCAACAGACCAATTTTCCTTTCCTCTCGTCTGTGTAGCTGCGCATGTTTCTATAAATACTATATTAAAAACTACCAACTATAACTACACCAGGGACCTTCAACTTTACGTAGGAATAGGTAGAAGCATTTTTAAATGGAAAACCAGACGATACAAGTGCCACCACAAGGAAGTGAAAGTCCTTAGCAATCCTAAAAGCCCAGTCAAAGTAGACATTTAGTGTCGATAAATCAGGCAAAGCGGGAAATGATTTTAATTCACTTTGGGCATCCTAAGTAAGGGAAATTCATGTTTTGCAACAGCTTCTGAGTCGAGCCGAACTTTCGGGAGCCAAAAAACCACGAAATTTTAGTTGGAATTTTTATGTATAAATGTCTACAATATAAATGTTATACAAATGCCCACGTAGATGTCCACAGACACACAATCCCAACATCAACCTATCAGTAATAATCATTAGGGACTTTGGGCATCCCAAGTAAGAGTAATTCATGTTTTGCGACAGTTTCTGAGTCGAGCCAAACTTTTGAGAGCCAAAACCACGAAATTTTAGTTGGAATTTTTAAGTATAAATGTCTACAATATAAATGTTATACAAATGCCCACGTAGATGTCCACAGTCACAATTCCAACATCTTTTCATGGTTTACGTTTCAAGGGACGTAGAATACAAATAATGTCGAATAAAAAAAATTTCCGTCCTTCCGCCTTACGACGTCCGCAGCTTTTTCCTTAGTTCCCATGAACCAAAATTCACTAAATTCCATGTATGGGTCGCATTTGGGTTCTAGTTCGTCCTTGAAGCTCGGCGTTTCTGTCACTCAACTCTAAGGGGTAAAAATACGGGTTGACGTATCCAGGAAAATTTTATTTTGAGGTGTGGGTTTTCTTGAATTTTTAAATAGTTAGATGGTTTAATACATTTTTGACCGAATATTTTTCACTTCTCATCAGCAATTTCCCTTCAGAAATACATTTAGATTATTTCTGCCATTTTAGCTACTGCTTGAAGGTTCAGTGCATGATATTAATTTGTAGTGGCGAATATGTACTAAACTACAGAGGGGCTGTGATTTATGCAGAAAGCAGTGATCTGTAACAGAAGGGTGTTCTATGCAAAATAATAAATCATTTGCACCGGTTTTTTCCTTGCTACGAAGTTGAAAAATAATCTAACATATTAATGCGAAGTCAATTAGAATCTTGTGGGTAAAAGTATGGTAGGTCCTGAAAAAATCTAATTTGGATTTCCTGGTCTAAAATCCTAACGCCTGCTTTAAAAGAATTTACGGTACCTACTACCTACGCGCCTCCGGTAGGAGTTTAAACTTTCTGCCATCTGCGTCGCGTTGGTATACAGCAGATTATTGAAAATTCGACTGTAAGTGACCAGTAACAATAATTAACGATACTATGTTTCTTTTAACTAGGTACTTTTTAGTAACAATTATTATACTTTTAGCATTTTAATTTTAGTAATTTTCTTCTTTTTTCACCTGAAATCCGCGTAGCTAATGCTTTTAAGAACCTAAAAGTGCCTAAAACCGTTAAAAAAAACTTGAAATAGCCTATTTTGTACTATTCAAAAACCTAATCCGATTATTTTTTTAAACCTAATAGTCTGGTCCATAATCATTCATCTCTAATGTTTTAGATACATTAAATCGGAGATCCCTGCTCAAGTTGAGGTCAGCCCGTCGTAGTACTCGTGCCATCCTACGCCAATTTATGGCCTCTAACGCAAGGACCAAGTTTCTACGTGTATTACCTACGACCTACATGTGCAACCTACTTTAACAAAAATCCCATTTGATTCACTTTCGACTTCCTCGTTATAACCATTCGCTGTATTTAAACAAGCATGTTTCCAAGGCCTTTTTATAGAATTGGAAAAACATAAATTTGAACCACCCACCATTTTGAAAATTTTTGTTATTTGGTGGACGTTTACAACTGCTACATTGCTCAGTTGCATGGGATTTTATCTTTCAGAATTCCTCATTGATTTGAGTGTTGTACAAATCGGCTATTTTATAATGGAACATTTTTACCTGATTTTTAATTTATTTTTCATTCACTAAGCATGTAAAAGATTGTTGACTGCCATTTGATCTGTTTCTACCAACTTTTCACCGCGAAACACTTTCTTATTTGCGTATCTAAGGATGAAGACTGATAAAAAATAAATAAATACATAAATTTATATTATATACCCACCTTGGACGTATCTCAGTATTATTAAAGTCTTGATTAAAAAGAATTATTCCAATATTTTAATATTAGTTTTAGACGGTATCGAAAAGTAGTTGTAGTGTAATTGTACCTGTAAGAAGTTGTTTCGTATTTTGTCTTCAGGATCTCTATATCCCACCCAAAATTTTAAATGATGTACCTATCTCATAGAAGAGCTGTATTAGCTGTATTGAAGAGCTGTAATTATATGATGGACACTGTAATTCCAATTTTATATTTTTATAGGTTTTAATGTGTATAATTTATGTTGATTGTCTCATGTAGTGGTCCTTATTCTTAATAGGTTCCAATCATGCAGGTTTCACCTAATTCTGTTAGTATTATTAGAATAGCAGTGTAGGTACCTACCGTAGTGGATGGGTTTTTCTGAATACAGTGGAGGCAATTTATTCGTATTCATTTATTTAAAACCACATTTCTATTAGCTACAGATCTTTGTAAACCCTCCCAAACATTTGGAGACCTTTGTCAAACAGCGACATATTGTCTGATGTCCAAATCCAGGACAAAATGAACCAAATTGAAAAATTTGAATCGAGAAGTCCCGTTTGAACTTACTCTGGTTAGACGCTTTTAGACATTCCAGTTCATTAGTAGGTATGTCGTACACGCATTATAATACATACGAAGGGATAGGATGAAAAACCTTGGTCGAACTGAGTCAGTTGTCCACTTTTCAACTCAAGTTTGGCGAAGTTGTACAAATTGAAACCTTAGGAGTTTTTCTAGATCAATTGTTGCATTTTTAAAAATTCAGGCTTGTCAGGTACCTCAGATGCTCCAAAACTTAAGCTGTTCCATTCGAGTGAAACAAAATGAAAAATATTCAACGATTTGAAACCTTCGGGTTCGTCTATTACAAGTGTACCATTCATTCACAGTTTTGGTTCCACGACGCCAAGTCGTGGAACCATCTGAAAAAGTGTCGAAAAATGCAAAAACCTGCTAATTTTGGTTCTTAATGCTAATGCCATCAGAATAATTATTGTGATTTTAAACTGGATTTCGGAATTCTTGATTTCTTAAAAATTCAATAATGAGAATTCGTGTAAGTTCGTGGCACTCGCTGGTGCCCGTATAAAGATGTGTTCGGTACCACTATTTTTTCTCAGCGTACGTGGGGTACTTTGAGAAAGGACCAGATAAGTCGATCACTGGTTCAGCTGGAGTGATGATTTCAAATTGTCACAACGTTGTCTGAGTTTTTGGGACATCAGTAGTTTTGTGAGCCTTACCAGTAGTCTGATTTTGTGGAAAAATCTTTCTTGATTGATGAAAACAAATGGCCCATTACTTGAATAAGGGCCTTGCTAAGGACCAGAAAAGTTCTTCACTGGTTCAACTGCAATGTGATGAGTTGTTAGTCGTACACACCGTTACAGTACATAGGTACAGAGAGATTGGATGAAAATCTTTGGTCGAACTGCGTCAGGTTGTCCAGTTTTCAACTTAAATGACGAAGTTGTACAATTTGAATCTTTAGTAGTTTTTCTAGCTCACAAGTGTTGCGAGATGTCCCATTTCATCGCATTTTAATTCAGGTCCTCGAGTCGCTCCAAAACACGCTGTTCTGCTCGAGTTCAACGATTTGAAACCGTTGAGTCCTTCTATTTCAACCATCTATCCGCGGTTTTGGGTCTACGACGCCAAGGAGCGGCCCACAGCACCGTGAAAAATGCAA
The DNA here is from genome assembly GCA_954871275.1 of Leptopterna dolabrata. Taxonomy (NCBI): domain Eukaryota; kingdom Metazoa; phylum Arthropoda; class Insecta; order Hemiptera; family Miridae; genus Leptopterna; species Leptopterna dolabrata. Next base: position 7,818,877 of record OX940986.1, on the reverse strand, counting down.
AAAATCGCCTTACCAGTAACCTAAGCTAATTTTGTGGAAAATGTTTACGGAGATTCTTGATTGATAAATGCCGATGGCCGTTTCATTAAATATTACGACTTGAACGGGCCTTGCTAAGGACCAGATAAGTTCATCAGTGGTTCAACTGGATGCGATGGCGGGTCCTCCACTGGAAGTGATACCGAGCGATCAGGCGATGCGAGGTGACTGAGAAAGCGACACGAGGCGACTAAACACGCAGTCTGGCAGTGCAGTTCCGTGGAAATGAAGTGCATGGTTGTGGTGGAGATGGGAAGAAGGGTCGGGGAGCTGAGGTCGCTTAAAAACGGGGCAAATCCCATCAGAATCCGTCGCTTGTCGCTTGGTGTCACCCAAGTCCATTTCAAATGCGCGTGCAGTGGAGGCCCCCTACAGTACTACACCGCAGTGGGATCAGTCGCTCCTACGAACGAATTCGCTTGGTCGCTCCATATCGCTTTCAGTGGAGGACAGCCTAAAGATTCTCTCTCACACACTATGCGGGAACAGGACAGGAAACGCCGTGGGTAGGACGCAGGATGCCGGACGGCTGCCGCTGTCCCGTCCTGCGCCTATACCCACACCAGGCAGGACCTTCCTCTACTCTCTTTCCCCCACCGCTCGCCATACTCCTTTCAAGATCTCCTGGTTCTCAAACAACATTTTTGTCCACGAGGTACTACCTAGTTCCCATTTGCTTCTCAGAGCAAATGGAGTGGTTTCATTTTATTGTGTTCGTCTGTCATACAAGTTTAATTCATGAGTGATTCATCATCATCGTAATACAAACAGTGTGACAGATCATACAGCACTGTATTTTTCTACCTCTACAATGAGGGTTTCTTCAGTAAATTCCATTCTCAACCACACAACCTAATCTGAGAGAACAAAGATGTCGGGGGAGGGCATCAGAAAGAAAGGCACTGGTGTGAGGGTGAAAGTGGGGAAGGCGAGAGTGGAACGTGGAGCGTCCCTTGCCAGGAAGTGCCGTTTTTGCTTTGAGAGTGTTCCCGGTGGAACCCGTCCTGTTCCTACCGCATGCCGTGACCGCTGCATCCCAGCTAGTGTGCTTATCTCCATTCAAATACGCAGAAGCGAAAAAATACGTCCCGTGGCTGTTTCCCGCCTAGTGTGTGAGGACCTTAAGGGAGAATTTTTCTCAAAAGTTTTTCTTGTAAAAAAACTTCAGTACTCTTGGAAAAATGGTAGTTTGAAGCCCATTTTCAAAAGTGAGCGATATTTTTTAAATTAGGGTGATTGAAATTAAAAATGTGGCAAGAAATGTCGTATCAGATTTACTGACATCTGACTATTGGTCCCAAGGAGGCGGAGCGAAGCTTCGGAGGGAATGTTCTCAATGCTGCCAATAGCCCAACATTCAAAATCGCAAACCTTATTGGCAACATTCAAGAACCTTTGCTGTGACTTGTCGTGAACCTCCCCTTGGTTTGATTTTGCGTACAATATTTTTTAAATTTATTTATAGACTTGCGGTGCCATCCTTCCGTCCATTGCGGTTCTGTATACGTTTAAAGTGATGCACTAGCGCTCCAAGCGGGATTTGAGTTGAACAACTCTCCGATGTACCTAATATGTTATTTCTAAGGAGAACTCAGAAATTCAAATTTCACATTCGTTTTTTGCTTTTACTTCCCGGCATAAACACGTCTTTATGCGGTAAATAAGTGTTAATTTCCGTTAATAAATTATAGAATTTTGCCAAAAAATTTGAATTTGTAACCCACGAAAATTGCCGATTGTCACAATGTTTTTACGACAGTTTTGTGCATATTCCCCTCCTCCACCAATGTTGCGACCAGAGCCGCCACTGGGCAGAGGCCAGCAGAGTTTTACAGAATTGGTACTCAGCACTTTTACGGCACTGGTAACTCAGTAGTTTTACGGCACTGGTGATACCTATCGTTGTTCTCCGTATTGTTACACGAAAGAATCGTAAACAAGAAGAACCAAACGGGGAATATCTCGGAGTAAAATTGGATTTTCAAGGGCCCCGAGTGCGAAGACCTAAAGTAGACATCCCCGTTTGATTCACTTGCTTCACCGCCAAGTAATTAGCGCTCTTAGGTTTCTGAACTTTTGGAAGCCTCATCTGAACCTGATTCACCTATTAATCGGAGTTGTATTTCTAGACAGGTATGTCCCTCCCCACTACCCAGCCGTCTCCTTATAATTAGTGCTGCTCGCCTCACGGTGAGATCTTTTGTTATATTTGTTGGCTAGGCCACTTTGGCCCGTTACCCTGTAGACTGTTAAGTTCCAAAGATATAAATAATTATAGCTCATTAGGACTAGTCCAACACTGCCCTGATCGGTAGGGTTCAACGTTACGGGATTTTGAGCTATGTTTCAAGCTCTGCGCTTTAGAACGATTATTATCCGCACAAAACAGCTGATTTGTCAGCTATTTTGCCTGTAAAACATCAATGATTTGCAGCTGAACCTCCCAAAATTCATTTTTTGTAAGCCAAAAACCTGGGAAATTGAAATCACCATAAATTTATATAATAACACTAGAATTAAAATTAACAGGTGAATCAAGACAAACTACACTATCAATGGTCAAAGATAATTTGTCAAAAATAGGAGCCTAATTCATGTTGGGGGGGGGGGGGGGGGCAAATTGGTGGAAACCATTTAAAATAGCAATTTAAATTACTGCTGATGAACGAAACAATAAACGAAAAGCCAGCATTTCTGTAATGAACCCATAAACGTTACAGAAATGGTACATTTCTGTAATAAACCCATGTGACAAGGACTTTGCAGCGTTTTTAATTTACTGGTGCCGTGGCGTCATCCTACCACCTAGAAACATATTTGACGGTTCAAGCCGTAACACTCGAAATCAACACAGTAAGTGCATTTAGCGGCGCCATTGCTACCACCTGGGAGTCGAACCCTGGCGCCTTCGTGGCGTCAAAAAATATTGGCAATCAATGATTCTTATTCAATCTACTAATTGGATGGTGGCATTCACATTCGTGTTATTGACAAATTATTCATGAATAACGTCAACACGAACTAAAGACACTGGAATTAGTCGTGCCTTTACCACCCAAGCCCAAGATATCCGAAAACTAGTTGGCATCACTAAAAATGTATAGGATGATGTGGCTTGAGAGTGAACTGGACCGTTTCAGTAGGCAAAAATATTTAACTAAAATAGTAGCTAACTATTTTAACTAAAACTAAACTAAAATAACTAACTAAAACTATTTAACTAAAATACTTAACTAAAATAGTAGGTTGTTTAAATTTATTAATATTCCAAAATTGAAATACATTCAGTTAAATTAACAATAGTGGTGGAAGTTGGTCATTTGACACAAGAAACAACTTGCATATAGTTAACGAAAATTCTGGTCATGCAGATGACCATAACAAATTCTCACTTTCAGATATTTGTTGTCGATTTTTAGCGCTTTTTGACGCTCAGTCTCTAAATTGACCCACTTGTTATGATATATTTTTTACAATTTATTAAAACAGTGATGTGACCATCCTATGACAATCATGGGGAATGTGTACACATCAGTGTTTGATGATAGGTCCTAACTGCTGTTTTTACCGTTTATAGGGAACTTTTGGAAAAACTACGCTATTGCAATGGGACCAAAATATTTAGTTATGAATAGATACTCAGTAATTTCAGGTATAAGATAGTATAATGACCGTAAGTATTTGTGTCCTTGACAATATCGGGAACAATGTCAAAAATACTCCAAATTTCGCCAAAATGTTTGTAATGACAAAAAAGATGATGAGTAGTCAAAAAACGCTGCAAATCCTTGCAAAACGGTTTATTATTTTGTACAGAATACCCTTCTGTTACAGATCACAGCTCTCTGTATAGATGACCCGTCTATATTATATAATATGTGCTAATCTATACATATTATGTGGATCGCAGACGTAGGTTAGTACCTAACCCCGTAGGTACTCGTTACTAGGTACCTACCTAAATCACGAGCTAAATGTTGTTAAAATAATACAGCCGATGACAAACAGTAACTAAAAGGGCAAAAAGAAACGCAAGTAATGAAGTTCTAAAGAAAAATTGTTGATGTGGAGTGAAATAGATGTCCCTTCTCCGTAAATCACTGTTTTCTGTGGTCAGTACCTATAATGAACCGTTGTGTAATAACTTGCCCATCAATAATACTTCAACGTTTGTTCAAGTTTCACAAGTACCTCTCAACAAAATCCAATAGTCCATCACTTATCAAATGAAATAATATAGCAGAACAACCAACTCGACTTCATACAGCCATCCTTACGGCTGGACGTACGATGCTCCGGGTGGTCTTAAAAAACTCCCAAGTTCGAGAACTATTTAAAACCGTAAAAAGATTCACGTAAAACAAAGGTATAGGCTTTCTGAAAATTTCAACCCCTATTTTGAACCCCTTAGAGATGACTGACAGTAACATCGAACTTCGAGGACCAACTAGACCCCGAACGGAACCTATAACCCGAATTTCATCAATTTTGTTTCATGGTAACTAAGCAAAGTGGCCAGTACGACGTACGGCGAACAGACAGAAATATTTTTATTGCATTTTTGGATTCTACATACCTTGAAACGTAAACCATCAAATTTTGAGGGGGGGTTAGAATTTTTTTTTCCATGCTCAATTCCAATGGTTCATTATTGAAAATAATAAACCAAAAATGGAGTAAAATTTGAGTTTTTGTGGCGAAAATCTCCGAAAAAGAAAAGGGGGGAGGGAAGCGTTTGGTATAGGTAGATGATTGTAGAATGGTTGCTCAAGACAGAAAAACTACTGCTTCAATAGTCAAAAATATGTGTTTTCCTTGTAAACGGATCAAATTTGAGTTTTTGGGGGTCAGAAATCATCAAAAATAGCTTGAAGACAGCCATGCATGAGTGGAACTGTCACAGTGGAAGTCACTGGTCCTGTAGGTTCCAAGACTATAACAAATTGATGCCTTGCACGTCCTCTCCTTTAAGTAGAGTTGTTATATATGTTTCGCGGCATAGGAGGCTACTACCCTACTGCGCATGCCCGAAAATACCTTTCTGATTTCGATACCAAGCCCCCCTTCCTTGGCTGATCGACCCGGACATCCTGGCCAAAAAACCAACACGAGAGATCACTGGGTCACGGTTCGCGGTTCGCCTGTGTTTTAAAAATAGGTAATAAACCAAAAAGCCGCCGCCACTTTGATTGGGCCGCGCGGAAAATTGAACACAATAGATTTGGATCAGGCGGTTGGTGGGGGTGCAAAATTGCGAGCTTCGAGCCAAAGCACCTTCTCCTACACGACAGTCATTCGTTCGGTTCAGTTCGGTACACACCACAACTTTCTGATTTCCCTTAACGTAAGTAGCAAATTATTTAATGATTATCTAATTAATATTAATAATAAATTAATAACTATAGGCGCTATGAATGATGACTTTATCGTTCATGTGAGTTTATCGTTGTAAACAAACAATTTTCACGACCTATTATAGAGCTGTTCCATTTATGTCATCTGCGTCTATTTTTAATCGTAATTCATCCTGAAAGTTCCCAGTAAATCTTCCCCACATCTTTCACTTTCTCCACTGTCATCCTGGACGTATTTTACAATTATTAGCATATAACTGATAGGGCAAATTATCAATACAAATAGGTAGTTACATACCTATATACTTCATTGTCTACTTTGTGCCTGTTCAATGGTAATAGTGTGATTAAACTTGAATGTTCATTTACGCTTCCCAGGAGTCGTTCCGGTGGTTTAATGTGATCATTTTGAAAGAAAATTCTAAAAAAATTAATAGCGTAATGAAGCTGTTGAGTGTGGATTATCAACAATCTCACTACACTATCTCAACGGTCTAACCATAATAATATACGAGCATTAATGAACAATTAATGCTATAAACTGCATGTTTTTAAATCAATTACTGCATGAGTTGCATAAATCCATACACACAGTAGGTATATAAAGGTACGTGCAATAAAGAATTTTCAACTTGAATTTACAAGAAAAATTTATCTAAAATTTTCTGAAATAATTTAGATCAGTTTGGGCCTTTTTCAAATTTTGACGAAGTTTTCAATTTTTAGAGCACACGGTCCTCAGGATCCAAGTTCAAAGTTTGCTTGCTGACATCTCTTCTTTGTGGTTCTCCATGAGCATTGCAGTTTATGTACCTACCTACTCGTAGACCTACCATGAAAGAAGAATTCCATGGTTATGCTTTATTGGATGTGTGTGTGACTGCTAAATTCACCAGTCCATTCTTTTGAACTTCTATAAATTCCGTTTCTGAAGTACCTAGCCTTCCCCTGTGCACAGTAGGTGTACCTACCTACCTAGTTACAATAATATCCTCATACGATTCCGGTGGGAGCATAGATCTCTGGATTTGTACGCTGTGGTATGTGATTCACCCGTTTATATCCAACATAATATTAGGTACATAGGTACCTACCTAATAACAAAGTTCACGGCTAATCTTTCAATTAGGTCGGTAGGTAGTACCTACCATATTATTTTTAAACCCCCTTCACAATTTTCCCTCGACAAGGTTTAATTGGCATTTCTTAAATTATAATAGACAGCCGCCTATTCTGCCAACAACCAACACAATGATTTGAGTAGCTGCATATATTATAGGTAGTGCGTAGGTTTTATACATCACGCGGGTAGGTACTCATCATGATGTAAATGTATAGAAATTTACAGAGAAAATATTATATTGCAATGGGTTTAAAATGTTTAGTACCAACACTAACTACCAAAATTCGTACCTAACCCTCTATCACCGAAATTTGCTAAATTGATAGGAAGGCACCTACTAATAAAGGTCATTCATTTTTCTTCAGTAATTCCTACCGCACTGTTCTTGTACTATCAGGCATTATAAGTTCTTTGCCTGGTTTTGCAAAAGGACTGTAAGTATTTTTCTTTGATTTTATGGACTCCCTTAATTCACTTGTTTATATTTTGTAAGTACGTAAGTGCCTGGAAATTAATTATCATCATTTGTTGTAATTCTCCAAGTTACTGAACTGAAAATTTTCTGTGGACTCACGATCCGATCTAAATCAAACACCGAAACAATGTGGGCACTTACAGGTGGGTTGTAGGTACCTAATTCAGATAGGCAGGCACCACGTTGTTTTCCGACTGGGCTAGAGTTGAGGCCCTTTTCAAGATAGGCACGTACAATGATGGTTGACTTTCAACGAGAGCAAAATCTTCTCAAATTCGTTAGGTACCTACCTATGTCAGATTTTTAGGATTCCCACGAATTCCCTGCAAAGAGAACTGCCCTCAAGAACTCTTCCATCTCCTTTTAACAACGTGAAAATCGGTGGTGTTTCGCTTGCCAAGAAATTCGATTGCGCGATCGGACATCAAAGCAAGTCAGCAGAGTGAAGGTGACCCCAGGTAAAACGGTGACAGGTACAGAGGAGGACACTTTGGCAAAGTTTCAATCCAATAACTTCTACGCTTCAGCTAGAGGCTTAGTATACCTACCTAACATATACTAAGGGCTATGTATTTTTTTAAAGTTCTATTCTCAGCACTTGGGCCCTAAGATAATAAATTATAATCGTAGGGCTTTCCTGGTGGGAGCTCGATGGTAGGTATTGAAAACAGTGATCTACACAAAAGGGGCACCTATACAGGTAAATAATAAACCGTTCTGTAATAATTTGCGGCGTTTTTTAGTTCTCTGACGTGTGTGAAACTAAGTAAGTAGGTACCTATAACACACTTCAGTAAAAATGGAAAAATTTTCCCAATTTTGACTGCAGATTCTGACCAAACCGCTAAACCAAGTTTAATGTTTAGGGAAGTCATTCGATGCAAAATTTAATGCTCTTTAATTCTGGTACAAGCAAAAATGTTCTTTACAATGCACCATTCAGATAAGCCAAAATTGAAAAGAAGTCCAGAAATTTACCAGTTTTTCAAATATTTCACGATGTTTCGGAGGGCTTTCGAGTTGAAAAACTTGGATTTGTACTACCCCCACCTTTTTTTCGGTACAATTCTCCTCGAATAATACCAATATAGTACTATGTATTTATATAAATGTGCGTAAAATACTCACTCCTCTTAGATTTTCTCGAGTGAGCCAACTCCGTAGAATAATAAAAATTTTTGCTTAATTGTTTAAATTTGCTTAAAAATCATTGGTACCTACCTACATACTAGAAAACCTACCTACCAACAATTCCATCTAAACTATTCAGATATGTGTACAGGTGCGATGTTGAAAGATTGTTTTTGACATTTTCATGTCTTTGCTTTGGCACACAAACTCGAAAAGCGTTACCAAAAAGCGACAGGAAAACGCGTTATCCACCATTTCTGATGATTTTCGCTTACAACCGATTCGTTTCTACGGAACTTCATTGCCATTTTTCATCGTAGAAAAACCGTTCACCACTCGTTAGAATCGTGTGATATTATTGAATATTTTCTTGTTAACCGTACCCCCGCACCTTGCGCGGTAGCTGAGCTGAGCATGATGAAAAAAAGGTGGGTAAACAAGGTAGTCAGCAACCTTCAGCAACATAGGTAATGAAGAATGTCGTTGTTTAATTGTATCGAATGTGGTAACCTTGCAGCACTGCGTAACCCGGATCGTGGTAACCTTGTAACTAGTAAATGATTCCGTAAATAATTATCCCTAAATTGTATTTCCTTTCAAGTCCTGAATCAAGATTAAGAAAAGGTTCCTTCCTTTGTTACCTACCTACCTACTGTCAAGATAAAGCTTGTGATACAACATGAAAATGTATCACTGTGTTGCGGACTTGTACGCAAGCGTTTCTCTCAAAAGTGAAAACAAAGCTTTCCCCTACGTAGGTACACTCGGAAGTTTTGCTTCCTTAGTACCGAAGGTCTTGTATTCATACAGGAACCAAATAAATTGAATGTCCACTCGCATTGAGCGAATTGGTCATAAGCAGAGACAGGCACAATGTGGCACTTATTTTGGCCAAATGTGGCACTGAAACATGTGGCAATTAGGCACTTATTCTGGTCAAAATGTGGCACTTTTAGGGTCATGTATGTATGGCAAAATATAAAACTTTGCTCACCCCTCTCCACAATTCCCTCATGATAGGAAATGCAAATAGTGCTCACACAAACCGTATTTTACTTATTGTGTCTACAAAGTTATTGCTGCCTCAGTAGAAGAATTTGCATTGTAATAAAGAAGAGGTGCGCCGCCAAGTTTTCCATCGTGAATTTAAGTCTTCTATCACTCAAGACGTACTTCATCTTTGAAAGCGTCCTCTGCACGTCTGCCGAAGTTACATGGGCGAACTTCATGGATAGGACGTCGTCTGTAGTCCATTCTTCTCTCAGGGTGGCCTCTTTCCCTAAGAGAGTTTAGGCAGTGGATTTCATCTCCTCCCAGCAGCAGTTTCTAGAGAAGACAGCCTTCACCTTGGCCTGTATTTTTTCCCCAATCGGGTCCGGAAATTTCCGACTGCTGATGCCCTCCATTAAGGATATTCATCGCATCCGAATTCAGGTCTTAACACTGTACCTTGCTCACCTTGAAGGGTGGAAAATTTGAGCAAGTATGGCAAAAATATGGCAGTATTTCCATTTTTTGGCCAAATGTAGCATTTTCCCCAGAGCTCGGCCGAATGTGGCATTTTAGTAAGGCACCATTGCAATATGGCATTTGCCTGGCTCTGGTCATAAGTATATAGAAACAGATTTAGTTTCGTTTCTGTCAGTGCGTCGAGATACACAATTATTCCTTTTGGTTTATTATTCTGTGAATAATACACCTATGTATTCGCTCAGCAAAAAATTTTTATAACACCCCCTCAAAATTTTTTCATTTCCGTTTCAAGGTGCGTAGATTCCAAAAATGCAATGTCCGTACGCCGTCCGCCGTACGCCGTATCACGTGTACAGGCTTCATTTTCGGTCTAAAAAAGTCGTTCTTTCGCACACATGCTCCATTTGGGCCCTAGTTGTGTCCCGAAACTTTTCAGCCCGATCGGAATATACCCAGGGGTGTTATGAGTGAAAATGTGTATAAAAATAGGTACTTTTTGCGTTTTAACAACATGTTAGTAACATGAGCTTTTGAGGTATCTTTTTCCATGTTTTTGAGGACGAGAAGACCGAATATGAAGTCGATTTTGACCAAAGACGCGGAAATTGAGGTTTTACCAAAGGTTCAGCTCCCAAAATTGGTTTTTTATTAGTCAAAAACCTGGAAAACTGTCTGAAATCACCATCAATGTGTACAATAACATTGGAAAAAGTGTAAACAGGTGAATCAAGACCATTAAATGCCACTACCAATGATCAAAGATGATCTTAAAAAAAAAGAAAAAAAAGCGTACCTAGTTCATGTTTTGGGGGCCAAAATTGGTGGAAATCATCAGAAATAGCTATTTCAATCATTCCACATGAAAGAAACAATACATTTAACAGCCAACAAAAATCTCTAGAACTCCAATAGAATAATAAATCCATGTGACAAGGACTTTGCAGCGTTTTGGTTTATTATTCTGTGAATAATACACCTATGTATTCGCTCAGCAAAAAATTTTTATAACACCCCCTCAAACTTTTTTCTTTTACGTTTCAAGGTCCAAAAATGCAATGTCTGTCCGCCGTACGCCGTATCACGTGTACAGGCTTCATTTTCGGTCTAAAAAAATCGTTCTTTCGCACACATGCTCCATTTGGGCCCTAGTTGTGTCCCGAAACTTTTCAGCCCGATCAGAATATACCCAGGGGTGTTATGAGTGAAAATGTGTGTAAAAATAGGTACTTTTTACGTTTTAGCAACATATTGGTAACATGAGCTTCTGAGATATCATTTTCTATGTTTTTGGGGACGAGAAGACCGAATATGAAGTCGATTTTGACCAAAGAGTGGAAAATTGAGTTCCACCAAGTGTTCAGCTCCCAAAATTGATTTTTTATGAGTGAAAAACCTGGGAAATCGTCTGAAATCACCATCAGTTTGTATAATAACACTGGAAAAAGTGTCAACACATGGATCAAGACGATGAAATGGCACTACGAATGATCAAAGATAGTTATTTTAAAAAAAAATAGAAAAAAGAAAAAAAGGTGCGTACCTAATTCGTGTTTTAGGGGCCAAAATTGATGGAAAACATCAGAAATAGCTATTTCGATAATCACGCATGAAAGAAACAATAAATGAACAGCCAACATTTCTGTAGGTATGTCCAATAGAATAATAAACCCATGTGACAAGGACTTAGGCAGCGTTTTTCATTAAATTGTCGGATTCTACGTAGTACCTTGAAACGGAAACCATTAAATTTTGAGGGAAGGTTTAATTTTTTTTAAATGTATATTCATATTTCATGCCCCTTATAGATAGTACTACATGTTCCCTTTTTCAACATATTATAGGTGGGTACGATTACTCATTTGAAAAACGCAATCTGACCAAACAGACCATGAACAATAAACGTCCCCCGTTTAAGATTTATTCGTCTTATTTGCGAAAATTTCAAACCGAGGGTCCCGAAATTTAATCGTCTTGAATTGAGACAAATAGGTAGGTAACGCCGACGGTTTTTATGGCCGGCCGCCAAGAATGTTGATGACTTTATTGAGTTTCTCCCTTCGAAATTTCTTTCAGTTGTTGGAAATATTTACAAAGACTCGTCGTACCTGCGGAATGTCAGAGCCGAAGTTTCGGTTCACATCTATCGGATTTGACCACAATAATCCACCTTGCGATATTTATTGAACTGTGGGAACTGATAGGAACTGTGGGAAGGGAAGAACAAAGGGTCGGTACAGAGAGGAAGGGTTGAGAAATTTGGCAGCCATCCGCTCACAATTTTTTCCCCCTAATTTTTTTCTTAAATTTTACCCAATTTTTGAACAAACGGTTCCACGGTTTGTAGTAGGTAGGTGTACCTTTATGAGATTTTGAAACATTAAAAAAAAATGCAAACCCGTTTTAGAATATTGTGAATCCACCCTGTAATTAGGTTTGTGTCACTCTGGGCAATATCTGACCTTAGGAACACGGATAATGCATTCCAAATAATTGCGAGAGGTTTTCTGCAAAATAATCTTCGCCTGATGATAATAATAATTTCCGAACTCCTTTTTTTGACAAACTACTTTCATCATTGATAGTGCTATTTAATTATTATTATTATTATTTTATTTATTGGCATATTATTTTATTTATTGGTACTGCTAGTGTTATTATTATTATTTTATTTATTGGCATATTATTGTATTTATTGGTACTGCTAGTGTTATTATACAAATTTACGGTGGTTTTAGACTATTTCCAAGGTTTTTTACTAATAAAAAAACGCTGCAAATCCCTGCACAACGGTTTATTATTTTGTATAGAATACCCTTCTGTTACAGATCACAGCTCTATGTATAGATAACCCGTCTATATAATATAATATGTACTATTCTATGCATAATTATGTAGATCGCAGACCCTCCGTAGGTTAGTACCTAACCCCGTACTCGTTACTAGGTACCTACCTAAATCACGAGTTAAATGTTGCTAAAATAATTCTGCCGATGACAAACAGTACCTAACAAAAAGAAACACACATAATGAAGTTCTGAAAAGAAATTGTTGATGAGGAGTGAAAAAAGTTGCAAAAGTACCTACCAACAAACTCCAGCCCCTTCTACGTATGTATATGGTATAATGAACCGTTGTGTAATAATTTACCGTTGAGTAATGATTTACCGTAGTAATAATTTACCCATCAATAATACTTCAACGTTTGTTCAAGTTTCACTACCTACCAACAAACTCCAAAAGAGCCATCATTTTTCAAGCGAAATAATATCACAGAACAACCAACTCGACTTCATACTCGGCCAATATAATCAGGTGATCCCTACCAATGATTGGCCGTATTCACAAATTCCTATTGTGGGCGCGTCTCTGGTTACGAGATTTGGTTTGAATTGTATACAATTTCATTCACACTGGAGTCGAAAATGCCTGTCGGTGCAAACTTCGGGGCCTTACTGTGAACGAACGGCTGGACGTACGATGCTCCGGATGGTCTTAAAAAACTCGCAAGTTCAAGAACTATTTAAAACCGTAAAAATATTTACGTAAAAAAATGGTATAGGCGTTTTGAAAATTTCAACCCCTATTTTGAACCCCTTAGAGATGACTCACAGTAACGTCGAGCTTCGAGGACCAACTAGACGCCGAACGGAACCTATAACCCGAATTTCATCAATTTTTTTTTATGGTAACTAAGAAAAGTGGCCCGTACGGCGTACTGCGTACGGCGGACAGACAGAAATATTTTTATTGCAGTTTTGGATTCTACATACCTTGAAACGTAAACCATCAAATTTTCAGGGGGGGTAAGAATTTTTTTTTTCATGCTCGATTCCAATGGTTCATTATTGAAAATAATAAACCAAAATGAATTTTGGAGCTGAAACTTCGTTACAACCTTAATTCTTCACTCATTGGTCAAAATCAACTTCATATTCGGTCTTCTCGCCCTGAAAAACATGGAAAACGATACCTCACAAGCTCATGTTACTAAAGCAGCTAAAACCCTATTTTTAAATCCATTTTGTTTTATTGTTCTGTGAATAATACTCCTATGTATTCGCTCAGCAAACAGTTATCATAAGAACCCCCCTCAAATTTTTTCCTTTTACGTTTCAAGGTGCGCCGCAGATTGCAAAACTGCAATGTCCGTCCACCGTACGCCCTATCATCCATAGCGTCCCCTGAAAGGCAGAATATTGTAAGCGCCATTTTTTGCGATTTTGAGTTACTCTGACCGTTGGATTCGTCTTTAAAAGGCGCATCTATCTAGCTAAATATCGCAAGCGACGTGCGCCTCTAAGGCATTCAAAAACGGCCTCAAAGTTTTCGAATCGTAACCACCGATTTGGTAAATATCGTATCCACCGTTCATTCAGAACCTAAGCGCCACGAGTCGAATGTAAGTAACAAGGTAAAAATTGTCCATTATCGTGAGTGCCCCATTCCCACTGTGACTTGCGATAAAATTACTGCGCTCATATTATGCCATTTCTATCGTAAGCGCCAGGGAGCAGCGTAAGCGCCTCTTCCCGAGTACACGCGAGTGGATACACGCTCGTTTTCCAAATAATTCTTTTCCAGCAAGAAATCAAGAATAGCGTAAGTGCCGAAATGTTTATCGTATCTACAACTATTCTCCCATTGCTTCGAAATAGCAAGAATAGCGTAAGCGCATTTTTCTCGAAAAAATACCACATCCCGGGCTTTTATGCAATTTTTTAAATAAATCAACAGAAAACGGTCCATTTTACACTAAAATATCAAGTTTTAACGGGGTAGGAAATAAAAAGATCCTTCCACAGTTTTTCTTCCCTCCTGTAAAATTAGGAAAATGGCGCTTACAATATTCTGCCTTTCAGGGGACGATATCTACTTTGTTTTCGGTCTAAAAAGTTCGTTCTTTCGCACACAGGCTCCATTTGGGCCATAGTTGTGTCTCGAAACTTTGCAGCCCGATCGGAATATACCCAGGGGTGCTATGAGTGAAAAATGGGTGTAAAAATAGGGTTTTTCGAGGTTTAAGTTTTAGTGAACATGAGCTTATGATGTATCGTTTTCCATGTTTTTTTAGGCCGAGGAGACCAAATATGAAGTTGATTTTGACCAAAGACTGCGATGAATTGAGGTCCTAACGAAGGTTCAGCTCCCAAATTCATTTTTTATGAGCCAAAAAACTGGGAAATAGTCTAAAACCACAGTAAATTTGCATAATAACATAGAAGTAGTATCAACAGGTGAATAAAGATAATTAAATGGCACTATCAATGATCAAAGGTAATTTTTCCAAAAAAGGAGCCTAATTCGTGTTTTTGGGGGTCCAAAATTGGCGGAAACCATCAAAAACATCTTTTAGCGAATTTTCGAAGAAAAGGAAGCTATTGTTCTCGGTCCAAAATTTTTAAAACTCGAATTTCCGAAAGATTTTTATACCAAAATCCGTTTCAGACCACCCTGAATTCCCTGCCGAAAGACACCAAAAATTATATGTATATATATATATTTATATATATATTTATATATTTATTTATATATTTATATATTTATATATGTATGTGTCATTCCAGACGATAACTCTCGAAAGAATTGAGATAAAAAGTTCAAATTTGCACGAAAAATCTGTCTTGGCAATCGACAGGCTAAGTTCGTAGATGGGCAGAATCGGGTCACTCTAAGGGGGAGTTTTGGGGAGTTTTAGGGGGGGAAAATTACCCATAAATTCCCAAAATGAAAAAGTCTGACAAGTGACACCTCATTTTAAAGGTTTTTGTACGCTGAACACGATGGTGAAATCAGAATTGCGATATCTCATTCCATTCTCAAACTGGAGCACTTTGAAGATGAAGGAACGTGGTTATTTCTTGAGATGTTCTTCCTCGTTCGTCTGCTCTAATCTGATAACGGAATGGGATATCGCAATTCTGACTTCACCATCGTGTTCAGCGTTGGAAAATCTACAAACCGAGGTGTTACTTGGCAAAAAATTGAACAAAAAATTTGTTACGTACCCAATACCTACTCTTCTGGTATTCAAAACATTTTTGATTTCCCCCTCCCCCTCATTCCACCCCAAATTTTACTTTGCGTAAAACTACTCCTGTTTTAATTTTGTATGGTATCAAGTCGGGAAAACATTGGCCGAAAATTAATTTTCAGAAAATTTTAGGCGGAGGAGGAAGATGCCGAAAACTTCGAAAATTCGCTCTTATAGCCATGCTGCATGACTGTGGTTTTTAATATTGCTCATGAAAGAAACAGTAATTGAATAGCCAACATTTCTGTACGTGTGTCCAATAGAATAATAAGCCCTTGCGACAATGACTTACTAGCGTTTTCGGAATCTAAGCACCTTGAAACAAAAGAAAATTTTCTTGTTTGGTGAGCCGATACATAGGTGTGTTATTAACAGAATAATAAAACAAAATGGGGGAAGGTGGTTTACACAAAGCTTATAAATGATAATAAAGTTCTTTATTGGGTGAAATGCTACATGTAAGCCACTTGGGCCCTTATGCAATAATTTTATGAATAGGAATGAGACGGTGTGTTGACTCAGACATAGGGTAGGACAGGACAGGACCTGGTTTATCAGAGGCCTCTTTCGTGCGATCAGAGGCTCGTCGGGAAATAGTATTAGGCACTGCCCACTTCCTAATCTCTCACACCGCAATTTGTGAGGTCCCCTGCGAGCAAGTCTGCTGCAATTAAATCCTTTCGAGTAGGCGCTAGGTGATCCATTAGACGTCGGAACATAATTCCGGTGAGAAGATCGGTCATCAAGACGTACGATGCTTACGATCCAACAAACAGCTGAGCTCTGAGTTGGCGAAATAAAGCGACTGGCCGAAGGGGATTAGCGTTCCAAACAGGCTCCCCCCGTCTGGCCTTATTAGCGAAGGGACAAGTCCGTAGGTGTGATTTGTGCTTTTAAATAAAATACTCGCAGTTATCTTGCGTTCGTGGAAAACCTCCATCAGAGTTTGAGGCCGCGCCAAAAAAACCGAGCATTTCGTTTCTTTTTTATCGTGGAACGTGAGCGGTTTTTTTTGGCAGCGTCTGCGCTGATTGTGACGGCGATCCCAGACTTCCCGCTTGGGGCGGAGATGATTGTTTTAAAGATGGTGTGAAGTGCAAATCATTCGTAATTGTGAGGCTTCGCGGTCGATTTAATGAAAACGCGTTGTCAGAATAAACGTACGATGTTTGACGTCGTTGTAATAAGGGCTTTGTCGTCGGGTTTTGTTTTTAGTGGGCTCTTTCAGAGTTTATGGGCTGCTGTAATACGAGAAAAATGAGCGCTACCCACGCGTTGGGTGGGCTGAGTTTATGTAAGTCATCTATCTTCGATGGCAATATATGAATCAATTGTAAAAACATTAATTCATTATCTAGGGACCATGTAATTAATTAAAAGTATAGTTTTTCTAAAAACTAAAAAGAGTACATAAAATTAAATAAGCACACGCTTTTCTAAAAATAATAAAATATTTTCTTTCTGTCCCCACCCGGTAACATATTGGAATTTTTTAATGACTAAAAATAAAAGCATGGGGCGCCTGTAATCTGCAAGATATAAGTACCTACTTTCAATCCTCCTAATGCCCCGCGCTTTTTAGTAATAAACAGTCCATATTTAGCCGCATAACCCTCAAGTGACAGAAAACATCTAGTGAAGGATGAAAACGGATGGTGTAAACCTACACTCATCTGCTTTTGGGTAATCTAGAAGAAAGAGAGTTGAATGTGGAGCCTTGCACCAAATATTTTACCCGATTAGTTCAAATCACACGGTGTTGCTCAGCTTAGGAATATCAGCCTTTGGGTTCTACTGGTACCGGAACCAGTGCGCCAAGAACTATCGTTTTCTGATCCCTATTGACTGACACACTGCAGTTATACCGATCGTTTGGTGGCTTTATTTATATTTTTAATTTCTTCCAGGGTAACAGCTATGAACGATGACAACGATGACTGGCTGTCCGCCGCTGTAGAAGAACCAGAACCACCGCCACCAGCAGCGGCACCGGTCCCCCAGGCGGCCGCGAAGCCTCCACCAGGCAAAAAGGCGACGGCAGGTGACACCACCATCGCCCCGGAAACCGAAGTGAGCTTAGGATAGTTACGATAATGCGTTGACTTTGGTGTTTAGTGCTACCTCTAACGGACACCTATCAATAGTGGAATACCCCTTATAGTGGTGAGATGCTGTGGCCACGGCAACACCGTTCTGTTGTCTAGTTTGGGGCATTTCAAGGGTATTGCCAACAGGCATCAGCACCAGTGATGTAAACGTGAAGGTTTTCTGTACAGTAGGGTTGCCATCCGCCCTGGTTTCTCAGGACATGTTTGGGTTTTGAGGGTGTTTGCTTTGGTTACCCTGGAACTGATACGCCAAGATAATATGGCAAGAAGGACCAGTGAGCTTCAAGCATTCTCTACACGTATACATTTAGTTCTTCCCGTGTACATGGAGAAGTAGGTCATCCCATGTACGCGAAAAACTACACGCTTACAGGAAGAGAATGCTTCATGCCCATTGGCCCGTTTCCCATATTATTTTGACGTCCCGGGAAACGTGGGGTGCGTCAGCCATTTTACGATGTTATGATTAAATTATTGAGCAAGGTTTTAGCTGTTATACCTAGGTATTCATATTAATATTGACTTATGCATAAATATACCATAATATCATTATGATGTTCTTAGGCTGTGTAAATGTAGAACTAAGTCGTTTAATTCCACAGTTTCCTTAAAAAAGTTTGACTCAAGTTCCTTAATACCTTAAATACGGTACGTACATAATATTCTCACACTGGTTAAGCGTGAAATGAAGGATCTCCTAAAATCGATTTTGAAAGATTGGTTCCATGATTTTTGAGTTCCTAATGTGCGTATCCTGGGGATTTTCCTGGTTGTATGTCGAAAGGGTCCTGAGATGTTTGGGTTTTTCGTTATGAGCGTCCTGGGATTGTTGGTATGGTAAATGTATTTTGTTCGGTTTTTGTTCGCTGCCATGATTACCACTCTACGGGATACTATCACCAACTCATCCAGTTATCTAACTGGTGTGATTCAAACGGCCTTCGATTGAACTTTTGCTTAAATGGGACCCTCAACCTGTCAGTTAATTTCCTCGGTTTAATTACTGGCAACCGCCTTTCTTGAGCAAAGCACGTTGAGGTTCTTCTCTATCAAGACTTGCTTCTTGTACTTACATGCCAACAAGACTAGTTAATTCCGTCTCTAGTGAGATCCTCCGGACCGTGTATTTTGCGTGTTTTGCGAATAGGATCTCGTATTGTATCCTGTTAAGAGGAAGTTCTGCACATTGTGATACTGGTCTTTGAATCCCAAAAACGAGCAATTAGGGCCATTTTTAAGCTTCGTTATAATAATAATAATAATAATAATAATAATAATAATAATAATAATAATAATAATAATACTAATAACAATGGAAAAGAGGTACCAAGCTATAAAACAACTAAAGTTGATAATTTTTCTTACGCAGTTTTTTTTGTACAACTTATTTTTGAAGAGAAACATTAATTGATCTGATAGATGGATAGATTGGTCTGGTGGCCTCTGAGAATAATTTCTTGTTAGCAATGGCGATTAAAAGAAAAATTGTTAGATGGAACTGAAGAAAAAAGGTATAGTAGGCCAGACAGGGAGTGAATTCACAGTGGGGTGGGTGTGGGTCCGATGATGTTCTGGTTGGCTTCGAATGTCTCGCCGATGAATACAGTGGAGGGATTTTTCGATCTGAAAGGGGAGTTGACGCGCTGCTGCGGTTCTGACCAAGAAAGAGGAGACAGGTAGCTCCAGATCGTCCCTGAACCAGGGAAGACGTCAGGGTGATAATGAAAAGTTGCAGAGGTTATTTCCGTAGAATGAATTCCGTCACAGTCTCTGGTTTGTATACTCTATTGCTGCTTAATATTCACTGGAGAAAAGCTCCGTACATGGTTATTCAATAGATCTGATTTTCATGGGCACGACACCAGGAGTCATACCATGTTGAGCCCTTCCGCTGTCCGTTTGACTGCCTCTCTCAGTGGTAATCCACTTCAGGTGGGTCAACGATTATATTATCATTTGCCGGACTCAGTAAAGTGTTTGCCAATAGTTTCCTAAGATTGAAAGGCCTTTTAATTGAAGATGAACTTTATAGTGTAGCGGATTTTTTGGAATCAAGTTCAATTCATGATTGTTTAATAGGAAGACATACCTGTTGATGTATATTCTGTTATTTATTATCCTGGATTTTTCGTTTTGTTTATACAGACCTATCTGTATTGACAGTTTCATTCCCATTTTGGTGTCTGCAGTAAAAAAATTTGTTAAAAACAATTAAGACGGCAACCCTACTATACAGAATGTAAAACGTCTGTCGAGCGGTGAGGTGTGGCTAAAAGCTTCCTCGTAGCTTTTACACAATCACAAGCGCAAACGAAAGTAACATTCTAATCTACGTGAAATTTATATGGGGTGAACTAGGCCTAACAACATATCCCCGCAGTGAATGTCATCGGAGCAGATTTTATTTATAACCGGAGTCAGGCGTGGGGCAAGGATTTCGCACCAGCGCAGACGAAAGTTACTGTCAGATTTTAATTAAATTTATATGGGATTAAGGACCAACTCGCACCGACCCTCCAGATTTTTACTGAAGATACAGTTGATGTATCTAAATCTTCTGACACTGAACGATAACATATACAGTTGTCCAGCTTGAGTGGTGAAGTGCAGATTTCTTCAGTAGGATTTCGAGTTGGTACAATCCTATCGTGAATCCCATACATTGTTTTGGTTTATTATTCTGTGAATAATACGCCTATGTATTCGCTCAGCGAAAAGTTTTTATAACACCCCCTCAAAATTTTTTCTTTTCCGTTCCAAGGTGCGTAGATTCCAAAAACGCTGCAAAGTCCTTGTCACATGGGTTTATTATTCTTTTGGACATACCTACAGAAATTTTGGCTGTTCATTTATTGTTTCTTGATGTGAAATAATTGAAATAGCTATTTCTGATGGTTTCCACCAATTTTGGCCCCCAAAACACAAATTAGGTACGCTCCTTTATTTTTATTTTTTTCAAATTATCTTATGTTAGTGCCATTTAATCGTCTTGATCCACGTGTTGACACTTCTTCTAGTGTTATTATACAAATTTATGGTGATTTCAGACGATTTTCCAGGTTTTTGCCTCATAAAAAATCAATTTTGGCAGCTGAACCTTCGGTAGAACCTCAATTTTCCACTCTTTGGCCAAAATCGACTTCATATTCGGTCTTCTCGTCCCCAAAAACATGGAAAAAGATAGGTACCTCAAAAGCTCATTTTACTAACATGTTACTAAAAACCAAAAAGTACCTATTTTTATCCACATTTTCACTCATAACACCCCTGGTTATATTCCGATCGGGCTGCAAAGTTTCGGGACACAACTAGGGCCCAAATGGAGCATGTGTGCGAAAGAACCACTTTTTTAGACCTAAAATGAAGCCGGTACACGTGATACGGCGGACGGCGGACGGACATTGCATTGTTGGAATCTACGCACCTTGAAACGGAAAAGAAAAAATTTTGAGGGGGTGTTACAAAAATTTTTTGCTGACCGAATACATAGGTGTATTATTCACAGAATAATAAACCAAAATGCAATGTCCGTCCGCCTCCGCCGTATCACGTGTACCGGCTTCATTTTCGGTCTAAAAAATTCGTTCTTTCGCACACTTGCTCCATTTGGGCCCTAGTTGTGTCCCGAAACTTTTCAGCCCGATCGGAATATACCCAGGGGTGTTATGAGTGAAAATGTGTATAAAAATAGGTACTTTTTGCGTTTTAGTAACATGAGCTTTTGAGGTATCGTTTAACATGTTTTTGGGGACGAGAAGACCGAATATGAAGTCGATTTTGACCAAAGAGTGGAAAATTGAGGTTCTACCAAATGCTCAGCTCCCAAAACTGATTTTTCTATGAGTCAAAAACCTGAAAAATCGTCTGAAATCACCATCAATTTGTATAATTACAAACTACTACTAGGACAAGACCACTAGGAAAAGTGTCAAAATGTGGATCAAGACGATTACATGACAATACCAATGACAAAGATAATAATTATGAAAAAAACGCTGCAAAGTCCTTGTCACATGGGTTTATTATTCTATTGGACATAGCTACAGAAATGTTGGCTGTTCATTTATTGCTTCTTTCATGCGTAATAATCGAAATAGCTATTTCTGATGGTTTCCATTAATTTTGGCCCCTAAAACACAAATTAGGTACGTTTTTTTTTTTTTTTTTTAAACTATCTTTGATCATTGGCAGTGCCATTTAATCGTCTTGATCCACGTTTTGACACTTTTTCCAGGGTTATTATACAAACAGATGGTGATTTCAGACGATTTCCCAGGTTTTTCACCCATAAAAAATCAATTTCGGGAGCTGAACATCTGGTAGAACCTCAATTTTCTATTCTTTGGTCAAAATCGAGTTCATATTCGGTCATCTCGTCCCCAAAAACATGAAAAACGATACCTTAAAAGCTCATGTTACCAACATGTTGCTAAAACGCAAGTACCTATTTTTACACACATTTTCACTCATAACACCCCTGGGTATATTCCGATCGGGCTGAAAAGTTTCGGGGCACAACTAGGGCCCAAATGGAGCATGTGTGCGAAAGAACGACTTTTTTAGACAGAAAATGAAGCCTGTACACGTGATACGGCGGACGGACATTGCATTTTTTGAATCTAGGCACCTTGAAACGGAAAACCACAAATTTTGAGGGGGTGTTATAAAAATTTTTTGCTGACCGAATACATAGGTGTATTATTCACAGAATAAAAAACGAAAAAGGAGGAGCGTACCTTATTCGTGTTTTGGGGGGCCAAAATTGGTGGAAACCATCAGAAATGGCTATTTCAATTATTACGCATGAAAGAAACAATAAATGAACAGCCAATATTTCTGTAGGTTTTAGTTTTTGGGTTGGGTTCTGTAGGTATTTGAGCGTTTTTCCGTATAACTCATCACCCGCCAACACTGTTCAAAGTGTGAGAGCGACCGGTGGTGAGGTTCGCCGCCGAAGATTTTTGTGTTGTTAAACTTATCCGCCTCTGGTTGTAGGAGTGAAGCCAATCTTAACATTGGCCAGTCGCCACGCGACCCAGTGCCATATGTCCCTTGTCAGAGGCGAGAAGCTGCCTAATAGAAACAAGGCCCCCCCTGGTTTATATTATACCCGCACACCCCGGCTTTCGTGAGTTTTTCTACGCCGGCACCTCCTTCGAATTATTCGGACCTCACCGATCTTCAGTATCTCAAGATCGCGAATTTTTCAAACGCTTTTTTCAAGCTTCGTTAAACTCGCCAGGTGCGGGCATTTAGGGGCCTTAAGTGGGCCTGAATATCAGAGTGAGAAATGTGCGAACAAAGAGTGATTTAGGTGCAGGGGATGGCGAGGAGGAAGATCAGGTTTACCAAAAGAACTGCAATCGACCCTTTGCTTTGGGCGCAGTCTAAATATACAGCCAACTCAGATGGTTTAACGAGTAAAAGAGAGAATAACTAGCCACCTAACCTACCTACACGAACTCTCCCTCATCCATCTCCTTGGAGCTGACTTATGGCAACATGCATAAAGAAAATTAGTTTAAAAGTTGAATATATGCAAGGTGCCTATCAAAATAATAAATCCAGCCATGCAGCTCGACTATATGAGCGAATTTTCGAAAAAACCTGGTTACCTACTTACAGTCGATCACAATAATTTTATTTCTGACAATGTTTAGCGATTTTTGATCTACAAAAATTAAAATTTCTCCCACAGCTTTTGGGAAAAAATAGGTACTTCTTCATTATCTGGTATACACCAAAAAAATTCTCAAATTTTGATTAAATTATTTAATAACGGTTCTCAACAACAAAACAACTATTGCATACTTGTACCATCTATTCAGAAGTCCCAAACAACCTGCTCATTCACGGGATAGTTTCTGGGATTGTTTATCTTTTTTGAGATGCGAGCGCTAGCGAGCATCCAGATCGCTTGACAATGCGAGCGGAGGAATTGGAACTAAACTTCTTGTACACCCACCGTCTTGTCTGACTGAACAATCGATGTATTTGAGATAATGGTAATTGTTGTTGAGAAACGTTATTAAATAATTTAATCAAAATTTGAGAATTTTTTTTGGTGTATACCAGATAATGAAGAAGTACCAAAAAATATTTTCGAACATTGTCGTAGGTTTTCTGTCTGAAGTCATCACTCATAAAGCTTTTGATTTTGGCCATTGTTTTACCTCCATAATAAAAATTCCAAATTTGTTTGAACCTACTAGGTAATTGTTGTTAACTATTAGGAAAACCCGCTGTATTAAATACAACGGGCTCCAGAGCGGTAGGCATCGAAGATAAGCCAAAAAAATTTGCACTTGATAATGGCAGTTTCACAAGTTTTTCATAGATACATACGTCTTTGCTTCGTCTTTGTTTTTCATAGATACGTGGCTAATTTGGTGTCCTTTGTGGAAGGCTTAGCTCTAGATCGTGATCTGGAACGTGAGTGCCTATGATTTCTGTATTGCAGTGAATCAAACCTACGAGTAAGCGCTTCAATTTTATTGGCCAGGTCATCATAGGCGGGATTATCATTAGGCTGAGAACGAGACGTAGGTACTTGCAACATTTATTGAAGCACATTCGGGTTTTGTGTCCGAAACCTCCATGATTTTATCAGCTAGGGGTAGGTACCAAAGTAACTAAGCCAGCATTAGAGCTTACTGACAGAATCGCCCGCGTATTCGTGGGAAGTTGTTGAAGCCATAAAGATTTCAAGACGTTATCGCACACTTTGTTGTTCGCCAAATCTTTCATTTCCCTGAGTAATTGGCTAGGCCGACGATCTCCAAGGGTTGTGCCTTTCAAGAGGCGTCGCAATTTCTTGTCTTCTGAATCCGAAAACGAGTCTGTCGTGGTATCCTCCCAGAACCACTCCCTGCAAACTTAAGATCTCGCAAATAAACTCGCAGAAGTGGGGACGAAAGTCGCAGGCAAGTCGAAGCACAACCTGGGTCCCCACCATCCCCTACTAACTAGGGGATGGAGGGAGACGGTGCCAGGCCTATAAATACTCGCCGCCTCCGCCTTTCTCACCATTCTACGCTCTCCTCTAGTCGCTGACTACTCTCTCTCCTCCTTACCTCGTCTCTCTCCTCTACCTAAAAGCCCATAACCAAACCGGGCACATCCTCCCTCACGCCGCTCGTGATGAATGCGCCAATTTCAAATTCATCACAGAGTCGATGATCCTCGCCTTGATTGTTTCATACTTGTTCTGCACTGGAGGTGAGACAACAAGATCGCTGACTTGAGAAAGAATGCTTGAGTCTATTGAAGCCACAATACAGAGTCGAATCGGTCTTGGTCGTTGACAATGTGTTTCATTCGGAATTGCGCTTCACATTGACCAAACCAAATCGAAACATTGGCTGTCCAAAATGGAGGTGCGATGAAATTTATCGCCCGGATATCTTCTCTTGAGACCTCTGGTTCAAGTACAGGAACAGTTGCATCATGTACCGCATCCATGATCACGTCGGGGTAACCACTTTTATTAGCAATGTAACTTTTCAGGTAAACAATCTAACAGGTGTAAAACGGGACGAACGAAAAAAATATAAAAAATTAACGGTAGGCCGCTACACATAATACATACCTATACGTCAGTGTCTATTTCATATGTCCATTGGAAAAAATTATGAAAACTGAGAATCCACCAATACTGAGACCGATTAGCCTGACGGTGACAATCTCATCGCTACCCGAAACCGTCGTGAGATTTTCAACAAAGATCGGACGTTCGTCAGGAATGACGAGGAAACATACGATTCAGTAAATGATCAAATTAACTCAATTTCAATTAGAATTCCTATTTCCGCCCGAAGGCCGGGTAGGGTTGGTAGTTTATTATAATAAACCAGCAACCATTAGCACAAATGCAGTAAGACCGAGAGGCGCTAAGAACGTAAGCGATCCTCGTCAAACTATTTAGAATGCTAATCATATACTTTTGACTGTTGTCAGAGGCGTCGAGTGATAGGTCTAGACGCTGTCCATCAAATATTTGACGTGCATCGAGAGCAATATTGTTCTCTTGGCAAAGGTTGTGTTTTTGTCGTAAATGATATTCATTGGAAAGGTATTGTAGCCATCGACATGTCAGTACATTCTCCACTGTAATTTACTTATTCGAAAATAGCTCAAGGTGTCACTTAGGTGACAAGGCTAAACTTAGCAGTGGGTAACAACGTATTCGCACTACCACACTCTGCCAGTAGATTTTTGCAATAAATTGTTAACATTAGAATCGTTCAAAAAACCAAAACACAACCCCCAAAATCAAAATTTGATGGTTTACGTTCCAAGATAAACCTATTTTTAGAATGAGAATGAAGGCGTACGTACCTACCTACCAAATTTAGGAGGGTTTGTGCCGAGGATGATCTGAGGTGAAAATGAGCATAGTTATTATTGCTTATGAATATTAATTATACAATATTCTAATTATCTTCTTGTTAAACACAAAGGTACCTACATAGTTTTTAATTGTCTATACTTAGGTACTGTGAATTTTCGAGAATGACTGTGCCCTAATGTGGTATCAGGTGGTAAAGCAGGTAGATGATTATGTACAGGAATTGAAAGTGATGGAAATGTAGCTGCTACAGTAGGCCCGCGATTTATGCCAGGGATACGGGCCATGAAAACCTCGCATATATCGAATTCGCATCAAAATGGAGTCGATATTCCTGCGTATAAATAGAGGATGCGGACCACAAATAGTCGAAAAATCCTTTAAAACTATATATTATACTGACGTTTGCTACTTGGCACCACTTTAGTAGGAATAGTTTATTTACCGGATTAAAGACCTTTTTTTACCTGAGCCACCAACCATTCGGAATTGTACAGTCGGAATCAGGAGAATGAGCGGAATCGTACTCTGCTTTCACCATTCTTAATTTCGCCGTCAAACCCCTGAACAAATCCTATAGGACGCCCTGGACAGAAAGATGCAGGTATATGCGGTACGTAGCACCACAGGTGGTGCGATGGGTTTGAGCTGTCTGATAGCGAAGCAAAGGTTACTCAACTTTGTGACGAGGCCCACGGTATGAGATCAGAATGAGAGTCTGCTGTCGAACTGGTATCCGAGAAAACGGGTTTAATTTTCGAAATTGTCATGAACACCGTCCGAGACAACATTTCCCTCCTCAATACCAACAACTCGAGGCCCAAACTTCAGGCAGCCTGTTTTGGCTTCTTCAATCTCAGTCCTGTGCTGTGAATCCATGACTTTAAAATTGAGACCTTGTACTGGAGGGCTTTTTACATTCATCCATCGGTGCAGCTCGTACCAGGAAGCTGTTGTCGTCCACATATATCACTGTGTGTAAATTCTCATCACGTATAACATTTGGTAGGTCATTGATTAGGATCAACCCCTACACACATATCCCCTAATACGAGGAAATAGTAAATTATTATTGATCGACAGTAAACTTTGTATTAAACTCGACTACATACTTACATATTACAATATTGATGAGAGTCGAAAAATCACAACAAAAATAAATATAAACACAAACGGTGGGTGCAGCTTTCGTACAAGTACGCAACCACGAGGGACATTTTATGTCTTTGTATACGATGATAACCGGAGAAGTTCATACGCATTCATTTAAACAATCACGCTCATACCGCAGCTTGTCGGCCACGCACTCCGCAGTGGTTAACGTAATATGGTTAGGTAAATCGAGAGCTATCCAACGAGTGGTGAACGATTTTTGTGCGATGATAACTGGCGAAGATAAAGTTCCGTAGCTACGAATCGGTTGTAAGCGAAAATCACCAGAAATATTTTCGTGACGCTTCTCCGTTACATGTCCCGCGTTATATTTTCGAGTTTATGTAGCAAAGTAAAGACATAAAATGTCAAAAACTTTTATTCTTCCCACAACCATAAAATCGTTTTCAAATCAGTCAAAATAAACCAGGCAAAACTAAATAATACTGAGTAGTAATACTGAAGCCCGGTCAGGAAATGAGACATTACTCTACACAGATTGGGCATAATTTGTATGGAACTAGGATTGGCAGGTGTAAACATTCAAGTGTAAAAACGTGTGGTTCATAATTTATATACACACGCTTGGTTTTGTGGTCTTTCGTCGAAATCGCACAAATCGTGGTAAATCGACGCAAAAATTGAGGGAGGTCACCAACGAACACTGCCGCATAAATTGAATCGTAGCTGGAATTCGCATAAATCGCGGGCCTATTGCATGAAAACGAACACAGTAACGAATTTAGGGATTAGATTTAGGTTTCGTAGAGGTAAGTAAGCCCTACAGAAATGAATTACCCAAAATTGGAATTATGTTCTGTGGAAGCAGCCCAAAATACCGTATGGTATTGGTACGTAGTTTTTATTCGATGCAATCCACCTGTTGTTCTCTAATGAGGTACCCAATGAATAAATTAGTAGAAATATTCTCAAGAACCACATTACCAATTTGGAAGTGCTGATTTTCGCTTCTGATAGTGTATGATATCCCGCTTAGCAGTGGCGTAGCCAAGGGGGGGTTAGTAGTAGTAGTATCACAAATTAAAATTAAATCTTAAGAATGATAACAATCACAAAAGTAACAAACAAATACAACAATAACAGGTTAAACGGTAAATCAAACATAAATAAACAGTTAAATAATAATTATTACGTTTATTTGATTACAAACGATCTGTCCCAAAAATTTGACCCAATCTTTTTGACAAAAATGCTTATCGAAATACCGTCCCCTCAAAGTCCCTCACCGTCACCATCCCACACTTCAGGTGAATAATATTGATTTTAGCCCTTAATACCAATTGTTGATCCCCAAAAATCCTAATTTGACCCCTATTCTGTGTGAAAAGCAACTGAAATGGTATTTTTCTGTCTTCACTCATCCTTCCGTGGCACTTTCAGTGATTTAATATATCAATTTTAGCCGTTTTTACCAATTTTTACCCCTAAAAACTCACATTTGACCCCCTTTGAATTTTTGAATTGCTCCTTTTGTTTGGGAATAAGAACATTTTGGCGAAACTTGGAATTTTTATCACCTACCCAAGGTCATATACCGTCTGGAGTGACGCATAAATAAATTATATGTAATAGACGTGTACATTTTTGTTAAAATCTAGGGATGAAATCAGGATTCTCTGAAACTGATTTGCCTATAAAAAAAACTCATGTCCTGAAAATTTTGGACCCATTGCAATAGCTTCATTTACCTTGAAAATTCGCGAACATTATTGCCAAATAAATGTTTTATTTCATCAGTTTATCTTATCTGTAACATTTAGTGCTTTGCTAAATTTAATTTAAACTCAGCTTTGTTTTTAATGTCAAACCTTATTAGCGAATTTTCAAAGAAAATGAAGCTATTGGAATGGGTTACATTTTCAGAACAAGGATTTTTGAAATATTTGTATAGGCAAATCCGTTTCAGAGCATCACCAGTTCATCCCTGGATTTTAACAAAAATTTATATATTATCTATATTATGTGCCACTCCAGATGATATCTCTCCTTGGGTACATGATAAAAATTCCAAATTTTTCCAAAACGTTTTTATTGCCAAACAAAAGGATGAGTTCGAAAATTAGCAATATTAACAAATTTCAAGGGGGCCAAATTGGAGTTTTTAGGAGTCAAAAATCGGTAAAAACGGCTTAAATTGCAATAAAAAATGACTGGAAGTGGTATGGAAGGGTGAGTAGAGACAGAAAAATAACATTTCAGTTGTTTTTCACACAGAGTAGGGGTCAGATTTTGGTTTTCGGGGGTAAAAAATTAGAATTAATGGCTAAAAATCAATATTAATTCACCTGACGTTGTATGGGATGATTAATCACGACGGGGGGGACTTTCTCGATGATAAAACTATTTTTCTCAAAAGCAAGTGGGTCAAATTTGACATTATTAGGGTCAAACATCGGTAAAAATGGCTAAGATGACGAAAAATTATATAATTTTGAGAAAAATGGTATGGTTACTCGCTGTCATTTTTCTACACAGTAGCAGGAATTTTCGTTCTTATAGCCATGCTACATGACAGGAACTTTTTCTCCATTTCCGATAAACCCCCCCCCCCCCCCCCATTCAACAATCCTGGCTACGCCACTGCCGCGTAGCTATGCGTTATAGTGACTTTTGAGATTCTGGGGGAAATAAATGGCAAAATGGAACGACGACCCAAGTAACTGCATCCTAATCTACCAAATAAATTACAATACGTAATGAGAAGGCACTTACTGTAAAAATCCTCCGAGTTACAATGAGATCCCCGGGAATAATGTTCTCTTCACCACTCATCTTCTTCCACCTTTTGTTCCTCTCATTTCACATTGTCCTTCGATCATTGCCTTTGTTTTCCACAAGTCTAAAAATGAAGAAAAAGAAAGGGGGAAAACAGATTCAGAACCAAACCACGTTTTCTCCGCTTTCACGGAAAAACATTGAATCATGGACATGTTTTTGGACCCACGAACTGACAGTACCGTATTGCATGTCCACATTCAGTGTTTTTCCGTGAAAACGTAGAAAACGCGGTTTAAATTGTTTTTGTGTCGTTAAACGGGGAAATTCTGGAGTTGAAGAAAGGCTCCCTCAACTGATTTGGGAGGATCCTTTCACCAGTTCATTTCGAATTTCATCCTCGTAAGTCAAAACAGGACAAAATTCAGGAGGAAATTCATTAGCTTCTGGGCTCACTCTGCTGATTAGGGAGGCTCCTTCCATTTACTGTTATTTCTTACATTTTTCGGCGTTCTTCCGATCATTTTTTGCTTCCTCACTACCGAAGGTAGGAAGCCTTGGATTCGTGATTGAGTAAAAAAAAAATAAATTATGTCCTCCAAAATGAAAATGTCCACTTCCATTTTGCGTTTCAGACATCGAGGAACATTTTTGGTTCCGTGTCTGTCTGTTTGTCGGTGGTAATTCCTTGTAACGCCCATAACTACCCGAAATAATGGTCGAAATAGGCTGAAATTTGGCAGGTAGGTGCGGGTTGCGTCACAGACGGTCCCATACGAAAATCATTGAAAAAGTGGGGTAGCTTTCGTCTGCGCATGCGCAAACGTGAAATACTTGAAAAGCCCATAACTACCCTAAATATCGTTGAAACTTAGAAGGTCAATCAGGAATAGTACTTTGATAGTTCCAAATGAATTTCATTGGAATCTTAAACTTTCGTCTGTGCACGCGCGAACATGATATGTTGACCATTTCCTTATAACGCTTCTAACTACGCGAGAAATAGTCGTACAGAGCTGAAATTTTGAGAGTACACGCGGGTTGGATCGCAGATGGTCCCGTATCAAAACGAACCTACCCAACTATTCTGTACGTTCATGTGATTCAAGTAGGAAGCTGTACTGCCTACTCGAATTGGTAGACACTAAAAATTCATTAAATTCCTTTCTGTCCCTCTCTTCTCGTTGTTGCTGACGCCAACTTCTCACTCGTTCAACGTACGACATCTCACTAACACTGACGCATCGTTCTTATTCCTATAAGACAGAACACACTATGCCTACGGGAGAGACACTGAAGCCGCTCCGGAATTTTACAGACCAGTTAAAGCTACAAACGCACAGGTTAACACTGATTACATCAGTAGTTCTGGTTTACACGTCGCTAGGTGTGTGACCTCATTCAACTACTTTTTTACTCTAGTAACTACCATATTTTAGTAATCACCTTCAATTCCGGTTGAGTTTAGTAAACAACAAGGACCTCGAAGAGAGGGCTGTAGGACGTCAGGTGTATGGAAACCGGTAATGTTTATGGGTAGGTAGTGCGTTACACTTCTCGGGGTCGGTCGGAAATTTTAGATTGCCCCCCAGGCCAAAAACATATCCATGCCAATAAGAGAGGAAACCACGACTCATGTGGGCCAACACAAGCAATGCTTATAGGCACTACATCTTCCTTGTACAATACTATTGCCTGAGTGAAATATTTTGAGGCATTTCGATACCTACTTAAATGTTATCAATTATTGCCAATTTTACTTTATTGTTGCAGTTGTTTTTGAGCCAATAAACACTTTAAATTTCAATTTCAAGTATTAACGTGCAACTTTCAGTGAAAAATATGACCACGTTGACAAGTTTCACAAACTTTACGATCACCTTGGTTTTCTACATCCCTGATTTTGACTTTCTAGTTATTACACTTAATTACACCACCTGTTGTCTTTATTTGCCCAGGTGACGGGAGGCCCGAAGAAGAAACTCAACAACCACTGGGCCCGGCCGATCTTCCTCCAGTACGACTACATGTACAACTACTACCACAACTACTACGACGACTACATCGAGTATCTGGACAGGCGGATGAGGGGCATCGAGCCGCCGGAGAAGCCCAGGCCGCAGACGTGGGCCGAGAGGGCGCTGAGGACCTACACCAGGAACTACTACCCCCACTCCACCACTTATAGGTTGGTACCGGTATTGGCCATCAGCTAACTAAGTTATTAGCTAGCTAAAATTTTAACAAATAGCTAAATTAGCTTGCAGCTATGTTTTTTTAGGTGGAACTAAATTAGCTATTAGCTGTTGAGCTGTGTTGAGGGACAGTTAAATTTTATAGCTAAATTAGCTGTTGAAATATAAAGCTAATAAAAATCTATAAAAAAATTTGCTTTTGGTAGCAGCTAATAGCTAATAGCTATAGCTGTAGCTATCAGCTAATAGCTAATAGCTATAGCTGTAGCTATCAGCTAATACCTAACTTTTTCTTTAAAAATCGTATTTCTCCTCACAAACAGCTAATAACTAACAGCTGTGGTTTTAGCTAATAAGTAAATTAACTTCACAACGTTTTTTGATCGAATTTAATAGGTAGTTTGACTATTTTACCATTTTGAACATTTTTTTATTTTTTTGACCAAGTCCAGTAAATTTTCTCTGGTAAAAAGTGAATTTGACGTATATATACACTACTGTTAGTTGGCCACCACTGATTTCCTGGGGACTTCCCTTCTCTGGGACCCTCCCAGGTTTTCCCTTCTAGGTTTTTCGGATTACCATATCTTCCATAACTTTCTTTACTGGAAAATTTGCTCCCAAAATAGCCGTTAGCTATAACTAATTTTTGCCCATCACTGGCAGGTGGTACCCATGATCAAAAGTGTTATAAGCAAAATGTCTACGGTTTATTATGGGAGTTGACTGAAAGTTTTGTGATACTGCCAATGCCAAAAAACTAAATAATTCTCCCGTCCATTGTGGAAGGGCTCTTCTGAGTTTTTGTGCACCCAGCAGAAAGGATGTTCGTGGTTCGCGAAAACAAACCTTCAACTTTTTTTTTAATTTTATTTATTTAAAGCCGTTTGTTGAAACGAAATGTGTTTGTCACAAAGAAAAATTAAGTATTTAATAGTTGAATGAAATAGAGCTGGGCAAAAACAACAACATACCTCGAAAAAAACTAGAGCGATTGGCAATTTCTGATCTCCATCATTTAAAGAAATTATACGGAGATTTGGAGTTGTGTACAACAAGTTTTTAAAGAAATCTGAATCACATTATTGTGAGAACCTCACAAAAATAAACAGTCCAAGTCAAAATAATCTAATTTTCACCAACAATGGGAATATAGTAATAGAATATATCAATACATTACATATTTGTTTTTAAGGTAGATTCAACAAAGAAATGTTACCCACACCACCAATCATAGCTGCGTAAGCCTCGATGTCCATTTGAACTGAAATTTTGCAGAGGTAGGTAGTTATCTATTTCCACGACAATAGGTACGAGTACAAGCATCAATAATAAAAAAACATACATTAATTAATTAATCCCTATCAATGCTTTTAGTCAACTCGCTCTGTCTGTGGCGGTCAAATCTTGTACCTAATCAATGTAATCGATTTTCACCCAATTTCCGATGTTAAATTGACATGAAATTTTGCACTGTCGTCTATCTACGATGACAATACATGAATCAATCATAAAACATAGGTACATTGATTAATTAATTAAAAAGAAGCTGCAATTCTGCATAACAATCTGTCTTTGATGACACTTATACATGAGTCAATGATATTTAAAAAAAGAGGTACAGTCCCATGTTTTTATTTTTAGTCATATTTTTATAATGATTCAGATGTTGCCGGGTAGCAGAAAGAAATAATTTTATTCATTTTAGATCATTTCGAAATAAAATCGTGTTTTTAAAGTGTTATAAAAGTTATTATTATATCAAATTGTAGGGCTAACAGAGAGATTTCCAAAAAGGTGCTGTATGATGGGTAGGAAATAAAGGGGAGTGTGTGAAAAAGGGGAAGGAAAAAGTGGGCGACGTCATCCAACAGGTATTGCCCGATCGCTCCCGCATGCGAGGTATCAGATGACGTCATGCTTTTTTCTTCAGCTTATTCCCGCCGAACTACTCGGATTTCGGAGCTGAAAATTGGGATATAGAGGTTTTCTAGGGTGCTGAATCCGATTCTGAGGTCAAAAGCATCAAATTCCAACCCACGTCCATTCCACATTGCCAGTTAGCACTCCTGTATCGGTACCTACACTAACCCTTAGCTAACACCTACAAGTACCCCTCGGAATAACAGTAGGCAGTATTCTCCACCCTGTCACACTCCCCTGCGTCATAATGAGGATCCTCAATTTCACCAGGCAGCTCGACAGCCACTCCCTTCTCTACCTTTTAACCTCTACTCTGCAATGTAAATAATAAAGACGTTATGGGGGGAATGTATAGTATGTTGCACCACTCACCATAAATTCCCTGTCACTTTGTGTGTTAGCGTGTCTATTAAACATATTTATGTATTGTGATCGTCATCATGTATCGTTCACGTGTCCGTATTGTCCGTTTCTGTCCGCAGCTACAGAAGCGAAAGAAGGAGTGACACTTTGGTCAGGACCGCTCACCAGCAAAGTTTCTACTCCTGCTTCGACAGATCTCTCAAACCCCTCTATACGAAAAACCAGTAAAAGAAGACTCCCCCCCCCTTCATTCCCCTACCCTTCGTTTGTCCACATTACATTTTTTAACAAATCGTCAACAAATTCTCCAAATTCATCCCAGTAAATGTTGAAGACAGCCCACTGTTTTGTCCAAATGTGTATAGTCCCGAATTTTTAATGAAAATGTATATTTTAAACAAATTGTCCCGTGTATGTTTTGTTTTTAATCGACATTTCACGAGGCGCTAGTTTTAAGTAGGTCGTATTTTAGGGTAAATTATGTAGGTATCTACAATCCTTGTCATGAAAGTCGCGTTTTTGCCTTGAAAGAGACCAGCCGACCGAGCTACACTTCGTACATCGCCTTCGAGTAAGTATAGTCGTATAATCCGATAGTTTCTGCTATTAAAGTCATTATTCATCCAATTCGTGTAATAAGTACCTAGGTATGGTCTATATCCATGTATTGAGTTAAAGTACATACACAAATTATTTAGCTGGATGATGCAAATCTATAACTATCTATATATTTCAATCTACGCCTACTTGATATAACACTTCCAAGTCAAATTCAACCTTTTCCAGACCAAATTCAACTTTTTCCATTTCACATTCAACCTTCCCTGACTTCAGCAAAAAATATAAATTTTAATAAACTGAATTGTGAACCCCATTACTAACTTTTTGTTGCACTGTTTAAGGCTTAAGTTTAACAACACTATAGCGGTTCAGTGCAGGTACCAGGTATGTGTGTTTTTTATTTGATTTATTTTTTCATTAAGTACAATTAAAATTTTTTTTGTGAACCTTCAACTGAAGTAAGGAACATAATTTTGGTGTTTGCAAATTCTTAGTATTGTACAATGAAAATTACTTCTTTAATGCCTATTTCGTTGCCCATCAAACCTGATTAATCGAGCGCACCGCATCTGGTGTCATACGAAATAGCGAGTGAGTTAACATTCGCTATTTGGTGCGGTGCGTTCGATTAACCAGAAGGTTTGATGGGTAACGAAATAGGCATTAAAGAAGTAATTTTCATTGTTCAATACGAAGAATTTGCAAACGCCAAAATTATGTTCCACACTTCAGTTGAAGGTTCACAAAAATGTTTAAAAATTGTAATGGAAAAAATAAAAATAAAAAACACACATACCTAGTACCTGCACTAAACCACTATAGTGTTGTTCAATCTAAGCCTTAAATAATGCAACAAAAAGTTGCTAATGGGATTCAAAATTCAGTTTATTAAAATTTATATTTTTTGCTGAAGTCAGGGAAGGTTGAATGTGAAATGGAAAAGGTTGAATTTGGTTTGGAAAAGGTTGAATTTGGTTTGGAAAAGTGGAAAAATGCTATATTACAATAGTCTCTTAGATTTAATACACCTACTCAATTTCGCTAGGCGTACCTATATTCCTCAAGTTTCGTCTGAGCAAAATTGAGATAATGGCACCGATTGTCTTCACCTTGGCATTAAACGGAAAGTTCTAAAAGCCTTAGCTCTATGTTTGGCTACCTACCTGTAGTGTTTACCTATAAATATGAGTATAATATACTAATTGTACAATATAGTTGTATACACTGCAGTATATAGTACAATAATTGTGCAATGTAGTGTAGTGTGTATACACTATATTGTACAATATAGTGTACAACAGTACTAGTGTTGTAGTGGCGTGTATACATATAAATATGTGCTTTTAGAGTGTTTGGGCTTAAGGTCTCACTATCCAATCCAATCCAATTGGCGCTACAGCCCGGTGTGGGCTTCGCCCTCCTTCAGAAGCCTCTGCCAGGCCGATGGATCCATGGCTGTTCCAGCCTCGTCTTCCAATCCTGGCGACGTCCTCGTCCCACCTGGTTCTGGGTCGTACACTTCCTCTCCAGACTCCTGGTCCTTCTAGATGTCTCATTATGTAATTCGAAAACGCATTTTCCAGGCTTCCGAGGGCAGAGACGGAGAATTCAGCTCTCTTGTACACACCTCACTGGGCCAACACGTGGCGCTCAACCCATTCGAAAGGCTACTACAATAGAAAATACGAAGCCATCCTCTTCTGATTTTGGTAAGCATTTGCAACCTATGTTCACGCAACACCAGTTTCAGATCTTTGGTTAATTCGACAGTCTGTGGTACCTACCAACGTGTTTCGACCACCGGCGTGGTTTTCATCAGGACAGTGCCTACTAAGAAAGAGCTGAGCTGCACTTGCTGTCACTCAATATTCGAACATAGCTGTTCTTGTTTTTCTGTGAAATGTGCTACAAGTTACTACGGTAGGTAAAAGAACGATGAAGACCAGTTCCCACAATGGCGCATGCTCGCGGACGAAGGCAGCCGGATTTGATTAAATTATACGGGGTCATCTGGGTGTCTAACCACTGTGAATTTCATACCAGTCAGTTATTGTATCGATGAAATTGGTATAATGGACCATTGAGGGACCAACCCGCACCTGCACCACATTATTATAGATAACATCCATTTTTCCGTTTAGTTATGCGCATAGCAAGGTTCTTTGTTTAAAAAAAAAATTAAAGTAAAAAAATTTGTTAGTCGGCGCCAAATTTCAACTAAAAACCCCACGCACAAGGTTTGTTTGCACTGGCTTCTTCTGACGGTTAGCGGACTCCTAGAAAACTGTAAGAAACCATCCATGATCCAATACAGTCTTGATAAGCGTTTGAATTTGATAATCGTTGGGAATCGAGAAGGCACTTCCCTATCTTCTGTGTACTGAAATAACGATAAGAAAACTGGCTTTGTATAATCAGGAAAACACTGTGAACAGCTGGACATGGATACTGTACAGTCCTAAGAGTCTGAGAATCAGTGAGAACAGCCAATCGCCTTTCTGACGGTCAGATAACTTTCAGGTGGTCTCTGCCAACAAACCTACAGACTTCAAAAATTTTGTTTATCAGCTTTGAATAAATTGAAACGATTGTGTGGCATAAAAATTATTTTAATTTTTTTACTATGGAGTTGGTTAAAAAAATGAATTTTTGTTTGTTTGTTGAAAGTTAGATACGTACTCCCAGTCTACTAATCTAATAGTTACCTACCTACCTGCTATGAGATGTTTTAATAATGTGATTTTTCTCTCTAGCATTCCTGTAGTAGTTATTATTTTATTTTATTTGCAGAAATGTACCACAACATGGACATATACTGTAATTTTTTAAAAATGGAAACAAATTTTGAATTTGAAGCAACATGAGATTTGCGTTGTCTCAACCTCATTTGATAATACAACCGAGAACTTCGGAATGTAACTATGATCTGTATGTTACAGATGTATGAAACTATAGGATTAATAAATTCCAAAAGGTCGCAAGAGGCTCATCTACGGGGAGATTCTCCAAGTCCAACCAACGCCAGCCTCACCGCGTTGCGCTCAGCCTCGACACCGCTTCCACCTTATTGTGCACAATAAATGCTTAAATAAAACATTCGGAATCAAATTGTTCAATAGTGTTTCATCTTTGTACAATAATTATATAATTAAATAAACGAGCGGTTATCTTTAATTACGTTCCACACTTCCTTACACTTGAACAAAGCCGTGTTATCCAAAGGTAAGTGGTAAATACATACCTACTACTTTAGATTGGTAGATGAAATATTTTTCTGCCAACTTAAAAAAGAAGAGAAAAATACGAATTATGTAATAGGATAAATCAGCAACATTAATTAATTTTACAAAAACAATATCTACATTATTCGACAATGGATTTGTGTAGTCTAATATTACCCCTCCGGATCCTGAAGTGAATTTTGAAATTCCGGCAACGTAGTGCACAACTAGATCCAAAACTGAGTCGAATACAAAATAGCCACGCAAATCGGTTGATAATTGTGGCTTTGGGCATCAGATTCCAAATTTGCGCACATTCACACACAGACCTATGGTATTTTGGACGGATTCAGTTTTTGGATTCAGTGTTTGTTTTCAGCCACTTGGGCCACTGCCCCGGCACCCAGAAACACAAAAAACTCCAAAAAAATGCCAACCATTTGTTCAGTTGGCATTCGAATTTCCCTCCATATATTGTACCTAGCATTTTTCACGAAGTCCAACAGTGACTCGACTGAGTTCTCTGGCTATGGATATTCAATATGTGTTTCCGTCATGTTGGCTCCCCTGTAGCTCTATGGAGCATTTTATGGGAATATAGCTACACTAATCGATGTCTTGCAATCGAAATCGAAACCTACGCTTCTGAAACTAACAGGTCCTGGGACCTGGTGTCGCCATGGTAACCGAGAAAAATGGCCCGTCCGTGCAAGCTCAGTCGAGTAAAAATTTGGTTAGCCACGCCCCTTTTGGACCCGGGGCCCACATTTCCCTTCAAAAATCGTTTGTGTTCACAATCGATTGGATTGTTTCAATTCATCTTGTCATCTCGATACGAGATGCTTGTCCTTCGATCTGTCCTCCCCTAAAAATTCTTATAACTTTCGTCATTCTGTTCCTATGTTTAGTTTTCAATTTTCTGCTTACGTTTCGAATTTTGTATGTTCCCATTCGAGTTCACGGGACAGATTTGGAATTGCGATAATTAAGTGCGTTGTGTCCTGTCTGTGGTCTTGTGGATTGATCGACGTCAACAAACACAGATAAGTACCTGTGCGATAAGTACCTGGCTTCTAGTCCGATTCTCCATCCAAGTAGGCACTGGCCAGCGGGTCATTACTTCGTTGTATTTTAGTCTAGTTCGTTGTTTTTAGTTGTTGTTTAGTTTATTTGCTTCTGTATTTTTGTACCACATGAATTCGGTGGCAAACTTACAGTCGAAATTTTCGACGGTTTCCTATGAGGATAGAGTGATGATTAGTTTAGGAAGAGACAGGCCTTTGCTGAGTATTAGTCAGTATGAAGCTATAGAACTTTTAGCTTCTGGTAATCCCGGGTACTGGTCAGAACTATTGTGAACACTGTGCTTACATTCTGACTTCCTAAGAGCTGTGGTTGATTAAAATCCACCCATTTCTCATAAGAAGACTTCACTGTTGGAAAACATTTACAGGTATTTTGTAGAAAAAGCTGTTAATTTGTGTTCCGGTTTGGTGGCCCACCATTTTCAGAGCCCACGCACCGCTACTGCTGTCAACCGAAATTGAAAACAATAGTCCCCTGACTATAAGAGCCTTTGACGCATCACTAAAAACGGCACTTCTGTCTCACATAGAATCAACGCAGAATTCAATGGGCAATTTTCACAAGTTACAACAAATTATCCTTTTTTGGCCAAATTCTGTTCAACAACGGAAATTAACACTGAGTACAAAATGAGGTGTTTGGCGGAAACGAGTGTGAAATTTGAATTCTTGAGTTCCTGCTAGAAAGGACGTTATCAGGTAAATCACAGAGTAGTTCAACTCAAATCCCGCGTAGAGCGCTAGTGCATCACTGCAGCAATGGATGGACGGAAGCACGAATTTATAAATACATTTAAAAAACGTCCTCAAAATCAAATCGAGGGTAAGGTAACACCTAAGGTTCTTTAAGGTTGCCACGAAGGTTTGCCATTTCTAATGTTTGGTTGTTGGCAGCATTGAGTACCTTCCACTCTGAGGCTTCCCTCCGCCTCCTTGGACCAACAGCCAATCAGATGTCAACAGACCTGATACGTAATTTTTTGCGCCATTTTTACTTTCAATTGCCCTCATTTAAAAAATAACGCTTATTTTTTTTGAAAACGGGCTTCAAACTACAATTTTTCCAGAGTTCCGAATATTTTTTCAAACAATAAAAACACAAATAAATTAAAAAATAATAATATAAAAATTTTTGATGGAAATTCTCCATTGCCTACAACTTTTACGTTAACGGAAATCGTTTCATATTCATCTTAGTAGAGGTAGGTAGGAAAATTGTTTAAAAAACGTGGTTTTTCGGAGTTTTTTCTGAAAATATAAAATTAAAAACCACTGTGTGACAGTTGGAAACTTACTTGTCTTCTGAAAGAGGATCCAAAGGAGGAAGTAAAATAACATGCTTGGCCCATGCAGAAGTTCTGACTTTTTTCGAAGTAAGATTCTAGGGATAGGAAGTGACAAAATACCTACAACAAAGCTGTTCAGAATCCATATATAATTCAATATTGAATATTAACATTTCTTATGTACATGAGTTATACAGAAATAACACTTATGAAAAGAGCAACTTTCAGTCGTCTCTTCACTAAAAAACCTTTTTGAGGCGGGGGGAACGATTATTACGAGTTTAAACTTTATTTTTGAAGGGTTTGGGATTAACGGAAAAACATGTAGATAACAAAAAACTCGCAAAAAACATGGATTAAAAAATATATATAGCAACAATTAACGTAGCAACGAATTTGTAGGTTTGTAATGAGCGACAGAGGGAAGGTATTTTTAACGTGAAGAAATGGGGAATCACACCAAGCAACATCGGTTAAGTGATAACTGACAACAAGTTTTTTTAAAAAGATATATCACATAAGAGATTACAAAAATCACTATAGAGACACGTGAAGTTGAATAAGTTACG
The DNA here is from genome assembly GCA_954871275.1 of Leptopterna dolabrata. Classification (NCBI taxonomy): domain Eukaryota; kingdom Metazoa; phylum Arthropoda; class Insecta; order Hemiptera; family Miridae; genus Leptopterna; species Leptopterna dolabrata. The sequence goes on along the minus strand of OX940986.1, from coordinate 7,777,705 downwards.
AAGCTTATGGATTAAAGATTTTGTTTAAACAGAGTAGAAGATTATGAAGGTTATGTTTCGTACGCTAACGGAGTTAATGCAGGTCCAAACATGTAAGAAAAAAGGAACAGAGAGATAGAAACAGGTAGGTACATCTAAAGAAAGACTAGAAAGTTACAGGGACGTGAAATGAACCAGCTGACTTTAGCTTATTGCCATATCGAGTAATTTTAGTTGATTTTTTTTAAACCGAGAGTCGTTTTATTTCAAGTTGGGTACAATTTTTGTCATAGTAAAAATCCTATTATGAAGAACCCACGAAAAGGAACACTGAATTTGATTAGTAAGTTTGAATTAAGAAGAGATTAGAGATAGGTAATTTTAATAGGCGTTTCTCCATGGTCGTAGCTGGTTGTGGCGCAACACTAGCGCCTCTGGTGGAACTGACAGACAACATTATCCGAGTCCACCGAATTTTAGTGGAACTCATCCAGTGAATAATAAAAGGTGAGTCAGGTGAGAGAGGTATGGATTTATATTTGGTGTGGATAATAATAACTACGGATGCTGCATGGATTACGTCTTAAATGGAACTTGGAATTATTCCATGTTCTATTCAACTCACGGAACCTAGTTCAATCCATGGGAGAGTTGAATAAGTAGGTCAGTAAATTTGAGCGTGAAAAAGAAAAATGCGAGGGAGTTTAATCCAAAACTATGGTCATATTAAGAAATCCTTTGCTCGGAGTTCAGCTTTGTTCCTCTTTATGGATGAAGACTGCGCGGACCTGTCGTTTTTGTTTAATTTGTTGAGAGGCCAGTTGGACTCAATGGAACCACTGGAACCGGTGAAATTCACCATTCCGACAGCTGGCAGTAGGAGCAGAAATCTTATTTCAGAACCACAGTGCAAAACCACCAGCATTCACTATTATACGGAACGGTGAGGATTTTAAACCACGTACCAGTAAACAGGAATGAACTGGACATATTTTTCAACTCACCAAACGAATTTACAACTATTTGTAAAGATTTTTATTTGACCAATGGATAAACTCTTACGCATGAATAGTTATCATTAATTGTATATTTATGTTATTTATATTGTTGTGCATACCTATGTGCCAAATGGAACAATTCTGTTTTTGATACACTAATTACCTATATTATTATTATTATTATTATTATTATTAAGAGTCCAATGTGGTCACAATGAGAGATGAGAAGAGAAAAATTCCGTCTGCTCCACTAGGGGCGCCAGCATCGCGCTGCGCCTGCCACCATCGAAACGTCCTTATTTTAATGAAGTTGAAAGAACCATATCAAACTACATTACGATCATCGCCGAAAATCCACAGCGATATCGTGCTTCAATAAACGCGACGTTCTTATTTTAAAAAATACGAAATTTCCATTATCAACCACCTTTTTCCCACTTGAATTGAGGCCGTACTTTTTATTTTAACCTATTGCAATATTACACGTTATAAATTCTAAATACTATCTCTTATGGACAAATGTACGACTTCTTTGCGTTTTAAATACACGAATTTCTACACGTTCTATTTTCAGCATCTCTATATCAAAAAGTTACTATACCAGTTTTTTACTGTGCTTGTGTTCAATCAATGGATACCGAATTGCAGTACAACTTGTCGTATCAGGCTTGCACCATGACCGGTGGAGATGGAATATAATTTTTTTTCTCGACACACCAAGATTATTTTCATTATTTTAAAAGGGAAAGAAAAGGCATCGTTTATTAATATTACCGCTTTGGATAAATGTTTATTCCTTGGATAAAATTTATAGTCCGCTGAATTATAGGATTTAATGCAGATTCTAAAATGGCCTGGGGGAACCGAGAATGAGGACACTGAAAAGAAGAAATACTCTTGATGACATCATAAGATTACAACGCCATCGAAATGGAACGAAACTATGATTTTTTATTATATTCTGAATTTTCATTTCATATAAATAATAAAATTGAGTCTATTTGAGAAATCCCAAAGATGCCAATTATTATTATTATTTTTTAATGAAAGAAAAAAAAACATGCTGGCAAATACAGTTGCCTGATTAGATTTAATATTTTGATGTTCGCACACATAAAGATCAATACTTATTTCACTAAAAGAAATAATATTGTATAATTGGCGATACCAATCGAAGTACAGTCACATATTGATTACAAAACCTGTAAGGTGAGTAGTCAAGGTGACAACCTGTTAGCTTCTGTATGGAAAATCGTTTCATTATTAGGTTTTTTCTTTAGTGTGTAGTGATGAGGAGAAATTTCGACAAGTAGCCACGTTCGGGTAATATTTATTCGTTCATCTATGTTAATGGGAGGGGAGGGGTCAAATAAAACTAAATTGCAACACGCCATTAGGTGCAAAATTCTACAGGCTACACGGGAGATAATGATTCGTTTTCTCTCCTACTGAGGTTGATATTACGAGTTTTTAATACGTGGATACCTGAGTTTTCCAAGTTTTTATTACGCAGCTGGGATCTCAGAGAAAATTTGCAAGAAAATATTTAGTGTATAGCCATTACAAAATCGATGAGTTATGAAAGAAAATGAAAGTATTTCGGAAGGTTTTTTCAAGAATTTGGTTCCAAGCGATACTACATGACGAAGGGATACCGCGTTCCTTCCCTGTGTTAAATCAGCAGGATCTTGGCAACGAAATATATAAAACCTCTGGAACCAATAAGATGTGTACAGTTCAAGTTCACCGAGAATTCCAACAGTGTAAGTATGGCAATTCAGACAGACATTTGACCCCAAATTAATGCAGAGATGTTAGTAGGTAGTTGAAATCAAGACAGTAAAATCTTCATCGTCATCGAGTAGGAATAACGACGAAGCCCTAAAATTCCTTAAAAATGGCCAAATCTATTACAATACAAGACTTCCAGTTTCCTCCAGATCAAAATGCGTTGAACTTTCAACACGTCAATTTAAATTACGGATATATTTTTCGAGTGATATTCTTTCTCCTTCACCACGAATATATTTTTTTTCAAACTCAGTTATCGGTGTTATTCAGAAAAACCAATAAAAACACTGAAGTTTAACAATGATATGAACTGTTGCGAAACGTGCAGAAGGTAAGGCCACTGCCAATAGTGAGCAATTTTCCGAATAATCTGAATTAAGTAATCTAAACTAATGTTCTACTAGATTTGCATTCCCAATCTCAACTTTTGAAGTTGCCGATCTGTATACATAGTTCCGGTGCGTTGATGAATATTAAAATTACATTATATTTTTTGAGCCCCAGTCCTTGTAGGCTCATATCTGAATTATTTCGATTTTCCATTTTTTATAGGTAGATACCTACATTTATTTATACCTTCATATCAGTGTGGGGGATCGGAGCCCATTTAAAAATTGACGCAATTTTCTGGACCTCATCCTTTTTTTTAAATTCATTTTTATTTTAAAATTTTTCATTTCAAATTTGTCTCAATCTAATCTTGAAAATAAAATCACACAGTGATTACCTTTAGTAAGTGCATTTGACCGCATTAGTTTCAGGTGTCCGTTTAAGGAGTCTACTTCGACGTAACTAACGCTCTTCAACAGGGCATTTCGGTAAACAACCGAAACGGGACTCGAAATAGTAAAACCGGAAAAGTCGAAATCCTTTTGTACAAAGCAGTTTTCGAGTGGTGAGGAAAAGGTCGAAAAACACAACCGGCACAGGTCGCGTGAAAAACTGTAAAAAATACATTTCGATAAATCGCCATTCTTCAGCCAAGTGCGAACTAACATGCTCATTTCCGCAATTGCGTTAAAAATTAAGTTTTTTAATAGGCGAAATTTCTTAATGAAAACTATTCTAGTTATGTACATTGTCCAGCTGTTTTAAGAAATACACAAACTAAATTTAAATAACCAATATTTTAACATGGGCTGTACTTTTTTTTGTTATGCATACAATTAAAACAAAATAATACTAAATTATCAAACAAGAACAAATTTTTAAAATACAGAGTAAGTAAACATTTTGCCATTTTTATCCACCACCATGCTGCAACTAATAATGGACTAAAATTTGCGTGTGATAAGTATATACATCATGAGTATATACATTTTTTATGAGTTCGACAAAAAAAACCATCTAACTAATTTTTTGATGATTTTAATTTTTTTTTGAAAATTGATTTTATTTCATTTACTACAATCAGACTGTATTTTTTTCATAATTTCAATTACATTTTTTTTCATTAATTTTTTTTAAAAGTATGATGAGAAGGAAGACCTTTCAACGCCCAGATGGGCGCTTTTTCCCCAGGTGGAAATTCATGACTAGATAGAGGAAGTATGGCCTCGTGTGCGAATTTTACCGCGTAAGCACGAAATCCGCGGAAAATGTTTTTTATTTTTCGGTGTCGCGTAACTGTAATGAAGAGGTGTAAAAGTAAGGCCAGAGGTCCGCCAGAACAGTAAACATGACGTGTTCAAACATGCCAACTCCGCCAGTTCAGTGATACGATCGCTACCCGCTATGGAGCAAGGAATTCGAAGTCATAAAACCTCAACACGGCATGAAATCGTTTTTGGAAAACACAAGTTTTCTTAAGCGCAACGTGGTATCGAATTTATGTGCAATCAGATGGTGTTGTGCCTGAAAGACGAGTAAAGGCCACATCACACTAGCAGTTTTTACACATTTTCTTATTCCCGAACGTGAAGTGGAAGAACTGCACTTTTTCAGCATTTTGTCAAGGTGACCCCCGCCCCTCAAAACACAGTGCGCATTCTGGTGGAGCAATATTAAAAGCTCACCGAGATATTTAGGACAAGTATTAACTTTTCCCTCGTCGCCATTTTCTTCAAGAAAAATGCTAAAACGTACCTAACCCTAGGGAAGGTAACAACTCAAAACTCTGTCGGTAACCCCGTTCTCACCTTCTCCATTTTCCAGCTTTGAAAATTAATAGACACCCTTCTGTCATTCTGTGATACTATAAGATTTCAGTAATTATTCTGTTTATTCTTCCTTTTGTTACTCTCACATAATGCTACACGCTAACGTATCAATATTTCAAGCCCTAACCTAACATCAGTGATGTAAAGCGACACTGTAGGTGAGGTATGATGGCTCAGGTTTGGAATATAAAATTTTATGAGAAACAAAATTTGATGTTAGAATTTTGAATTTGGAAGAGGTTTTGAATCTGAAAGGATGGAGAGTAGGTAGGAATATGAGAGGAGTTGTATCCGTGCGGTTTTCACCTCCTTGGATACACATCTGGGAATTAGGTAAAATATTCGCCTGGTTTGCACCTCGTTGAGTATTTGTAAGGTGAGGAAGACATCCACCCGGTTTTCACCGTTGCTGGATATCTGGAAAAATACTCGTCCGGTTTGCACCTCGAGGAGTATTTTGAGGGGATGCTTTCGCCCGGTTTTCACCGCCGTTGAAAGCTCTTAAGGAGGAAAGTGGTTGGATGAGTGAGAAAGCAAGGTTCGAGAGAGGAGGAAGTCGTTTGAGAAAAATAGGATGAATGATCCCGAGCTAGGCATTTGTGTCTAATTTATAGGCCCATCGGAATAATCGTTGGAGACCGCTGGAGGAAGAGGTAACTGGCTGTGTCCCTTGTAATGCATAGCTCGGTTTCTCCGCCTTTATTGGTGAAAATGTTACACTAGTACAGGAGTTGTATATAAATAATGTTAACACGACAAGAGGATTTAAAAGTCATCGTAAAAAATGACTGCACGCACTCACCGACAGGCAAATTTAAAAAAAAGTTTCGAATTCCATTAAACGAAAAGCCCTCGACGACTTGTCTTACCCACCAACTAAACAGTTTGCACGGAAATCATCAAAGCTGATGCTGTTGGTTCAATTCCTCACTCTGACGTGAAAATATAAGATGTGTGTAATGGGTTCTGTATCGTGAGGGCAAAAGTGATGGATTATACTTCTTAAAATGCGCATCCTACGACTAAGGTAAGGAGAATGGAACATCGATGGCATAACATGGCTTTAAATTGAACGTCAAATCACTTTAAATTTGACGATATGCATTACTGTACAGCATAAATATACATACTTTTTGATCCATATAGTATTTTGTTATTCTTCCTCTTTCTTATCCTTATTTTTCCCCGTAAAGAAAAATAAAGAAAATACAGATATTACTGAGTACGGGCGGAGTGGACCATTGGCGGAGTTGGTCAAGGCAATGAAATACTGATAACGTTGGCGGAGTTGGTGCTTCTCCTGGCGGAGTCGGAACAATCCCGTAGCAACTGGGGTTGCAGTACGTCGGTTCGAATCCCGACGCCCCCCCCCCCCCCCCCGTCGCGACCTCGAGCAGTGGGCCGATGGGTAGCCCTGAGCAAAATGATTGGTCGAGTTCACATCCTCCTGCGTGGACAGCCGATCACGTCCGCAGACAAAGCCCCACCCAGAAGTGACAGACGTTATTTAGTTTTACTTTCAATTTGTTAGTAACATTTCGATTTTTTAGAAGCTTTTACAAATCACACTGTCGACCGAAAGGAGACTATAATAGAGAATGACGCACAGAAATTTCGGTTTCCAGAACTCAACCCGCTCAGAACACAGCTATGCCACAGGTTTCACACCGAGCCTATTTCAAACAAAATTAGCTTGGAACATACTTGCTGGCTCCCACTGCCACCCGAATAAAGCGCTGCCTATTCCTTATCGACCAACCATAAATTTCACGACGATTTCCATTCAGGTCTAACGCACAACCAAACAAAATACGAATCGGAAAACTGATTCGATCCGACTCAACTAGACCTCCGTTCCCAATCTAAAATCCACACAGATATTACAAATCGGCCACCCTGATGAACGGTTTTTCCCTCGCATCCCACCTGGGGAAATCGTTACAATTTTTTTTTTCTACTCCCTATTTTCTACCGCTGACTAACTAAATATTCGCTTCCGAAAAATAAATAAAACGCTAGTCAATAAATTAATAATCACAGGAACAGCCTCCTCTTCATAGCTTTTGTTCTCTTTGTTATAAACTCAATTGTTTCTTACTCAAGACAATACCTTTTTTAAATATTCTTTTCCAAATGAAGCCCAGCAGTACGGACCAAAATTTGAAAATTTGCCTCAAAACCATTCGTTCTTCGATTTTTTCATAATCTCTTCGGCAGTAAATTCGTTGTTGTCCCGCAAAAACAAAAATCAAACAGAAAGTAGGCTCACAAAACAACACCTGACTTAATATAAATTAAAACAAGAACAATTTTTGTTGTGTTCAACAACAGTTTGAAAGAATCAAAACAGAATCGTGCCAGCTTTTCCTTTGTTTGTCAGAACAGCCAGGGAAATGTGAAATGAACGTAAAATCCGAGGGTGGGGGGGAGAGAGAAAACATGTAACAACAAAAATTAAGAAGAACATAGACAAATATTTTAAAAAAAAGCAAGAATCTGATAAAAAGATGACTCTAAAAATTATATGTATATTTTATATGCGCACTTAATTTTTTTTCCTTTTTTGTTTTTCAATATGATATTTTGTTTCACTTAAAAAATAAACGATAACTTAGATATTTGTACAAATTGCTAACAAATTTAGCCACTCGTTGAAGATTAGGGATTTCGGCTCACTGGGCCTGGGGGTCGCACTGGAGGAGTCTAACTATGGATGGGTCGCTTTTCGCGCCTTCAATGAACTCTTCAAGCGAGAGCTTGCCATCTTGGTTTTTGTCCATTTGCCTGAATATTTTGTCAGTCCGCTTCTCCGGGGTCGACTCGTCTTCGGGCATCTTCATGACGGAGCCGACCATTTTGTATATCGCCTGAAACGGAACGTTATTTTTATATCAGTTCATCGAATTCACTTGGAAAACTTTCGTGGTAGTAAGTCATCTTACGATCTGGAATAATAAGACAAAAAAACTTCGGGGATATCCAAGCCTCGAACCAGCTACCTAACACAATGTAATACTCGTCGCCACCACTGTGCCACCAATCTATCTGAAACTGGTACGGACTTCTGTGAGGTACTAGCCGGCAGCTGCTACAGCCGGAAACGGCCGAACCCCCTTTGCGGTTTCTGGCGGATTGAGCTCTGGCCATACTCTCCTCGGGGAGGGCGAGGAGTTGAGTGGCAGGAGTGGGGTAGAGGGAGAACTGTGGGGACGACGGCGGAGGGTCCGAGTCACGCGGACGCGGACGGGACGCTCTCCAGCCCGGTTTACTCCCGTAAAAACATGTTCCATGTTAAAAGTAAACCTTCAGTTTACCACCAATTTATATTTATTACGAAGCTTTTCACTCAAACTCTAAGCATCCTCAGGTATATAACTGGCATAAACACAGACAACAGGTAGGTTTCACTGTTATCTGTGTTTATGTGAGTTATATCTGAGGTTGCTCAGAATTTGAGTGAAAAGCTTCGTAATAAATATAAATTGGTGATAAAACTGAAGGTTTATTTTTTGTCTTATTATTTTTACAGGTAGGTTAACTTCACCAAGTAACAATACTGATGAGTAGTGACACTTATGACTCAACTTAGTTTTACCTAAATATTCTAAAGTTTGGAATCATTTTAAAAACGTCATAAAACCCCCTTATTTTTCTACTGAATGTTTTCGAGCAATGGCGTCTTGAAAATGTCAACTCCTATTTTTCACCCCTTAGAGAAGACTGACAGTAACGCCGAGCTTCGAGGACCAAGTAGACCCCAAATGGGGCCAACAAACCAAATTTCATTAATATTGGTTCATGGTAACTAAGGACAGTGCGAAGTAGGGCGGACAGACGGAAATGTTTCAACTCAATTTTCGAACTGTACGTACCTTGAAATGCAAACCATCAAATTTTGAGAGGGGCTTCAGTGGTAATAATGTGGCGTAAAAGGTCAACGATAGATACAATCTTGCAAGTTATGGAAAATGCTCGACCAGAAACCTCTGGGTATTCAAGTACCAATACATTAGGTTTGTTAGCACCTGGCTTTTTCTGATGGTTAGCTGACTCCTAGAAAACCGTCCTTGATCCAGTACCAGTTGATAAGCGTTTGATAATGGTTGGAAGTCGATAACGGTCAGTTTCTCGTCCGCCCTATTTTCTGTGTACCTAATGAATGACGATCAGAAAAACAATGATCGTCATTCCATAGTCAGGCTTTGGATGATCAGGAAAACCCTGCTAACAGCTGTACATGGATACTATACAGTCAGAAAAGAGTCCGAGAAACACTGCAATCCGACCAACGCCTTTCTGACTGTCAGATAGCCGTTAGCGGTCTCTGCAAACAAACCTATTCTAATTGCTATGGGACACCGGTTACGGAGGGTACAGGGTTCTTCATTTGAAACAATCCCTCACAATGCAAATGTAAATTATTCATACAAAAAGAAAATTTAGTCAAAAGTAATCCTACCAAAGCATTCCATAGTTATAAAAATGTACTACAGGTCCCTAATAAGCTTTAGTCCCCTCCCATAAAAACTGAAAACAACAGGGCACCCTCACATTAAAAAGCTGGCAGCCTAGCTTCTGAGAGGTGTCCCTAAAAATAAGGTTTAACGTGAACTTACAGTGACGATTTCGAGCATCTCTTGTCTAGAAATATAACCGTTGCCATCTAAATCGTACATTGAGAAAGCCCATTTGAGTTTCTGCTCGAGTTTGCCTCTGGATGTAACAGAGAGGGCGCAGAGGAACTCCCTGAAGTCGATGGTGCCGTCCGCGTTGGCGTCAAACGTCCGGAACACGTGCTCGGCAAACTGAAAGGATTTACAGTGTTATTAGTTATTAGTTACTTCCATAGCCTGCTAGTCATATTCTGCGGGAGAATTTGCTATTACGAACTGCACTGGGACGAAGGCGAGCTTATTCAAAAGGCCATCAAAAGAGCCACTGAATACCTCGATAACTGAGTGATTTAGTATGGAGCGCTAAAATGAGTGCGTTTCATACAGTTTTGGATGGTACTCAAAAGAGATCTTATTAATTTTCCACGGACTGGTTCTTAATAATCGATTTAATAAATATTCGATTTACTGTCCCTATCAACAATACCAACAATCGATGCCTGACAAGTACGCTGTTACGGAAGTTCGAGACTATTATAGCAATTTACAAAATTAAACAGCACTTGCCTTGGATGCGTCGCCGTATGGGAAAAAGTTGCCATATATCTTTTTGAACTCGTCGACGCTCAGGTGGCCGCTCGGGCAATCTTTGAGAAATCCCTTGTACCACTCCTGGATTTCAGCATCTGTAAATACAAAGCGACGATGAAGTCTCGTTGTCACTTGGCTAGTGGAGTCGGATGAGTATCGATGCCTTCATCCAAAGTTCCAGACAAGATGGATAAGTTTATGGACCACTTTATGAAGTTTTGTACAGTTTTTGAGGGCTGTGGTATGAGCATCGGTAGTCCGGCTCCGATTTTTAGAAGCATCTTAAGTTGACTACCCAATAATAAGATCGGGTTTGAGTAAAACACACAGTATAGTAAAGTCTTTAGTAGGTAAAGTTTTTTGTATTCTATTCCACTACAGTACAGTCATGAGGAATGGGTACTGTGATGTACAGCTACTGAGCACACTGTGGAGTTTAGTAAAGTAATAGCCATTCCAGGTTGGGCTTATCGTCCGACGGCCCTGCTGGCGTCATGGACGTTATCGGCTGGCTTACAATGAGAGTATCAGAATTCGGCCAGATCATTTTGCTCTTGGCTACTCATCGCCTCGCCTCGTTCAGTGGACAAGGGTTCGCCCAACAGCAACATAGGTCACACTTAGACATGTGACGACGTGTCATGGCGGTCGCCCATCCAAGTACTAACCACTCTCGAGGTATCTTAACTTCTTTGATCTCATAGGAACCGGTTTATTCCATCTGATAAGGGTGTTGAGGGACATTGTGGAGTTTAGTATAGTTACAAAGGATTATAGGAATCTAAGCAGCATCAGCAGTCTTACAGAAAACGGAAGCTATGGAGCCTCTTCTAGGTATTGGGGTATTCCTCTGAGTCTAAAAAATATTATGATTTTTGGGAATATTTCAGTTCTACTAACTGTGAAAAGGATGTAGTGTGGGAGAAGGTGATAACTGCGTAATATAAGGAAGGAAATGCAAAAAATATATCGGATGTTGAAAAATTGCGGGTCCCACATCTACGACAGGTTGGGCGATGTGTAAAGGTGGTAAGGTATTTACAGTATCCATAGGGATCTCTGTGATAAAGGCCTCCACTCATTCTGTCTAACGTTACTTTATCTAATCCTTCAACAGTGGTCAAGTAACGCTACAGGAAACCAGCTATTACTTCCATCTTGATCTTGTTTATGCCGTTTTAATTCGTCCCCGATACTCCATGCGTTTTTTGTGAAGCTTAAGGGGGCAGTGTAATTACCTCTACGTCACGGCCCGCTTTTTTTTTTTCAAATTCCCGATTTCTATGTTCTATGTCTTCTTCTCTAATTTTATGTTAACATTTTCTCGAGTTTCGTTAACCCCAAGCAATATACTTGAAGAAAAAATTTAAAAAATGACCGAAATACTCCACTGGGGATTCAACTAGCAGTACCAAAAGTCAAACAGTCCTATATGCCGGAAGGAGAAGTCTGTGACGTGATGCAGACAAATTTCAATTTAATCAACAGCCAGGAGCCAGTGGTAAAAGTTGGTAAGTATAAACGTTTCTTACTGACAAACTTGAATCAAAATGTGCACGAACTTACCAGTGAATTCAGTGTTCGCCTTCAAGTCTTCCAAGACTTCGGGCCTAAGTTTACTATTCTGTTTTCCCATCGCGTTAAACTGATCAGGAACGAACTAAGAGACTAAAAATCGATGAACCTGAAAAACATCAATAATGTTATTGTTTAAAGAAATCATAAAGAAAATAATCATCGATACCTCGCTTAATAAAAATTGATTTAGTAACCTTCGGAGCCGGTTTTCAACTTGGTTTCGAGTTCGAGGGATGCGGAAGGAAATTTTCCCTATTCCACAATAATTCCATTGATAAAAATAACGGGTGATGTTGATAGCATGGGTTTGTACAAAAACTCCACAATACACTTAAAAAATAACGATAACGTTACAAAACGATAGGTAACTGGACAATGTTTCGACGTGGAATCAATTGAGGTCCACCAGATCCTTTGTCTGCCCAGGACTGCATTTGATTCACCATTGATGGATGATGACAGTCTTCACCACAGCCACGAAGATCGCCCGCGCCTCTAGCGGAAGCATTGGCAACTTGTTGCTGCAATTAGCAAGTCCGCAAAGACTGGAGCACTTCATAACAGCAATTCTGAGAGGGATCTTTTTAGAAACAGTGGTACACTTGGTGTGTGTACAAATCGCCATTTTACATGGAGACCGTTATAGCGGGTGACTTTGGACTGTTAGTGACTACAGCGGACTTTTTCTGAGCCAGGTTTATCAATTTCTTTCTGCAGTATTTATGTAGTTAAGTCGAAATTTCAAATTATTTTCTCATTAATTTCTTCCCATTATTTTACATTTGATAAAACGTCCACAAAAAGAGTTGTACAAAAATCTAGGTGCGATAAAAGCCGTGCCAAAGCCACCTAGCCAGGTATTTCCACGCAGCAGCAATCGTAAACGCGATCTTCACGGCTGTGGCGTAGACCCTCCCATTAGGACCTGGGTTAGAAAAATCAAACAAGTTCGTACACTTAAACATTCAAATGTTATTTGTGAGATTGCCATTATTACAGAGTATTTATAAAACAAAATGTTTCTTTTTAAAAAACGGTAACAAAAAAATATATTAATTAATTATAATAAGCAGTCAGTAGGTAGTAAAAACAAGAAATGATGAGGCGGAAAAATATCAACTTCCACGCAATGAAAAATTTGTGCAAAAAATATGACTGACGGGATTTGGTACAAAAAGATATCCAGCCAAATTGCAACACAAATTCAGCCTAATACGCCTGAAGAAAGAATTTTTCGCTTTTAGGTGGTCATTAGAGTTGCTGTCAATAAAAGTTGGTAGGGGAGGACTTTGGTTTAAAAAACAGAATTTTTATAATGAAATTTCATTGAGTAGTGAAAAATTTGTGAATCATCATCATTTCAAAACCAACAAAGATTCTATTGGGGGCCGTTTGGGGTATTCCAGTGGGCCTGAAAATAACACTGTGGTTGGAGGTTTTCAGTTCATGGGAGCGTGAGGTAAATTAATTTCGTACTAAGAGGAAGGAAACGCTAACGTCGCTTCATCACCCAACTTCATTTTATCACCTGGTTAAAGTATTTTGCTGGAATTTATAATCATTTGCAATCAACGATCAATCATCTTCAGCCTGGATAACCAGCTTTCAGTTATATTCCAGAATCCATCGAGACTCAGATACGAACATCCCACTCCCGCCTTTTTCCCAACTCCCAGTTCTGTTTGCTTCCCCAATTTTATGTTGAAATTTCCCCAACAAATAGGATTTTTGTTAAAAAATAAATACAAATAAATTAATTAATTCTTAATTAAAATATGCATTTTTTAAATGAACTGGAATACCCCGTAGTGTTGAATAACTGTCAATTATTTAAACGTCGTTTCTTCTCCTCATGTCTCCTCAACAGAGACATCTGGATTTAGTTGTACTCGAAATGTTAACCAACAGGCCTCAGATTGTTGAAGGAAGTGCCCAAAATTAATTTTGTTAATTGTCAATCAGGGGAGAAAAACTATATTTACACATCGCAGCTGAAAACCCTCGATAATTTGACATAAAAATTGGTAAAAACGCTTGAGCTGTACAGTTTTGCAATGTGTATTTTACGTACATCAATTTTTAAGTATAAAATGCGTCTTATATTAAATGTTATCCTCTAAATAGATGTAGGTAATCGAACTATGACCATACCTAATTAATTTATTCTTTTTTTTAGATGTGCATAATATTTTTTTCTTTTTTTTTAAACATCTTTTTGTTCAAAGTGAAAATTGGCAAAAATGGCTAATAATTTGTGTAGCTTAAAACCATTTACTGGAATATAAAAATTGTTTTACAGACCTTTTTTTCAAAATGTTTTGGTATCTTTACTAATAGATAAATTCTACTGGAAGGTGGATTGATGAAAATATTTTTGAATGGAATTTAAGAATAAATAAAACGCGAAATTAACTCTCAAAAAACGCTGTACAAAACACATGAAAAGTGAATTAGCGAATGTTATATACAGGGTACTTATATTACCACACCATGTTGGTCCAAATCAGCCCAAAATTCTTTCCGAAAAACCCATCAATTATTATTTAAAAATCTTCATCAAGGTTCGAAAATTCATATATATACAGCACAGTTACAACTGAACATATAATTTTTGTTGTTATTTTTAAAATATTTGTCTATCTTCCAAGCGCACCGCAGGTAGGCGGAAGCTGTGTTTTCAATATTTTTGCATTTTAATGTACATAAAGAAATGATTACGAGTAGTAGTTGTTATAATCGAATCCATCGGCGACATAATCCGCGTAAAATATTTCAACAGGTCCAATATTTTATTTTTATTCAAACTATTATGTTTTATATAGAAAGTAAATAAGAAAAAAATAATTTGGAGTCTGAAAGCTTTGGAGACACCACCAGAATTGATTTATTTATTTTTTTTTTTAAATAACGCCAGGAAGCAATTTATTTTTCAAGCGATCGGCAAAGATTATAAACATTATCAACGGGTTTTGGATGAGGAGGGGGGTACAACAATTTGTTGGTTTTTTTCTTTGTTCTTTCAAAAAAGTGCGAAGTAGAAAGAGTTTTTGTGCGTAGGACTCTAGATTTGGCTTATATAATAATCTTTAATAATGTAACAATAATATCATTAATTTTTTTTTCAATCACAGGTGCGTATTTTTATTGGATGCTCGCCCTCTTTTGGAATGTGCTCGGATTGTCTTTCAGTGGGACGGGATTCAGTAGTTTGAAATTTTTGTTAAAAAATAATTGTTTTTTCGTAAAAAAAACACAGAATATGATTAATTTTATATTTAATTAATATTCCACTGTTCTGAAGTTATAATAAAATTCCACAGCATGCATTCAGCGCTGACGATGAAAATTGGAGAACACGGTTCTGGACAGTACGCAATGGATGCACACCATAAATATCAACAGCGAGACCCCGGCGATGTGAACTACTAACAACAAAAGTACAATCATAACCTGGGAAGTGCACTCGAGAAAGGCGGAATCACAAGTGGGCGTGGTTTCTCTGTACAAGCGACACTGTACCCAATACGCAACGGACACAAAAACAAGGAAATGGCGAGAAATGAATCGAACGGTCTGCACCAGGCATGCACAAACAAGAAGCAACAGGCACGTTAATAGCCCTGACACTTTCCAACAGAGGGTGCAAGAACGCCACCTATTAAGACAATCTAGACTCCCATAGAGAAAGTTGTAGAATTAGGTAATTTGTTCTTTTTTTGTGACAAGAGTTGACTTTTTTTGTATTTTTGAGGTTTTTTAAGTAATTTTTTTGGTATGTTTTTTGTATTATTTGTGATTTTTTTTTGTTTTGAAGAGATCTCTAGGTTTTTGTTGTTGTTGTTAATTGAAATTTTTTGTTCTGGTATAGATTTTTTTTTTCTCTGGGGAGAGGAGGAGAGCAGAGGTAGCTAATATCACAAAAAGCCGCACTAAGGTGCGAGCATTTTTGAGAGCTCTTCGTCTTGGAGACAGCCTTTGAGGAATTCGTCTTGCGTCAATTGGCCGTCGTTGTTTTCGTCCATTTTGGCGAAGATGTTTTTCGCTCGCTCCTCCGCCGAGTCGGCCGGCCGGTTGGATGAGCAGGCCCCCAGCATGTCGTATATGGCCTGGAAAACAAAAATGATCGTGGGAATGTTTTTGAAATGCACTGAAAAAACAATCTTCGACTGCCAAATAGTAATAAGCTGGTAGTTATGTGAGTAGGTTTGATCGTGTGGACTGCGCACACAAATTCTCTGGTCAAGCAAGGCAGCCACTACCCCCCCCCCCTCCAGTCCAGAGTAATAGAAAACGAGAGAGAAAAATGATTCCCCTAGATTTTTGTTTTCCTAATTTAGCTTACGATTTGTATTCAACGTTAAGAGGTACCTAATAGAAATTGGCGCATTCTTTAATGTTATTTCCCCCACTAATAGCATCAATCGAGTAGTAGGTATGTTGTGGTTTGATGATGAGAGAGGAAGTTAAGGCATGGGAAATGCCCAGTGGATATACCAGTCTGGGTTCTTTTGGGGATGTGTCCAGTGGATATACCAGTCTGGGTTCTTTTAGGACGTGCCCAGTAGAGTATACCAGTCTGGGTTCTTTTCGGACATGCCTAGTGGATATACCAGTCTAGGATCTTTTAGGAGGTGCCCAGTGGATACACCAGTCTGGGTTCTTTTCGGACATGCCCAGAGGATATACCAGTCTGGGTTCTTTTAGGACGTGCCCAGTAGAGTATACCAGTCTGGGTTCTTTTCGGACATGCCTAGTGGATATACCAGTCTAGGATCTTTTAGGAGGTGCCCAGTGGATACACCAGTCTGGGTTCTTTTCGGACATGCCCAGAGGATATACCAGTCTGGGTTCTTTTAGGACGTGCCCAGTGGATATACCAGTCTGGGGATCTTTTAGGTGGGGAGTGGGGTAAGGAGAGAGAGAGATAAGTCAGCGACTTAAGGGGGGCGTAGAATGACTTGGAAGGCGAAGGAGGCGAGTTTTTATAGCCAGGGGACTATGCTCCCTCCATCCTCCACTCTCGTGGAGGATGGTGGGGATCCGTTCCCACTCGACCCTTCCAGCTCTCTCGAGCTGCCTGCCCACGTCTACCAACTCATTCGTAAGTTTATTTGCGAAATCTTTACATTACAAGCAGTGATATCACGACAAGGTATCTTTACACGGGACCACCAAGGATAGCACTTCCCTGGGTATCAAGAACGAGGGAAGCAGTCATAATACGAGCTGTTTATTGTCTTCTTACCATGTAATGGCTGAACTCACTTTAGCAAGATCCTTTGAATCCCTCAAGCGATTGACGAGCGAATTAATACCAACTGATTTTGAAAGGAGGCTTTAATTAAACAGGGATCACCAAATCGAGAAACTGAGTCCTTAACCCTCCAGTAGGAACATGTTTTCAATACCCCTCATGTTTTCAATACTTCTCCACGATTTTCAAAAATACTCAAAGAGGAACATACCTAGCTTAGGGTGCAAAAAATGTATCCGAACGAATGATATGAAACATTTTTAATTTTTAAGAGAACAATAATTGTTACAGTACCTATTATAGGTACGATTATCTGCGACATACAAAACAAAATGATGTCGCGGCTTTAAAAAAAATTTTTTTCTGCCTCTTAAAAATCATGTACGCAATTCCTAATGGAATATAAATGACTAATTATTGACTCCACCCCCTCAAAATGAACATATATTATGGCTAAAAGGCATACAAAACTATGCACTCCAAGAAGAACACGTATGCTGTTTAGGCGGGGAAATCCAACAGAACATAATTATGCCAAAAAGGCAGGGTAACTTTCATGAAAGTGGAAAGGAATTTCCACTTTTAATGCAGAGAAACTAGGAGACGGCAATGTTTCCACTAGAAATAACAGATGACTGAGGAATTCTTGGAGTGCAAGAACGTGAGACGCAAATGTGTGTTAGATACATGTTCCTACCGAAGGGTTAATCGTTCAAATGAGGGGTATGGTTAGTAAAATCCGTTGGTTGCAAACAAACAAAGCTCCTTCCATTTCAGAGATACTATACATGCACGGTAAACTCCGCTAGATCCAAAGGCCAAGAGTAGCTGATTTTTCTTTGAAAAGTAAAAGGCTAATAATATTATGCTGTATAAGCCTTTCAGAAAAAGTAGATACATGTTATTCATCAGAGGTCGATTTCCTCAGTGTGAGCTGCTCACAGCTGCAACCTGTCCAGGGTAATCCCGAATAACAGTATCCATCAATCCCTGTTAGATCTACCGGACATTGGTAGACGTACTCAGGAAGTAATGTAGGTAGTCCGTAACAGCTCTTCCCAGCTGCAAGGCAACGGGTCCTCCCACCAGCAGAGCCATTTTCTTGGAGCCATTTTGGCAAGTTTGAAGGCAATCATTTTCACAGTACATACTGATACCAACTCTTCATACCTACCTACTTCTCCTACCACTAGCGGTTATTTCCGCTCGATTACTGACTATCATATCAATCCCCTGAGCAAGGACTTGCAATTCTCACGGAGCTACATTTAAAATATTGTAATAAAAATGTACTCTATCGTTTCTTCTCAACCTCATTCCTCATAATTAGTGTCCTCATGATTAGTTTAGAGTTTGGAAAGAACAATTCGAACTCTATTAAATGGTAGCTGAGCAAATGGAAATAGACAACTACGCTCAGCAAGAAAAAATAAATAAATGAACCAAATAAAATAAATAAATAAACGATTAGGTAGGTATATATAAAATATTTTATTATACAAGTACCTACATTGGGAAATTTTAAAATTTTTTTAAAATTTTATTTTTTTGACAGGTAATGGCTTAAAAGAAATCATTATGAAGTGCCAGGACAAAAACAGTGTACCTATAATTTTAGAAAATATACTGAACTATTGAGATTTGTTCTATGGCGGGAAAGTGATAAGCAAAAGGGTGTCGCCTCTCATTGGCCAACCAGTACAGTGAGGCCAGCCAAACAACACTCAAAGCACAGCCCGAAAGTGCTGGATTTGTAATAACCTTATTTTTTGGTTTTGTACTCGTTTGTACTTCCGCGTCCGCCAAACATTCTCCATCAATATTGCAACCAAGACGTGTTTTGGTTCAGATTTCGTTTTCCCATTTTTTTTTAAATTTCATCGCGATCACAGCGCACTCTCTTACGGCTCAGTTCCTTTCTTGTGACGTGGAAAAGGGTTTCTCCAGAGCCTTTGGAATGCCGCCTTTTATTCAAACAGCTGAGATTTTATTCCTAGTCTTCTCCACTCCAGAAAGATGTAATTTTTGTTTCTTTGTTTTAACCATGTTATTTTATTTCAAATAACACAACAAAGACAGAAAAAAGAAGGATTTTCTCATACACGATAACTGCCAATTACAGGTTATATTTTGTTGCTTAAGAGTCTACCACAGCAGTACCTAGACGCTTTGATTTCACGTATGAGAGGAAAAATATTCTGACTCCAAAATCAACATTTCTACTCACGCTTTACTGCTTTCTGAACAAATTTGGTTCAGTGTCTGTCCGTCTGTGTCCGTAAGTTCTTGCCACACGCAAAACTTCCTCAATTCAATTTTACTGAATCAGCATCAATAGTAAACCAAAATGGAGAGAATAAAAAATTCCAATGGTTCATTATTGAAAATAATAAACCAAAAAACAAGGTACCTTTAGTGAAGCAAGAGGAACTTAGAATGAACCTTCCAGGAGCACTAGCTTTCTCACTTTAACCTCACTGTAGCGTATTTTCAACGAAAATTCGCAAAAAGCCTCTTTTATATTCTAGGATTAGTTGTGGGGTTTGGGGAAGCCTACCAAATTCTATCGAGTGCTACCCCTGCTGGTATCCTCGGGATTCATCACAAATATTCGCTCTACGCCAAAATTGTAAAGGCGATTGTGTAGGCCACAGGGTTGTTAATCTAAGAGAAGCAATAATCAGCAAGTTGAAAGATCAACAATATGACTGTATGAGACCGTAACGTACCAACAACAGTTCGATTATTGATAGCCTTACAATATTAAATGTGCACGAATAAAAGAGAAGTGAGCCATCGAACAAAATGCAGACACCAAACAGGCAATACCAATTCACGACCCTAAGGTAAATCCCGAAGATCACAGGAATTAAACAAATTGAAACGTTAAATAGTGCACTTTTGAAAGGTTATATTGTGACATTAACGCATGACAAAATATGACAACAAATAACAAAAATAAACAGTAAGAAATTGGGTGTTCTGTTCTTTAATTATATTCCATCCATTTTTAATATCAGCTGTTCATTAAAAATCACAACTGGTGAAAAATTGTCGAGTAATTTCGAGTTTAGTTGGAACTGTGAGAAGGGCCGATACGTAGACACGTAATTTCTCATAATCCAAGCCAAGGGCCGAAACTGGAACGTGCAACAAGTCTACCTTTAGACAAATCCACCGTTAAACTAACCTTTGAGCTCACCATCTAAAAATTTCATTTATGGGGATTATGCTAGATACACAGGTCAATGACTGCCACAAATGTATGAACCTATATATTCAAAAGGTTGTTCGCACTGGCTTTTTCCGACGGTTAGCTGACTTCTAGAAAACTGTAAGAAACCATCAGTGATCCAATACCATCTTGATAAGCATTGAAGAGGGTTTGAGTTTGATAATGGTTGGGAATCGAGAAGGCAGTTTCTCGTCCGCCATTTTTTCAGTGTCCTGGAATGACCAACAGAAAATATGCTTTGAACAGTCAAGAACACTAAGGGTCTGTTCGGAGAACCGTCCGGGACTGCCCAGGATTGCCCCCTCCCCACTTTTGGCCGTTCGGAGAAGACAAGGGACGATCCCGGACGAGTTGCCCGCTGTTCGGAGAGAGCGGGGATTGTGAATTCGGGCAGCCCGGGATCGTCCTGGGCTACTCCAGCTCTGGCGTGGAGTAGAAAGTCCGGAGCATGCGCATCGGTCTATTTTTACCCCTCCCCTCTAACTTGCTCACTTCGATGTTTTCCTTTCCCGCGAAGCACAACTCAAACCCACACACGCCAAACCCGTATTTTTTTTAAAGTATGCTTTACAGTTGTTTACAGTGTAAGCGTTACAGTTTTTTGTTGTGTGTAATAATTTCCAGTTACGGATTAAGTTAGATAATAATTATGCTGTCTGATACGGATTATTCCGACGATGATAATGAGGGTGACATCAATTTTTCGGACGGCGATGAAGAAGAAAAATGATATTAAGGGAGGTTTTTTTTCCCGAATTTGAGACCAAAAATCAAAATTATATTGAGCAAGTGGTGTCTGATTTGTGTCAAGTGATGTTGTCTGAGTGGTGGTGATTTGGATTCTAGGTGCCTTCTGAATAAATAAAGTTCTTATAACAATGACAGCCTTTTATTTTATTACTAACCACATAACTGAGAATGACTTTATAAAGGTCATCAGGTTGAGACAGGTAAGAACATCAGTCTCCAATTAGAGGCGCTAATTGGAAGGACAAAGTGACTTTAGGACAAAGAAGTTACTTTTTTTTCTCCATTGTTGAAAAAGTTGAAAACGTTTTAGTTTTTAATGATGTAGTAGTAAATGTAGTTTTAGTTTAAATCGATGAGAACGCACGACAGCTTGTAAACAAAATGGTGGGAGGTTCTAATACGGCTTCCAGTCCTGGACAAAGAAAAAGCGTTCGGACAAGGCACGAAACCGGGACGATCCGGAATTACTCTGGTGACGTCACGAGTCCAGGATTGTTAGAGCTCTGGATAGTCCAGGACTGCTTCTCCGAACGAACCTTAAGCAAACAGCCGGTCATGGATGCTATACAGTTAGAAAAGAGTCTGAGAATCACTGCGAACGGCCAAACAGCTTTCTGACGATCACATAACCATCAGATGGTCACTGCGAACAAACCTAGTATCAATTCGATCTAAAAAGAATACCTAATTTTAAATTTTAAAAATCTTATTTGCAAAAAATGAAAAAGATGAGAAAATCAAAGAGCAGTTGGCTGATCAGCTCGTAGATAATAGTTTAGATGCTAATCCGCCATTATGACGTCACCCGATCTAATAAGGTTAACCTTCTAAAGCATTAAAGGATGAAGCATTCGTCAAAGGAAGATTTTCACCTGACGATTCCCTTTCTAAAGGAATCCTTGCCTAAGAATCATGAGAATTTTCATAAATTTGGCTCCAAATAAGTCACAGTTTTACAGTACAAAGTCTGCCACTATCTGCACTGTATCTGTGTCTGTCACTACACGAGCTAACAATATCGACAATGTGAATTCCATTTCATTGTGTATTTTACTGAGCGTATGTAGCACACTCACAGATTAATTAATTAATGATCTGATTAAATAACGATTTCATAGGAAATCTATGCAAGTCAAAAGAACACCCAATAACTTCTGTAAAATGCTGAAATTTCAATGGAATTAATACCATAAAATTCCATGCTAAGGAGAGTTTGCTAGTAGTCCAACTGAGTATTCTGCGGATTCCAGAACTGTCCAAATTGTAATACATATTTCGCTTTACATAAACAAGTAAGCAGTTTCCAATATTATTGGATAATGCTAAGTTATTTGAAGATTATTATTGGAGGTCTCCTGGCGCTCTTTTTTGTGAAAATTTTGGTTTTACGGTGACTACCTTCCCCAGGAGACCATAGCCATAAGTGATCTATCATATGACAGTAAGCACCAGTATAGAGTGATTTTAGGTTTCTTGGATCCTTTCATGACTACTAACAAACTTCTGCCACTATGATGAACGAAAGAAATCAACAACCTCGCAGGTCCAACACGCAAAGGGTCAAATTTTGTACTGAACAGCACGAAGAGCTCTCGTACTGAGTTCGAGCTGAATGGAAGTGGTAATTTGCTTTTCGCTTCCTTCAGATGGTGACGTGACGAGATGCGGGTTGGGTGGGAAAACAATTTCCACTCTCGAACACTCATAAATGTTTTTATACTAACCGAAAGTTACCATAGTTACCTGAACTATTTTGGTCATTTCTTGTATGTCTATGACGCCGTTTCCGTCGACGTCGTACATCCTGAAAGCCCATTTGAGTTTCTCCTCGGGAGTGCCTGAGGACGTCACGTCAATCGCCAAAAGAAACTCCTGCAAAAAGACAGAAGAAACGGATTTTTAAAAAGAACTCTTACGACATCAAGTGAAGACGGAGCTTTCTATTTACGCCGCTCCGATGCGGTACAGTAGACAGGCTCAAACAGGGGTATAAATATATCAGTGCAGCAAATATACTCGTAGTCTGCGGAATTTCAGGTCTTACAGTCGTGTCAGCCTTTATGTTGCATCCCAATCAGTTATAATGGTTAGCAACATGCTTAATGAATCCTTCTTATGGAAATTACCTTTGCGTATTCACATAACACTTCTCACAATGGTAAAATTACTGATAACAGTGATAACTGAGCATTTTACTGATGATGGCTGATTGGTTTTTTCCAATATTGATTGAATTGATACCTCCAAAACATACCTGAGAACTGAGTTAATACTATGGAACTGCCTATGCCCTTCATATTTACTTGGTAAGGGCTGGTGAGGAGCGGTTCTAGTAATTGGAACGGTTTCATGGAAAAGCCTACAATAGAGCCACAGTCAGTTGTAACACTTGATAGACTTTTCCTGGCCCCATCTCTCAAGAGATGAATCCTGTGCCTTGGCTCAACACCATCCTATGAATAATTGAATCCTATAAAAACGAGTCCCCTGGTAATATAGCACATAGGTGCATAACCACAAAATGCAGGATAATTTGGAAACAGTAAGAAATGAGAGGTTTGTGCTGCACCGTATCACTTTATGCTTGACCAATGTATGCTATTATACTACACTATAGCATGACTCTACCTCTACCACACCTACCTAGGTGTATACCGATATGCATAAATGCATAGCGCCCTTAGATAAGGAGAGCGAGACAGTAAACTTCTAAATATGACGAAAACGTCTGCCAAGTTGGGTGGACAGTACAGCTTCCTCACTTATTGTAACGTGTAGGTACGTTTAGTTGGTAGAAAAACGTCAGGACTATTCTACAGCCTGCACAGCTAATATCACAACTTAGTTATTCTGAAACTGACCGAATCGGCTATACACAAGCACGGCCCATTATCAAAATGCGAGCATTATTCAAGCGAACCGTTCATTCAGAAATAAGACTCTTTTTGTTCTTCCCGTGGTCTTTACACGTTCAACCGTGTGACTGATACGCCAAGATGATACGGGAAGACGGACCAATGAGCTTGAAGCATTCTTTTCCCGTATACGCGTAGTTCTTCCCGTGCACGCGAAGAAGTAGCTTTTCCCGTGTACACGAAGAACTACGCGTATACGGGAAAAGAATGCTTCAAGCTCATTGGTCCGTCTTCCCGTATCAGCGTTTCCACGGTTGAACGTGTAAAGATGACGGGAAGTACAAAAACTGTCTAATATCACCAATGGAAAGTGTAGTAGACTAGAACAAAACACTAATGTCCGCCACAGGACTGCCCGCCACAAGAGTAAAGGGAGGCGAACACCAACCTACCAATATTCCTATTGCCTTATGATATACTAGCCTGACCGCTCGCTTCGCTCGCTATCCGAGATTCGCTGTACGCAGTATCGTGGAACCAACAAACGACGGAAAAATCCCATAGCCTACCGGGTATTTTTGCCCAATTTTATCAAAATCCGTCAAGCCATTCAGGAGTTGACCATGGTCAACCATAGTTCCGCTATGGTCAGGGGATTAAAAATGCGCCTACGTTCAACTTGGGAGGCTACCGGATATTGGTGCCAAATTTGGTCGATATCCGTTGAGCAATTCGGGATTCGACCATGGAGGGGCCCATGGATGCGCTATGGTCGACCGCGGGGGTACTCCGAAGGGTCGATCGTAGATAGAATTTCACGTAGATTACGAATACGCGATAAAAAATTGGGGTTACCATTTCAATTAACGAAGTTGACCATGGTCGACCATAGTTCCGCTATGGTGAGGGAATTAAAAATGCGACGTTGCACAACTTGGGAGCCTACTGGATATTCGTGCCAAATTTGGTCGATATCCGTTGAGCAATTCGGGATTCGACCATGGAGGGGCCCATGGATGCGCTATGGTCGACCGCGGGGGTAGTCCGAAGGGTCGATCGTAGATAGAATTTAACGAAGATTACGAATACGCGATAAAAAATAGGGGTTACCATTTCAATTAACGAAGTTGACCATGGTCCACCATAGTTCCGCTATGGTCAGGGAATTAAAAATGCGCCTACGTTCAACTTGGGAGGCTACCGGATATTGGTGCCAAATTTGGTCGATATCCGTTGAGCAATTCGGGACTCGACCATGGAGGGGCCCATGGATGCGCTATGGTCGACCGCGGGGGTAGTCCGAAGGGTCGATCGTAGATATAATTTCACGTAGATTACGAATACGTGATAAAAAATAGGGGTTACCATTTCAATTAACGAAGTTGACCATGGTCGACCATAGTTCCGCTATGGTCAGGGAATTAAAAATGCGACGTTGCACAACTTGGGAGCCTACCGGATATTCGTGCCAAATTTGGTCGATATCCGTCGAGCCGTTTGGCCGTGCATAGAAGGACAGACAGACAGACAGACAGACACACAGACAGAGATTCGTTTTTATAATATAGTAGGGATAGGGATATAGTTTCTTTTCTTTTCTTCTGTACCGCAAGTGCGCGAAAAATAAAAAGTTCATATTAACTTAATTAGTGTGTTTCGCATATTAGAAACCCTTTCAACTATTGTGAAGTCACAACAGAAAGGTAAAATTGTTCCTGCATTCACTGTTTGCGCACCCACAGATGAAAGTTACCGCCCAATGTTGTTGGGATTCATATGGGACCATCGGACTCTTAACCCCCACCTACCCATCAAATTTCAGCACATTACGACAATTTCTAGGGTATTTGTAATGGGCTCTTCTAGGATTTCAAGTTTGCGCATGCGCAGACGAGTTAAGGTCCAATCTTGATGGAATTCTTATGCGGCCATCCGACAACAAACCCCCACCTAACCTCCAAACCTCACCGCATTACGATAATTTCTAGGGTAGTTGTTATGGGATCTACTAGGATTTCACGTTTGCGCACGCACAGAAGAAAGTTACTGAACTTTATCAATGACTTTAATATGGGATTATCTGTGGCCCGACCCCCACCTACCCCCCAAAACTCATCGCTTCACGACGAATTCTAGGGTAACTGTGGGTTCTATAAGGATTTCACGTTTGCGCATGAGCAGGAGGAAGTTACTGAACCTCACCAACGACTTTAATATGGGATTATCTGTAGCTAGGCCCCACCAACCCCCCAAAACTCATCGCTTCACGACGAATTCTAGGGCAGTTGTGGGGCTCTAGAAGGATTTGAAGTTTGCGCATGCACAGACGGAAGTTACTGAACTTTATCAATGACTTTAATATGGGATTATCTGTGGCCCGACCCCCCACCTACCCTCCAAGCATCGCTTCACGACGATTTCTAGGGTAACTGTGGAGCTCTAGGATTTCACGTTTGTGCATGCACAGACGGAAGTTACTGAACTCCATCAATGACTTTAATATGGGACTATCTGTAGCCCGACCCCCACCTACCCTCGAAACATCGCTTCACAACGATTTCTAGGGTAACTGTGGAGCTCTAGGATTTCACGTTTGTGCATGCACAGACGGAAGTTACTGAACTCCATCAATGAATATGGGACTATCTGTGGCCCGACCCCCACCTACCCTCTAAACATCGCTTCACAACGATTTCTAGGGTAGTTGTGGGCTGCAGAAGGATTTCACTTTGGCACAAGCGCAGACGAAAGTCACTGAACTATATCAATGACTTTAATATGGGATTATCTGTGGCCCGACCCCCACCTACCCACCAAATTCAACTCACTACGACTATTTTTTCGGGTTGCTATGGGCGTTACAAGGAATTGACCACAGACAGACAGACACGGAACCAAGTATGTTCCTCGATGTCTGAAACATAAAATGCCAGTGGAGATTTTCATTTTGGAGGACATGAATTTTTTCGACTCGTGCACGAAAACAATGCTCCTACCTTCGGTAGCGAGGAAGCGAAAAGTTAAATGATGTCCCATTTATGATTTAGGCCTTGGATTTGCTTAGTTATAATATCACTGACCTACAAACATAGGTGATTCTTGTATTCTAAACGTTGTGAAATTGATTCGGGAGCCTGATGACGCCAAAATTATGAAACTGGGTTCCCCTGCATTGGCTCTCCATACGGAAACTGTGTCACTGAATAGGTTTTCGGGGCATAATGCATAATTGAAAGGGTCTCTCAAGGGCGGAGTGTTGGTAGAACGTGCAAGATTGATGCTGAAGTCACGCATCGCCTACTAACCACTCAAGGCATGGATGGGGCCCGCCTACCGAGTTTTAAAGGGCTTTTCTGAAGTTTCAAGGGTGAAGGGAAGGAAGACCTTTTGTACAAGCTACCTACCCTTGAGTGAAAAAGGATAATGCAATGTGACGAAACAAGTTCTTGAGAGCTTCTAAAGTATCAGCTTACTGAGGGAATTTGTTGTACAGCCCGTCCCGTAGTTTTCGGACAGTGCTTGGAAAGGGAGGGTGTATGGCATTAACGTGATCTGTTTGGATAAAACATGGCAGATCCGGGATTCTGAGTAGAGTTGAGTGGTGACAACGCAAAACCCATCAACAATAGAGAGTTTGTGCAATGCAACCATTACCATTAATTTCCTTATGGAAGTACCTCAGAGTATGTAAGTCACTGGTAAAGCGAGCAAATGCGGATGGTGACCACTGATCGCTATAAGTACACCTGAGCCTTGAAGTATGCGAGGGAACTTGAATTTACTCCAGTTCGTTCAGTTGGCTGTGTAAATGGGTGGTTGATGATGAGTGGTTCAAACTGTTATCAGCAAACTTTTGTATGGAAAAAATGTTTTTAATAACGACTTTTCAATTGATTTTTCAACATTATTTTTAATGTTAAAAAATCAATGTTCAGCATTATTTTTAATGTTGAAAAATCAATGTTAAATATTAGTTTTAATGTTGAAAAATCACACTCGAACACTTTTTTGTCATGTGATATTTCTAAAGTTCAAATATCCACAGTCAAACAAACGTGTTTTAATCAATATTCAGCAAAAAATGCAAATATTTATTGAGATTTTTTGCCTTTGCACAGTTTTTTGAAATGTGCTTAAAATGATATTCTGCTATAAGGATGAGTTTTAAGATTTGTCAATGCCATAACCCTGGGTGTGGGCTTACGACGGGATGGAGGTAGGGTTGGTTTGGATGACTTGACGATATGCTCCATAGGAGTCTTTTGCTAAGGCAATGTGCTCATCACCACAGCAGGCGGTAGTTGGAAGAGGAGACTAGCACCCCACGGTTATCACCACAGTAGGTGCTAGAGGCAAGAGTGCCCTGCGGTTATCACCACAGCAGGCGCCCGGAAGAAGGAGACTAGCACCCCGCGGTTATCACCACCACAGGTTCTAAGAGAGAAGGAGGCATCCCGCGGTTATCACCACAGCAGGTGCCAGGAAGAGAGAGAATACTCCGCGGTTATCACCACAGCAGGTATTCTAGAAGGAGGCATCCCGCGGTTATCACCACAGCAGGTGCCAGGAAGAGAGAGAATACTCCGCGGTTATCACCACAGCAGGTATTCTAGAAGGATGCACCCCGTGGTTATCACCACAGCAGATGCCAGGAAGAGAGAGAATACTCCGCGGTTATCACCACAGCAGGTATTATAGAAGGGAGCACCCCACGGTTATCACCACAGCAGTGATAAGTCGTAAGTCGGAGAGTGGTCGGTCGAATGAGTAGCTGGGCTGGCCACACTACTTATAAGGGCGCCTTTCACCCTGTCCCCCGTCGATCAAAGGCCGTTATGACCGTTGAGGGTCGAACTCGTTCGATGGAGCGGACCCTTCTCGTACTTTCCCATCGGCGTTGCTCAGGTCATCGTTCCCTTCGTTTATTTGGTTAAATCTATTACATAGGAGTGGTAAATGTAGAATTTTGAGGGGTACCACGACAGTCACTTTTCGCGATTCTGCCATCGGCAGGTTAAGAAATGAAACGAAATATTTTCTGCGGATGAGAAGACCAGAACAACAAATGCATGCGCGAGTCGTTTCATGCTGTTTTCAAGAATTCGTTTTATGCTACTCACCTTAACGTATTTTTATTGATGCGGTTTTGCAGTATCAAATGGAGGTGTATGTGAAATTTAGGATTTCATGTACCTACCACACGAAAACGTATTTACTTACACGTCCATTCAATAATTTCAGTTATATTCTGCTTGTTCCGGTACACGTGGGTTTATTATTCAATTGGACATGCCTACAGAAATTAATATTGGCTGTTCATTTTTTATTGTTTCTTTCATGTGCAATAACTAAAACAAACTATTTTTGATGGTTTTCACCAATTTTGGCCCCCAAAAACTCGAATTAGGCTCCTATTTTTGACAAATTACCTTTGATCATTGATAGTGCCGTTTAATTGTCTTGATTTACCTGTTAATACTACTTCTAGTGTTATTATACAAATTTATGGTAATTTCAGGCAATTTCTCACGTTTTTGACTGATAAAAAAATGAATTTTTGGAGCTGAAACTTCGTTATAACCTCAATTTTCCTACCTTTGGTCAAATATGGCTTCATATTCAGTCTCCTCGCCCTAAAAACATGGAAAACGATACATCACTAGCTCAAGTTAATAAAACATCAAAAACCCTATTTTCACCCACAACACCTTTAGGTATATTCCGATTGGGTTCCGAAGTTTCTAGACACAACTAGGGCAAAAACGGAGTCGGTGCGCGAAAAAACGAATTTTTTAGACCGGACGGACATAGCATTTTTGAAATCTACGCACCTTGAAACGTAAAAAAATTTTGAGGGGGGCGTTCAAAAAATTTTTTGCTCAGCGAATACACAGGTGAACTATTCACAGAATAACAAACCCAAAGCGATTACAATACAATTCACTTCATTACACGGTTGGATGAAATCACGAACCATCACCCACCTGCGAAGTCAGGTTTAGCATTTGAATTCAGGATTCAAAAGGGCAAACGAGGGTGGAAACCTCGAAGAGGGGAAAATGTTTTAAGCCCCTCCAGGAATTATAAAGGTGCGTAAGGGATGGCGTTGCGGTATGGGGAAACTACTTCGCTGAGATAAGCAGTCCCTGATCACGAGAGGGATAAACACCCTCAGCAGCAAAACCACTCGCCTTTTGTGTCCGCTCCATTATAACCCTCTTTCTACTTAGCGGTCTTGTGAAATATTGAACCGTCCGCCGCTTGGTTGCCTCAGGGAATTTTCTACCTCTCACGACAACTCCATTCATTCCGAAGGTTTACCAGCACTAGAAGTCTCGTTTATTCCTGTGTGGGAAGAAAAAAAAACCTTAACAACTAATATACTTGAACATAAATAAATTTGTACCTACACACTATTACTTCGTTCTACACTTTGAACAATTGCAAGATTATTTTCCTTTGAATTCACTGCTATACGATTATAATTATACTCGTACCAACTATCTGTACTATTAACGTGCAACTGACAACATGAACAGTTTGAGTAATGGCACATTGCGAAGTGTTATAAAATGTATTCAATTGATATCACTTCACAGTAGCAGGTAGCTCTGTCCACTTCAGTAGAAGTCAGGAAGGGATGGGATATCGATATCCATATTATCGAAATATCGATATTTTCCTTCGGATATCCGATATTTTTATATCGATATTTTGACTTCGATAATATCGTAATATCAATATTTACCTCCGATATTATTATTATTATTATTTTTTAATAACGAGAAAAATCCTCAAATTTGGTTTTAAACTTTTGAGGAAGTAAGGAAATATACACATGCACTATCTTATTGTAGTTTCATTTATGATTCGGATTCTGATTTCGTATCAGTCCAAAGGTTACTCTGTATCAGTCTGTATTTTAGTTACTCTGTGCATCAGTTTGTCAAGTTTGTTTGATTGAGCGAATTGTTTGTTTTTGCGTTTCGGTTTTTGCATCATTTACCAGTTTTTGTTCTGTACAGTTTCTCGCGATCCGTCATGACCAGATCTCGTTAACTTTTCAACATTTTTTAACTTTTATAAAAAATTGTCTTTCCTTTTAATGTTATTTGTGGAGCTTTGTTCAAATTGTATTCAATTTGTTTTGTACCTATGCACATAATGTAAAAATAAAGTAATTTTAGACTTTTTTCAAACTGTGGTATTCACTAAGTTTTGTACCTACATACAACCTTATGAAAATAAAGTAGTTTTGAAGTTTTGTTCAGATAATATTCAGTTTGTGTTGTACCTGTCTATCTGTATGTTGTGAAAATGAATTATCTCCACATTTGGGTTCATTCCTTGTTACTGACATCTACAAAATTTCAACCTAATTTTAATATAATAATGTGCGGCTTACTTTTTTAAACTACTTAATTCGGTACTTCAATTACTTTTGATAACATCGGATATCGATATTTTTCATCCGATATTATATCGAAATCGATTTTTTCATTTGATATATCAATTGATATCAATATTGATATTTTCTTTCGATATCCCATCCCTGAGGAGTTTAGACGTTGCCTTGCCTGTATGTATACTAGTGAGGATCCCCGAGGGAAATTGTTACACGTAGGTATCGATTTTTTTTAATCAATTCACAACCGGACTCAAAGATCGATTTTCAAAAATAGGCCATGTAAATGATCGATTTTTCGCAAAATCTATATTGAAAAAAAAAAAAAAAATTTCATACCTAGGACCTAATATTAGACGATGAATATCTACAATTGTATGCTATAAATCAATATATGTGCTCGGAACTAGATTCTAACAGGGGGATAGAAAGTGAAACAAATAAATACCTACTGCAGAAGAACAAACCATGTTCTTTGCTCTTCTAGAAAATTACCTATAGTGATTTTCTAGAAAGTCTAGAAACCCATGTTCTTTGCTCTTCTAGAAAATTAACTAGTGATTTTCATAGTTTTCTATGACTGGACCTGGAGAAGGCTTCATTGTTCACATCACAAATCTTCACCGAACTCTAAAAACCGAAAACAAAATTTCGTGTAGGACTCGAATGGACGTTGAACTAAATTGGATGTTTGGAACGATACGAGAACGAGGGTTAATAAGTAATAACATCACGGAAGTATGGAAGAAGAGACTTCCACGGTAACAGTGATCCTCCATGGTAAAAAGTTAATAGCTGAAACTTCGTTCCCACTCCCCTGCTAGATGGGACAAGAACACTTCTAGCTCCATGGGATGGAATAGGCTTGGAGGTTTATTCATTTTCACGTTTCAAAAAATGATTTCACAATAGCATTTCATTTATTTTCACAAGTTTAAAAACTATTGATTCAAAATTCGGAAGAAAATTATCGACTCACGATTTAAAAAAAAGAGGTAAAGTATCGATTTACGATTTAAGGCGGAGCTTGAAAAACTGAATGACAGATCCAAAAATCGATTTTTCCCTCACAAAATCGATTGTAAAAAAATTAGAAATCGATTCCCATCCCTAGAATAAAGTTCATTCTGAATCCGAGTACGAGGACATGACTGGTTCAGGGTTCTGAATTACAACATTAGGTTTGCCTTAGTTGCCTCGAACAGAAAAGCTGTACTTTTAGCGAATTTTCGAAGAAAAGGTAGGAAAAGCTATTGTTCTCGGTCCAAAATTTTTAAAACTCGAATTTCCGAAAGATTTTTATACCAAAATCCGTTTCAGACCATCCTGAATTCACTGCCGAAAGACACCAAAAATTATATGTATATATATATATATATATATATATATATATATATATATATATATATATATATATATATTTATATATGTATTTGTCATTCCAGACGATAACTCTCGAAAGAATTGAGATAAAAAGTTCAAATTTGCACGAAAAGTCTGTCTTGGCAATCGACAGGCTAAGTTCGAAGATGGGCAGAATCGGGTCACTCTAAGGGGGAGTTTTGGGGAGTTTTAGGGGGGGAAAATTACCCATAAATTCCCAAAATGAAAAAGTCTGACAAGTGACACCTCATTTTAAAGGTTTTTGTACGCTGAACACGATGGTGAAATCAGAATTGCGATATCTCATTCCATTCTCAAACTGGAGCACTTTGAAGATGAAGGAACGTGGTTATTTCTTGAGATGTTCTTCCTCGTTCGTCTGCTCTAATCTGATAACGGAATGGGATATCGCAATTCTGACTTCACCATCGTGTTCAGCGTTGGAAAATCTACAAACCGAGGTGTTACTCGGCAAAATGGAACAAAAAATTTGTTACGTAGGTACCCAAATACCTACTCTTCTGGTATTCAAAACATTTTTGATTTCCCCCTCCCCCTCCTTCCACCCCAAATTTTACTTTGCGTAAAACTACTCCTGTTTTAATTTTGTATGGTATCAAGTTGGGAAAACATTGGCCGAAAATTAATTTTCAGAAAATTTTAGGCGGAGGAGGAAGATGCCGAAAACTTCGAAAATTCGCTCTTATAGCCATGCTGCATGACTGTGGTTTTTTTTGGGGTATTTTTTTTTAGATACTTGGATACTTTCTCTCGTTCTGGTCAACTTGGATTTGCTTAATTTGCCCTGTCAATCTGTACCAACTGCTTTAATTAAAATGGTGTCTCCCTATTTGGGCTGACGTCCTCCAAACCTTCGTCCTCAGCCTTCATCGCGAAACAATACCAGCGCTCCAGATGTGGTTAATTCGTCGTTAAAAAGCCTTCCGTGCATGGGAAGAGTGAAAAACGACATTCATAATGTATTAACTGTCTCTTAACGTCAGACAGTTTGGCAGGATTTCGCTTTGAACGGGGTCAGAGGGCTGTCGTGGAAGGGGGTTTTAGCATTTATGTCGAAAAGGGCAAAGGCAGTGTGAGCGACGGGGAGAGGGGATCTTTATTGGGTTAGTCCCCCACCTCCCATTGGGCACCCAACCCCTATAGCTCGCCCTAACCCTATTCGGCTCGAATCACGAGTTTCCTGCTTTTTACGTGATTTAGGTTGTCGAAAGGCGGAGAGGTCATCGGATTTCCATCGACTTCTTGTTTTTTCCCCCCCTCAGCCCTTATGTCGCTTTCACAGTCTGAGAACGATTTCTGTGTAGAGGAACGATATTTATAGATTCGAAACAAACTGGGAGCCACGGTTACAGTTTGCCATGTCCTACCACCCTGAGGGCAATAAAAGCTAATGTAATCGGCTGTAAAATGTTTCCCACTTGTGTGTGCATATCTGCCTTCAAATCGATCACGATCAACCGGATAGAACCTGATATATAAACCTACATCAGCATGTGAGTATATGGTAGAGTACACCCGTGGCACTACACAATGTATACGTCGTGGTTCCCCTCAAATCTCTACACTAACCACTCCTATGTAATACAGAAAGATTTAACCGAAAAAACAAAGGGAACAACCAGCCAGGTAGCGCCAAGGGAGAAGGGTTCCTTCCATCAACCGCCATCGCTCCTCAACAGTCATAACGGCCGACTGTGGATGGGGGGACGAGTGGAAACGGGCCTATATAAGCAGACCTTTTGGCCCAGCTCGTCATTCGACCGATCACTCTCCGACTTGCGACTTCTCTCTCTCCTGTGGTACATCCGCGGGGTATTCATGTACTTCCTCCTGGCGCCCGCTGTTATACATCCGTGGGGCGCCTTCCTCTCTTTCATCTAGCACTCGCTCTGGTTCATCTGCGGGGTGCTAGCAAAAGACTCCTAAGGAGCGCCTAATACTCGCTGTGGTACATCCTGGGGGGGTTATTAGTTACCTTCCTCTCTCTTTCATCTAGCACTCGCTCTGGTTCATCTGCGGGGTGCTAGCAAAAGACTCCTAAGGAGCGCCTAATACTCGCTGTGGTACATCCTGGGGGGGTTATTAGTTACCTTCCTCTCTCTTTCATCTAGCACTCGCTCTGGTTCATCTGTGGGGTGCTAGCAAAAGACTCCTAAGGAGCGCCTAATACTCGCTGTGGTACATCCTGGGGGGGTTATTAGTTACCTTCCTCTCTCTTTCATCTAGCACTCGCTCTGGTTCATCTGCGGGGTGCTAGCAAAAGACTCCTAAGGAGCGCCTAATACTCGCTGTGGTACATCCTGGGGGGGTTATTAGTTACCTTCCTCTCTCTTTCATCTAGCACTCGCTCTGGTTCATCTGCGGGGTGCTAGGAAAAGACTCCTAAGGAGCGCCTAATACTCGCTGTGGTACATCCTGGGGGGGTTATTAGTTACCTTCCTCTCTCTTTCATCTAGCACTCGCTCGGGTTCATCTGCGGGGTGCTAGCAAAAGACTCCTAAGGAGCGCCTAATACTCGCTGTGGTACATCCTGGGGGGGTTATTAGTTACCTTCCCCTCTCTTTCATCTAGCACTCGCTCTGGTTCATCTGCGGGGTGCTAGCAAAAGACTCCTAAGGAGCGCCTAATACTCGCTGTGGTACATCCTGGGGGGGGTTATTAGTTACCTTCCTCTCTTTCATCTAGCACTCGCTCTGGTTCATCTGCTGGGTGCTAGCAAAAGACTCCTAAGGAGCGCCTAATACTCGCTGTGGTACATCCTGGGGGGGTTATTTGTTACCTTCCTCTCTTTCATCTAGCACTCGCTCTGGTTCATCTGCGGGGTGCTAGCAAAAGACTCCTAAGGAGCGCCTAATACTCGCTGTGGTACATCCTGGGGGGGTTATTAGTTACCTTCCTCTCTCTTTCATCTAGCACTCGCTCTGGTTCATCTGCGGGGTGCTAGCAAAAGACTCCTAAGGAGCGCCTAATACTCGCTGTGGTACATCCTGGGGGGGTTATTTAGTTACCTTCCTCTCTCTTTCATCTAGCACTCGCTCTGGTTCATCCGCGGGGTGCTAGCAAAAGACTCCTAAGGAGCGCCTAATACTCGCTGTGGTACATCCTGGGGGGGTTATTAGTTACCTTCCTCTCTCTTTCATCTAGCACTCGCTCTGGTTCATCTGCGGGGTGCTAGCAAAAGACTCCTAAGGAGCGCCTAATACTCGCTGTGGTACATCCTAGGGGGGTTATTTAGTTACCTTCCTCTCTCTTTCATCTAGCACTCGCTCTGGTTCATCAGCGGGGTGCTAGCAAAAGACTCCTAAGGAGCGCCTAATACTCGCTGTGGTACATCCTGGGGGGGTTATTAGTTACCTTCCTCTCTCTTTCATCTAGCACTCGCTCTGGTTCATCCGCGGGGTGCTAGCAAAAGACTCCTAAGGAGCGCCTAATACTCGCTGTGGTACATCCTGGGGGGGTTATTAGTTACCTTCCTCTCTCTTTCATCTAGCACTCGCTCTGGTTCATCTGCGGGGTGCTAGCAAAAGACTCCTAAGGAGCGCCTAATACTCGCTGTGGTACATCCTGGGGGGTTATTAGTTACCTTCCTCTCTCTTTCACCTAGCACTCGCTCTGGTTCATCTGCGGGGTGCTAGCAAATGACTCCTAAGGAGCGCCTAATACTCGCTGTGGTACATCCTGGGGGGGTTATTAGTTACCTTCCTCTCTCTTTCATCTAGCACTCGCTCTGGTTCATCTGCGGGGTGCTAGCAAAAGACTCCTAAGGAGCGCCTAATACTCGCTGTGGTACATCCTGGGGGGGTTATTAGTTACCTTCCTCTCTCTTTCACCTAGCACTCGCTCTGGTTCATCTGCGGGGTGCTAGCAAAAGACTCCTAAGGAGCGCCTAATACTCGCTGTGGTACATCCTGGGGGGGTTATTAGTTACCTTCCTCTCTCTTTCATCTAGCACTCGCTCTGGTTCATCTGTGGGGTGCTAGCAAAAGACTCCTAAGGAGCGCCTAATACTCGCTGTGGTACATCCTGGGGGGGTTATTAGTTACCTTCCTCTCTCTTTCATCTAGCACTCGCTCTGGTTCATCTGCGGGGTGCTAGCAAAAGACTCCTAAGGAGCGCCTAATACTCGCTGTGGTACATCCTGGGGGGGGGTATTAGTTACCTTCCTCTCTCTTTCACCTAGCACTCGCTCTGGTTCATCTGCGGGGTGCTATCAAAAGACTCCTAAGGAGCTCCTAATACTCGCTGTGGTACATCCTGGGGGGGTTATTAGTTACCTTCCTCTCTCTTTCATCTAGCACTCGCTCTGGTTCATCTGCGGGGTGCTAGCAAAAGACTCCTAAGGAGCGCCTAATACTCGCTGTGGTACATCCTGGGGGGGTTATTAGTTACCTTCCTCTCTCTTTCATCTAGCACTCGCTCTGGTTCATCTGTGGGGTGCTAGCAAAAGACTCCTAAGGAGCGCCTAATACTCGCTGTGGTACATCCTGGGGGGGTTATTTGTTACCTTCCTCTCTCTTTCATCTAGCACTCGCTCTGGTTCATCTGCGGGGTGCTAGCAAAAGACTCCTATGGAGCGCCTAATACTCGCTGTGGTACATCCTGGGGGGTTATTAGTTACCTTCCTCTCTCTTTCACCTAGCACTCGCTCTGGTTCATCTGCGGGGTGCTAGCAAAAGACTCCTAAGGAGCGCCTAATACTCGCTGTGGTACATCCTGGGTGAGTTATTAGTTACCTTCCTCTCTCTTTCATCTAGCACTCGCTCTGGTTCATCTGCGGGGTGCTAGCAAAAGACTCCTAAGGAGCGCCTAATACTCGCTGTGGTACATCCTGGGGGGGTTATTAGTTACCTTCCTCTCTCTTTCATCTAGCACTCGCTCTGGTTCATCTGCGGGGTGCTAGCAAAAGACTCCTAAGGAGCGCCTAATACTCGCTGTGGTACACCCTGGTAGGTTCCTTCCCATCCAGTCCTACCCTACCGCAGGGCCCACCACAATATAATATATATAATGGTATTTAATAAGTATCACATTTATGTTGAGAAAACTGCATGAAGCATTTGAGGCAGCTGGGGCTTGAAGATCAACGCCCAGAAGACGGCAGGTGGGGACGGACGGGACATTTTAGTCCCTGGATTAGGGACCGTCAGGTCTGTTGACCGTTTCAAGCACTTGGGGTCTACTATAGTGTCGTCAGGGACCTGTCAGGCAGATATAGATGGACGAAACCAGCTTGCCAGAATTGCAGTGCGCTCCCTAAATGGCGTTCTTTGAAGTCGGGGAATCCACCTTCGTACCAACAAGCTTATCTTGAACGCTGTGGTTGAAAGCATTTTGACGTATGGTTCAGAAGGTTGGTCGCTCTGCAGAGACTCTGTGCAGTGGAAATGGAAGGACTCAGGCGTGGTTGCAGAAGATCCAGGTTGGACAGAGTCCGGAATGAGACCACACGGGAGATCATCGATCAACCAGATTCTGTCATTCAGCGAATTGATCAGAAAGCTCTGGAGTGGTATGGTCGCCTCAGAAGAATGCCGGAAGACAGATGGCCTAAAAAGGCACTGAATTTGTCGCCAGAGGGTCGGAGGATGATTGGAGTTTGTTGATAGGTAGTGAAAATTGAACAAACGTTGAAGTATTATTGATGGGTAAATTATTACACAACGGTATATCACCTACGTAGAAGGGGCTGGAGTTTGTTGGTTACTTTTTCAACTTTTTTCACCCCACATCAACAATTTCCCTTCAGAACTTCATTATTTGCGTTTCTTTTTGCCATTTTAGTTACTGTTTATCATCGACAGAATTATTTTAGCAACATCTAACTCGTGATTTAGGTAGGTACCTAGTAACGAGCTTCTTGGCGTCAAGAACCGTTCAACAATAAGAGTTGAACATTTTCAGTTATGTATTTACATGCCTGAACTTGATGCCACATACTTATACCGACAATTAATTGATATTTTAAGTTCATGCAATTACAACACAGTAAACATTAATACGGGGTGTCAGCCAAGTTATTATGCAGTTCTATACCTTGCTTGAAAGAAACATGTATAAAGAAGAAAGAAAATACATTTTTCAATTTTTATTTTTAAAATTTATCTTTTATATAATATTATAAAAACTCGGAGGACATCTTGTAAGGATCAAGTTGAATTATTTACTGATTGATGACCAACCGTGAACGTTTCATGGGCGGTTTTTCAAGAAAAATATCATCAAGATAAATCGCGGGGGGTGAAAGCTATCAAGTCCAATTAAAATATGAAATATCGGGAGATCCATTGAAGCGTTTAGGTAATTCTAGCAAGACTTGGGAGGAGACATTATTCACGCCCACAGGCATAAATGACTGAACGTTTTTCTAGTTAAATCGGCACTCAGCTTTCTTGTTCATGAGCCTGTTATTTTACGTGGATAATAACAGGTTGTGTGTGAATCACCATTACAAGCTATTAAGCCCTGTTATCCTCCATTATTCTAAATGATGATTTTTATCTGAAAATGATGGTAAACAGCGTGAAATAGACGTACCTTAAAGTCTATGTATCCGTTTTTGTCCATATCGAATGTTCTGAAGACGTGGTCGCAGAATTCTTCCGCGTTCCCGCTGGGGAAGAACATCTTGTACATATCTACGAATTTGGCCGGCGTTAACCTTCCGTTAGGACAGTCTTGCTGCGAACAAGATGAATATCAAAGTCAAACAAAATTTGAAGAATGACACATATAACAGGTATAATACATGTAGGTACATTAAATCACGATGAATCTCGCGAACTTCCCATTCATTTAGGGTTACCTTACATAAGGGAAAACTAAATAACAGACACTTGCACCCAAAATCTAGCAATTCTGACAGGTAGGCACCAAGCGTACGATTTTTTGAGTCTGACGGAAAAATGATAAAAAATAAATGATCCGAGTTACAAAGCATATGGGCAAGTGCGTAACCAAGTACCTAGTTTATGGAAAAATCTTTAATTATATAATTTGAAAAAGAATGAAACCAGTCATGCAGCATGGCTATAAGAGCAAATTTTCAAAGAAGTAATCGCGCTATTTTGTAAAAAGATGGTACATATAGCGACAAATAGTAAAATTATACTTAGAATTATAGACTTTTGTAAAATTATATAACTTTTCGTGATTTTAGCCATTTTTACAGATTTTTGACCCCTATAAAGTCAAATTTGACCCACTCTTTTTTTGAGAAAAATAATATCATCGCAATAATCCTTTCGTTGTGAATCACCATCTCGCTCATCAGCTGATTATTGATTTTAGCCCTTAATACCAATTTTTGACCCCCCAGAAATCCAAATTTGACTCCTATTCAGTAAGAAAAACAACTTAAATGGTATTTTTTTCTGTCTTTACTCACCCTTCTAATAACACTTTCAGTGATTTTATATCAATTTTTCGCAATTATAAGAGTTTTTACCAATTTTTTGATCCCTAAAATCTCAAATTTAATCCCCTTAGTTTTTGAAAATTGCTCGTCTTCGAACTCATCCATTTGTTTGGCAATAGGAACATTTTGGAGGGGTTTGGAATTTTTAATGTACCCCCGGTCAGTGGCAAATTATTGATAACATCTAAGGAATAATTCAGGATGCTCTAAAACGGTATGCCTATTGAAAAAAAGTCAAAAATTCATATTCGGAAAATTTTGAACCCATTGCAACGGCTTTATTTTCATTGAAAATTCGCTTAAAAAAAGGCGTAGGATTCATAATTATCTAAGATATCCAGGCTCACGTGTCCTCATGAAAAACATGCAAATAAAAATGATTGGAGCACGACAAAAAGTTTAAATTGAACTTGAAGAAAGTTGCAAAAAATCTCCACGTATCCTGAGGCGGAGGACGTCATTGTCTTGTTAAGTGGCCATAGTTTCCTTGGGGGTAACGACCTGAAGAGACCCGAAGAGGCATTTGAAATAAAACGGTCGTGTAACAGTTTGGTAAGGACGTACAAGAACTTACTCTTCAAGCAGTGCAGGTAAACGTTTTTAGTTGGGACACCTGGTGACAGAGTGAGAAGAGTGACGGTGGACCCTCGAGAGTCCCCTCCTAGACCAGCGAGATTAGAGAGTTTTCGCAAAAGTTTGGCCACTAGGTCGTTGAACGACCTAAACTGATTCGATGGGTAACACTAACGTTAACGTTGAACTGTTCTCATCATATTCTCATCCCTTGAAGATTTCAGTTTAAAAAGCCGTTTTTAGTTTTCATCTTCACTAGTACAATCATACATGGTTGTTCACAGACTAGCCAGGTACAATTAATTAAGATTTTCCAGTCTTAAAAGATCACAGAAACATTTCCTATTACTATTTTTAAATGGAAAATAATGTAGAGTTGTCCATAGACACGAGACAAATTAGCCAAAAAACTAAAGGTTTGGCTAATTAAAATTATTTGGCAAAAATTAGTGGCTAATAGGTAGACATTATTAGCCAAAAAACTGTAAGGTTGTCCATAGACATAAAGAAATTTGCCAGGTGCAATTTATTGACATTTTCCAGTCTTCAAGGATCACAGAAATATTTCCTAATACGGTTTTCAAAAAAATATAGAAATGTAGGGTTTTTATACAGCAGAAAAACCAAAATCGAGAGAAAAAAGACGCACGCTATCAGGTACACAGATACAACACAAACAAATTGTCGTGAGTCCCTCCCGGAACTACAACTCCGCATACTTAAAGTTCTCACTAAAAACAACCCGTAGAATCAAGTTACCGGCAATAAACGGTAAGAGTGGGGCAACAGACGCAGGATCCGGTACACAACCTGGAGCCCCACCACCAGGGTGGTGGCTTCAGGGTCTATATAACCCCGGATCCTGCGCCATTTTCGCCATTCTACATTTCCTCTAGCTGCTGGCTACTCTCTCTTCATCCTCAACCTCCTCTCTTCAAATTCAACTTCTAAATGCTAACACTTCTCATTCCACAGTAAATTCACACTCTCACATTTCATCAGAATTAGGTGGAGGTCTCGCCCTTAACCAATCCCGATGATATACACTACACGCTCGGTGGAGGTCCGCCCTTAACCGCACAAACATACACTCTAATTTCACACACACACACACATAAATTTAGTCAGGATATGGTGGAGGTCTCGCCCTTAACCAACCTGGCGAAATTTATCACACGCTCGGTGGAGGTCCGCCCTTAACCACACACACCCACACTCGCCAAATTTCACTCACCTCATGCATCTAAATTCACTCACCTAAATTTACTCAAAACCATTTTTTATCACACGCTCGGTGGAGGTCCGCCCTTAACCGCAACCACATCCAAACCAAACACATCAAATTCATTCTTAAATTCACTCCTATCCAACATCCAACTACCTCCACCTCTCATGGTGAATTTTACACTCACTTAAATTCACCATACAAATAATCACAAATGTCATGGAAGAAGGCAATCAATGCGATGAGGTTTCCTTGGTGGAAGGTTAGTACGGGAAACGGCCCATACGACCTGGTGCTTGGTCGTTTACGTAGACCGGTGGCATCCAACGTTGGCGAGCTAAGTTAGGTAGTTCCCACCCAAACGTGCGCATGCGCAGTTCGCACTCTTCTTACGTAGGCCTTAGCCCGTGAAGGGCTAGTAGCCGAACCTTTGCGAAAACTCTCTATTATCACCGGTTAAGAAGGGATATCGATTAGGCTTCCACCAAACGACCCCGTCACCACCGGAAGAAAAAAACAACTCGAGAACAGCCACACTGTCACAACCTTCAACTGATATGTTACGGATCCCTCAACTACTTACTCTTACCAGGCCTCCCCGCCTTCAACAAAACCCACTAATAATACACCTTGAACTCAGGGGTACAGTATTAAGCAGAGGAAGAGAGTGAACTAAGCACCTGGTGTCTTGTCTTAGAACACCATTCTATCTTTTTCGGGCGCTGTAAAACATGATTCTTTCATGAAGTAACAACTTCTCAAATTCTTCTACTCTGCTCAGTTCATCTACTGGTGTTGATTCCAGCGATTGAACGAGATACTAAAATTTTTCCAACATGAAGAAATTCTTGAATATCATCGATGATATTTCGAAAAATGTCGGACGTTGATATTTGATATTTTTTCGGCGGGCGGGAGTATCAAATATCAACATTAAATGATTTGTGTACGCTCTCGTGTATTAGTGTTGGACATAGAGGCTATCTTTATGCGCCGAAGTACCAATATCACGCGGTTTTATTGCTTTTGTCGCCATAGAAAAACATCTGGTGCGGAGCCTCACACTACTTTCCTTACTACCATGTACCTACCCGAAAAATGGCTATTTTTGGACGTTTTTTCATTAGTTGGATAAAATGCTGAAAACAATATTTATATTTTTGATAAAAAAGTTTACTCTCACGGAAAATATTATATAATTATTTCTGCTCATTATTTTTATCACTGAATGATAAAATGTTAAAATATGATTTGAGAGTGTTGATACAAAAAAAGTATGTATACATATTATGTAGCTTTGATAAATATCACAAAATGATACTGAATTGGTCAGAAAAAAGTATCAATATCATGACATTTGATATTCATGCTTGACACAAACGATACTGAAAATTCAATTCCTGGTTGATTCTATCGTCACAGGAGTAAGTTGCGCATGCTCCGTGAAAATCCTACATGACAAACCCCCCCAACCAGGGACTTCAAGAACTGCTACACAAGATCTGCTACTGAGGTCAAAGGACGTGGGCCTGAGGCTCTCTGGGGAGCAGTCGAGTTGGATATGGGTTAATTGAAGAGGATCCCAGGAGAAATTCCATGAAGGTCGAGGAGACTCAACGTTTCAAACGTCTGTCATGTACTGGCATATTACGACACGATTGATACTCGGTATGCCTGACAGAGGAGCGAAGAACGCTGCTAATTATTACACAACGGTTTATTATTTACCTGTATGGATGCCCCTTCTGCGC
This sequence comes from Leptopterna dolabrata, assembly GCA_954871275.1. Taxonomy (NCBI): domain Eukaryota; kingdom Metazoa; phylum Arthropoda; class Insecta; order Hemiptera; family Miridae; genus Leptopterna; species Leptopterna dolabrata. The sequence continues at coordinate 7,734,130 of OX940986.1, read as the reverse complement.
AGATCACTGTTTTCCGTGGTCAATACCCTCGAGCTCCACCCAGGAAAGCCCTACATCGCGTACTGGAACCAGCCCCGGAATTGCATTTCACAAAAATGCACGGGATTCAATAGTTCAATCATTAATAATAATTATTTATTCCTACTCATGAAGCATAAGGTATGTTCAAGTTGCAAAAGTATCTATCAACAAATCCCAAAAGAGCCATCATTTTTTATCAATATCACAGAACAACCAACTCGATTTCATACAGCCATCCTTGATTATAATCAGGGGCTCCCTAGTGATGATATCTGGGCTGGATTTATACCGTTTGATTCACGATCATGTTGACGAAGCTTTTCGGTGCAAACGGACGGCTGGACGTACAATGCTCCGGGTGGTCTCAAAAAATTCTTTAGTTCAAGATCAATTTAAAAACGTTAAAAAAAACCCATACCCTTCTACTGAAAGTTTTTGAGCTACGGCGTTCTGAAAATCTTAGCCCCTACGGACCAGCTAGACACCGAACGGGACATACAAACCAAATTTAATTAATTCTGGTTCAAGGTAACTAAGAATAGTGCTGCGTACGGCGCAAGACGGACGGACAGAATTTTTTTGGTTTATTATTTTCAATAATGAACCTTTGGAATCGAGCATGAAAACATTTTTTTTAAACCCCTCCTGAAAATTTGATGGTTAACGTTTCAAGGTATGCAGAACCCGAAAATGCAATAAAAAAGTTCTGTCCGTCCGCCGTACTCACCACCTTTCTTAGTCACCACGAACCGAAATTGACGAAATTTGGTTCGGGGTCTAGTTGGTCCTCGAAGCTCGAAGTTACTGTCAGTCATCTCTAAGGGGTTAAAAATAGGGTTTTAAATTTTCAGAACGCCGTAGCTCAAAAACTTTCGATAGAAGGGTATGGTTTTTTTTAACGTTTTTAAATTGATCTTGAAGTAAAGAATATTTTGAGACCTCCAGGAGCACTGTACGACCAGCCGTTCGTTTGCACCGAAAAGCTTCGTCGACACGATCGTGATCAAGCGGTATAAATCCGGCCCGGATATCATCGCTAGGGAGCACCTGATTATAATCAAGGATGGCTGCATGAAGTCGAGTTGGTTGTTCTGCGATATTATTTCATTTGAAAAATGATGGATCTACTGGATTTTGTTGGTAGGTGATTTTTAAACGTGAACAAACGTTGAAGTATTATTGATGGGAAAATTATTACACAACGTACCACCTACGTAGAAGGGGCACCTACAGGTAAATTATTACACAATGGGTTGTTATTTGCCTTATGCTTCATGAATAACTACAAATAATATAATTATTAATGATAGAATTATTGAATCCAGCATATTTGTATGAAACTTCAATTCCCGGACCGGCTCCAGTACTCCATTTAGGGCTTTCCTGGGGGGAGCACGAGGGTACTGACCACAGAAAACAGTGATCCACGCAGAAGGGGCATCCATACAGGCAAATAATAAACCGTTGTGTAATAATTTGCAGCGTTTTCTGCATTTTCGGATTCTACATACCTTGAAACGGAAACCTTTAAATTTTTAGGGGGTTAAACTTTTTTTTTTCCATGCTCGATTCCAAAAGTTCATTATTGTAAATAATAAACCAAAACTAATGCACCCACGAGAAATGACTTCAAGGAACCAGTAAGCAGTAGGGAGAAGCATTTTTTAATTTAAGTTGGATTTATCCAGCAGATCTTGGTTAAAGTGTACAATTTACGACTCCCGTCCTAACGCACGTCCTCAACAGTTTCATCCGAAAAAGACCCACCTTGACAGATAAGGTACCCATTAGGTGCCCAGGAACTACATAAATATCCTAATGTGACACTTCAGTTGAACGCCTGATGTCATCACCAAGTTTTCATTCAAAATGGTTTTCATACAAATATTACCGAGAATAACACTTGCCAATAAACATGACGTTTCCCACACCCCCACGGCTCTGATTCTCACTAAATTGATGGATGATCCCCCAATTCCAAATTGGGCAACTCATTTTATTCAAATCGTAATTTATATACCTACTTTACAAGTGGGGGAGGGGGTGGGGGTTATGTATAGCATGTATTGTGGTACGTCCAACAAAAATGTTAAACTACTCGAATAGTAACATTTTTTCTAACTGCATGGGCAACCAATATGCCCACCAGCGAATAGCCAAAGAGTGGACATCACGTAGAAATATAATAACTAGGGACTGGAATTCGCATATTTTGCATATGAGTTTTTTATCGTATATATCGTTCTACATTTCCGTTTTAAGAGTATCTGAAGCGTTTGCCGTGTGTTAAATTGAAATGGCATATTTTGCATATTTTGACGATTTCGGAGATTTTTGCATATTTTGGCATTTTTGTGCATATTTCTGCATTTTTAAACGAAATTGGGGAATTTCCCAATTTTTCGACATTCCAATCGCCAAACCCCCCCGAGATATGTGTTTCTGAAAAAAGGGTCACGGATATTCTTAGGCCATTCACCATTATCCATGTACCTGGTAGGGCTCGCCCTTACCATTTATCCCTGAATGGGATTGCCTTTCACTTTCCGGTTACAAATACGTCACAACTGACAATTTGGAAAAATCAATTGTGATCCAGTGCTATAATTTGTGATAGCGAGTGACTTTTTTGTATATGTAAATATTGTGCAGTCGAGAAAAAAAGGTGTGTATATTTTCATTCCATTTTCTTCCTTGATCCTTTTCTATAATTTTTTTAAGGAAGCGATAACAACTAGAACATAATGTATAGACTACCTCTACGTCTCACAGCAAAATTTAGTTCATTTTAGAAATATTAACAAAAATTTTAAACGTAATTTTCCTTGGGGTGCATATTTCGCCCATTTCGAGTGCATATTTTGGCCAACTTTGGTGCATATAATTCCAGTTCCTAATAATAACGATCCAGTCTAGTATTTTCTTACCTTAAAACCTTTATACCATTCTTTTATTGTCGCTTCGTCGTATCGTGTGTGCGTTTTGAGGAAGTCCATGTCCTCTTTGGACAATTTGTCCTTGCTTCCAAAACAGCCCATAACTGCAACAAAATTGATAGAAAACGGTTACTGAAGATGCCTAAAACAATAAAAATGGTTGAAAATCAAAGGGGAAGTTCAATGAGTGTGGTGGATGTTTTTCTCTGAATTGCATACTGTGAGTGAACATTCAAATATGACAACTTTGATTTTACGTGATTCAACTCCATTCCTTGCCGTAGGTAGAACTTCGATCCAAGAAATATGTGGATCACGTGATTAGAGCGTCGAATCTCTAGTAATTTTGCGGTTAAATTGTAGGTTATTCGACCCTTAAACCAATAATACCTAAGCTACGTATTAGAAAAACTGATGATTTACTGATATCGCCATTATATGGCTGACAATGAACCCTGAACCCTTAATCAAGAAAAATATGCAAGACATGGATGAAAGTAAGTAATATTCATCTTCTGACAATTAATTCAGACAATTCTTTGCTGTTCCAGCCAGATGCACGCGTCATTATCTGTCTCGAACCCGCAACCATCGTCGGTATATCATCCGACGTTTTGCTGAAGAACTAATGAACAGGACTCGTCAGGTCGACACTTCTTTGCAGTTCTTGCAAAATCGATAACGAGGAATATGGTCAAATCAATAGCTTAATGTTAAGATTCAGAGCTATGACACCACTGATCGTGCACAACTGATGCTTCATCAGTTCTTGTGTCCGTGATTGTCTCATTCAGCGTTCTAATAGAGAAGGAACAGGGTTCAGCACGTGCCACCTCTGTTCTTCAGCACAACAATGGTACTATCTGCATCACAGGTGTCATGATTCATTGCAGAAACAACAAATCCACAAGAACCTTCAATATCATAGCAAGCTAATTCAAGATCGCGCAATCAGGATTTAGCATTGCGACCACCCTATATGCAATCACCTAAATATAATAACTTTGATTTTACGTGATTTAACTCCATTCCTTGCCGCAGGGAAATTTAATACCTAAGCTACGTATTAGAAAAACTGATGATTTACTGCAGCCAATTATATGGTTGACAATGAACCCTGAACCCTCCATCAAGAAAACTATGCAAGACATGGATGAAAGTAAGTAATATTCATCTTCTGACAATTAATTCAGACAACTGTCTGTTCCAGCCAGATGCACAAGTCATTATCTGTCTCGAACCCACAACCATCGTCAGTATATCATCCGACGTTTTGCTGAAGAACTAATGAACAGGACTCGTCAGGTCGACACTTCTTTGCAGTTCTTGCAAAATCGATAACAAGGAATATGGTCATATCAATAGCTTGATGTTAAGATTCAGAGCTATGACACCACTGATCGTGCACAACTGATGCTTCATCAGTCCTTGTGTCCGTGATTGTCTCATTCAGCGCTCTAATAGAGAAGGAACAGGGTTCAGCAAGTGCCACCTCTGTTCTTCAGCACAAAAATGGTACTATCTACATCATAGGTGTCATGATTCATTGCAGAAACAACAAATCCACAAGAACCTTCAATATCATAGCAAGCTAATTCAAGATCGCGCAATCAGGATTTATCATTATGACCACCCTATATGCAATACCAGCAATTGTGCATCTGTTGTGCTGTGATTGCATATAGGGTGGTCGCAATGCTAAATCCTGATTCCGCGATCTTGAATTAGCTTGCTATGATATTGAAGGTTCTTGTGGATTTGTTGTTTCTGCAATGAATCATGACACCTGTGATGCAGATAGTTCCATTGTTGTGCTGAAGAACAGAGGTGGCACGTGCTGAACCCTGTTCCTTCTCTATTAGAACGATGAATGAGGCAATCACGGACACAAGAACTGATGAAGCACCAGTTGTACAGGATCAGTGGTGTCATAACTCGGAATCCTAATACAGTAAAACCCGCTAAGGCGTATTTCAAGGGACTCAGACAAAAATACGTCTGACACGGGAAATTTTGAAAAATGAACTGTACATCGGTCAAACATGTGTTTATTAAAAAAAATGCAAGCATTCAGCAGAATGAACAGATTTTCAGCGGAAAAAGTTGGTGATTTTTGTTTCCTTACCATATAAACTTATAAGCTTTCGTACTCAAAAAAGATTCTACTCTACGCAAAGCACTTAAGGCCCTTCGGCATTTTCGTAAGAAGAAAATGTCTGACTTTGGAAACACAGGTGATGCCGTCCACAACTGAAATTAGGGGTTCAGGTTCTTCACTTTCTGCCGTTTGCAACTTTTCGTCAACGCAGTCTGTTCGATATTGGCCCGATTTTTGGTTTATTATTTTCAATAATGAACCTTCGGAATCGAGCATGAAAAAAAATTTAACCCCCCCCCCCCCCCACATCCAAATTTGATGGTTTACGTTTCAAGGTATGTAGAATCCGAAAATGCAATAAAAAAATTTCTGTCTACCCGCCGTACGCCGTAATTCGCACATTTCTTAGATACCATGAACAAAAAATTGATGAAATTCGGGTTATAGGTTCCGTTCGGGGTCTAGTTGGTCCTCCAAGCTCGGCGTTACTGTCAGTCATCTCTAAGGGGTTCAAAACAGGGGTTGCAATTTTCAGAACGCCGTATCTCGAAAACTTTCGATAGAAGGATATGGCCTTTTTGACATGGATATGTCTTTTGGCTGGGGGTCAAGGAATTTTTAAACGACATATTTTTCGCGACACGAAATTCCGCGACATGGTAGGAGCACTTTAGATTATTATTAACTCGAAAAGTGAAGGCTAGGTAGATCCACCCTATTAACCGTAATGCACAGGGTCCAGATCAGCTGAGTGGCTCCCAGATCTAATTTCCACCGTATTAACCGTAAGAAGGTGAAATTCGGCATGTAGCCTCCTTAGGACGTCATCCTGACGATGCACAGGGTCCAGATCAGCTGAGTGGCTCCCACATCTAATTTCCGCCCTATTAACCGTAGGAAGTTGAAATTCGGCATGTAGCCTCCTTAGGACGTCATCCTGACGATCAGCTGAGTGGCTCCCACATCTAATTTCCACCGTATTAACCGTAGGAAGTTGAAATTCGGCATGTAGCCTCCTTAGGACGTCATCCTGACGATGCACAGGGTCCAGATCAGCTGAGTGGCTCCCACATCTAATTTCCGACCTATTAACCGTAGGTAGTGGAAATTCGGCATGTAGCCTCCTTAGGACGTCATCTTGACGATGCACAGGGTCCAGATCAGCTGAGTGGCTCCCAGATCTAATTTCCGCCCTATTAACCGTAAGAAGTTGAAATTCGGCATGTAGCCTCCTTAGGACGTCATCCTGACGATGCACAGGGTCCAGATCAGCTGAGTGGCTCCCACATCTAATTTCCGCCCTATTAACCGTAGGAAGTTGAAATTCGGCATGTAGCCTCCTTAGGACGTCATCCTGACGATGCACAGGGTCCAGATCAGCTGAGTGGCTCCCACATCTAATTTCCGCCCTATTAACCGTAAGAAGTGGAAATTCGGCATGTAGCCTCCTTAGGACGTCATCTTGACGATGCACAGGGTCCAGATCAGCTGAGTGGCTCCCAGATCTAATTTCCGCCCTATTAACCGTAAGAAGTTGAAATTCGGCATGTAGCCTCCTTAGGACGTCATCCTGACGATGCACAGGGTCCAGATCAGCTGAGTGGCTCCCACATCTAATTTCCGCCCTATTAACCGTAAGAAGTTGAAGTTCGGCATGTAGCCTCCTTAGGACGTCATCTTGACGATGCACATGGTACAGATCAGCTGAGTGGCTCCCAGATCTAATTTGCGCCCTATTAACCGTAAGAAGTTGAAGTTCGGCATGTAGCCTCCTTAGGACGTCATCTTGACGATGCACAGGCTCCAGATCAGCTGAGTGGCTCCCAGATCTAATTTCCACCGTACTAACCGTAAGAAGTTGATGTGATCTTCATGAAGATTAAATTTTTCGCGTACATTAAATTCCGCTTCAATAAACGAAGTGCTGTGACGTCATCATGAGAATGGGGTTTCCCCACTTTGGATTGTCGTGATGATGGTGATGGTGGTGAGCGGCATGTTGCGTTTTAGGAGCCACTCACCTGATCTGTACCCCACGTATTGTGAAGAAGAGGTCGTAAAGAGTATTCAAATAGTTGAATGCAACCCGAAAACTGAAGGCGATTAAATTACTTGGGTATTTCTACCATATTAACGATGTTTTTAAAAGTGATCATGACATTATGTGAGGGAGAGACATATCCATGATCCTTTCTTTTTCCCCAAAGGGAGAAAGTTATACCACGACTTGTTCTATTTTACGTTATTAAATTTGTCTTGAGCTAAACAATTTTTTGAGACCAACCGGAGCATCGTACGTCCAGCCGTTCGTGAGCAACAAAAAGCTTCGTCAACACGATCGTGAATCAAACGGTAGGTATAAATCCGACCCGGATATCATCACTAGGGAGCACCTGATTATAATCAAGGATGGCTGTATGAAGTCGAGTTGGTTGTTCTGTGATATAATTTCATTTGATAAGTGATGGACTAATGGATTTTGTAGGTAGGTACTTCTGAAACTTGAACGTTTGTATTATTAAACAATGGTAAATTATTACAGAACGGTAAATTATTACACAACGGTTCATGTACCAAGAAGGGGCTGGATTTTGTTGATCGGTAATTTTGCAACTTGAACAACCGTTGAAGTATTATTGATGGGCAAGTTATTACACAACGGTTCATTATACTTGACCACGAGGGTACTGACCACAGAAAACAGTGATCTACGCAGAAGGGGCATCTATTTCACTCCACATCAACAATTTTCCTTCAGAACTTCATTATTTGAGTTTCTTTTTGCCATTTTAGTTACTATTTGTCATCGGCTGTATTATTTTAGCAACATTTAACTCGTGATTTAGATAGGTACCTAGTAACGAGTACGGGGTTAGGTATTGACCTACGGAGGGTCTGCGATATACGTAATATGTATAGAGTAGCACATATTTATATTATATAGACGGGTTATCTATGCAGAGAGCTGTGATCTGTAACAGAAGGGTGTTCTGTACAAAATAATAAACCGTTGTGCAGGGATTTGCAGCGTTTTTTACAATTGTTGTAAGAGAGGTAGGTGGCAATCCAAATTCTTCCGCAACATTTCCCACAGTCTTGACGCCTCTCTCGTCTACGGCCTTTAAAATTCGAAGTTTGTCGTCGATCGAAAGAGCTTTTTGTTTTATGCCACGAGCACTGGCCATCTTATCACAATATAACTTCCCAGTTCCGATCACCGCAAGATACTGATGCTTCAACAAAGACAGGAATGATCTGGTTGATACGAAGGTAAACAATAAGATGTTTACAGTTTACTCACTCAGTAAGCACACTCACATCTATACTTTCCCTACTTCTTAACTTCGGACAGTTAAGAAATGTCTGGCTAAATAGTACGCTTTAAGCGGGAATACGTCGCACTAAATTAACGTTAGTTGAGATAGTAGAGAGTTTTCGCAAGGGTTTGGCTACAAGCCCGTTGACGGACTAAGGCCTACGTACGAAAGAAAGTGCGAACTGCGCATGCGCACGTTTGGGTGGGAACTACCTAACTTAGCTCGCCAACGTTGGATGCCACCGGTCTACGTAAACGACCAAGCACCAGGTCGTATGGGCCGTTTCCCGTACTAACCTTCCACCAAGGAAACCTCATCGCATGTATTGCCTTCTTCCATGGCATTTGTGATTATTTGTTTGTGTTGTGTATGTGTACCTGATAGCGTGCGTCTTTTTTCTCTCGATTTTGGTTTTTCTGCCGTATAAAAACCCTACATTTCTATTTTTTTGAAAACAGTATTAGGAAATATTTCTGTGACCCTTGAAGACTGGAAAATGTCAATAAATTGCACCTGGCAAATTTCTTTATGTCTATGGACAACCTTACAGTTTTTTGGCTAATAATGTCCACCTATTAGCCACTAATTTTTGCCAAATAATTTTAATTAGCCAAACCTTTAGTTTTTTGGCTAATTTGTCTCGTGTCTATGGACAACCCTACATTATTTTCCATTTAAAAATAGTAATAGGAAATGTTTCTGTGATCTTTTAAGACTGGAAAATCTTAACTAATTGTACCTGGCTAGTCTATGAACAACAATTATATTATAATTGTATATCTTTTTAAACTGAAATCTTCAAGTGATGGGAATATGATGAGAACAGATCAACGTTAACGTTAGTGTCACCCATCGAATCAGCTTAGGTCGTTCAACGACCTAACTTTCACGATCTAAGAGGTTAGCATCCGGTTTTTCCCCTTAGATCGTTAGCCTGGAGATCCTTAGTCCATCAACGACCTAGTGGCCAAACTTTTGCGAAAACTCTCTAATGAAAATCAGGGGACCGGCAGTTTTGTACGTATTATGCGGGAATACGTCTTAAGCGGGTTTTGCTGTATCAAGCTATTGATTTGACCATATTCCTTGTTATCGATTTTGCAAGAACTACAAAGAAGTCTTGTACTGACGAGTCCTGTTGGTAGTGGTCCAATATGCTATCTACCTGCGCGCCCGTCAGCAAAACGTCGGAAAACGTCGGATGATATACTGACGATGGTTGTGGGATCGAGACAGATAATGACGTGTGCATTTGGCTGAAACAGCGAAGAATTGTCTGAATTTCTCTCGCAAACGAGACTGTTGAAGGAGGAAATTGTTGTGCTATCTTCACAACACGATCTCGATACTTGATGATGTAAAGGCGCCTTCTTACTCGGGCTGCTACGGTCGGAATGCTCACACACACCGCCTGCTAATGGATGTCAAAGGAGCCTCCAAAACGGAGCCTGGTCGTAACGGCAAGCTTGCGCGTTATCATCTTTCCGAAGTTTGGTATTTACGTTATCTCCTTCATTTTCGAACCCTCCAGCAGCTGTCGAAAGGAACCCGCGACGACATTGTCTGCCGTTGATAAGCACAGCCCCAATGCTCTTCACATCCTGGCAATCGACGCCGTTTCATCGCCAGGTCCTTTTCAACCTGTCACACAACCCCACCAGGTCATCGGGAGTTCTGAAAATGGACCATTTTTATCGGAAATCTATCGCTCTCACGGGCGAACGTTCATTTTGAACGAGTTCTACAGGTCACCGTTCAACTTTCCTGATGTTAACCGCCTCCTGGAACTTCATTCACCTCCAAAGTTGTACGAATTTACTGAATTCAACCAGACCGCCTGAAATGAGCGAGGTTGTTCTCTCAATGAGGTATGCGCATTTTTTTTTTTAAATATTTAATTTTTTAATTTTTTAAATGCCACTTATTTACGCAATGTACAAATAAGTAATACAAAAAGAAGTATTTGATGCAGTGCAAAACGAAATACGGTAATCGTCATGAGAGAAACAGAAAGGCAGTTACTGATCTCCATAATTTAAGAAAAATTGTCTGTAGATCAGGTGTTAACTAGATTAGAGATACAACATGACAAGTGCAACCATCCCAACATAATATGATAAATATTAGGATATACAAGTAAAGTTGAAAAACATATTGATACAATAACTGAAAGTAAATATTGAATAAAGCTCAGAAGGGAAATAAACAAGTCATTATGAAATAGATTTTTAAAAAGAACATTAATTGAGAACATGAATTTACTTTTTTTTTTACAAATAAATGAAAGTAGAATCCATCCTGAGAATTGACACCAATCGCTTTGTAAATCATGCGCATACCCCATTCTACCTCACGATTACTCTAAATTGTACTCTCACAAACAATCAAGATTTTATTCGCTCGAATGGTTATTTATTTATTTGCGGGCTGCCCAGTTACGTTGCAGAAGTACATAATTGAGTATGGAATAATAATAAGGATATACAAGTTAGTACAGTTATGATATGATTTATGTGAATCCTTGAGAACAATTATATTTGAGAATGGTTATAGTATTCTCTCTTGAGAAAAGTTATATTATTTAGGTAAGCAGGTCAACCCTAGAACACACCGCTATACACAACTTGAAAAAAAAAAAAAAAAAATTAAAAATGAAAACTTCTGCCAAGTTGGGTGGGCAGCGTAGCTTTCTCACTTATTGTAATATGGACGTATAGAATCAGTTGGTAAAAAAAAATGAGTCAAAATGACTGAATAGCAATAAACAGAGTAGTAATAAATTACCTAATATTAGGATCAAACATTTCAAATTTTTTTCAACATTTTATGTTCGCGCATTTGTAGACGAAAGTTACAGTACGATTCCAATGAAATTCATAAGTAACTGTAAAACTATTATTCCTGATCGACCCTCCAAGTTTGAACTCATTTTAAATATATTTAAGGTAGTTATAGGCTTTCAATTATTTCACGTTTGCGCATGCGCAGACGAAAGTTATGGTACGATTTCAATGATTTTGATATGGGATTATATGCAACCCAACCCGCGTGCACCATCACAAATTTCAGCTTTATACGACTATTTTTCGCGTAGTCAGAAGCGTTACAAGGGAATGGACAACATTTCATGTTCGCGCATGCGCAGGCAAAAGCTACAGTACGATTCCAATGAAATTCATAAGGAACTATGGAAGTATTATACCTGATCGACCCTCCAAGTTTGAACTCATTTAAATTATATTTAAGGTACTTACGGGCGTTCCAAGTATTTCACGTTTGCGCACGCGCAGGTGAAAGTTACAGTAATTTTTTGATGATTTGGTATGGGAGCATATGTGACCCAACCCGCACCTACCCTCCAAATTTCAGCCCATTTCGACCATCATTTCGGGTAGTTTCGGGCGTTACAAGGAATTAACCACGAGAGACACACAGACGCGGAACCAAAAATGTCCCTTGATTTCTGAAACGCAAAATGGTAATGGTCATTTTCATTCTGGAAGACATAATTTTTTTCAACTCTTCCCTAACTTCCAGTAGTGAGGAATCAAAAAATAAAAATAAAAACTAGACATCTCAGCGCTTTTGTGCACAATCAACGAATCAGAAAATCTCCACAAACGTCCAGATTTCGGACCATTTTTACTATGCACATTCAAGCTTTTCCTCCGTTTCTTGACATAATGACGAATTTGAGGATCAAAAATTGTGCATGCCAGGAATCACATGAAGTTTACAGCAAGTGATGTGCCAAATAATTCATATTCCATCAGCGCAGTACAGTCAACAGTAGTTTTACAATGTTCACTCTGACGACTCTGCTGTAAGATCACAACACAAGCACATAATTATACAATATTTCTCCAGATTTGCATTAAAAAATCATAGCTGGAAATTAATGCAAGGCAAAACTAATGGTGAAATTAGTTTTGCCTTGCATTAATTTCCAGCTACTTCCAACTTAACGAAGATATACCACGACTCTTCCAATTTTGGGTTCTGTAGAGGAGCAATCCATTGGTAGCTATCCATTCACGGAAACAAAATTCATCAAAACACGGGATCAAAAATTTGTTTGAAAACGCAAACCCCAATTGACTGAACTTGAATCATTTATTGAAATGACGAAACACGGACTTGAAGACTCCAGCATACATCAAACGACTCAAAACCAATTTCACCATATGATCTCACACAATCAATTTATTCACCATTATACAAGGCCAAGCAAGAAATTCGGATCAGCGAACAAACGAAAACACATTCTAACAACACAAATCTAGCCCACCAAGTTGCAGGACACCGAAATCATTCACATATATCTGACCGGATCACACGCACAACCAAGTGAGTACCAGGGTATTGGAAAGTATCGATTTTTACAAAATTGTGTCTAAAAAATTTCCGAATTTTATCTGTACAACCATTTTTAAATAGCCAGTTGTAGGTAGGTACTGTAGCTCTACGACCAAATATAGTCCAGCAAAATGAAGGGCAGCGCCCAAAACAAAGATCAAACGTCTTGATGAGCTCTACCATGGAAAGATCAATACTTATCTAAATCGCACATTGCGTTTGTACGAATAATTGATAAAAAAGCAAATAGACGTACGTGAGCTGGTATTGGAGCAATTTTGAGTTATCGTCACGTATAACCACTCGGAATGCGAGTACGCGCTATTTGCTTGTACGGTGGGAAACGTCCTAAATAATTCACTCTCCACTCCCAATCACCCCCTCTCCACTGCCTTACAACACCCCTCCCCATCTACCAGGCTGTGGGTAGCTGTTGATGGTATCATTAATCCGATCGATATGCCACTTGCACAGGAGTCCCCACCTCTATTCACGCTAACATCAAGCTGGGCTCCTTCGGCTCCTATGTAGATCCCAATCTGAAACTGCTCGTATTATAGTTGAATACTTTATGGTAATCCACGACTTCGATCGACGCTCCGAGCGATATTCAAATTAAACCGACCGGCTATCTGTAACTGTGGGCCAATCGACAGGTACCTTGAAATGGAAAGCGTGCCGGTCACTATGTAATAAGCCAGACTATACCATTATATATATACATATTATAAATATGTAGAAATAATAGTTATTAGTGGTCACATTGTGGTGGGATTGTCATGGATCTGCTTCTTTTAATTAACAAGAAGTATGCAAACAATCCCGAATTCGAGCCCCAAATGCAAAAATCCGACGGCTACAGTCAATTTAGAAAAATTCTGAAAACGGATTTGTATTCTCTGGAGTCCAGTGCAAGTGCCCATTAAGCCACTTTTTGAAAACGTTCAAAATTTGAACAACACTATTTTGGAACAGTGAGCAAAAAATTGTGCTCACTTTCAGAACCAATTACCCGGAATTCTACGTAACTATTGATGAGCAATCCCGTTTTCCGAATTGAAATATGTCGTTCCATTCTCAAATGAGAAGTAGAATAAATTTAATTCGTTTTGGTGCTGTCACGTGGTGGTGGATTTTGCAACTAAACTCGTTGCATTTAGCCTTAAAATGGTGCAACCCATCACGAAGCAAAATTTCCCTAACTTGAAAAATAATGCCCCCACCACAAGTCACGCACCAGGAAATTTCCACTCGGGAAAACCTCTTTTTCCTATTTCCTTGAAACTCGTCGCAATGAGGTCATCGGGGGATATTACGGCTGTCTGCTGGGGGGTCGAGGCTCCAGAGGTTTCTACAATAAATTGCTTTTGGACACACCCCTCAGCAGCTAGCCCTCATAACTGTCGGTGTAATGTTTATTAAAGGAGTTCGTCGGTTTATTTATAGCGATATCTAAACAAAACAAAATTGTTTCATCATGGAAAACCAAAACTAAATTACATTTTCATAGTGGGTTTCTTAAAATTGGTGGGCTGCCTACAATGTCGTCCTCATGAAGAATCGCAATCTCGCAAAATCCAATTTTGCACAGTTATAGGATTTTTAAAGGTAAATTGAACCAAATACAAACTCTGGGACTACGAAAATCCGAAGAAACCTCCATCTAGCCATACATGCACTGGCCATACATGCATTCACTCCTAACCTAGTGAATTTTGCAGTTGGGTTCTATTGCACCAGTGCATTTCCTCTCAGCTGTCATATCCTGGTCAACAGCTACTATTCGTTGACCCATCTCTGGAACTCACCCAAGAGAACACACACTGATGGCATAGAGCTCGCATAAGTTTCAGATGAATACGTGACGTATTACAAGGTCTTTGAATACATTCAGGTCTCGGTGTTTGCTGATGTCCATTCAGTTAAACGATATTCCTTGCTGAATATTCAGCACTTGGGATCATTTTTAGGAGAGAAATAACGAAAATATAATGAAACCGTGGTTTTATTAACGGCTTTCTGACCTGAATACAAAAGCTTCCTCATGAAGAATCGCTATCTTGCAAAATCCAACTTTGCATAGTTATAGGACTTTTTATAAGTAAATTGAACCAAATACGAACTTTGGGGCTTGGAAAATCGGAAGAAACCTCCATCTGGCCATACATGCACTGAGACAGGCAGGGGGCTGTTCTTTTGGGACGACTCCTAACCTAGTGAATTTTGCAGTTGGGTTCTATTGCACCAGTGCATTTCCTCTCAGCTGTCATATCCTGGTCAACAGCTACTATTCGTTGACTACCTCTGGAACTCACACACAATGATCGCACAGAGCTCGTACAAGTTTCAGATGAACGTATTACAAGGTCTTTGAATACATTCTGATCTCTGTGTTCGCTGATGTCGACTCACAAGATGACGCTTCAGTTAATGATATTCCTTGCTGAATATTCAGCACCTGGTTAGGAGAGAAATAACGAAAATATGATGAAACCGTGGTTTTATTAACGGCTTTCTGACCTAAATACAAAAGCTTCCTCATGAAGAATCGTTATCTCGCAAAATCCAACTTTGCACAGTTATAGGATTTTTATAAGTAAATTGAACCAAATACGAACTTTGGGGCTTGGAAAATCGGAAGAAACCTCCATCTGGCCATACATGCACTGGCCATACATGCATTCACTCCTAACCTAGTGAATTTTGCAGTTGGGTTCTATTGCACCAGTGCATTTCCTCTCAGCTGTCATATCCTGGTCAACAGCTACTGTTAGTTGACCATCTCTGGAACTCACCCAAGATAACACACACTGATGACATACGTTTCAGATGAATACGTGACGTATTACAAGGTCTTTGAATACTAACCGATCTCGGTGCTCGCTGATGTCGACTCACAAGATGCGCTTCAGTTAAATGAATCCTTGCTGAATATTAAGCACCTGGGATCATTGCTAGGAGAGAAATAACGAAAATATGTTAAAACCGTGGTTTTATTAACAGCTTTCTGACCTCAAAAAAGCTTGGAGACATTCACATGAGTTATTTTCATATACCGTTTCATATAGCCTATTTTGAAGTTTGAAAAATATAGATTTATATAGATTTTGACCAATGACGAACAACTGTACAGTCATAATATAGATAAATATTAGCCACGAATTCAACCGAACATGTACGCGTTAAGGAAAGCTGTATGGTATCTACCTACAAACAGGATTTTTGGATTGAAAACACACGAATTCATATCACAGAAGAAAATGTATCAGTGGAAAAAAAAGTCTCACTCATGCAGCATGACCACAGGAGCGAATTGGCGAAGTAATGTAGGCTTTTTATTTTTATTTATTTATTTATTTTTGCTGGATTTTAACCATAAGCTAGAAATGTAGGTTTTATCAATTCCAATATTTAACCAGTTAAGTAGGGTTAACAGCCAGTATCCTGACTGACATAGTCGAGGTACGTAGAAGGTCTATTGCGTCGTAGTAATTTTCTGGCTTGATTCGAGTTTGTGTGTGTGTGTGTGTGTGTGTGTGACGGCATCAGAGCCAAACGGCTGAACGGATTTTCATGAGAATTGTCTCACTGTGCGATCAGCAAGTTCCGGGCCAGGTTAAGGCTATCGCCAGATCCTCCAGATCTTCTCTTTGATCGTATTCCTGGCCGTTCCTGTCCGAGTTAGTGCTTTTGGTTGCTACGGTCGAGCCCATGTCGCGGACCACTTCCGTCGGCCCGTCAGAATAGCCGGAATAAGACGGGTGGCTGCCGGAAAGAAGTTTTCATGGCGGTTTCAACCGTACTAAAACGGTTTTTGTGAGTCATTTCGTGAGACGATTTCATCGCAAGAATAATCGCAAGCTTGACAGGCGGCTGCCCTCGTGTTTCTTGCCGTCCCACGTGATTCATAACAAGATCGTGAAAATATGTGTCCAATCTTGAGAATGGAGTGGCAGGGCGACGAGATTCGTCGTCAGACTAATCACAATGAGAAATTTGTGAAACTGCAATTATCAAGCGCGGATTTTTCGTGGCTTCCCTCCGCTGCCTACCGTTCTGGAGCCCGTTTACTTAGTACAACGGGGTTTTCTGCTAGTAATATTACGAGTATAATATAATTATTTTTAGTGGAGTTCTATATGAATTTTTGTCGATCTTAGTGAGTTTTTGCCGACTTTTGCTGATCTTTGAACTAATTCTTTCATCTCCCACGATCAAAACCAAAGTCCGACAGGTAGGTACAGTTTTTAAGGAAAAATATAGGAACACCATTTGACTCGGAAGGCTCTGCGACGGAAAGGATCCACTTTTTTAAATTCAAAAATTCAAGTTAGTCTAAAAATTTCAGACCCATTGCAATCGTTTATTTTCTTCAAGAATTCTCTAAAAAACGGAGCGCAATATCATCATGGTTGCAAAGAATCATGATATCGGTATTTTTAAAGAAATCACTTCATTCAATGGAATTTTCGAAGTGGTCAAGGCGACTCAGCGTGACACTCGTTTGCTGTGTCAGCCATATTCAGACTTATCTTACTACACCCAAGAACAAACACAGATAAGACGTTTCGTGAGGACTTCCGCTGTTCCGTCCGTAGAAACCAGAGGCTATCTACAGGAATTCAAAAAACATTCGGGGAAGCGTATCTACCTTCGACTTTCGATGTGTATTCAAACTAGAAATCATCAAATTAACACATTACATGAAGGCTGTTCAAATTAGAGTATCAGCCGCCCAGCAGGACCTAATAAGGGAATTTTCGAAGCCACGCACTACTCATACTATCCAACAACGTTTCTTCCACAGTTTTAAAACAAACAAATCCCATTTTGGAGGACTTACTGGGCCCTAAACACTTTCGACAATGAAATAATTCAGTGTTAACTGTACAACTACCACCTTCTGCCTAATTTTGTCGACTTTACAGAATATTTTCATATTTTAAGCAAGTTTTCATGAACGAAAATTTGATATTTGATAATATTTTGCCCAATAATATTATGTTTTGGCTACTTATTGAAAGTCTTCTTTAGTTTGGAGTCACTATCTTATGACTTACTTTGGTGATATAATATGATGTAAATATTGCTATTTTGGACTCACAAAACTCGTTGACTCAAAGCGTACGTTACTGCTTGCAGACACCATGATTTCACTACGCCAAGGATACCGGTTGTTCACCATGGGAACGACTAGAAAATTTGGTGAAGTGAGTGGCCTAAAACTGCTTGGTGAAACTAGTCGAATTATCTAGTAGGTCTACATATAACCCGTGGATATTCGAGTAATCAATGAGTTTTATGTGTAATCCATGGGTTATAGTGTAATCCGTAGGTTACTTGCCCGGTGACAAAGTTTGGTTGTTTAAGTATAGTTTGTCAACGCTTCCCCAACTACGATCAACGTTCAATATTCTAGAAAAGATGTCACCTGTAGCACCAGGTACAATTTAAATTCAGGGGTTTGAGTTACCAAATTAAGTACATATAACTACTTCTTTCTTGCATAAACAATCGCTAATAAAATCTATTATGTTGGTACGGAGGATCACATGGTGCAGCCCTCGTATTGGTCTTTGTTTTTATTGGCTTCACTATGTTATACACAGAGATTTTTCTTCAGATTCAGGGGACCGACAACAGGTCAACGCTGATGAGGGCTTACGGAACTTTGGGCTCAAGCCCAGCCAAACAGCTTATATTGGCGAGGCTCCCCCGACCGTCGCTACTGTTCAGATCTGCATTCCAAACTAGCGCGGTAACCAACGATACTTGCCTGCCGACACCGCTCCCACCCAAATGCGGGCCAACGAACTGCGTCATCCCCAAACCCAACATCTGGAGAGACTGCAGAATCAAGAAAAGGCCGAAATGGAAGGGCTGCGACAAGATCTGCATGCCATGCTGCTGCCCGGCGTGGTCGCCGCCGGACTGCGACCAGATCGAGATCAAGCAAAATACGTGCAAGAGGCTCGAGTACAGAATACCGTCTTTCTCCGAGTGCAGGAAATTCCCGTTGGGGACCACGGGGAAGAAAGAGTGTTGCTATAAGGAGCCACCCTGCCCAGAAGCGGGCATCGAGACCATCATAGAGCCTCTCATATCAACTAAAGTGCGTCAAGAGACAATTTTGGGGCGACGAACTGGTGGCAGGAGTTCACAAGCCAGGTCATTTTCTACCTCAGCGCGGGTTTTGAAGTCCGACAAAAAGTGCAACGTGGTTGAGAGCATGCCCTGCTTGAAGAGCAGCGGCACCACGCCCAGTAACTCGAAAGCGAGCAAGAAAATGTGCAAAAAGCAATGCATGCCGTGTTGCCCTCCTGCCAGGGAACCGCCCGAGTGCTACTACCCGCACGTCAAGATCAGCTGTGAAAGGAAGAGACCCCCACGCCCGTCGTTTTCTGAATGCGATAAAGAAGATGTCAAGAAGGTGCCGGAGTGCGAGTGCATCGTGACGCGCGGCCCGCCCTGCAGTAAGAGTCAGAGATCGTCTTTGGGCTCTTGCTGATCAACGAATACATTTGTCCGATGAACGATTCATATTACACTGGTGTCCATCAACGTGTCCAATATTCTTTATGCGTGAAAAAATGGAACAGAAAACGTAAACTGCAGAAAACATGGGCCCCAGGAATCGAACTCACATCCTCTATTTTCCTGGAGCAGTGCCTACTTGCCTAGTCCTTGAATGATGAAGTTCAATTCCCACATAGGGGCCAATTTTTCTGCATTTTCCAATTATCTGTCTTTCTGTATTATTTCAAATAATATAATACCGAGCACCATCCTAGCAGTGGCCGTTGATAAGTAACTGAGGGCGTTCGGCTTATGATGGAAGGTATATGGTTGAGGTGAAGGAATGAACGTAGATCCAGCTGTGACTAACTGCCTTATATTTAGTACCCTATTCATGGTCGAACGGAAAAGAAAGCAAAGATATGGACCATATCCTGCTGCTCATATAAGCTGCAGCTGATGGAATCAATAGCCAGAATCTGTATTGAGGACGTTTTCTCTGAAAATTAGCAAACGAAAGGAATATTGAGGGAGTATAGTTAGATGCTATTACATGAATATATTCGATTTAGGATTCGATTCAGAATGGTCTACCGGAAAAGAATAGAAAAATTATATTTTGCACCCATTGCTATTAATTATAATTTTGGATTTGTACAGAATTCATGACTACCTACTTGGGGGAATTCTGTAACAGAGGGAAGTGCGAAGGCTTGGAAAGGGGGCCCCTAGTTGAATTGCGAGGGCGGATTGCGTGAGAGGCGGTCACGGAATCGATCTGCGAAGGGAATGATGTAGTTGGGGTAGGTAACGTGCAGTCCCTGCGTGCAGCTGTATGTGTAAAACTCGTTAAAGTAGGTAACGTATGGCATAGCCCTGACATTTTAGCGAATTTTTATAGACATAAGCTATTGCAATAGACCCCAACTGATCCCAAAGGGGGCGATTTAGAAGATGGTTCGTTGGGGAGAACGGCACGCTGCAGAGGAGAGATAATCGCGTTGATATTCGGGGCATCTGAAGAGACACTCCGTACAGAAGAGACGGGCAAACAAGCTGATTGTTCGGAAGCTTATGAAACAACCATTTATCCGTGCACCGGCTCTCGAGGGGCAGCAGATGCCACACTTCCAGAAAGGTTATTCACAGTCCACGTAAACTGAGGGAATCCCAAGCTTGAAAGCTACGTATCGGATAAATCTGTGTGCATTCTCTCCAACGAGTACTTGTTCACAGTGCAGCAGGGTGACCAAACCGGAGACGCCTTGTACAGAACCGCTAATACAAGGCCTGGACACTGGCCCCTGTACGGTCCTGAGTATTTCTGGGGAAACCCAATGCCCTAAAAGCCCTTTTCGCTATGCCATGTTTGTTGACTTCTTAACATAGTTGACAGGTTACCAGTAAGTTTCGACGCACAAAAATCGTACGCGACCCTTTTGCCCTTTCCATTGCCAAAATCCCCTTTCCTCTGCCAAAATCCCTCCTTTACCAAAATCCCTCATCGCAGTCCCATTCGCACAATCTAACTTCATGATGAACCGGCCCATGACGCCACTTCTCGTTTGGGCAGGAAGGTTAATCTGGTTCTCCACAATGCTCCGCATCCCTATCTTTTCAACCAGCCATCCGTATGCAGGGGCCTATTCACTAAGCCAAAGAGACATCTCTTTCAGGTCCGACTCTCTCTTTTGGCAAAATAGATGTTATAGTATCCATGACAGGGTTATTCCAGTAACTTCTAAAAGAGAGATTTGGCGGCCATCTTGGCATTTTCGATCTCTTTCAGAGAGACACCTAATTAGGCCCTTTCTCATTTCTCGTGTGTTTGTTAGTGATCGTGTATCATCCTTCAATCACTGGCTACCATATCGGTCATTTTGATGTGTTTTTTCATCTCTTATAGGTAAGCCGAGTGCTCATTAAAAAACCAATATATACATATTATAGCTCCTGGGAGACTCTACGAGATTTTCAAAACAGATAATCTATTTTCAGTGTCTCTTTTAGTGAATAGTTCGTCCCCTGCCTGACCATCTGAAGTCACTCACCTAAGCTCTATCTTGAAAATGAACGCTTGACATTGTAGATAGGTACTAGTTGCTATTTTCTTTTGTAGCTCACCTTTCTGGTTCCTAATTATTGGTCACTCAATTGCCTATATTTTAGCGAATTTTAAAAGAAAATGTAGCCATTCGGCTCGTTCCAAAATTTCAGAGATGCTCCCTGTGAACCGGAAACCCTTCCAAAATCCGTTTCATGCATCGGAGATCTAAATGACACATTTTTATTTATTTTTTAATATCTTGTATTATGTATATCTACACACAAATTTTCGGTACAAAAAATCAATAGGATTTCAGCAAAATAGGCATGTGGGGTGTTGTCAATATCATGTTTTTGGGGCACTGAATCGATTCCAACAACTGGTCCCAGTTCGACTAGACGCACCCATCGTACCAAATTTACAAAATTGTAGTCCGAAATGAAAAAAAATAAATAAAGTGCATATTTTTTATGTAGGCTTGTGAGGTCTCGTTTCCCATATTTTTTGATCGCTGAAAAGATTAAGAGTAATTTCAGCACGTTCAGACTGCATCAATTCAGACTGCATTTTTGTTGTTGTTCAAAACACCCAAAACAGACATAATTTTCCTGCATGACGTGCCGATCTGGTCTCAGCGAGTGCCCAGTCAGGCCGTAATGACCATTAATTCAAATTCCCTATTTCCCTAACTATTTCTTCTTATCTACTCGTATTTTCGCAGCTAGATGTATCTGTAGTACATAGGGGCTTGTCCCTTAATGTTAAATAAATATTTCATATCGATATAAACATTTATACCGAAGCCTCAGGTCAGACATCTCTTGGAATGACAAGACATCTTGGTGAAAATTGTCAAGATCCAGGGACAGATTCGGAATGTTCTAAAACGGATTTGCATGATAAAATTTTCAAAAACTAAACAAGAACTAAAATATAAAGAAAACTAAAAATCAAGAATAAAAAATTTAAGACGTCAAATACCGATTACCTACGTCGAACAAGCGTAAGAAATATAGCTTGACAAATCCATTAAGCGCAAAATTATAGACGAGTAAATAATGATATTCATCCGTCTTCCAAAGTAGGAATCGTAATTTAGGTACCTACAAGGGCTCGGAGTTACTTTCCCCATAATTAACAACACTGTCCGCTTTGGGTGCCACTTATAAGTCGACTTCCCGTCAAATTATGAGCGATTATGTGTGTTGAAATCTTAAATCTTTCCCCTGACGCGGACTTACAAAACTCATTTCATAACGTGCACGATACTGTCCCACGGACGAAGGGCGACCGGTAGATTTGACTCGGCCGATTCTGACAACGTGTTTGTTTCATTTGCGGTTTTTTATTGTTATTTTCAAACTTATTTTCTTTGACGGATCGGTAATTTTTTGAAAGGGGCAATTTCGGACGCGCCAATTTCAAGGGGTATAATTTTATGGTAATCCGTCGTACAGAGGCGCCTGAGGTTAAGAACGGGTTCGGGGAACCATTACCAACCATTAACAGTAAGTGGTCTCAAGTATGTTGGACACTTAGGACTGACCATTATCACTTCGTTTAGTAATTTGGTGATTTTTGTTGATGGGGATTTGACCGATAATTCAAACTACCTGGTTGATCCGTGTGTCGCAACAAAATACTGTTAATTTGGAACAAAACAAAAATTTGTTAACTACATTTTCGGATTCTACGTACTATGAAGCACAATACCATCAAATTTTGAGGGGGCTTGATTTTTTTTTTTTTTTTTTTTAATGCTCGATTCCAGAGGTTCATTATTGAAAATATAAGTCCAAAACTGAGATAGAGCTATTGGATCCAAGTATTGCAAAGATCCAGGATCGGGAAATTTTAAAATGAGCTTTCTATTATAGTGTTAATTAGCTTTTTTCAATCTACTGATAGGTGGATAAATCTTATATGCCAAACTGCGGGAACAATTTGAACCACTCAACGAATTATGCGTAAGTCTAATCCAAAGTCGTAGTACTTGGAAGATTCGTTGGTTCTGGCGTAGTTCCTGCCATTTTACACGAGTAATTACCTAATTCAAAATTTCGACAGGATTCAAAAGGTCAGTTACCTATCACATCAAAACGAGAATATGTAACCAAAACGAGAAAATGTACCCAAAACAGTTTACGCCTATTTTGATAGGTCCGAACACTTGAACGAACGAAATTAACAAAATTTACGGGTATAAATTGACGAATAAATAACTGATGGTCCCCATTTGTACACCCTTGTACACCCCGTACTTCCATAAATATGAATCTCCAAGATGAACCTTGACACAATAAATTCGATATCAATTTATACTCGATATCAATTTATCAATTTATACCTACTCGTTAATCGATATCAATTTATACTCGTTTATTCGATATCAATTTATACTCGTACAATGAAACTCCTAACAACTTAGTTTGTATAAGTAAGCGCGTAACCATTACTTCTCAGGAGGGTTAAGGAGGGGGAAATTGGCAGCGTGAGATGTGGTGCGATGTGCAATAAATTCAGAGCTTTCCAACGAGTGGTGAACGATTTTTGTGGGGATGAAAATGAGGAAGTTATATTCTCCCTGACAACGATTGGCTGCACGTGAAAAGCACGAGAAAACACCGCGCTGCTTTCGTAATATATTTTTGTGACATCTCTGTTCGCGCTAAAAAATTTGCGCACTACTCACTCGATTTCCGCCAAAATTCGAAATGAACCCCCCCCCCCCCCCCCCATCACCAACAGCATTTCATCTGGTCTACCACTTTGCCTCTTTCTCAATACAACAGGTACCTACCAGCCTTCAATATATATATAGGTACATATTTTGGATTGTTGGGTGACTAGTTGAATGTAGATTTGTAACAATATTATGTGACACCAGCCACAAAGAATCTGTAAGTAGCAATTAAGTTACCCACTCATATCCTGTTTCAAAATTTTCAGCTAACATAAGTCTAGTCTAACTTTCTTGGTTGTAGATACGAACGAATAGGGTCTGATCCAGACCGAAACATCGCGTTAATAAAGGAAAATAAAGAAAAACGACTAGTGTTGGTCAATCAGCAACCTACTCCACAAATATAGGTACATATATATATATAGATATATATGCAAACTTGAAAATGGGAAAAGACTCTTGGTGATATAATATATGAAATTTGTTAACAGAGGGTAGAAATTTAAAGATCAACAGACAAAAAACTTACAACAATTGTTGAAAAGTTGACTTGAAATAATTGTTGTAAGTTTTTTGTCTGTTGATCTTTAAATTTCTACCCTCTGTTACCAAATTTCATGTATTATAATATGCCCTCTGTTATCAAATTGTATATATTATATATATGCAAACTTGAAAACGGGAAAAGACTCTTGGTGATATAATATATGAAATTTGGTGACAGAGGGTAGACATTAGATTAGTAGACAAAAAACTTACAACAATTTCAGAGGGAAAAATATTCCCTCGTAGAAAAATAACTACCTAATCATCGGAGGAGAGTGCGGTTGGGAAATATTCCCACAGGCGAAATATTCCCTCTGAAATTGATGTAAGTTTTTTGTCTGTTGATCTTTAAATTTCTACCCTGTGACAGCAAATTTCACCAAATTCTATTATATATATAATACATATACCGAATTATTTCCACGCCCCAGACGGCTCTGAATGATATATGCCAGCTTGGATGGTTGTTACAGAGAACAATAAAACAACCGTAGAATTCCAACCAGTTTGTGGGCATTCATTAGAGCGCGCACAACGCGAGTTAGTTACGCCAAGACACAGGACACGCTCCACATCCGAAATCCACTCCACGAGGAAAAGGTGACCTCTGGAAAAAGTCAGCCACGCAGCATGACCCATGTGAGCGAATCTTCGAAGTACGATTTCGTAAAATTTGTAGTGTTTTATAGCAATTTTCGACCCAATGTTCAGGCTCCTCGAGATTAAACAGTGCCGCAAGTGCAAATATACCTCGTACCTCGAAGTCATGACTATCCCGGCTCTCTACATTTTCGAGTGCCCAATATATGTCCATATAAATGTTGATGATTTCCTCCGCCCGTCCCATTCGTATTCTACAAAAAACTGTGATTCGCTTAACACTGCCATCATGCCGTCTAAAAGTCAGTAAAAATTCGACTAACTGGTGGGAAATCAAGTTATTTAATGCTCTGCCACAGTATATAAGACAAGAAAAGTATATTATTTTTAAACAGATTTGCAAAGAACTGATGCTCCAAGCTGTCCCCTCGTTTGATGATTATTTCAAATTCGTCAAAAATTATTTACAATAAATTATATGTGGTATTTGACTTCACTGAGTACTTAATCTGTGATACATTCCTAGTTATAGTTTTTATGTTTAAATATGTTGACCGTTGTCATATACCTTGTGTGAACGACAAATAAAGCCGATTCTGATTCTGAAATAGGGGGGATCACTTTCACCGCCTTCATCAGCCTCCTGCATCGGATCACAAAGACATTATTTAATTTACCACTCTCCCAAACCCTCTGTTAACTCTTAATTTGTCCCTTGCGACGCCATTCATCCCGGATCACGTGGCATCCTTGCGATTTTACAAAACTTCAAGGAGCTCCTCCTTTATGGCCAGGATTTCGAAACTATACATAACGGAATAAATTGCGACTCTGAGAAAAAAAAAAAGGTGTATATTCATTCTTCTTCCGGAAACCCGTACTTATCGCTCAAACACCTCAAAAAAACTCAATTTGACCCACTTTTTTAAAGGAAAAATATAGGGACTCGGGAGCGTCCCACCAGCCAAGAAAATCGAAAAACTCGAAAGCGACCACGAACACTGTTTACACACTAAGTAGCCCCCCCCCCCCCCCTCTTAGATAATTTTTGGTGGGTTTCTTAGTACTTTTCATACAACTGTGGAAATTTCAGCAAAATGTTGTTAAATATCAGACGAGTGGACGTGTTTGAATATGGGTAATTTTCAAAACGAAAATTGGATCAAATCTGTGTTTTTGCGGTTAAAAATAGCTAAAATTCTATAAAAACGATTAAGAAACCCACTATTCTGAACAGAAAAAACACAAATTTGACCCATGTCGCGGTATCCTCCCAGAACCACTCCCTGTAAATATTAGACCTCGCAAATAAACTCTTAGAAGTGGGGACCAAAGGCGCAGGAGCACCGAGGAACCTAGTGGGGATCCCCACCATCCTCCACTAGCTGGAGGATGGAGGGAGGTAGCCCTCAGGGCTATAAAAACTCGCCTCCTTCGCCTTTCTAGCCATTCTACGCTCTCCTCTAGTCGCTGACAACTCTCTCACCTCGCTCCTCCTCTCTCTCTCTCTCCTTAACCTAAAAGATCCTGGAATAGGTGACAGCCTTGAGTGTTGGAACCTACCAGGCAACCGCTCCCGAAAAGATCCCGGAATTGGTGACAGCCTCCAGTGTTGGAACCAGCCGGGCACAACCTCGCATCCTAAAAGATCCCAGAGATAATGGTGACATCCTTTAGTGTTGGAACCAGGCTGGGCACATCCTCATACCGCTAGTAGTGAATAAGCGCTATATTATATCATTCACTACAACCCACTTTACATTTTGAAATTGCATGTATTCAAACTCGTTCCACTCGTTCAATATTTAATAACATTTTGCCGAAATTTCGACTTTTCCACCTTGTAGTCGAGGTCAAATACTGTCTGACATGACACACAAGTATAATTATGTACCTATGTACGAAACAACATTGTCCGTTAAGGATCCATGAGCCATCATTCAAATTAGTATGACTTTTGTCTCTACTCATAGGTAATACTGCGAACGAGTGAGTGATTGGATAAAATGTTTTCCAACGGTACGCAGTTGCTGCCCCTCCACGAAAAGTGAATGATGGTTGATAATTTAATTGAGTGCTGAAAAAGCCAAGATATGCGGGAGGGGCGGACCGACAGCCATTTATCCAAATTACGGGATCGACTGGCCGAAGAGATGAGTGGAAAAATAGGGCGGTGGAGGGGATGAAATGAATTTTTTTTTGCTTAACGATCCCCGGCAGCAGATCAATAGGCTTTGACCACGTTGGAGGCTCAGCGTGTGTTCTGAAAATACGGTATTCCAATGGATCCAAAATATTCAGTACCTATAACCACAAGAAGTTTGAGAGACTTGTAGTTACTTTTCAGTTTCAGAGCATTCTGAATTCATCCCTGGATTTTAAACAAGAACTCACGGCAAATCAAACCACACAAAGTGGCCGAGGTCAGAAAATTCTCACTAAAATGGTCGAATTTACCAGAAACACCTATACGATCACCCAACGAGGTGTGAAACGGTGAATCGAGACATCGAGATATAACAGCAAACAACGGGATCGACATCAAAGTAAATCGCCGAACAAGAGTAACTGATCGAAAGCTAGGTCAAATTCAAGTTTAAAACGCTGCAAATCCCTGCACAACGGTTTATTATTTTGTACAGAATACCCTTCTGTTACAGATCACAGCTCTCTGTATAGATAACCCGTCTATATAATATAATATGTGCTACTCTATACATAATATTATGTAGATCGCAGACCCTCCGTAGGTTAGTACCTAACCCCGTACTCGTTACTAGGTACCTACCTAAATCACGAGTTAAATGTTGCTAAAATAATACACCCGATGATAAACATTAACTAAAACGGCAAAAAGAAACGCAAATAATGAAGTTCTAAAGGAAAATTGTTGATGTGGAGTGAAATAGATGCCCCTTCTGCGTAGATCACTGTTTTCTGTGGTCAATTCCTACCCTCGTGGTCAAGTATAATGAGCCGTTGTGTAGTAACTTGCCCATCAATAATACTTCAACGGTTGGTCAAGTTGCAAAAGTACCGATCAACAAAATCCAGCCCCTTCTCAGTGGATGAACTGGTGTGTAATAATTTGCCGTTGTGTAATAATTTACCGTTTTGTAATAATTTACCGTTATGTAATAATTTACCATTGTGTAAAATTTGCCGTTGTGTATTAATTGACCATTGTGTAATAATTTACCCATCAATAATACTTCAACGTTTGTTCAAGTTTCACAAGTACCTACCAACAAAATCCAATAGTCCATCACTTATCAAATGAAATAATATCGCAGAACAACCAACTCGACTTCATACAGCCATCCTTGATTATAATCAGGTGCTCCCTAGTGATGATTATATCCGGGCCGGATTTATACCGTTTCATTCACGATCGTGTTGACGAAGCTTTTTGGTGCACACGAACGGCTGGACGTACAGTGCTCCGGGTGGCCTCAAAAAATTGTTTAGCTCAAGACAAATTTAATAACGTAAAAAAACCATACCCTTCTATCAAAAGTTTTCGAGATACGGCGTTCTGAAAATTTCAACCCCTATTTTGAACCCCTTAGAGATGACTGACAGTAACGTCGAGCTTCGAGGACCAACTAGACCCCGAACGGAACCTATAACCCGAATTTCATCAATTTTGTTTCATGGTAACGAAGAAAAGTGGCCAGTACGGCGTACGGCGGACAGACAGAAATATTTTTATTGCATTTTCGGATTCTACACACCTTGAAACGTAAACCATCAAATTTTGAAGGGGGTTAGAATTTTTTTTATTTAATGCTCGATTCCAATGGTTCATTATTGAAAATAATAAACCAAAAATTTAAAAAAACTACCGGGTAAAAGTGTAGGTAATGATATTTTTGTGATGTAGATTAGTTCAATCCCTTTCATCTCAAGTACAAACCTAGTTTTTTATTGGTGAAGTATACAGGTATGGGAATATGCCGAATTTCTCTCTTCATGGGCTCAGAAAGGGTTTGAGTTTCGGGGGCAGATAGGACTTGGGCTTGGGTTCTAGAAAGGGCATGTACGAAATTTGACTCCAGTCCGACAATTAGGGCGCGGTGGAGGGAAAAAATACCGTAACTGGCCACTAAGCGATGAGAGTAAGAAGACGTCAACTCGACACATATTACAATAAAAATAATCGAAAATATTAAAATAAAACCGAATAACATAGCACGGAGCTTTAGCAGTGGTAGAATCTTGAATGAAGGTGGTACAAAACCAAATAACAACACACAACCATTGATTGAGTTGGTAGGCAGGAACGAAATTTTCCGTTTCATTTGACCTGCCATAGTATTTTCCTGTTCATCTTCGTACCATTTCCAAATAATCATGAAAATGTACAGTTTGGAACTGCTTGTGCCACCGAAGTCGGATCTCCTGACTTGGATTCTCCAGTTTCACCTCCACATCCCACCATTTGCTATAGTTTACACCTAGGAGAAAGTGCGTATCTCATCAGTTTGCAACAAGATAATAAATTAATACCTATTTAGTTTTGAAAAAATGCACCTACCCCCAATGTTGCTATGAGTAGTTTCACTAGGTAACTAATATGGTTCATAATTACCTGTATGTTTAATGATGACTACCCGCGACTTTGTAGTTATTTAAAGAAATATTACTTACAATAAATCAAAATAACAAAGTTGCTCGTTACTTTTAGTAGTGTGTACAATCCGAGAATGAAGGTAGAATCAAGTCCGTAGCACTAACCGCATACACAACCACTGATCAACGCGGGCCAATCAGTGCACACACGTTATTCATCGGATTGCCCATATCACTTCGCGGTCAATCGGCGGATCATTCCGAGGCGATTCGAGAAAAAACACAAAAACACAATAATCTAGTCCAGGAATTATTGTTTAAAGATGAATTTTGACGAAAAACTACCACAAACCTACCATCCGTCGCGGGTGATCGAGGGACTGACTAATAGAGAGGGGCGGCAGGGTGGGGAAGGTGGCGGGGAGGGAAAAGTAGGCACTTAGGTACTTGTAACTTTAATTATTTTTCCCTTCATTTTACCCGACTTATTGTCTTTACCTATTTTTACCCTTTTCCAAAAAAATCCACGAAATGATTGAAGTTACCGATCTACGTGGCACTGGGTCTGCCCGCCAGAGCTTGAACTCTCCAGATTTAGGTTAATACTTGGAATTTTCCATATATTTAATTGGAATTGGTCATTAATGCGATCTTGAATTTCCATAAACCACCAATAGCTGTATAGTTGGTGTTTTAATCGTTCCAAGTAACTAAATAATGTTGTGAACTGATGCCCTCGTGGCACAACCAGTGCCACATAGATTAGTAACTTGTATTATTATTTCTTCGATTGTTTGAAGCAGTTAGGAAAAGAAAAATACAATGAAAATACAGGTAAATGTAAAAAAAAATAAAATGAATAAATAAATAAAAATCGAGTGAATACCTACCTACCCCACCACGCCCAGCCACATCACCTTCCCCACCCTGCCGCCCCTCTCTATTAGTCAGTCTGGCCCGATCACCCGCGACGGATGGTAGGTAAGTGGTAGTTTTTATTCCAAATTCATGATAGAAGAATAATTCCTGGACTAAATTTTACCGTGTTATTGTGAGTTTTCTCCTCGAATCGCTTCGGTATCCGCCGATTCGGGAGAAGTGATATGGGCAATTCGAAAACCAACGTGGGTGCATTGTCGGCCTGCGCCGATGATGATTGTGTTCAGTGCTGCGATTTGGATTCCACCACCTTCATTCTCCGATCGTCCAATACTAAAGGTACCGTAAAATTATGTTATTTAGGTTAATTCTAAGTAATATTTTCTTTATAATTTATCATGTCGAGGATAGTAATCATGAATTTAGGTAGTACCTATCTACCTACTTGGAAGTTTCGACCTATTTGATTGAACTTCGTGGTTAACACGATCTGGAATTTCCAAAAACTACTGATAAGGGACCTAGACGGTGTTTTCATCGTTCCAAGTACCTGTCTGCATCAGGAGAATCGTTGCTCTGGTGGCACAGCCCATGCCACGTAGACATACCTACCTACCTTACCTACACATTTCTTTAATTGTTTGGAGCAGTTACGAACCGAAAAAACACAATGAGAATTCAGATAAATGAAAGGGGAAAATATTAATTAAATACCTACCAAGGCCCACCCTGCTGATACTTTCTGGTAAGTCCCAAGATCGCTCGTAACTGGTTGGTATGCGGTAGTTATTCGTCAAAATTCATCTTTAAACAATAATTCCTGGACTAGATTATAAATTTTGGTGTGTTTTCTCCTGGAATTGCCTCAGTATTATCCGCTGAATAACCGCGAGAAGAGATATATGGACACTCCGATACCTTACGTGAGTGCAGGTTGGCCTGTATTGATCAGGGGTCCTATTCACTAAGCCAAAGAGACATCTCTTTCAGGTCCGACTCTCTCTTTTGGCAAAATTGATTTTTATAGTATCCATGACAGGGTTATTCAGTAACTTTTCAAAGAGAGAGTTGGCGGCCATCTTGGCATTCTCGATCTCTTTCAGAGAGACAGCTTATTAGGTGTCTTCCCTCGAAAGAGGGGATTTCTCGTTTGTTTCACAGTGATCGTGTAATATCCTCCTTCATCCGTGTAATATCCTCCTTCATCCGCAACCACATCGGTACTTTTGATCGTGTATTCTTTCATTTCATAAAGGTAAGTCAATTTTAATTAAAAATATATACATAATCATTGATTCATGAGTAAAAACGTCCAAGTACGGGTTGAGGTAGGTACCTACCTTCCTAAGAGTGGCCGTTCATTAGGTGTAGATATAATCAAGCATTAAGCCCCCTAATTCGACTTTTTCTGTTGATAATTGAGACTTTTTTTTTCAATTTCATTTAAACTTTTATCCGATTCGTGAGTAAAAACATCCAAGTATGGATTGAGGTAGGTAGGTACCCATTGAATAGGTATTACTAATTCGTTCATTATTAAGGAATTGAGCTCCCGGGGGCACAAACATCTCGCACTTCATGGATACTATGGCATTTTCGTATATTAGGATCCATATCTCTTTCTCAAAGTCTCTGGACCTATTCAGTAAAATAGACGAACCGGGGAGACATTGGAAGAGACTGTCTCCCAGGGGAGACTATCTCTCGCGGGAGATTTTCAAAATAGATAATCTCTTTCCACTATCTATTTTAGTGAATAGGCCCCCTGGACTAGATTATAAATTTTGGTGTGTTTTCTCCTGGAATTGCCTCAGTATTATCCGCCGAATAACCGCGAGAAGTGATATGGGCAATCCGATACCTCACGTGAGTGCAGGTTGGATCATGGGTCCTATTTACTAAAATAGATAGTGGAAAGAGATTATCTATTTTGAAAATCTCCCGCGAGAGATAGTCTCCCCTGAGAGACAGTCTCTTCCAAATGTCTCCCGGGTTCGTCTATTTTACTGAATAGCTACAGAGACCTTGAGAAAGAGATATGGATCCTAATACACGAAAATTCTATAGTATCCATGAAGTGCGAGAGATGTTTGTGCCCCCGGGAGTTCAATTCCTTAATAATGAACGCATTTCTTAGTAATACCTATTCAATGGGTACCTACCTACCTCAATCCATACTTGGACGTTTTTACTCACGAATCGGATAAAAGTTTAAATGACATTGAAAAAACGCTGCAAAGTCCTTGTCACATGGGTTTATTATTCTATTGGACATACCTACAGAAATGTTGGCTGTTCATTTATTGTATATTTCATGTAAAATAATTGAAATAGCTATTTCTGATGGTTTCCACCAATTTTGGCCCCCAAAACTTGAATTAGGTACGCTCGATGGTGCTTTTTTTTTTCAATTTATCTTTGATCATTGGTAGTGGCATTTAATCGTCTTGATCCACGTGTTGACACTTTTCCTAGTGTTATTCTACAAATTGGTGGTGATTTCAGACGACTTCCCAGGTTTTTGACTCATAAAAAATCAATTTTGGGAGCTGAACATCT
Organism: Leptopterna dolabrata; assembly: GCA_954871275.1. Taxonomy (NCBI): domain Eukaryota; kingdom Metazoa; phylum Arthropoda; class Insecta; order Hemiptera; family Miridae; genus Leptopterna; species Leptopterna dolabrata. Next base: position 7,701,000 of record OX940986.1, on the reverse strand, counting down.
GGTACAACCTCAAATGTCCACTCCTTGGTCAAAATCGACTTCATATTCGGTCGTCTCGTCCCCAAAAACATGGAAATCGATAACTCAAAAGCTCATTTTACTAATACGTTACTAAAAAACAAAAAGTACCTATTTTTATACACATTTTCACTCATAACACCCCTGGGTATATTCCGATCTGTGAAAAGTTTCGGGGCACAACTAAGGCCCAAATGGAGCTTGTGTGCCAAAGAACGATTTTTTTATACCGAAAATGAAGCCGGTACACGTGATACGGCGGACGGCGGACGGCGTACGGCGTACGGCGTACGGCGTACGGCGTACGGCGTACGGCGTACGGCGGACGGACATTGCATTTTTGTAATCTACGCACTTTGAAACGGAAAAGAAAAAAATTCGAGGGGGTGTTATGAAAATTTTTTGCTGAGCGAATACATAGGTGTATTATTCACAGAATAATAAACCGAAACTGGTACAGGATGTTACTTAAAAAATTCGCTCACATAGCCCATGCTGCATGACTGGAAATTTATTTATTTTTTACTCCGAACAAATAGTTGGGATTCAGAATGGAGAACGGCAGAATATCTCAGCTCAATTCAACGCGATAAATAGGCATTCCCAGCACACCCAATCAAGAATCACCGCTCAAAAAATAGCAACTACCAGGTATTTTTTACCAGGAACTTCCCGTTCTTAAGCAATCCAGTTGAATGTCACTCTATTGAGAGAATGTCATAAATGTCTAAAGATTCGCCCTACACAGAGCTAAGTATCGAATCTATTGCAACAAGAAGCTTCTCGGGATGCGAGCGCAATCCGCTGGTTTGGTCCTTGGGAGCGACAAACGCAATTATTTCAGTGTTGTTTTTCAATTTAATTGAAAGTCTCATTTCAATCGAGCCAAAGCTGATCTACTGCGTACTTGTTCTCGAGTCGGTTTCCGCGTTTTTGCCACGGGGATTCCGCGCATGCGTCAGTTAGTACTGAAAAACAGTTGAACCATCGTCCACAAAAATGTCCTTTTCCTCAAGACAGCATCGAAGTACCTAATTCGTTGTCATCAATCAATCCAAGTTCACTTGTCACTGCTCGAACACGGATCTCAGTAATATGTTTTCGATCCGTTTTTCTAGGTTTCACAATGGCCCCGTACGAACTAAATCACTCGCGAAGAAATCGTGGACATCAATTTCAAAGAAAAACGGAGGTATTAAAAAAAAAATCGTTATTGTTTGTGTACTGACGATGGTTTGATCACCGAAAACGGTATAACAGTGTTTTTTGCGTTTCGGTTTATTATTCTGTGAATAATACACCTATGTAATCGCTCAGCAAAAAATTTTTATAACACCCCCTCAAACTTTATTCTTTTCCGTTTCAAGGTGCGTAGATTCAAAAAATGCAATGTCCGTCCGCCGTACGCCGTCCGCCGTATCACGTGTACCGGCTTCATTTTCGGTCTAAAAAAGTCGTTCTTTCGCACACATGCTCCATTTGGGCCCTAGTTGTGTCCCGAAACTTTCCAGCCCGATCGGAATATACCCAGGGGTGTTGTGAGTGAAAATGTGTGTAAAAATAGGTACTTTTTACGTTTTAGCAACATATTGGTAACATGAGCTTTTGAGGTATCGTTTTCCATGTTTTTGGGGACGAGAAGATCAAATATGAGGTCGATTTTGGCCGAGGAGTGGAAAATTGAGGTTGTACCGGAAGTTCAGCTCCCAAAATTGATTTTTTATGAGTCAAAAACCTGCGAAACCGTCTGAAATTACCATCAGTTTGTAGAATAACACTAGAAAAAGTGTCAACACGTGGATCAAGACGATTAAATGGCACTACCAATGATCAAAGTTAATTTGAAAAAAAAAAAAAGATCGTACCTACCTAATTTGTGTTTTGGGGGCCAAAATTGGTGGAAATCATCAGAAATAGCTATTTCAATTATTTCACATGAAACAAACAATAAATGTACAGCCAACATTTCTGTAGAATAATAAACCCCATGTGACAAGGACTTTGCAGCGTTTTTCGTGTATTAGTGGAAATAGACTATTTTTTCAATAACTCCGTTTTGGTTTATTATTCTGTGAATAATACACCTATGTATTCGCTCAGCAAAAAAATTTTATAACACCCCCTCAAACTTTTCTCTTTTCCGTTTCGAGGGGCGCAGATTCCAAAAATGCAATGTTCGTCCGCCGTATCACGTGTACCGGCTTCATTTTCGGTCTACAAAAGTCGTTCTTTCGCACACATGCTCCATTTGGGCCCTAGTTGTGTACCGAAACTTTTCAGCCCGATCGGAATATACCCAGGGATGTTATGAGTGAAAATGTGTATAAAAATAGGTACTTCTTGCGTTTTAGCAACATGTTAGTAAAATGAGCTTTTGAGGTATCGTTTTTCATGTTTTTGGGGACGAGAAGACCGAATATGAAGTCTATTTTGACCAAAGAGTGGAAAATTGAGTTCTACCAAATCTTCAGCTCCCAAAATTGATTTTTTATGAGTGAAAAACCTGGGAAATCGTCTGAAATCACCATCAGTTTAAATAATAACCCTGGAAAAAGTGTCAACACATAAAAAAAAGGAGCGTACCTAATTTGTGTTTTACGGACCAAAATTAATGGAAAACATCAGAAATAGCTATTTCGATTATTACGCATGAAATAAACAATAAATGAACGGCCAACATTTCTGTAGGTAAGTCCAGTAGAATAATATACCCATGTGACAAGGACTTTGCAGCGTTTTTCTTTAAAGCCCTGTAAATGCTTTTCCTGAGAGGATCATTATGAACAACATAGTCTTATGTGTTCCGTTACATTTTGGATGCCTTTCCATTATAATAATCGTAATAATAATTTTTTTTTTAAACAATTTATTTTTGTGAAAATCATTCAATTTACGTACACCCAAAAGAAATAATCTGAAGACAGAGTACTTAAAGAGAAAGTAGTTTCAGCTTCACGCAAATTTACTCTACGTTTTCTTATTTACTTACTTCCGTGTTTTATAACCTACCTGTGTCTATATAAAATAATTATTAATGAAATGAGAACAAGGAAATGGATAAATAGGTATGTACAAGTATAAGTGGCAAATAAATCACCCGCGCTATACACAGACACTTGCTACCAAATCCTCTGATCCATCCCAAACCAGTATTTCAACAGCAAGTTCTCAATAGATTTCTTACTGTTTGAACGCGATTATTGCTTTGGGAATTTTATCTGTACACTCGCCTTTCCAAGCACAATTTTTCGCCACATACTGAGGGCCTGTCTTGGTCAGAGCGGGTTTTGTGTTAACCACATTACCGTGCAATCGGAATCGAGTTGGGTATTCACGTTCAGCTACGATCACGACACGACTTTTAGGATACATCAGCAACAAGGACATGGCAAACAAAAATTTTAATCACAGGTCAGAATGATAGAAGTTTCCAGACGAAATAGATTAACAAAAATTATAAACAGCTTGTTGTGAGGGGGTGTGTGCTGGATGCTCACAAATGGTCGATGAAGGCGGATGAGGAAGGACGTGCTCCTTCACAGTCTTTTCACTAACGCCCCACTGTTTTCACCACATCAGGCGTTAGTCGTAGGGAAGGTTAGCTCCCCGCGGTTTTCACCACAGCAGGTGCCTGGGATGTGGTAGCTAGTAACCCGCAGTTTTGTCCACAGCCGGTACTAGTGGAGAGGAAGGCGTCCCGTGGTTTTCACCACACCACTCGTTAGTCGTAGGGAAGGTTAGCTTTCCGTGGTTTTCACCGCAGCAGGCGCTATAGGGTGAGGCTCCTCCCGGTTTTCACCACATCAGGCGCCTGGGATGTGGTAGCTAGTACCCCGCGGTTTTCGCCATAGAAGGTAATAGTGGAGATGAAGGCGTCCCACGGTTTTCACCACAGCAGACGCCTGGGATGTTCGAGCTAGTACCCCGCGGTTTTCACCACACCACTCGTTAGTCGTAGGGATGGCTAGCTTTCCGTGGTTTTCACCGCAGCAGGCGCTATAGGGTGAGGCTCCTCCCGGTTTTCACCACATCAGGCGCCTGGGATGTGGTAGCTAGTACCCCGCGGTTTTCGCCATAGAAGGTAATAGTGGAGATGAAGGCGTCCCACGGTTTTCACCACAGCAGACGCCTGGGATGTTCGAGCTAGTACCCCGCGGTTTTCACCACAGCAGGTACTAGTGGAGAGGAAGGTGTCCTGCAGTTTTCACCACAGCAGACACGGGGTGGATGGAAGCTAACACCCCGCGGTTTTCACCACAGAAGGTGTTAGTGAATTAGGAGGTATCCCGCGGTTTTCACCACAGCAGGTGCGAGGAAAGGAGAGAGACGGCGAGAGAGGAAGGGTCGAGACAGAAGTTGTAAGTCAGGGGTCGGATCGTCGAATGGTAAGCCGGGCCAGAAGTGCTGGTTTTATAGGGACTTTTCCACCCGCCCCGTCCACAATCGGCCGTTACGACCGTTGGGGCAGCTGGCTGTTGGGGAAAAACCTCGGTGTTGGCCAGCTCAACGTTCTCCGCGTTTATTTGGTTAAATCTCTCGTAATATCACAGGAGTGGTTTCTGTGAGGGAATCACAACACAGCTAATAATTTCGAGGATAATAAATTACTAGTTTTTATGGATTTTTTCCAACAGATTTACTGGAATTCAAATAAATGATTATTCAAATACATAAAATATTATAGCCTCTGGGGTAGTTGTGAACAAGCACTTTAATAATTAAGAAGTCAATTGGCAATTATTCACGACGGCGCTTTTAGCCTATATATTCGTATATACTGAACATGGGGATACAAGAGCTTTATGGCGTTTTTACGAGTTATTGCACGAATCCGGGTTTTCTAAAAGAACTGAGTATGTACACGTATTTATTGTATTTTTTATGAATTTTTTATGTATTTACTTATTTTTACGTAGGATTTATTTATTTATGTATTCATTTTATTTTTTATGAAATTTTTATGTATTTATTTATTTTCACGTATTTATTTGATTATTTAAATGAAAGTAGATTCCATCCTGGGAATTTTGACCCCAAACGCACTGTCCTACGATAATTAGTTATTTTTCTATGATTTTTATTCGTTTCAACCAATTCTGACGTCATTGCACACCGCTCGCCTGGGCCCACCGTGACGTCAGAATTGGTTGAAATTTTGAAACATATACGGAAAAAGAACTACTCATCGCAGAACAGTGCGGTTGGTGTCAACGTTCTCAGATTCGAATCTGCTTTCATTACAAAAATTATATAAAACGATTTCGTGAGCCAAGCGCATACCCCACGGGGTTTGTGACTAATAAAGCGATTTGTGGAAGCAAAAGGGAGTCGGCCTCATTCGCCTTGACCCGCTGTGCTGATATTCCCCACCTCGCCGGGTTAATTTTTCCACCTCCAAGGCCGCCCTCAGGTGTTTTCGACTTTGATTGATCCACTGGGTAATCACACACTTGAAAAATCGGTGTTACCGGCCCCGACAGGCCGAGTGGAGTGGATCGGTGGCTCCCTTGTTACATACAGACATCGTTACCGGGAGACTGACAAATGAATTACATTAAAAAAACGCTGCAAATCCCTGCCCAACGGTTCATTATTTTGTACAGAATACCCTTCTGTTACACATCACAGCTCTCCGTAAAGATAATATAATATATATTATACTATTCTATACATCATATGTATAATAGCGCAGACCCTCCGTAAGTTCGTACCTAACCCCGTACTCGTTACTACGTACCTACCAAAATCACGAGTTAAATGATGCTAAAATAATTCTGTCGATGACAAACAGTACCCGAAATGGCAAAAAGAAATGCAAATAATGAAGTTCTGAAGGGAAATTGTTGGTGTGGAGTGAAAAAAGTTGCAAAAGTACCGACCAACAAACTCCAGCCCCTTCTACGTAGATGGTATAATGAACCGTTGTGTAATAGTTTACCCATCAATAATACTTCAACGATTGTTCAATTTTCACTACCTATCAACAAACTCCAAAAGAGCCTCATTTTTCAAATGAAATAATATCACAGAACAACCAACTCGAGTTCACATTCCGTGATTACAATCATGTGCTCCCTAGCAATGATGATGTCGGGCCAATTCCCGACTGCTGCCGCGTCCCTAGTGATGATATTTGGGCTGAATGAATACAATTTCATTCACCCTGCTGTCGAAAATGCCTGTCGGTGCAAACTTCTGGGCCTTACTGTGAACAAATGGCTGGACGTACAATGCTCCGGGTGGTCTTAAAAAACTCCCAAGTTCGAGAACTATTTAAAACCGTAAAAAAATTCGAGAAAACGGCGTCCTGGAGACTTCAACCACTATTTTTCACCCCTTAGGGATGGCTGACATTAACGCCGAGCTTTGAGGACCAACTAGACCCCAAATAGGACCTATAAACTGAATTTCGTCAATTTTTTTTCATGGCAACTAAGAAAAGTGCTCAGTACGGCGTACGGCGGATGGACAGAATTTTTTTATTGCATTTTCGGATTCTACATACCTTGGAACGGAAACCATCAAATTTTGGGGGTTAATTTTTATTTTATTTTTTTCATGCTCGATTCCAAAGGTTCATTATTGAAAATAATAAACCAAAACACATAACAGCACTACACTTGTACAGCGTACTTCACTCGTCAAATCCCACTCAATCTTTACAACGGGTTGGGGATTGGGGCGTTGGTAGATAAATAGATGTTGTGTTCGATTCAATCTAATAATATCGATGGAATACAATCAATCATGTGGAGCCTACAGGGACTAAAGGTTGTTTCAACAATACAGCTGTAACAGCTTTCGACTAAGCCCAGTTTGGAAAAATCCAAGGTTTGAAAAAAAAAAAAAAATTATTTGTGTATTTTTTTAGAAATTAGTTGGAAAAAACACATTATATGTATTTTTCTACAAATTAGTTGAAAAACAAAAATAAATTGTATTTTGCTACAAATTAGTTGAAAAAACAATTAAAAATAAATTCTTAGAGTAGTTGACACTCAGCAAGGGACCCGGAGGAATATAATTATGGAAAAGAACTATCACGAACCCACCTGCGTTCTCGCCAAAGAAAATAAGATACCTACTGTTGTTGAATCAACAACGTAATATATTTATTCATGTGGCCTACCTCCACATTATCATAGAGTTCTATTTATGTATTTATTTCTTATTTATTTATTTATGATTTTTAAAATTGTTATTTTTATTTAGGTAATTAATTTTTAACTAAATATTTATTTATTGAATAAAATTTATTGAAAATAAGTACTTTTTGGGTTTTAGTAACATGTTGGTAACACGAGCTTTTAAGGTATCGTTTTCCATGTTTTTTGGGGACGAGAAGACCGAATATGAAGTCGATTTTGACCAAAGAGTGGAAAATTGAGGTTCTACCGAATGTTCAGCTCCCAAAATTGATTTTTTTATTAATCAAAAACCCGGGAAATCGTCTGAAATCACCATCAATCAAAATCAAGGAAAATATACAAAAGTTTTGTTAGAAAGGTATAACAATCGGAAGGAAGACTGTGAGGCGTAATCAGAATGATTGGGTACGTCAAAATTTATGTAACGAATCCTTAATTTTTAATTTAATTATCTTATTATGATCTGATTCTATACAGCGAATACCTTATTATTTTTGTTATGATAGATTGATAGAGGCATTATGATATTATCTACCCTGCTTCCAGGGACAATGTAAGAGAGGGCCTTAAGGCCTTAATTGTATCCTGGTTTTATAAATAAAAAGCTCAATCAATCTCAAATCAATCAATTTGTATAATAACCCTAGAAAAAGTGTCAACACGTGAATTAATATACGATTAAATGGCAACATCAATGATCAAAGATAATTTGAAAAAATAAAGAAAAGGATCGTACCTAATTTGTGTTTTGGGGGCCGAAATTGGTGGAAACCATAAGAAATAGCTATTTTCATTATTTCACATGAAAGAAACAGTAAATGAACAGCCAAAATTTCTGTAGGTATGTCCAGTAGAATAATAAACCCATGTGGCAAGGACTTTGCAGCATTTTTCTACTTACAAAACCAGTATGGGACCACCGGGGCAAGAGCCTCTTGCATTTGAAAAAACGCTGCAAATCCCTGCACAACGGTTTATTATTTTGTATAGAATACCCTTCCGTTACAGATCACAGCTCTATGTATAGATAACCCGTCTATATAATATAATATGTACTATTCTATGCATATTATGTAGATCGCAGACCCTCCGTAGGTTAGTACCTAACCCCGTACTCGTTACTAGGTACCTACCTAAATCACGAGTTAAATGTTGCTAAAATAATTCTGCCGATGACAAACAGTACCTAACAAAATGAAACACACATAATGAAGTTCTGAAAAGAAATTGTTGATGAGGAGTGAAAAAAGTTGCAAAAGTACCTACCAACAAACTCCAGCCCCTTCTACGTAGATGGTATAATGAACCGTTGTGTAATAATTTACCGTTGAGTAATGATTTACCGTAGTAATAATTTACCCATCAATAATACTTCAACGTTTGTTCAAGTTTCACTACCTACCAACAAACTCCAAAAGAGCCATCATTTTTCAAATTAAATAATATCACAGAACAACCAACTCGACTTCATACTCCGCCAATATAATCAGGTGATCCCTACCAATGATTGGCCGTATTCACAAATTCCTATTGTGGGCGCGTCTCTGGTTACGAGATTTGGTTTGAATTGTATACAATTTCATTCACACTGGAGTCGAAAATGCCTGTCGGTGCAAACTTCGGGGCCTTACTGTGAACGAACGGCTGGACGTACGATGCTCCGGATGGTCTTAAAAAACTCGCAAGTTCAAGAACTATTTAAAACCGTAAAAAAAGATATAGGCGTTTTGAAAATTTCAACCCCTATTTTGAACCCCTTAGAGATGACTCACAGTAACGTCGAGCTTCGAGGACCAACTAGACGCCGAACGGAACCTATAACCCGAATTTCATCAATTTTTTTTTCATGGTAACTAAGAAAAGTGGCCCGTACGGCGTACGGCGTACGGCGGACAGACAGAAATATTTTTATTGCAGTTTTGGATTCTACATACCTTGAAACGTAAACCATCAAATTTTGAGGGGGGGTAAGAATTTTTTTTTCATGCTCGATTCCAATGGTTCATTATTGAAAATAATAAACCAAAATAAATATATATTTAAAAAAAAAAAAAATTCATCGACATCGGTCCTGTGGTTTTGGAATAATAACCGCGGGACTTGAACACTTACGAGAAAAATTACTTTAAACACTTGGGAGAAAAATCACATCTAAAACTAATTTCGCAAAGGCGCAGCTGCGAGGGCCCTGCAAATAGTTCAGTTAACTGATTCAGTTTGAGAAATCAATCGTCCAAAAGGCAGGATCTCCCGAAGACATCGGGTCAAGGTGAATGAGGCCGAGCCTTCTCATGCATTCCGAGTTCGAATTCAAAATAAATGGGCCGGTATGCAAATGAAGGGGACTCGCGCGAGCGTTACGCAAGAAACTAACAGAACCCACGTGAAGAAAGTGCATGCGCTCAACGTAAATCAGGGGAAAAGGACAGATTTATGGGACATCTCCAGGAGAACCTCGTTATCAGACGTTTCGCCACTTGCGTGCGAGCGAATTGGATCAACTTTGAAACGATTTTGCTCGTGTGCGGGGTTTGACATCGCTGCCGTATTTTACGGGTAATGTTGAGAAATTATGGTACAGTTGTTATGAAGTAAACCTTATAGGAGGAGGTAAACCATTTTTTTTCCCTCTTTTTTTGGTTTATTATTTTAAATAATGAATATAATAAATGATAATAATATTCATTATAAATTATGAATATAATGAAGGAATCAAGCATGAAAAAAAAATCTAACCCCCCCCCCCCACCATCAAAATTTGATGGTTTACGTTTCAAGGTGTTTAGAATCCGAGAATGCAATAAAAATTTCTGTCGGCCCGCCGTGCTAGCCACTTTTCTTAGTTTCCATGAAAAAAAAATTGATGAAATTCGGGTTATAGGTTCCGTTCGGGGTCTAGTTGGTCCTCGAAGCTCGACGTTACTGTCAGTCATCTCTAAGGGGTTCAAAATAGGAGTTGAAATTTTCAGAACGCCGTAGCTCGAAAACTTTCGATAGTTTTCGAGCTACGGCGTTCTGAAAATTTCAATAGAAGGGTATGGTTTTTTTTAACGTTATTAAATTTGCCTTGAACTAAACAATTTTTTGAGACCACCCGGAGCACTGTACGTCCAGCCGTTCGTAAGCACCAAAAAGCTTCGTCAACACGATCGTGAATCAAACGGTATAAATCCGGCCCGGATATCATCACTAGGGAGCATCTGATTATAATCAAGGATGGCTGTATGAAGTCGAGTTGGTTGTTGTGCGATATTATTTCATTTGATAAGTGATGGACTATTGGATTTTGTTGGTAGGTACTTGTGAAACTTGAACAAACTTTGAAGTATTATTGATGGGTAAATAATTACACAACGGTAAATTATTACACAACGGCAAATTATTACACAACGATAAATTATTACACAACGGTAAATTATTACAAAACGGTAAATTATTACAGAACGGTTCATCTACCAAGAAGGGGCTGGATTTTGTTGATCGGTACTTTTGCAACTTGAACAAACGTTGAAGTATTATTGATGGGCAATTTATTACACAACGGTTCATTATACTTGACCACGAAGGTAGGTACTGACCGCAGAAAACAGTGATCTACGCAGAAGGGGCATCTATTTCACTCCAAATCAACAATTTTCCTTCAGAACTCCATTATTTGCGTTTCTTTTCGCCATTTTAGTTACTGTTTGTCATCGAAAGAATTATTTTAGTAACATCTAACTCGTGATTTAGGTAGGTACCTAGTAACGAGTACGGTGTTAGGTACTAACCTACGGAGGGTCTGCGATCTACATAATATTATGTATAGAGTAGCACATATTATATTATATAGACGGGTTATCTATACAGAGAGCTGTGATCTGTAACAGAAGGGTATTCTGCACAAAATAATAAACCGTTGTGCTGGGGTTTGCAGCGTTTTTTTTGCCTTCATATACCTACATCAAACATTATCTGCATCATCCACAATTTCCAGTCCACAAACTAGTGACGTTTCGATACTTCCATTTATCGGGTAAATGGTATCGAAACGATATCGAAAGCTTGGTACTGATAACGATATAATATCGAAAGAAAGTATTCGATACAGACAGTATCATTCGATACTTCAATAACGAATTTAAAAAAAGTTGTTTTCAGTTTTGTTTTGTTCTCCCTCTTTCTGATCCTAATTCCGAATCGTAAATCATCTTCAATTTGATTGTGAACGCCTCCAGTATATTGGAAGGTGATGATAATGACTTGTATTATGCTTTAGAGAATAGATGAGTAGGTATCATCATTTATGTAGAGTTTTAATTACTATTGAAGACCATATTTACCTTGATCAAATTTCACAACAACAAAAAACCACAGAAAGGTTGCACAAACAAGTGTGTACGGTGAGTATTTTATGCAAGGGTTTGAATGTTTTTAATATTGTAATTTATTCACTGGTATTTTGTAGTATTTACACAGGTACCTACTTTAATTACCTATTCTACATAAAAATTTATTAGATTCCATCCTTGCTACCTTTACATTTACTGGTAGGTAGGCGATAGTTCAGGCCTACCGTCCTTGGTAAGTTTCTACTTTATTAACTTAGGTACATAAATATCGTTTCGATACTGCATAGTATTAATATCGATCACAAAGTATCGGATACAAATATCGGAAGTATCGAAAGAAAGTATCGATATCAGTAAATATCGCAAGTATTGAAACGTCACTACCAGAAACAACAACATCTGCAACTTTATACCATCCGTATTGTTACTATAATCCATATTGTTAATATCCTCCTTATCTTTGCGCATCCACTGTCAGCACATACGTTATTTCTTCATTATTATAACGTAACATCGATGATAATTAAGCAATCACAATTCAGCACAATTAGCATCAATGGGAACAACTGCACATGATACCTAAGGTACATACCTACTTTTGTATTGAATTTTACCGCAATTTCCCTACATTTGTATTGCATTTCCCCTACTTCTGTTTTGCATTTTTTATTTGCAATTTGTTTTATTTTCCATAGTTGCTAAATATTCCCAAGATTAACATTCAATTTTATTATTTACCTATCACCATCTATCACCATAACTGGCACTTACTGAAATAGTCTTAAGTGTAACATTCCTTTTTCGGTTCTTTCATGTAGCCCTGAAGATGATGTACAAATACATCGAAACGCCGGCCTAAAACCATCTGATCTTATTTCTCGACCTCAAGATCCCCATCCTTCACCAAGTCTAAACCTTGTAGTTTAAAGGAACATTATTAAAGGCTTTATTCAGTTCGAAATTACACGTATGGATAATTGTGAAAAGGCGTAGAAGTTAATTGAAAAGCTACGTTCATAAGGAAAACAGCTACAATGATAATAATGCAAAGTGGAGGTGTCAACTATATTTCCACAACAGTCAAACTCCTCTTAGTGGACACCCCTGTATAGTGGACGCCCCTCTTAATGGACAGTTTGACCATGGTCCCGGCGTAGAGGCAGGATATTCAATATATTTGAACCCCTGTATAGTGGACGTCGACACTCACTTACAATTTATTGACATAATTTACTATATAGTAGTGCCCGATTGTTTTTCTACGGGCTTTAAGAAGTCATGGGAATCAAGGCTATTTGTCAGCCAACGACATGAAAACCAACTGCCACCTGTTGGTTATTCCAAGGAGTCACATAGTTGGATTATGTTATAATTGAGTTGCTCAAGGCTTCAGCGGGTACCTCCTACTCAGGGCCCCTAATCCTGTGGAAAATGGAAAGTGAGAATAAAACAACAGTGGACGGCGAGCCAAGCGGCTCAAACATGCGAAACAACCCAAATCACAGTACTGCCAATCCAGGGGTCCCCACAGAAGACGTTCTCATTTCTGCAAACTAACAAACGTGACAATTTCAATCACACGTCAGAAATGTCAAATGGGATGAATTTTATCCAACTACCAACGAAATTTATGCATTAATACAAAGCTACAAGTTCTCCTTGACACCGTTCCCCAGCTAAGATATCGCGCCAAGCAAACTACTATTTCCTGATGAATTAAAGATCTGGGGCGTATTTCAAAAACAAAAAACCTACAAGTTAACGATTCTGCAAATACGCAGTAAATTATTTACATTTAAGGGCCTTACATTAGGTTGCTGTGTGTTCGAACAAAATTTTCGAATAAAAAACGTGTTCAAAGCTGAATTTGGACAAAATCGGGCCCTTTCGACCTCCCCACGTCATGAATCGTTGTCCACGAAACCAAAACTGTCGATTTCAAAAACGCTGCAAATTCTTCCACAAAGGTTTATCATTTGCTGAATAAGCCCTTCTGTCTACTAGGTCACCGTTGTGTATGCAGTTTCCCTATTAAGTTCCAAGTCATTGATGAACAGCAGTAGGCTATACAATTTTGATTTTGGGCATCAAGAAGTGTACTATCATTACCTACTCTGTAAACGGTGGAGCACCAGATCAGAACACAAAACCAAAAGATTTGTCTACAAAATACCCCAAGGCAACAACACCATTCCCTTATTTACTGACAACGCGATATTCAGCAAAGCTTATCGTCGGAAGAAAACGTCGACAATTTCTATTGCAAATTAGCCGCCGAATTCATGTGTTACAAAAATATCGTAAACTAAAATATTATACAACAAAACAATGTCCCGTCGGCTGGTACGCACTTGAATGAAGAAGCTACTGACTTGAAGCTAGGTAGTTATCTGTGTGTTGACGCCAATCAGTCCACAAACAGCAAGCAGAATAAAACGCGCGTAGGTAACGCAAATACAAATCTGTCATCGGAACCGGACCGAAAGCAAAACGCGCAAAAATTTGACGCAAAAAAATTGAAAACTGACAACAGACTCAACAGAGAAAGCAATTGTGATTCACGAGACAACAAAAACAAATCAGAAGAAGAAGCATCTCGTATCGAGATGACAAATAAAATCGAAGGGATCGAATCGATTGTGAAATGAACGATTTTGGGGTTGAAATAAGATTCTGGGGCCGAAGCCCGAAATAGGCGTGGCGAACAACATTTTTACTCGACTGAGCATGCGCAGACAGGCCACTTTTCTCGGTTGCCATGGGAACACCTGGTCACAGGACCTACCTGCCGGTTTCAGGAGCCCAGGTTTCGATTTCGATTGCAGGACATCGATTACTGTTGCTTTCTTCCGATATCATGCTTGGTCTATGGAGCTAACAAGAAGGAACCATCATGGATGCTCTACTAGAATATTGAATATCCATAGCCAGAGAAATGTGGCGAGTCGCTGTTGAACTTGTGAAAAATGCTAGGTACGTACAGTGTACGGAGGGAAATTCAGATGCCAACTGAACAATGATGGGAGTTTTTTTACTCCTAATGTTTTTGGGTGCCGGGGCAGTGGCCCATTTGGCCTTATGGACGCAACGCCCCTGCTGGTGATCACTTTTGGGGGGAAAACTATTTTTGTCCTCCAAAATTGAGAAATTCCATTCAAGTTTTGCGTGATATACACGAAATCGAATTCCTTCAGAGATGTCCTAGTATTCGCAAATCGTTGCCAAGCGCACAACTCTACCAAAAAGTGGTAGCAATGAGCAGAAATCCCGCTCCCTGGTGATGTTATGGCACCAAAACTTACACGATTTCCAACAGCCCAGTTACACTGCTCACAAAACTTCCAGTCGTAAGACCCAAAATTCGCGGTTCTAACGTTATCGCCACAGCTCCAGGGTGTCCGATGGGTTTTTATTTTCAGAAAAGATAAACCAGAAAGATGAATGCTAAAAAGATGGTACTGGCCCAATCATGAGAAACTATTAACAGCTTGGGCCCACCGCCAAAAAGGGTTTTTTCAGGAACACGTGTGAAAGGTATACAACTACATCTGTCTGTTCCGACACGAACCGGATTGTTGTTCGAAATGCCATCAGTTGCTGGGAACAATCATTTTGAAGTCTTCCACTGATTGCCGCCCATCATCCATCATCGCAATAAACCATGTAACTGTTTGTAGCGATACGTAGAAGGACCGCAGATCGGTTGAGGCAGCACGAATGAACAAATGAGCGAATTTTTTTCGAAGAACCGGTGTGTATACACATTATACAGCATTTCCAAAATGATTTCGACATTTTACTAATGGATTTCGAAATTTTCCAAATTGATTTCGACCTTTTCCAAATAGATCTAGACATTTTCCAAATGGATTTAGACATTTGGATTTCGAAATTTTCCAAATAGATTTCGAAATTTTCCAAATGGATTTCGAAATTTTCCAATAGATTTAAAAATTTTCCAAATAGATTTAGACATTACGTGAATCGGAGAAGAAATCAACAAGAAGCAACCATGGCAATCTATAATAATTCTCTAACGTAAATAATACTCTAATAAATAATACCCTATAATAATACTCTAAAATTGAAATGGAAATCTTCTCGAACAGCCACTCAGCAGTAATTGCAATAAATAATGAGTGAAAGTGACTATGATACTTCGTCGGAATTGGAAATTGGAAGAACCTCTTCACTGAAAATTCGGTCAAAAATTCAATTCAAAATTCATACACTTCCAATTTATTCATGGAATTTTTTTCTTTTGAGCAGTTTTGTGAACCATTTTTGTTCTTAGTACCACCTCCTGTTTTGTAATTTAAAGGTACCTACCTAAATTTCCGATGTGGGTTATTTTTTGAATTTCCACTATATTATATTAGGCAATACAGTCTTATTATAGAGTGCCATGGTTGTCTCTTGTTGATTTCGTTTCCGATTCACGTAACGCCTAAATCTATTAGTTGGAAAATTTCGAAATCCATTTTGAAAATGTCTAAATCAATTTGAAAAAGGTTGAAATTAATTTTGAAAATGTCGAAATCCATTTGAAAAATGTCGAAATCAATTTTGAAAATGTCAAAATCCATTCGGAAAATGTCGAAATCAATTTGGAAATGCTATATACGAATTGACGGAGAGGTAACAGTTCAACTGAACAAAATATACAGAAATTTAGCTCGCAACTAAATTATCCTTTGTAGTTCAGGTGAAGGGAACGTTATTATTCGGTCTATGAATAACGAAGAACCCGAAAGCATTCGTCGGTACTATACAAACTATAACGAACCTTAGGGAACGAGATTACCATCGTCTAGCTGTAAATTCCGAAAAAACTCGATTTAAATGAGCAAAAGGTGACTGAATGGCACGCTATCTACGTATCTACCCAAAAGAGTCGGCTATATTTCCGAGTTACGACGGTGTCGTTGCATAATGCAGAACCGAGTAACAAGTGTTTCCATGGAGGAAAGAAACTCTTTAAAATGTAAACGGAATATCCGTTCACAGATAGAGTTGGGTATCTTAAATGAACACTGCAGGTAAGTTGATTTAGAAAAGTTATGTTTTTAATGGTCATTATTTCCATTACCTTCATCATTTCGTCTTGGGCGAAAAACCAATTTTGGACCACTGTGCGGCGGCGCAGTAGGACAAAAGGCGTGAGATTCTGCAGACCGTCGTTATTAAAAATCTTGTAACCGATATTTTTTGTCCTCTATAATAATATGTTTTCAAGGGTGTAAAGCAAGAATATGAAGTCAGAATGGACGAATTATTACGAAAAAAGCTAAGGATCAAGCATTATGAGCCATTCTAGACAACTTCTAACCCTAGGAACTTCACATTTTCAAAACAGTGCCAAAATTTCAATAATATCGTAAGGAACGGAGTTTCGAGGCCAGAATTTTAGGAGTATTTCAGTGGTTAAAATTGTATATCAGAAATCGCTTAAAATATGCGCTTATTGAGGGTTTAGAGAGGAAAAAAGGTGCAAATTATTACACAACGGCTTATTGTTTACCATTATAGGTGTCTCTCCTGGGCAGATTGCTGTTTTCTGTGGTCAATACGAGGGTTCGTGTCCCCTGAGGAAAGCCCCGAATCGAGTTCTGAGCCGGTCCGGGAATTACGGTTTCTTAAAAAGGCGCGGGATTAAATAATTCAATCATTAATTATTTGTAGTTATTCATTAATTGAATTTTTGGATTCTACATACCTTGAAAAATCATCAAATTTTGAGGGGAGGGGGGGGGGGGGGGTTAAAATTTTTTTTTTCATGCTCGATTCCAAATGTTCATTATTAAAAATAATAAACCAAAAATTTCTGTCCATGCAATGTACTTCGCACTTTTCTAAGTTACCATGAACCAAAATTGACGAAATTCGGTTTGTAGGTCCCTTTTGGGGTCTAGTTGGTCCACGAAGCCCGGCGTTGCTGTCATTCAAAAGGGTGAAAAATAGGGGTTGAAATTTTCGGAATGCCGTAGCTCGATACTTTCAGCAGAAAGGTATGGTTTTTTAAATTGTTTTTAAATTGACCATGAACTAAAGAATTTATTGAAACCACCCGGAGCACTGTACGACCAGCCGTTCGTTTGTACAGAAAAGCTTCGTCAACATGATCGTGAATCAAACGGTATAAATCCGGCCCGGATATCATTGCTAGGGATCACCTGATTATGAAGTCGTTGGTTGTTCTGTGATATTATTTCATTAGTAAAATGATGGCTCTTTCGGATTTTGTTGATAGTACTTTTGTAACTTGAGTAAACGCTGTGCTTCATGAATAACAACATTACTTAATTAATTGCAGAATTCTTCATCCCACCGCGTAGTTATGAAACCGCAATTCCCGGGCTGGCTCCAGCACGCGATTTAGGGCTTTCCTGAGGGGAGCTCGAGGGTACTGACCACAGAAAACAGCGACCTACGCAGAAGGGGCATCTATACGGGTAAATAATAAACCGTAGTGTAATAATTTGCAGAAATCGAAAGGGCCTTATTTTTATCTCTCATAAATCTGAGTTATGACTAGTTTATTTAGTTTCAGAAATCAGAACATAAATTTAAACAGAAATTTAAAAGATTTCGTTATGTCGAGGGTTTTTGTCATTTTGTCCCACTGTGCGGCGCCGCGGACAAGAAGAATGTATTATAAAAAGACAGTCAACCTGTATTATAATAATCTGTATTATAATAATGTATTATAATAATCTGACAGCAATTCTTTAAATGAGTAACTTGCAAAATTTCGTTTTATTGCGGAAATCAAAATTGGACTGAACCTGAATTCGAACGGTGGAAGAAAAACTTGTTTCAGACGCGCCAATTATTTTGTGAAAATAAATGAAATTTGAATTTCTGAGAGGCCGCCAAAACGCCCGCTTCAAGACTCCGCCACTCCCCGAGCGTGACGTCACATCCCGCCTGTACACTACAGTAATGAGTTGTTGTCAATGCTCTTGTGTAGAAGATGGTTGAAGCATCGCAGAAAACAATGCAAAGGAAATTACATGAACGCAGCTGTTATGTTGATGAGAAGCAGTGGAAATCGCTTCGTCCCCCGCGGAAGAGAGAACTGTGACGTCACACGCTCGTCAAACCAATCACAGAGCGTTTCGCGCAGCTTCCCCTTCTCCCGATTTTCAAATTCGATTTAAATTATTACAACAACATTTTTATCCATATTTGATCAGATATTCGTGAACCGTAGGTGGTCTGGTGTAGAGCAAAAAACGCTGCAAATTATTACACAACGGTTTATTATTTACCTGTACAGATGCCCCTTCTGCGTAGATCACTGTTTTCTGCGGTCAATACCCTCGAGCTCCCCCAGAAAAGCCCTAAATCGAGTAATGGAGCCGGCCCGGGGTTTACAGTTTTTTAATAATCAATCATTCACCATTCATCATTTGTTGTACTTATTTATGAAGCACAAGGCAAATAATAAACCGTTGTGTAATAATTTACCGCTGCGTAATAATTGACCGTTATTAGTAATTTACACAAGAATAAACCGGTGAGTAATAATTTACAAATAATAACCGTCGTGTAGTAATTTACCTGTATAGATAACCTAAATCGAGTATTGCGCCAGCCCGGGAATTACATTTCATAATTGGTGTTATTCATGAAACAACGTTTATTCAAGTTACAAAAGTGCCTATCAGCAAAATCCAAAAGAGCCATCATTTTGCTTCCGAGTCTGCAAGGCAGCAGAAGCTTTGTTTTCACTTTCGAAATGAAAAATTTGTGTGTGCTCCAAAATCAAAATTTTCACTTGCATTTCGCGTTTCAGGGCCTCCTGAACAAATTTGGTTTCGTGTCTGTCTGTCCGTATGTCTTTCCACATTTCCTTGCCACAGCCATAACTTCCACAATTTTGATCGGATTTCAATAAAATTTTCAGGAATTGTGTGGGTTTGGCGCTAGATGGTCCCCTATCAGTTTCATCATGAACAAATCAACGGAAGCCTCTGCGCAGGCGCTAACGAGATTTTCTTGTTACGGTCATAACTCCATCAATTTTAAACGGATTTTGGTCAGATTTTCAGGGGTGATGCGGGTAAGGTCCCTTGAGGTCCCATACGACATTCATCGTGATTGAATCAGCGGTGGCACTGGCACCGCGTACATTTCAAACGTCGAGCATTCCTGCCCACCATCTCTATGGCTACGGAATTCCATAATAACGTTTGAATATTTTTTGCCCCCGTGCTTTGTTCTGCCCAAAAATAACGATTTTTTAATTTTTGGTTCCCAGCATTCTATCGTAAATAGTATGGCGAACCGGTCATTTCTAGTTTTCTGAAAATTTAATGGTGACACTGTGAAGGCCATGAGGAAGCCTCGGTGCCATGTCCTTGGCAGTGTATTTCAAACGAAATAATATCACAGAACAACCACCTCGACTTCATAATCCGTGAATATAATCAGGTGCTCCCTAGCAATGATTATCTCGGGCCAATTCCCAACTGTTGCGGTGTCCCTAGCAATGATATCTGGGCTGAATGTATACAATTTCATTCACCTGCTGTTGACGAAGCCTGTCGGTGCCAAACTTCTGGGCCTTAGTGTGAACAAACGGCTGGACGTATAATGCTCCGGGTGGCCTCAAAAAACTCCCAAGTTCGAGAATTATTTAAAGCCGTAAAAAAATTCGAGATAACGGCGTCCTGGAGATTTCAACCCCTATTTTGAACCCCTTAGGGATGACTGACAGTAACGCCGAGCTTCGCAGACCAACTAGACCCCAAATGGGGCCTCCAACCAAATTGCTTAATTTTGATTCATGGTAACTAAGAAGAGTGCGAAGTGCGGCACACGGTCAGAAATTTTTGGTTTATTAATTTTATTGTATTTTCGGATTCTACATACCTTGAAACGTAAACCATCAAATATATCAAGGGGGGGGGGGGGGGGGTAATTTTTTTTTAATGCTCGATTCCAAAGGTTCATTATTGAAAATAATAAACCAAAAGGTTACATACAGAATTTCAGATGATTGCAAGTTCCTCATTATATTCAAGTTATTCACCCAGAATGAATCCTGTTCGTGTTCCCTACCTGATTCCCTCACGGAACGAATAAAAAATTCTCGAATTCAACATTCGGATTCCTGCGATGGTGGATGGGGGGGAATTACCTTTTGAAAACGACCACCAGCTTTCGCGTGTCATTCACGGCTTTTCCCTTCTGCTGAAAGCTCCCCCCCGGAATAACCCCATCGCACTTCAATACGGTCTGCTCTATTGATTACTTTCTTTTGACCCCAAAATTATTTTAATTTGAGAATTTCTTTGATTAAATTGCTGATTAAATTACTTTTTTTTTAGCCAAAATTTCATTGATTTTGATTCAGGTAACTAAGAGAAGTGCGAAGTACGGCTAGAAATTTTTGGTTCATTATTTTTATTGCATTTTCGGATTCTACATACCTTGAAACGCAAAACCATCAAATTTTGGAGGGGGGGAATTACCTTTTGAAAGCGACCACCAGCTTTCTCGTGTCATTCACGGCTTTTCTCCCTTCAGCTGAAAGCTCCCCCCAGGAATAAACCCATCGCACTTCAATACGGTCTGCTCTATTGATTACTTTCTTTTGACCCCCCCCCCCCCCCTCCATACCCCTCCACGTTGTTTTGTTCCCGTTTTCGCCTCCTCACAGGGTTTTTCTCTTATACCATCTCCCACTGGACAAATTGAACGCTGTCGTCGCAACATTGCCCCCCCACAAACAGCCACCGTCCCACCATCGCCCCCTCGCAGAATCTTCCGCCGGATCCCAATTTCTCGTTTATCTTTCTCGCTACAGCTTTGACCTACCCCCATTCATCCAGGCTTTGCTGGGCTCACACAATAATACACAGAACAACAATATAGAAAAGGACATTCAACAATATAATTGCTTCCATCACTCTTGTTTCCTCTGGACTCCGAGAGAGCACTTCATCTACTGAGTTATTTTCGGAATTCACTTATCAAGTGCAGTGCTAGGACACTTTCTATCCGAATGAAGTCTCCTCCACTCCACTCCCAAGAATCAGTCGAGTTTTATCACCTGAAATTTCATTCTAAATCGCTTATTTTCAAGCCAGCTACTACAAGAAAAAAATGAAATAAAATAAAATCCAGTCATGCAGCATGGCTGTAAGAGCAAATTTTCAAAGAAATATGTATCACTACCTGAAATTTCATTCTAAATCGCTTATTTTCAAGCAAGCAACTAAAAAAATAAATAAATAAATAAATAAAAAATATCCAGTCAAGCTGCATGGCTGTAAGAGCGAATTTTCAAAGAAATATCATTACCTGAAATTTCATTCCAAATTGCTTGTTTTCAAGCGAGCAACTACAAAAAAATAAATAAATAAATAAATAAAAAATATCCAGTCAAGCTGCATGGCTGTAAGAGCGAATTTTCAAAGAAATATCATTACCTGAAATTTCATTCTAAATCGCTTATTTTCAAGCGAGCAACTAAAAAAAATAAAAAAATAAAAAATATCCAGTCAAGCTGCATGGCTGTAGGAGCGAATTTTCAAAGAAATAGGTATCACTACCTGAAATTTCATTCTAAATCGCTTATTTCCAAGCGAGCAACTAACAAAAAAAAAAAAAAAAAAAAAAAAAAAAAAAAAAAAAATCCAGTCAAGCTGCATGGCTGTAAGAGCGAATTTTCAAAGAAATATCATTACCTGAAATTTCATTCCAAATCGCTTGTTTTCAAGCGAGCAACTACAAAAAAATTTTTAAATCCAGTCACGCATGCAGCATGATTGGATTTACTGTTTTTCTGTAAGAGCAAATTATCAAAGAAATATTCGCTCGAATTTTCAAAGAAATTGTTTAAAAAGATGATATAGCTAGAAAACATTCCATAATTATTTTTTCGTAATTTTAGCCGTTTTTACCGACTTTTGACCCCTATAAACAAGTCTAATTTCGGCCCACTGTTTTTTGAGAAGACTCTTTTTATCATCGAACTAGTTGCTGCCCCGTGAATCACCATCCCACACAACGTCATGTGAATTAATATTGATTTTAGCCCTTAATACCGGTTAAAATCATAATTTGACCCCTATTCTGCAAGAAAAACAATTGAAATGACATTTCTCCATCTTCATTCACTTCCAGGGATTTTATATAAATTGTTCGGATTGGCCGTTTTCGCCAATTTTGACACCTAAAAACTCAAATCTGACTACTACCTTAGAATTTTTAAAATTGCTCACCTTCGAACTCATTCTTTTGTTTGGCAATACGAACATTTTGGCTAAATTGTAATTTTTATCATGTACCCAATGTAAGATATCGTCTGGAGTGACACACAAACATTATACAGTGGAAGTGGAAGTATCTTAGCAGAAAGGCGGTTTTAACGGAATAAGTCGAATTTGAGGACAGAAACAGTCAGGTCCCGATCGGCTGTTTGTAAAGACAGAAGAAAAGGACATTCAACAATATAATTCCGAGAGAGCACTTCATCTACGTGAGTTAGTTTCGGAATTCACTTATCAAGTGCAGCGCTAGGACACTTTCTATCCGAATGAAGTCTCCTCCACTCCACTCCCAAGAATCAGCCGAGTTTTCTCACCTGAAATTTCATTCTAAATCGCATATTTTCAAGCGAGCAACTACAAAAAATGAATAAATAAAAAATATCCAGTAATGCAGCATGGCTGTAAGAGCGAATTTTCAAAGAAATATTCGTGATATTAAAAAAAAAAGATGATATAGCTAAAAACCATACCATAATTTTTTCGTGATTTTAGCAGTTTTTACCGATTTTTGACCCCTACAAAGTCTAATTTGACCCACTGTTTTTTGAGATATATTCAATTAGGTAACGCTAATGATATTTCAATATTTTGTATTTATTAATTTTATTTTTTATTCATATTATGATATCACAGTATTCATCATGACATGTAAATGATTTTTGTTGTTGATTGAGTAAATGACAACATCCCCCCTTGAGCCATACAATCCGTGAGATACCTGCAAGCGTTATTATTCTCAGCAAAATAGTTGACTTTCAACAATCTAATTTACCTACCATCATAACTCCGAGTTTCCTCCTGACTGCAGGGAGCAATAAGCATAATAATCCGTCTACGCCTCCCCCTCATTCAGAATTTTTCTTCTCATCTATAGTTTCTTTCTAAATTCACTTAGTAAGAGCTGTTGGCTGTTGACTAGAACATGTTCTGTTTGGATAAAAGTTATTTAAAGGAATCTTTAACATATTTTTAAGCTCTTTAGTGCAATGTTTACATTCATAACGGAACATGGAAAAAAAACTACAGGACAAAAATAGAACAGTCTATTTCCACGTAAACTAACAACTGTAGACCGGTTTCGGTTGTTAAACCATCATCAGTACACAATAGGATGGTAGAACGAACATGGAAGTTCGTGCTTCTACTTGATTACGTCGGTACAAATAGACAGCCATTTCGATTTTATTTAAATAAGTAGGTTCTCTATTTTGACGTGTTCAACTAACTGATCAAACTATCAGATATTTCAACAAGAATTTCGAGTATAATTGATATACCTAATCCTTGATGAAATCATGAAATGTCATCAAGGATTTTCGCTGTTTGCACGAAATCATCATTTATGATTATTAAGATAACAAATCACGTCTGTTGCCGTTGTGGCAGGTGTTCGGTGTCATCAAACTGGTATCAGTTTGAACAAATGAGTGTTTCAGGTTCGATTCTCAACCGGATTTCAGATGAGGACGATTTTAAAGTCACTGCCCGGTCCGGTTCGTTATCCATCCGGGCCGGACCGACCCTCTTGCGTTCCACTCAATGATAAATAAGCGAGTTTCGTTAGGGCAGAGAGTGTGTGATATTATGGAAATGGGGTTGAAAACGAGCTGTAACGATGAGCGCTGCAGGAGGTGTGGACAAATCGGCATGAAAACCGTCATAGAATAGGATTTGTTTAGATTTAGATCACAAACAGACCCGGATTTTCAATCATCTAATCATAATTTCTCCTCCCCAAAATGACTGTAACAGCAAAAAGAAAGAGTTTAAAGACGGACGATTTTCGAAAGAATTGCTAAAATCACTGTGCATTGATAAAATCGATGAAATTTCGACCAAACTGTCATGCTGCATGACCGTGTTTAATACTAGGTGACGAGACGGAAGAATAGTTCCATACACACACAGAATGACTTGAGGAGGAGTCACACATAAAAACGCAAAAAAACTGACATTCCGAAAAAAACCGGACTTCTGCTGTCTGGATCGACTTGTAATTATAATATTCCGGTGTGGGGTTGACTAAGTGGAAATGGCAATGAATTAATGAAACGAAATTT
Source organism: Leptopterna dolabrata (assembly GCA_954871275.1). Taxonomy (NCBI): domain Eukaryota; kingdom Metazoa; phylum Arthropoda; class Insecta; order Hemiptera; family Miridae; genus Leptopterna; species Leptopterna dolabrata. The sequence continues at coordinate 7,676,161 of OX940986.1, read as the reverse complement.
ATTTTTTCTCAAATTCAGGTAGGTACCTACATGAAAATTTACATGGGTAAAAAACTTTTCCGAAAATTCGCTACCCCAACGGGCTAGCCTCAGCGTTGTCCTTTTACTTGTTTTTCACGCTCACAGGGAGCTCACTGAACATTCTGATACCAGCGGAATTATATGCATTTTGGGCAGCTGGAGTTCGGAATGAAGGGCATATTGACACATTACCAAGATTCTGGAACCTGGTAAATAATCCGCGAGACGGACAATTGAGTTGCTCCTCGATCAATACCTGCTTTAGTCTGTGCAACTCCACGAATTCATCAAACTTGAGGATTTTCATTTTCAGAAACAATGGGTCCGAGTGTGCCAGAAACCTGCTCCTATTCATGGCGATTTTTAGTAAGGAAAATGACATACTGGTGCCACCTTCAAAAAGGTGGCATACAACGGGAAACAAAAACGAAATTAGCAATGTTTAGGCGTCGCTTCAAGGGAGGTATGGCGTAGGTGTATCTGAAGGATCTGGCTTTAAAGTTCAGAATTTTGAGCCACTAAAAATATATAACTGACCGGAGAAGGGAGTTTCACGATGACTGAAGATTGTTTGGTTTTTCCGCATATCCTTTAAAAATTCATAGAAAAAAGAAAATCCGTGGATCTGGCAACCCTGAACACCAGGACAAGGATAACAACGACGCATTTTTCAAGTTTCATCTAATTTTGATTATTCGTGTATCATAGATGATTCAAACTGCGATAGAAAAACGCTGCAAAGTCCTTGTCACATGGGTTCATTATTCTATTATTTTATTGGTCTACAGAGATGTTGGCTGTTTATTTACTGTTTCTTTCATGTAAAATAATTGAAATAGCTATTTCTGGTGGTTTCCACCAATTTTGGCCTCCAAAACTTGAATTAGGTAGGTAGGTACGCTCCTTTTTTTTAAAAGTATCTTTGATCATTGATAGTACCATTTAATCGTCTTGATCCACGTGTTGACACTTTTTCTTGTGTTATTCTACAAATTGATGGTGATTTCAGACGGTTTCCCAGGTTTTTGACTCATAAAAAATCAATTTTGGGAGCTGAACATCTGATACAACCTCAATTTTCCACTCTTCGGTCAAAATCGACTTCATATTCGGTCTTCTCGTCCCCAAAAACATGAAAAACGATACCTCAAAAGCTCATTTTACTAACATGTTACTAAAACACAAAAAGTACTTATTTTTATACACATTTTCACTCATAACATCCCTGGGTATATTCCGATCGGGCTGAAAAGTTTCGGGACACAACTAGGGCCCAAATGGAGCATGTGTGCGAAAGAACGAATTTTTTAGACCGAAAATGAAGGCTGTACACGTGATACGGCGGACGGCGTACGGCGGACGGACATTGCATTTTTGGAACCTACGTACCTTGAAACGGAAAAGAAAAAATTTTGAGGGGGTGTTATAAAATTTTTTTGCTGAGCGAATACATAATAGGTGTATTATTCGCAGAATAATAAACCAAAACAGGAAAATAAGATAATATCTGTATATAAGATATATCTGTTTAGGGGTAAAATTCAGATTTTTGAGCCACTAATATAATTGACCAGAAAAGGGAGTTTTTATGGAAATGTTCCTTTTGACGGAAGATTTTCTAGTTTTTCCGCAGATCCTTTAAAAATTCATAGAAAAAGGAAAATCCATGGATCTGGCAACCCTGAGCATCAGGAAATTTTTCAACTTTCAATTCATTTTGATTATTCGTGCAGCATAGGCGTTCATACTGCGAGAGAAAACCAGGAAAATAAGATAATAGTGCCACCCTGAAATAGGTGGCATACAACGAGAAAGAAACATGAAATTACATGTTTAGGCGTTGATTCAAGGGAGGTATGGTGGGGGTATAGCTGAAGCATCTAGGTTTAAAATTCAGAATTTCGAGCTATGAAAAATATATAAAGGGCTGAGAAAGGGAGCTTTTATGGAAATATTCCTTTTGACGGAGGATTTTCTAGTTTTTCCGCAGATCCTTTAAAAATTCATAGAAAAAGGAAAATCCGTGGATCTGGCAACCCTGAACACCAGAACAAGGAGAAGAACGACGCATTTTTCAAGTTTCATCTAATTTTGATTATTCGTGCAGCATAGACGTTCAAACTGCGAGAGAAAAACAGGAAAATAAGATAATGGTGCCACCTTGAAATAGGTTGCATACAACGGGAAAGAAACATGAAATTATGTGTTAAGGGGCTGATTCAAGGGAGGTATGGTGGGGGTATAGCTGAAGCATCTAGGTTTAAAATTCAGAATTTCGAGCCACTAAAAATATATAAGGGACTGGAAAAGGGAGTTTTTATGGAAATGTTCCTTTTGACTGAAGATTTTCTAGTTTTTCCGCAGATCCTTTACAAATTCATAGAAAAGGGAAAATCCATGGATCTGGCAACCCTGAACACCAGAACAAGGATAAGAACGACGCATTTCTCATGTTTCATCTAATTTTGATTATTCGTGTAGCATAGGCGTTCATACTGCTAGAGAAGAACAGGAAAATAAGATAATGATGCCACCTTTAAACAGGTGGCATACAACGGGAAACAAAGACGAAATTAGCAATGTTTAGGCGTCGCTTCAAGGGAGGTATGGCGTAGGTGTAGCTGAAGGATCTGGCTTTAAAGTTCAGAATTTTGAGCCATTAAAAATATATAACTGACCGGAGAAGGGAGTTTTTATGGAAATGTTCCTGTTGACGAAGATTTCGTAGTTTTTCCATAGATCCTGTAACAATTCATAGAAAAAGGAAAATCAGCGGATGTGGCAACCCTGAACACCAGGGCATTTTTCAACTTTCATCTAATTTTGATTATTCGTGTAGCATAGGCGTTCAAACTGCGAGAGAAAAACAGGAAAATAAGATAATAGTGCCACCCTGAAATAGGTGGCATAAAACGAGAAACAAACATGAAATTATGTGTTTAGGGACAGATTCAATGGAGAATTATGGTGGGGGTATAGCTGAAGCATCTAGGTTTAAAATTCAGAATTTCGAGCCACTAAAAATATATAAAGGGCTGAGAAAGGGAGCTTTTATGGAAATATTCCTTTTGACGGAGGATTTTCTAGTTTTTCCGCAGATCCTTTAAAAATTCATAGAAAAAGGAAAATCCGTGGATCTGGCAACCCTGAACACCAGAACAAGGATAAGAACGACGCATTTCTCATGTTTCATCTAATTTTGATTATTCGTGTAGCATAGGCGTTCAAACTGCGAGAGAAAAACAGGAAAATAAGATAATAGTGCCACCTTTCAACAGGTGGCACACAACGGGAAACAAAGACGAAATTCGCACTGTTTAGGCGTTGATTCACGGAAGGTATGCTGTTGGTATGTCTGAAGGATTTAAGTTTAAAATTCAGAATTTCGAGCCATTAAAAATATATAATGGACCGGAAAACGGAGTTTTTATGGAAATGTTCCTGTTGACGAAGATTTCGTAGTTTTTCCGCAGATCCTTTAACAATTCATAGAAAAAGGAAAATCCGCGGATGTGGCAACCCTGAACACCGGGGCATTTTTCAACTTTCATCTAATTTTGATTATTCGTGTAGCATAGGCGTTCAAACTGCGAGAGGAAAACAGGAATATAAGATAATAGTGCCCCCTTGAAATAGTTGGCATAAAACGAGAAACAAACATGAAATTATGTGTTTAGGGACAGATTCAATGGAGAATTGTGGTGGGGGTATAGCTGAAGCATCTAAGTTTAGAATTCAGAATTTCGAGCCACTAAAAATATATAAGGGACTGGAAAAGGGAGTTTTTATGGAAATGTTCCTTTTGACGGAAGATTTTCTAGTTTTTCCGCAGATCCTTTAAAAATTCATAGAAAAAGGAAAATCCATGGATCTGGCAACCCTGAACATCAGGACAAGGATAAGAACGACGTTTTTTTCAGCTTTCACCTAATTTTGATTATCCGTGCAGCATAGATGTTCATACTGCTAGAGAAAAACAGGAAAATAAGATAATAGTGCCACCTTGAAATAGGTGGCTTACAACGAGAAAGAAACATGAAATTAGGTGTTTAAGGGTTCATCAATTCATAAAATTTCGTTTGATGCCTTATGTGGTAAAGCCATCTTGCAATGTGGAATAAACACAAAATAAATAAACCTTTAGTTTACCACTAATTTATTAAGTACAAAGCTTTTCGCTCAACTCATCAGACCTGATGATGCTCAGAAGTTGAGCGAAAAGCTTTGTACTTAATAAATTAGTGGTAAGATCAAGGTTTATTTATTTTTCGTTTATTCCACATTGTTTACGGGTTTATTCAACGGAGGTATGGTGGGGGTATAGCTGAAGCATCTAGGTTTGAAATTCAGAATTTTGAGCCACCAAAAATATATAAGGGACTGGAAAAGGGAGTTTTTATGGAAATGTTTCTGTTGACGGAAGGTTTTCTAGTTTTTCCGCATATCCTTTAAAAATTCATAGAAAAAGGAAAATCCGTGGATCTGGCAACCCTGAACACAAGGAGGTTTCAACTTGTGTTTGGCTCAGAGGGTTTTCCTATTTAGATTTGGTGGCAGGCGAGCCGAGGTTTTTCCCCCCCTCGTATTGATTAAGCTCGTCCCATGTGCCCTTCGACCTCCCTCGGCCCGGCCCGTGACGTCATTTCTCCTTTCTAGGCCACTTCCCTTTCATTGAGGAAAATCCTCGCGGTGGCTTCAGGTGGATCCGCCGGATGTTTTAACCCGCCCTTTGTAGCCGTTGATCCGGGAGGCTTTTCCCAGGGAGCCTCGCACTCTCCGCCTCAGCGGATTTCGAGGCGGTGACCTCACGTGAACACGGGAATCCACAACCCTCCGCTCACCTGGTTAAGTTCAAGAAGACACCACAAGCTGCTGATACGCCACGTGAAATTGCGACAGATTCCCGCGACTACCGCCAGAACCATCAGACTTACCAAAAGACCACCAGTATTTGAGGTATCGACAATACAAATGAAGAGAGCGGGGCTAAATGCAAGGAAGAAAATTTTGAGTCAAGCGACGTCAACCTGAAGAAACAAAACCGTCTGATGCTGTACAAGTTAAGAACTAAATTGCGACAGATTTCCGCGACTACCGCCAGAACCATCAGACTTACCAAAAGACCACCAGTGTTTGAGGTATCGACAATACAAATGAAGAGAGCGGGGCTAAATGCAAGGAAGCAAATTTTGAGTCAAGCGACGTCAACCTGAAGAAACAAAACCGTCTGATACTGCTGTACAAGTTAAGAACTAAATTGCGACAGATTTCCGCGACTACCGCCAGAACCATCAGACTTACCAAAAGACCACCAGTATTTGAGGTATCGACAATACAAATGAAGAGAGCGGGGCTAAATGCAAGGAAGCAAATTTTGAGTCAAGCGACGTCAACCTGAAGAAACAAAACCGTCTGATACTGCTGTACAAGTTAAGAACTAAATTGCGACAGATTCCCGCGACTACCGCCAGAACCATCAGACTTACCAAAAGACCACCAGTATTTGAGGTATCGACAATACAAATGAAGAGAGCAGGGCTAAATGCAAGGAAGCAAATTTTGAGTCAAGCGACGTCAACCTGAAGAAACAAAACCGTCTGATACTGCTGTACAAGTTAAGAACTAAATTGCGACAGATTCCCGCGACTACCGCCAGAACCATCAGACTTACCAAAAGACCACCCAGTATTTGAGGTATCGACAATACAAATGAAGAGAGCGGGGCTAAATGCAAGGAAGCAAATTTTGAGTCAAGCGACGTCAACCTGAAGAAACAAAACCGTCTGATACTGTTGTACAAGTTAAGAACTAAATTGCGACAGATTCCCGCGACTACCGCCAGAACCATCAGACTTACCAAAAGACCACCCAGTATTTGAGGTATCGACAATACAAATGAAGAGAGCAGGGCTAAATGCAAGGAAGCAAATTTTGAGTCAAGCGACGTCAACCTGAAGAAACAAAACCGTCTGATACTGCTGTACAAGTTAAGAACTAAATTGCGACAGATTCCCGCGACTACCGCCAGAACCATCAGACTCACCGAAAGACCACCAGTATTTGGTATCGACAATACAAATGAAGAGAGCGGGGCTAAATGCAAGGAAGCAAATTTTGAGTCAAGCGACGTCAACCTGAAGAAACAAAACCGTGTGATACTGCTGTACAAGTTAAGAACTAAATTGCGACAGATTCCCGCGACTACCGCAAGAACCATCAGACTCACCGAAAGACCACCAGTATTTGAGGTATCGACAATACAAATGAAGAGAGCGGGGCTAAATGCAAGGAAGCAAATTTTGGGTCGACGTCAACCTGAAGAAATAAAACCGTCTGATACTGCTGTACAAGTTAAGAACTAAATTGTGACAGATTCCCGCGACTACCGCCATAACCATCAGACTTACCGAAAGGCCACCAGTTTTTGAGGTATCGACAATACAAATGAAGAGAGCGGGGCTAAATGCAAGGAAGCAAATTTTGAGTCAAGCGACGTCAACCTGAAGAAACAAAACCGTGTGATACTGCTGTACAAGTTAAGAACTAAATTGCGACAGATTCCCGCGACTACCGCAAGAACCATCAGACTCACCGAAAGACCACCAGTATTTGAGGTATCGACAATACAAATGAAGAGAGCGGGGCTAAATGCAAGGAAGCAAATTTTGGGTCGACGTCAACCTGAAGAAATAAAACCGTCTGATACTGCTGTACAAGTTAAGAACTAAATTGTGACAGATTCCCGCGACTACCGCCATAACCATCAGACTTACCAAAAGACCACCAGTATTTGAGGTATCGACAATACAAATGAAGAGAGCGGGGCTAAATGCAAGGAAGCAAATTTTGAGTCAAGCGACGTCAACCTGAAGAAACAAAACCGTCTGATACTGCTGTACAAGTTAAGAACTAAATTGTGACAGATTCCCGCGACTACCGCCATAACCATCAGACTTACCGAAAGGCCACCAGTTTTTGAGGTATCGACAATACAAATGAAGAGAGCGGGGCTAAATGCAAGGAAGCAAATTTTGAGTCAAGCGACGTCAACCTGAAGAAACAAAACCGTCTGATACTGCTGTACAAGTTAAGAACTAAATTGCGACAGATTCCCGCGACTACCGCAAGAACCATCAGACTCACCGAAAGACCACCAGTATTTGAGGTATCGACAATACAAATGAAGAGAGCGGGGCTAAATGCAAGGAAGCAAATTTTGGGTCGACGTCAACCTGAAGAAATAAAACCGTCTGATACTGCTGTACAAGTTAAGAACTAAATTGCGACAGATTTCCGCGACTACCGCCAGAACCATCAGACTTACCAAAAGACCACCAGTATTTGAGGTATCGACAATACAAATGAAGAGAGCGGGGCTAAATGCAAGGAAGCAAATTTTGGGTCGACGTCAACCTGAAGAAATAAAACCGTCTGATACTGCTGTACAAGTTAAGAACTAAATTGTGACAGATTCCCGCGACTATCGCCAGAACCATCAGACTCACCGAAAGACCACCAGTATTTGAGGTATCGACAATACAAATGAAGAGAGCGGGGCTAAATGCAAGGAAGCAAATTTTGAGTCAAGCGACGTCAACCTGAAGAAACAAAACCGTCTGATACTGCTGTACAAGTTAAGAACTAAATTGCGACAGATTCCCGCGACTACCGCCATAACCATCAGACTTACCAAAAGACCACCAGTATTTGAGGTATCGACAATACAAATGAAGAGAGCGGGGCTAAATGCAAGGAAGCAAATTTTGGGTCGACGTCAACCTGAAGAAATAAAACCGTCTGATACTGCTGTACAAGTTAAGAACTAAATTGTGACAGATTCCCGCGACTATCGCCAGAACCATCAGACTCACCGAAAGACCACCAGTATTTGAGGTATCGACAATACAAATGAAGAGAGCGGGGCTAAATGCAAGGAAGCAAATTTTGAGTCAAGCGACGTCAACCTGAAGAAACAAAACCGTCTGATACTGCTGTACAAGTTAAGAACTAAATTGCGACAGATTCCCGCGACTACCGCCAGAACCATCAGACTCACCGAAATACCACCAGTATTTGAGGTATTGACAATACAAATGAAGAGAGCGGGGCTAAATGCAAGGAAGCAAATTTTGAGTCAAGCGACGTCAACCTGAAGAAACAAAACCGTCTGATACTGTTGTGCACGTTTTTTGTACCAAAAAAGCGACGGCAACTCCGCCGCCCATAAGGAAAACAATGCAAATCTCTACAAAACGGTTTATTATTCTGTACATAATACCCTTCTGTAAATGTTTTTCGTGGTCGATTCCACCGGTTTATTATTTAAAATAATAAACCGAAAGCACTTCACTTCGTTGTTAAACACCTTGGAACATTGAGGGCATTCTCGCGATACCATCAGAGCTCGATAGTTTTTATCGCCAAGGAGCGGCGTTAAGGACCAGAAACGGCGCCGCTCTAATGCGAAAATGTAGACGGTTACTCATGCAGCATGGCTATAAGAGCGAATTTTCAAAGAAATACTCGAGGGTATTGTGCGAAAAAATGATACAGCGAAAAAACACCACTTTTCTTAAAATTAGCTCATTTGTTCGGGATTTTTGCCATTTTTACCAATTTTCGACCCTAATAAAGTAAAATTTGATCCACTCTTTTTTTGATAAAAATATTTTTATCATCGAAACAATATCTCCATCGTGATTCACGATCCGACACAACGTCAGGTGAATTAATATTGTTTTTAGCCCTTAATACCAATTTTTGACCCCCCTATTCTGTACAAAAAACAACTGAAATAGTACTTTTCTGTCTTTACTCACCCTTCCATACCTACCACTTTCAGTGATTTTTTTATTCGCGATTTTAGCCGTTTTACAGATTTTTGACCCCTAAAAACTCAAATTTGACCGCTTTAGCATTTTTCGAAAATTGCTCATCTTCAAATCATGTTTGGCAATGCCAACGTTTTGGCGACATTTGGAATTTTTATCATGTACCCAAGGAAAAATATCGTCACGAGTGATATATTATATATTGTAATATCTAGGATGCTCTGAAACGGATTTGCCAATGAAAATTTCGAAAATTCATGGCCTAAAAATTTTGGAGCCATTGCAATAGCTTCATTTTCTTTGAAAATTCGCCAAAAAAGCTTATTCTGGGCGATACAACTTGAAATTTCGATTTAAAAAAATCGTCACCCCTCTCGTTCACAGTATGATTGAGGACGGCTCAAGCTGAATAATATACTCGTTGAACAGTAACAGACGATCGGAATTAGTAGTATACTTTCTGGTGTCACGATGGCACCACGACACACAACAGTTCCAGTCATGGAGCATGTCCATTACCTACCCCTGTATGCTCTTTCGGCTTTCGTTTTGTTTGTGATTTGGGCTTTTTAGCGAATTTTCGTAGCAGGTAGATTCGCTTTTGCAATCGGTTCACAATTTTTGGTATTATGAAAGCAAATCCGTTTCAGAGCATTCGGAATCCACGCTCAGGTGTCAACAGTTTTATGAAAGCATTCAGAAACTATAAATCCTTCCAAAATATCTCACCTTGGCTTCAAAATAAAAAATTCCTAATTTCACCAAAATTTGTAATGGCAAACGAGAGAATGAGTTCGAACACAAGCCATTTTTGAAAAAGTCTGTTAAGTGTACTTTCTTCACATCGTCGATACGACTAATATAATTAATTGATACGATTAATTAGCTGGCGCATCAAACCACTGCTAATGGGCTGCTGGGTATTCTTACTACAGCAGGATTCGAGATGAGAAAGTAGCTGAAGAAATGCAGCGTCTCCCAAGGCAACAACTGGATTTTTTTCAATTAACGTAGGGGACTACGTGAGACCCTATCTGAATGAACCCAGCAAATTTCTTTCGAATCTGCAGAACTGAACAGGGCATCAACGCGTGGTAACGTTTTTCGTGGTTTACCAGATCGGGTGTACAAAACACAAAATTAAAGCAAAGATTTCGATTTTGATGCAATTTTTCCGAATTTCGCACGAGCAAAAGTTGGTCAAGTTCGAGTTTCTGTGGGACAAAAATCGGTGTTTTTTTTTACAAAGACACTGTTCAACGGTATTCCACCACAATATTAGAGAAAACCTCACAAATCTGTAACTGCACCTCCAACACCTTTAAGAATAACGGATATGAATTAGTCGTTTATTTAACTACAAATATCGATTCTGCGCTATCAAGAATCTCACCCAGCACCTTATCAGCTGCTGCTTTACTTGAGGCGACGCGTAGGTACAATTATTTTGAGATCCTTGTCTTTGTGAAATTCTCAATAATAAATCTGGCTATGCACCTTTTCAAGTGAAATCTGACTAGGCACCTTTATAAATCGCGTATTTTAGTCATACACGGACATTGTGTCGTAGAATAGAAAAGGGAAAGGCAAACTCCATCAAGTTCCGGCGGTTCAGACGATGAAAAACATCAAAGCCACCGCGATCATTCTTGCTTACAGACAGCGTGATAAAGAGTCCAAATACTGTACGTGAAAGAATCTGGAGTCAAGAACACATATATGAGGAAGTACAAGTGGCTTCATGATCTCCATCGGGCCACAAGTGTTGGACATCTATAACAGCTTCGAACTGGACGAACAACAGTCAGAAAAATATGGGGAAGTACAAGTGGCTTCATGATCTCCATCGGGCCACAAGTGTTGGACATCTATAACAGCTTCGAACTGGACGAACAACAGTCAGAAAAATATGGGGAAGTACAAGTGGCTTCATGATCTCCATCGGGCCACAAGTGTTGGACATCTATAACAGCTTCGAACTGGACGAACAAGAGTCAGATAATTTTATACACACAATTACAAGAGGAACAAAGAAGACAGTGGACTGTGAGCCAGAGCCAGGACGAGAGCCAGTTTTATTTATTCGCCCTCTACCAATAGTGAGATTGTAAACTGCAAATATAACAAACTAAATCACTCGCGAAGAAATCGTGGAAACCCATTTCAATGAAAAACGGAGTTATTGAAAAAAATAGTCCATTTCCACTAATACACGAAAAAACGCGAAAAACACTGTTATGCCGGTTTCGGCAACAATAACTGTTTGTTAATAAGTTATTGTTTGTTATTGACGATGGTTTGATCACCGAAACCGGTATAACAGAATTTTTTGCGTTTTTTCATGTATTAGTGGAAATATACTATTTTTTCAATAACTCCGTTTTTCTTTGCAAATGTAAGTTAGTATCACTGCCAACCACAACTATATAAAGACAATAGTCACATTCATAGTTTGACAAGACTAACGTACAACGAGTTTGGTAGGTCAGGTTTGCCGAGTCGTTCTGTGGCAGACTGACAGGGAACGGAAAACACTAAAAATATCAAACTGATTCGCTTCTGTAACAGAAGGGGTTGCTAATATCGTTTAATTCAGTTGAAGAGCCAGAAAGGGGACGTGCACCGTGGAGGACACAGCTGAGGTTCGTGCGAGGGCGCGGTTCGGAGGGAATCAATATTTTCGCTCTTCACATAGAAAATGCAGTGGAAGCAACGATAAAGTTGGGAGCCTTTTATTTGCGGACTTCGACTTCGGTCGAAATGAAAAGAATGGAGAAAGATAGATACAGAGTGAGCGGGAATGATGAATGGGCGAGACCAGCGGATAGAAACAACAATACCGACTGGATATGAAGTACTCGTGGAATTTAAACTACAAAATACATAGTATTGTATGTTTTTGGTTTCTGTTGCAAATCACTGTGAACAACAGAAAACTTGGAAAAATAACCAAAAATGATGTTTTTGGTGAAATGGAATGGATGCCTGGGATAGACGAGGTTGTGATGGAACGTGAGGTATCGAATGACGTGCTCGGAAGGTTTCCACCACACCAATTGTACCCGAAGGCTTCATCAGGCAGGTTACACCACTCTACGAGATATTTTCCAGGGAGAAGGATGTGCTCGGAAGTTTCCACCACGCCGGTCATACCATAAAGGCCTCACCAGGCAGGTTCCACCACTCTACGAGATATTTTCCAGGGAGAAGGATGTGCTCGGAAGTTTCCACCACGCCGGTCATACCATAAAGGCCTCACCAGGCAGGTTCCACCACTCTACGGGATATTTTCCAGGGAGAAGGATGTGCTCGGAAGTTTCCACCACGCCGGTCATACCATAAAGGCCTCACCAGGCAGGTTCCACCACTCTACGAGATATTTTCGGGGGAGAAGGAGGTGCTAGGAAGGTGCCACCACGTCGGTCATACCATAAAGGCCTCACCAGGCAGGTTCCACCACTCTACGAGATATTTTCCAGGGAGAAGGATGTGCTCGGAAGTTTCCACCACGCCGGTCATACCATAAAGGCCTCACCAGGCAGGTTCCACCACTCTACGGGATATTTTCCAGGGAGAAGGATGTGCTCGGAAGTTTCCACCACGCCGGTCATACCATAAAGGCCTCACCAGGCAGGTTCCACCACTCTACGAGATATTTTCGGGGGAGAAGGAGGTGCTAGGAAGGTGCCACCACGTCGGTCATACCATAAAGGCCTCACCAGGCAGGTTCCCACCACTCTACGAGATATTTTCGGGGGAGAAGGAGGTGCTAGGAAGGTTCCACCACGCCGGTCATACCATAAAGGCCTCACCAGGCAGGTTCCACCACTCTACAAGATATTTTCAAGGGAGAAGGATGTGCTTGGAAGATTCCACCACGCCGGTTATACCATAAAGGCCTCACCAGGCAGGTTCCCACCACTCTACGAGATATTTTTGAGGGAGAAGGAGGTGCTAGGAAGGTTCCACCACGCCGGCCATACCATAAAGGCCTCACCAGGCAGGTTACACCATTCTACGAGATCTTTTCGAGGCAGAAGGAATGTAGTGAAAGAGAGAAGTCATCGACTTGAGGTTAATGCGTAGAATGAAGAAGCCTGGACAGGAGCACGGGTTTTATAGGGCTTGTTCCACTCTACTCCGCCCTCCGACAGTCGTTAGGGACTGTTGGAGGGAGCTGGCTGTGAACGTTCTCCGTGTCACGTAGACCCCTTCCTTCTACTTGCTTTATTGAGTGTAATCTGCTCGTACAGGTCTGAGTGGTATAGGTGGGTACAACGACAATGTTTATACATAACCACCGCTAGGAGTACGAACAAGGGTCATATTCATACAGCAGAATATTTCCTATAATAACGGAGCAATTTTAATTTTGTTCCTTTTCGTAGCTCGAAAACTTTCAACAGAAGGGTATGGTTTTCTTACGTTTTTAAATTGATCTTGAACTAAAGAACTTTTTGAGACCACCCGGAGCATTGTACGACCAGCCGTTCGTGTGCACCGAAAAGCTTCGTCAACACGATCGTGAATCAAACGGTATAAATCCGGCCCAGATATCATCACTAGGGAGACCCTGATTATAATCACCGACGGCTGTATGAAGACGAGTTGGTTCTACTGTGATATTATTTAATTTGAAAAATGATGGATCTTTTGGATTTTGTTGATAGGTACTTTTGCAACTTAAAAAACGTTAAAGTATTATTGGGTAAATTATTACACAACGGTAAATTATTAGACACCGGCAAATTATTACACAACGGTTTATTATACTATCTATACAGGTTTTAGGGCATCTATACAGGTAATTTATTACACAACAGTTTATAATTTTACCTTACGCTTCATGAATAATAACAAGTAATTAATAATTGAATCCCGCGCAATTGTATGAAACTTTTATTCCGGGGCCGGCTCCATTACTCGATTTAGGGCTTTCCTGGAGGGAGCTCGAGGGTACCTATTGACCACAGAAAACAGTGATCTACGCAGAAGGGGCATCTATACTGGTAAATAATAAACCTTTGCGTAATAATTTGCAGCGTTTTTTAAATAGAAAATCACTGAGAGTAAGCTTAGAGGAATCGGAACAAGGGGCACATGCAGAATCACCGCAAAATTTCCTAAGAGCAAGGAACAATATTTAGTTTTGTCCTTTGTCGTTAACCTAGCGTGGTCGACCTTCCCACTCTGTAGAATCAACGCAGGGCTAGGAAATGAGGTGACAATACGATGAATCAGAATTGGTATATAATTCTTACGTAGAACAGACAAAAAGTTGAGGACTTGTGAGTGAGCTGTAGCCAAGAGTTGGCCAGGGTTTGCGGGTAAAAGCTGCGACAACCAAGGGAACCCGCCGGTCTCTAGGTCATATCGTATCCTTAGGCGCGGCCTATCGCCGAGCCTGACCCAGTTAACATGTTTTCAACAAGTCAGAACTCGACCGAGTCCAGTTCTTATATTATGGAAAAATAATGTAGCGGAAAAAAAAAGAAGACGAAATAAAAGAGCTGTTCCAAAGTGATAAGGGAAAGAAAATAACGAGCTAATTAAGCCGACGAGCGAGTCGGAACAGTTGAAACGGTAACAAGCGGGTAACCTCCTCCTAATAAATTAAGCAAAAGGACCTTTCAAACTTTAGTTTTAAACACTGAAACCATTTTATTAGTCGACGTTTCTCAGTTATAGACTCTTCCTGGGAGTGGAAGGATGCTGTGGTCCCGGTAGATTTCCGTTCCTCTAAATTTAATAGTGGACCGTCTGAGTAGCGGAGTTAGGCAGTTGAAACAAGATGTAAAATGATTATTATAATTATAAATTATTATAATTTTCAAGAATTTGATACGTCTACACACTGCGACATGGGAGGTGACGAAAATACTGTGTATAAATTCCCTTTCCTCGTTTCGAAATACCTATAATATAAGGATGGTTCGATGAAATAGGTGGTTGTCATTTTCCTTTGTCCTACAACATTTTTCGCTAGTTAAATTGTATATTATAACTGAATTCTATATTATACAGAATTTTATATAGAATTCTAGAACGCAGTGGTTACCAATTCAATTCGGGTTGCGCTCCTCTGACAGAAGTTAACACCACCGCGTACCCTTCCTATTATACTTTTCACGGTTCCATTGTTCCATAATATTAATGATCAATCAATCAAAATGTTTATTTGCATAATCATATACAAGATGTTACAATTATTATAATATTAATGATTAATATCCTTGTAACTGGGCGTACACAGAGGCAGCGACAATTATTCAGAGGCGCGCAGCATAAGAACTATTTTACCTCGGGAAATTCTGATGAAACTATTCACTGATTTTTGCACATTTTTCAATTAACGATGGGCAAAAATTGGTGTACGTAAAAAAAGTACATTCTTTTTTTTTGAAGCATTTCGATTGATGGTGTTTAGATTTGAAGATATTTAAAGAAATGTGAAAGGTTTGACAGGGTGAAGTTTCAACATTTGTCCGTGAAATTTTTGGATGAATTTGCTATAATTTACTAACCGAATCTTTGGGTTGTAATTAAAACGAAAAATTAAGTTAAATTTGACGATATTTTATGAAATGTGAAATTTCAAAAATGGAATTGTAATTTTGGCTTTTTTATAGTGATTTTTTACTATCAACTTGTGTTCTGCAATGAACTAATCGAAGGAGTAGATAGTTGTCAAACACTATGGCGTGTGGTCGGAGGGAAGGTAAAACTAGGTATATCAAGCACTTTTGGAATCAATGTGTATTTCGTACTAAACACCAAATCCTGGATGGGAATATTTAATTTATCGATGTTTGAGAATTGATGTTCTCGATTACTGACGAAATAATTTCCACTAGGTATTTTGAACGTTTTGAAATAATTATTGTACTTCAAAGGAGTATCGCTGTTGAATGAAATAGGCGGTATCAACTCCATTTTGAGGATATAAGGAACTGAGCGAAAGTGCAATCACAGACTTCAATGTGCAGTTTTTGAGGAAAGTACATAGTAATTTAGTTGATACTGATGATGATTTTGGACAATATTACGGAAATGAGAATAATTTACCAGTGACCGGTATGGTTTTGGTATTTCCAGTGAGATTTTTGACGACATTCGTCGTACATATTGTATTAATAAAAGACTCACACCTGTTAAATGGAATAGTCCATATCAACTCCATCTTAAATAATAATATTATATATTGAGAATTCGTCGATGAGCCAAATTGCTGCACGACAGAAAGTGCAATTCTTAAACCACCCGATTGGGGAGGTTTAAATTGTCGTTTAATGCGACAACAGTAGGTGTAAATGTGAAAAAAATCGGCTGTGGATGGGCAAAATTTTGACTTTTTTTGTTTTTCGGGCGTAATTTGTTGCAAAACTGCATCAGTCTCTATATTCATAGACAATTTTTCTTATAATACCGGACCCCACCTATATTGTAGATATTTGTCTAGGGGCTGAAATTGGTACACATCAAGAAGTCCATGTTTTGAACACCGGGATTAGTGGAGCTTGAGGCTGTAATTGGCGTCGAATTTGATCTTTTTAATGAAATTGTGAATAATTGATAACGTATACATTTTTATTACAATTTAGGGGGTAATTTGCAGTAATTCTTACCTGTTAAAAGGAATAGGCGGTATCAACGATGTCAAATCCTTCGAGAATTGACGGGATGGTGTGCCCCAATTTGAACGACAAAACCACTTCACCTAGGACGTCGGGCTCAGGGATCCCATGTTCAAACTGCACACGCGAATATGTATCATGCGGCAGCCGCGGTAAGGTACCCGGAAAAAGGGAGGAAAAAAAACCCACCGAAACCCCCAACGATCGATCGAATACTCGGATGTTCAAAATCCCACGAAAATCCGAGTCAAAAATTCCGTCGTAACGGCGCCTTTTCGGGTAGGTGAGCCAAAAAATTTGTTCAAAATTGGACTGTTCAAAAAAAATACTGCAAGCGACAATTGCAGGAGCGAGCGGCACCAAGCGGCTTGGGCACTCACTCAAAGCTGACTGGGGGCGCCTACACCTCCTACCGCCTGCTACTACTCATTCTGCTTGAGTTCGGCCGGTTCTCTACTACCCTCCTCCCGGACATCTGACCTCCCCCAACCCACCCTGGGGCTCACTGAGTGCAAAAACGATATTGAAGCACAAATGCTTTTGCCTTTTCCCTTGTACCGACATCCACCATTCAACCCCCCCCACAAACTCTAATATTAATAATAAGAACCCCCCCACGGAACACGGTGATTTTAATGAGAACCTGCGACAATGGAGGGCTTGTGATTTCCCATCACATTACTCCGTTTCATCCCGTTTCATTCAACTTCAACAAACCCCACGCGAGTAAGCCACTGTCAATTTGATCAATGTCAATTTGGTCAATGTCAATTTGACGAAAAATACCATATTTAGCTCCTTAAATGGCAAATTACACCACAAAAACCTCTGCAAAGTCCTTGTCACATGGGTTTATTATTCTATTGGACATACCTACAGAAATTTTGACTGTTCAATTATTGTTTCTTTCATGTGCAATTATTTAAATGGCTATTTTAGATGGTTTCCACCAATTTTGGTCCCCGAAAATACGAATTAGGCTCGGTTTTTTTATCAGAGTATAACACTACTTCTAGTGTTATTATACGGATTTATGGTGACTTAAGACAATTTCCCAGGTTTTTGACTTGAAAAAAAAATGAATTTCGGGAGCTTGACCTTCGTTACAACCTCAATTCTTCACTCTTCGGTCAAAATCGACTTCATATTCGGTCTTCTCTCCCTAAAAAACATGGAAAACGATATCTCACAAGCTGATGTTCACTAAAACCTCAAAAATCCCTAGAAAACCCCTGTTTTTACACCCATTCTTCTCCCACAACACCCCTGGGTGTATGCCGATCAGGCTGCCGTGTTTCGAAGCACAACTAGGACTCAAATGTGTTCCAAAATTTGGACCCAAACTATGTGAGGAAGAACGACACAACTAGGGCCCAAATGGAATATCTGTGAGAAAGAACGAATTTTTAGACCGAAAATGAAGCCGGTACACGTGATACGGCATACGACGGACGGCGTACGGCGGACGGACATTGCATTTTTGGAATCTACGCACCTTGAAACGTAAAAGAAAAAATTTTGAGGGGGGGGGGGGGGGGGGTTATAAAATTTTTTTGCTGAGCGAATACATAGGTGTAGGTTATTCACTGAATAATAAACCAAAAGGCCGTGCGTACCTGCGAAAAAAAAAACGAGTAATGCTGGAAATGAGCGGGGCATTCCAAATATGAGTTTGCGACGGTTTCCGAGGCGAGCTAAACTTCAGGAGACCAAAAACCTGCGAAATTTTGGGACTTTTTCGGTCTTTTGAAGAATAACATCCGAACAGTGCATCTTACAGTAAATTTTACCCATACGATAATGAAAGAACATTAAATTCTGCGTCGAATGATTAGGTACCTTATAAATTAAATTTGGCTCAGCGGTGTGGGAGGAATCAAAAACAGGCAAATTTTCCCAATTCGACTGTGTTATGCTCAATTTCACTAAATTCTAAACGGAAAATGTCGGTAACTAAAGTAGTAGAACATCGAATTCTGCGATCAGAGTAGGTACCCAATTTTTATTAAAATTTTAAATTTCAAAATTGTTACTTTTCAATCAATTAAAATTTTAAATGAAATTTGATGAAAACAGAGGTGCTCTGAACGCAAAATGTTTTGGTTTAAACTTTAGTTGTATGGCATTTTTCATTTGGAATACCCGTTCTGGTGTATTATTTTCTGAATAATACGCCTATTATTCGGTTCGAAAAATTTGTTCGAACACCCCTCAAATTTTTTTCTTTTACGTTTCAAGGTGCGTATGGATTCCAAAAATGCAACGTACGTCTGCTAAGTCATCGATATCTACCTAATTTTCGGTCTTAATATCGTTCTTTCGCACACAGGCTCTATTTGGGATCTAGTTGTGCCCTCTATCCCGACAGCCCGATCGGAAAACATCCAGTGGTGGGAGAAAAATTGGTGCAAAATTAGGTATTTTTGAGGTTTTAGTGAACTTGAGCCTGTAAGGGTTTTTTTTTAAACTTTTTTTATTTTTTATTTAAGGGCAAGGAGACCAAATATGAAGTTTCCTTTGACCTCTGAGCGAAGGATTGAGGTTCTAACAAAGTTTTAACTCTAAAATTCAATATTTATGAGTCAAAGGCCTGTGAAAATTGCTGTAATCACCAGAAATTTGTATGATAACGCAGGAGGTTGTGTTAACAGATGAATCAAGACAATTCAATCGTACAATGCTCCGGATGGTCTCAAAAATTAAGAAAAAATCAAACTATTTAAAACTGCGAGAAAACCCACACCTCGAAATACAATTTTCCGAGATAGGGATACTTCGAATATTTCAAACCCTATTTTTCATCCCTTATAGTTGAGTGACAGTAACGCCGAGCTTCGAGGACCAACCAGAGCCCAAACCGGACCAATATACCAAATTTTGTGAATTTTGGTTCATGGGAACTAAGGAAAAGCCGCGGACGGGGTACCGGCGGATGGACGGAATTTTTTTAATTCAATATTTGTTTTACGTAAACCATGAAATTTTGAGGGGGGGCTAGAAAGAATTTGTTTCGTGGTCGATTCTGAAGGTTCAATATTGAAAACAATAAACCTAAATATGTGAGGTTTAGCTGAAATGGCTCATCATGAATCCGACACGTACTGTGGTATTATCAAAGAAGAGTTAAAGATTTAATTAAGACATTTTTACATCAAGGATTTACAGAAATGAGGATAGTCCAACTTGTTGAAATCACTCTGGGATACAATCGCTAAAAATTGTGTAGACTGTGAAAACGAGCTCTAACCCAGTGTCCCACAAATTCGCTTCAGACACAACCCAAGCCATACAACTATAGACGCATTACTTAAACACTATAACAACAGAAAACACAAACAAATACAAACACAAAACCAACTTGACACTAACAGACGACACGTTTTCACATACACAGGGCCAGAAACTTACAAACCTTTTCCAGAAAGAAGGTCTCTTAACCACACTTAGGACTGGTAACACACTGAGAAACCACCTCAACACTAACATAGATAAGACACATACACATGACAGAAGTGGAGTTTACAAACTGACATGCACATGAAAACACATGTACATAGGACAAACAGGACGCAACTTAAAAACTAGGTACACAGAATGTACGACACTACTACAAACACAACAGAAAGGACACAGGCTTGGCATACTCGAAAAATTAGAAATATACAAACTACGCACATCCGACGGGCGTATCATTAACAAAAACCTACTTGACACCACATCTGACACCATATTTAAACCAATCCACAAAATGATACACAAACGCACGACATCAGCAGATGGACACAATGACAACCCACCAGCCAAAATACAAAGACTTGACTACACACAAATACAAGCACACGAACGTAAACGACACACACAAGACGCCACCACACAACAAACAAAACGAGCAAGGAACTCCTGATTTTGCCCTAACTCATGATATCCAGTACTAGGTATTATTATAATCATAATTGTCATATTACAATACATAGTAAGTTAGAGTTTACCACAGAAATAAGTTAGTACGGTTAGTTGGTAGATCATAGTTTACCATAGGAATACGTTAATCCTTAAAAAGTTACACCAGTTGTTACTTGTATGACCCCTATAGCTGTTTGTACCTAAGGTACTAATTAAAATAGGATTAGTCTTGAGCTCTGACCTCAAGACAGGACAGACCATTCCCTTCACTTTCTTTGTTCCCCTAACACCAAAACACCTTTCACTTCCTTTGTTCCCCTCACACCAAAACACCTTTCACTTCCTTTGTTCTCCGAACACCAAAACACATTTCACTTCTTTTGTTCCCCTACCGCCAAAACACCTTTCACTTCCTTTGTTCTCCTAACACCAAAGCACCTTTCACTTCCCTTGTTCCCCTAAGGCCAAAACACCTATCACTTCCTTTGTTCTCCTGGACACCTTTCACTTCCCCCTGCACATAAACAGCGACCAACTCACGAAAAGACTCCGGTATTCTCTTGACGGCCTAATGATGATGTTTTTACATCGAAAGGGCTCGCCTCCAGTACTCAACCAGCTAGTGACGACGGACTCCTCCGGAAGGTGTGGTGATATTCAAGCCACACAGGATCCCGCTGACGAGAAACCAAACACAGATTACAACTTTCACTCGGATTCGCAATATACAACATCCGGACCTTGATACACCCTGAATTACGCCTAAATGGATCCAACTCGTGCGGAAAGTTTCCTGTTGTTTATATGCCCGAATGCAAAGTTTCTTATCCTCATTTTCCTCCAAACTCCCTCGGCTCCTGACTGATCCTGGATATCAGCTCCCAAAGTCATTTCCATATTCACGGTGATCCCTCCACAGCGCGAGTTGTTTTCGCTGAGATAAAAAGAAGGAGCTGGAGAAAAGAACATAACGTACTCTGCGAAAGAATCAATTTCAGACCTTATTTCCTCCGACCTGAAGCACTGCTTCTTTTGTTGTTTTTTTATTAGGGCGAAAGTAGCTTCTCGTCTTAGCTTAGTAGCATATTCTTTCTGAACCCTAACAGAATACGTCAAATAACAGAATTCGGATTACGTCTTCATTTCGTTCAGCAGCCTAATCGACCGCCTAACTCACATCTACGAGCTCTCACTTGATATCATATTCAGTTCTAGCGCCATACAATAATTAAAAATTAAAAAATAATAATATTTATTCGTCATTTTTAAATTGGTACAAAAACATTTGTTGGAAATCAAGCGCACTGATATCTATTTTGAACGCAATATAAATACCGGATATCAAAATCTGTTGGAATTCGGGCTCCCGCGTACAGATTCAGGTCGACAGTTTAGAATGTGCCTGGGGCTGGTTTCTGGCAGACGACTTTTCATGAAATCAGTAGGAGACCGTTGTTCGGTCTGTTCCTATACAGGGTGTCCCAGTTCCTTCTGGAGAAACTCAGGGAATCGATTCTGCTCTTCTTTTGGAACAAAAAATGCTCAGTAGAAATTTTTCGAAAAGTTCTTCGTTTTAAAGATATCCGACAATTTGTGTTTTTCGCACTTTTCAGTACCTTACCATATAAAAACGCTAATAAATTCGAAATATTGAGACTACAAAAAATCCAATTACACCGCTTGAAAGAACGTTAAATTTCCTGTAAGATTCTTCTGTTTTCAATGGTCAGAGTTACTTAAAATGTTGGCCAATATCAGTTGGAACATTTGAAAATTTAAAATTGTGAAAAAGATTGTACTTTCTACTGAGGTCACACAAAAATACCTACAACTTGTCAAATTTCACAAAAACGTCTTCATCTAATATGCTTTACAAGTATTGTACTGCTGCAGTTACAGTATCCATACACGAGCAGCATATCTCCGTACTCCTGATTTGAAAAATAAAGCGGCATAACAATTACCTTTCCACGAGACACATTAAATTGGACTGGTGGAAGAGGGGCGTTCTGTTGCAGTTTGATAAATATGATTAACCGAGGTCCATAATATTTATTATTAAGAAATACTTGTGCAAGCAAATCACGTTCTAGCGACACCTCCCTGTCCATTCTCGGTGAATGTTGGAACTAATCATTCGTTGCTGTTTGAACTTCGATATGTCCCCTTCATATTCCAGCATTATTTTTATTCAACCAGTCAAGGAAGCGTTAGTTTTATTTTACGAGGTCTAATTAATCCCCCCCCCCCCCCACCCACCGCCATTCACCTCTGCTCATGTTTTCAAACCGTTCAATGATCATTTTTTAACTGTATCATTTTTATTAATTATCATTTTTTTTAGTATATCAATATAAAGCATATTAGATGAATAAGTTATTGTGAAATTTGACGACGAGTTGTACGTATTTTTGTGTGACCTCAGTAGAACGTACCATATTTTTCACAATTTTAAATTTTGAAATGTTCCAACATTGAACATGGCCAACATTTTAAGTAACTCAGACCACTGAAAACAGAAGAACTTACAGAAAATTTGACGTTCTTTCAAGCGGTGTAACTGGATTTGTTGTAGTCTCAATCTTTTCGAATTTACTAGCATTTTTATGTGGTAAGGTAATGAAAAGTTGGAAAAACACAAATTATCGTAGATCTTTAAAACGAAGAACTTTTCGAAACGTCCGTAACTACCTTAAATATCGCTGAAATGAGTTCAGATTTGGAGGGTCGATCAGGAATAACACTTTGATAACTGCGTACGACTTTCATTCGTCTGCGCATGCGCGAACATGAAATGTTGTTCCTTGCAACGCTTCTAACTACGCGAAAAATAGTCGTAGAGTGCTGAAATTTTGAGGGTAAACGCGGGTTGGATCACAGAGGGTCCCGTATCAAAACGAAACTACACAACTATTCTTATACGAACTAAATCACTCGCGAAGAAATCGTGGAAACCCATTTTAAAGAAAAACGGAGTTATTGAAAAAATAGTCTATTTCCACTAATACACGAAAAACGCAAAAAACACTGTTATACCGGTTTCGGTGATCAAACCATCGTCAGTAACACACAATAACTCCATATTCTCAATATTCTTATACGTTCATCTGATTGAGGTGAGGAAGCTGTACTGCCTACTCGAATTGGCAGACGTCTTTTTCGACTGTACAGCTTACTGTAAATTGATTTGTTTTTTCGACTTATCGTTGAATTTGTCAGAAAATGACGTCGAATTAGAATGATATTCAGATTTATTTACGCATATTGTCAATTACCCAAAGACTACCTGTATCAAAGAAAAACGGAGTTATTGAAAAAATAGTCTATTTCCACTAATACAAGAAAACCGCAAAAAACACTGTTATACCGGTTTCGGTGATCAAACCATCGTCAGTAACACACAATAACTCCATATTCTCAATATTCTTATACGTTCATCTGATTGAGGTGAGGAAGATATACTGCCTACTCGAATTGGCAGACGTTTTGCTTCCGAGTCTGCGAAGCAGCGGAAGCCTTGTGTTCACTTTCGTGAGCCAAAAAATTTTTGTCATCAGAAATCAAAATTTCCACTTGCATTTTGCGTTTCAAAGCCTACTGAACAAATTTGGTTCCGTGTCTGTCGGCCTGTGGGTCTGTCTGTCCGCATTTCCTTGTTACAGCCATAACTTCCACGATTTTGAATTGATTCAGCTCAAATTTTGAGGGATGGTGCGGATAAGGCCCCTTGATGTCCCATACAAATTTCAACATGATTGATCCAGCGGTACGCCCTGCGCATGCGCTAACGTTAAATTCAACAAACACGCATAACTTTCACAATTTTGATTCAATTTCGCTCAAAATTTCAAGGGTTGTTTGGACAAGGCCTAGTGAGTTCCAGTATGAATTTCAGCATGATCGGACCCTCGGTGCGCTCTGCGCATGCGCTGGCGTGAAATAGATTCAATTTTCTTGTTACAGCCGTAGTAACCAAAGATTTCACCCAATTTCAATGTAATTCTCAGGGATTAAGCGGGTAGGGCCCATTGAGGTCCCATATAAATTTCAACATGATAGAGCCAGCGGTTCGCCCTGCGCATGCGCTAACGTGAAATTCTTCAAACACGCATAACTTTCGCAATTATGTATAATGGACGTAATGTTATGTAATATGTATATTTCATGTAATGTTATGTTATGTTATGTAATGTAATGTTAGGTATGTAATATGTATATTTCACGTTATGTAATGTTATGTAATGTATAATGGGTCACTCTGATTGTGACGAGGAAGCTCCTGTGCCATCACCTTGGCAGTGTATTTTCGACTGTACAGCTTACTGTAGGTAAATTGATTTGTTTTTTCGACTTATGTTCGACTTATCGTTGAATTTGTCAGAAAATGACGTCGAATTAGAATTATATTCAGATTTATTTACGCATATTGTCAATTACCCAAAGACTACCTGCATATTTTACTGGTATTGTGTGTACAAGTCTTCTGCTGTCTCCCACGACTGTCAATCGCACCTGAGATCGAGAAGGCGCCTGTTTCCCGGGGTGAGAGCACATATCGATTGGACCCGCTGTTTACTCCGGAGTTGAGATTAAGTGGGCAGACAAGAAGCGGAGAGGGTAACAAGGAGGCCCCCCTCGCGAACCGCCCGTCGGTTTCTACCCTAATTTCAATTTAATTACGACCTCCAGTAACACAATCCCGGGTGATCAGCCGGCAAGAGCAGTTTCATCCGGATAACACAATCAGGGACACTGCTGACGCCAACGCTCATCAAGAACCGGAGCATCCCAACCCACGCAGGAGACAGCCAGGGTTAGCCATTGGACTCGAAGTCAGCTGAATCCCTGTGAATCCCTGCTTATTTGGACTGAACGTTTGGAATGTGCTCCAAAAAGGAAGTGCAGCGAAATGAAGGTTTTAAATACTGGTATTACTGCTTCCTCACTACTGAAGGTAGGAACTAAATCACTCGCGACGAAATCGTGGAAACCCATTTCAAAGAAAAACGGAGTTATCGAAAAAATAGTCTATTTCCACTAATACATGAAAAACGCAAAAAAAAACACTGTTATACCGGTTTCGGTGATCAAACCATCGTCAGTAACAAACAATAACACAATAACAGTTATTGTGTGTTACTGACGATGGTTTGATCACCGAAACCGGTATAACAGTGTTTTTTGCTCACTTGAATCACATGAACGTGTAGACTAGTTGTGTAGGGTTATTTTGATACGGGACCAACTACCCCCCAACCCACGTGTACCCTCAAAATTTCAGCTCTCTACGACCATTTTTCGCGTAGTTAAAACCGTTATAAGGAACAACGTTTCATGTTCGCGCATGCGCAGACGGATGAAATTTGTATTGAACCATCAAAGTATTATTCCTGATCGACCCTCCAAATCTGAATTCATTTCAACGATATTTAAGGTAGTTATGGGCGATTAAAGTATTTCAAGTTAACGCATGCGCAGACGAAACGATTTTTATGATCTTGGACCGGGACTATCTGCGACCAAACCCGCGTATATCCTCAACATTTCAGCTCTCTGCGACTATTTTTCGCGTAGTTACAAACGTTACAAGGAAATGGTCAACATTTCATGTTCGCGCATACGCAGACAAATGTTACTTTACGATTCCAATGAAATTAATTTAGAACTATTACATTATTATTCCTCATCGACCCTCCACGTTTGAACTCATTTCAACGACATTTAGGGTAGTTATGGGCGTTTCAAGTATTTCACGTTTGCGCATGCGCAAACGAAAGTTGAAGTATTTTTTTATGATTTTTTTGTGGGACCATCTGTGACCCAACCCGCATCTACCCTCCAAATTTCAGCCCACTTCGATCATTATTTCGGGTAGTTATGGGCGTTACAAGGAATTACCACATACACAGACACAGAGCCAAAAATGTTCCTCGATGTCTGAAACGCAAAAGGGTACATATGTAGTCGAAATTTTCATTTTGGAGGACATTCATTTTTAGCGAATTTTCAAAGAAAATGAAGCTATTGCAATGGCTTCGAAATTTAAATAATATAAATTTTTGGAAATTTTCTTCATAGAAATCCGTTTCAGACCATTCTAAAACGATTCCTGAAATTTAACACTTTTTTATATGTATATATATATATATATATTTATTTATATATGTGTCACTCCAGACGATAACTCTCGATAGAATTGAGATAAACAGCTCAAATTTGCACAAAAAATCTATCTTGGCAATCGAAAGGCTAAGTTCGAAGATGGGCGAAATTGGCCTACTCTAAGGAGGGTTTTGGCGCATTTAAAGTGCGCAAAAATTACCCAAAAATCCCCAAAATGTTATTTTCCAACAAGTGACCCCTCATTTTAAAGGTTTTTGCACGCTGAACACGATGGTGGAATCGGATTTTAGATATCTTGATCCGTTCTCAAATTAGAGCATTTAAAGTGCGCAAAAATTACCTAAAAATCCCCAAAATGTTATTTTCTAACAAGTGACCCCTCATTTTAAAGGTTTTTGCACGCTGAACACGATGGTGGAATCGGATTTTAGATATCTTGATCCGTTCTCAAATTAGAGCATTTAAAGTGCGCAAAAATTACCCAAAAATCCCCAAAATGTTATTTTCCAACAAGTGACCCCTCATTTTAAAGGTTTTTGCACGCTGAACACGATGATGGAATCGGATTTTAGATATCTTGATCCGTTCTCAAATTAGAGCATTTAAAGTGCGCAAAAATTACCCAAAAATCCCCAAAATGTTATTTTCTAACAAGTGACCCCTCATTTTAAAGGTTTTTGCACGCTGAACACGATAGTGAAATCGGATTTTAGATATCTAAATCCGTTCTTAAATTAGAGCATTTAAAGTGCGCAAAAATTACCCAAAACTAGGATAATCTTTAAACTCTTACCCCCACCCCCTTAGAGTGTTCAGATTGAAAAATGTGAGAAGTATTAATTGAAGACGAGAGTTCGAAGCAAAAAAGGGGGAGGCAAACGATTAGTACAACTCCTTGAATTTACCCACAGCGATCAAATAAATAAGCACTTAGTACAATTACGTAATAAACAAACGGTAGAATCAGGATGGACAAAACGTACAAATTAAAATAAATACGAAGAGAATATACATAGAAAACCAAATTTTAGACCGAAGTTTTCCTTTATTCAAAACCATAGCCATTAATTCGAATATTTCTTTGAAAATTCGCTCATTAAGTCATGCTGCATGACTGATTTTTTTCTTTTCAACTCAATCACGAATCCAAGGCTTCCCACCTTCGGTAGTGAGGAAGCAAAAATTTATGACCTCCAAAATGAAAATTTCCACTTCCATTTTGCGTTTCAGACGTAGAGGAACATTTTTGGTTCCGTGCCTGTCTGTCTGTCCGTGGTAATTCCTTGTAACGCCCATAACTACCCGAACTAATGATCGAAATGGGCTGAAATTTGGAGCGTAGATGCGGGTTGGGCCACAGATGGTCCCATACAAAAATCATTGAAAAAGTACTTTCGTCTGCGCACGCGCAAACGCGAAATACTTGAAACGCCCATAATTACCCTAAATATCGTTGAAGGGTCGATCAGGAATAATACTTCCATAGTTCCTTATGAATTTCATTGGAATCTTCTGCGCTTGCGCGAACATGATATGTTGACCATTTCCTTGTAACGCTTCTGGCTAAGCGAAAAATAGTCGTAGAGAGCTGAAATTTTGAGAGTACAAGTGGGTTGAATCGCATAATGATCCCGTTTTAAAATCATGAACATCGCTCCCTATGCGCATGCGTAAACGTGAAATACTTGAAACGCCCATAACTACCTTAAATATCGTTGAAATGAGTTCAGATTTGGAGGGTCGATCAGGATTAATTCTTCGATAGTTCCACATGAATTTCATTGGAATCGTACTGTAACTTTCGTCTGCGCATGCGCAAACATGAAATGTTGGCCGTTTTCTTGTAACGTTTCGAACTACGAGAAAAATAGTCGCTGAGAGCTGGAATTTTGAGGGCACACATGGGTTTTATCGGAGATGGTTCCGTATCAAAATGAACCTACTCAACTATTCTATACGTTCATGGGATTCAAGTGAGGAAGCTGTACACCTACTCGAATTGGCAGAAGTTTTTTCGTGTCCAATCCCCTTCACAAAATGTGCCACAATAGTCAGTAATATGTGTGCCCATCCAGAAAATTAGAACATTATATTGGAAGTCTAACAATATACTAAATTTATGTTCAAGTGAATTTATTGCTATCTATAAGAATCCACAATTTAACTTCTAGTTTTGTAAGCCTGTTAGTCACTTGTATATATTTTTTTTAAATCACTCAACCAATCCATCAATTTATTCACGTAGTTACTTTAGGGATTTTTGTGAGTAATATAGACTTGTTTGTGTGTATATTATGATGAGCGGAGGAGTGTTGTTAATGATATCTAAAATTGTAAAAATCCATGTTCTGGGTTTTATGACAATATTTTTGTCATCTGTAGATTCACACGAATGAAGTCTGATCTCAGACAGAAACGTCGTGAAAATAAAACACTACAACCAATAGTAGTTTTGGTCATTTTAACATCAACATAACTACTACAGTACATAACTATTTCATAATATTGCACACTATTTTTACAGGCATCAGAGACACCAGCGAGTGTCATAAACGACTTGACAAAATATGTTATTCAACAAAACAATATTGACAATATCCAAATCCTAAAAAGACGACATAATTTATTCGAGATGAAAAAACCGACCACGCAAGACACAGAATTAGCAGGGTAACGCATTCACTGACGCCTACGCCGCCATTAAGGCGCCGTTCAACCAGTTACACAGCAAATTCTGATGGTTCAACGCGTGGCAGTATGTCGTTTGGACGCAGCCCCCCAAAATCGCAGACCGTTTGGCCGCACATTGACCGTCCGTTTGGACGCACCTTTAGAATTGACTGGAAGAACCGTTTGGACGCACATGTGAAAGTAAATGAAGCAACAAAAATTAAGCGCTCACCTTTATCTGCAGTATTAATAGTTGCATTCCCTTCGAATCAACTTATTTGGTTTCACACTCAACTCATCAACTGCCTTTCTTTTGAGTGTGCTACACATGTGTTGTTTTTCAATTTCTTGTTCTGAGAGGGGGTCACGGTTATGGTCGTTTTTAGAAGAAATGATACGATTTACCTCGTGGTCAGTTACTGTAAAAACCGTGCATTTTCGGTTGGTGCATCGGAAAGTCTTGCTGCGGTCCCCCTTGGCTACTCTCATCAGGCTCAGCTTGAACAGATTCACCACTTTCACCACTATACACTCCTTCCCCCGCTTGCTCAGGAATTTATACTCAATTGGTATGTCCATATTTACAAGAAATCACAAACAAACACGAAAGAACGCACGAAATTCACTGAATATGAAATTATCACGAAAGATGACTAGAACTCGGGTTGATAATGAACGAGAAACTGACTGGAGTGATAGGTTCGAGAACTACATATCTACCGAACGGTATGTACCAGTGCTTGTTTACCCAGGTGCGTCCAAAGTGATCGTTCGCTGAAAGAAATTGACCTACCGACCTACACGTTCGAATCGACCGTGTCGTATGCGACCTACGGAGATGTTGAAGGGGCTGTATGCGACCTACGAATAGTGTTTACAAAGAATCCTCATCTTTAACCTGCTGGATCAGATTGGATAAGATAGGAGAACAAAGATTAATGCAAACGAGATCATCAGCGATAACATGCGAGCCAGTCTTCCGTCAGCCTTCACGTGGTTCCCTTCGTTCCGTCCCAAAAGTTTAGTGTCGTGTTTTGATTGGTTATTTTATAATGAATATCGGGCATCTGTACAGAAACCTAATCTTCAATGATGAAATGTGCGTAGAATTTTTGAAACAAAGGGGGGTTCTGACTAGTCAACCGGAAAAGTGTGATAAAATGAAGGACGGAGTGCAGTGTGGGGGGGACGTTGAGGGAGTACAGTAGAGTTACACGAAAAAGAGACAGTCATGGCGAAATCATTAAAACTAAAACCCTGCGATGTACCAAACGAGGCTGCCAAACTTATCAATCAATTCGACGTACCAACAAGTTTTTCACGTACCGCGATAAAAATGGCCAATGTAACAGCGGACTTTCTTTAAGCCAAATCGTTGAACTAGTTTGGTATTGGTGTTTCATGGTTCCTCCAGTAACTACTGCCAAATGGACAGGCCGAGGAAGTCATACGGTGTCCGACTGGTTCAATTTATGTCGCGACGTGTGCACCGAAATGTTCGAGAGTCGTGACAAAATGGGAGGGCTTGGCTCAGAAGTACAGATAGACGAGTCGCTGTTTCAGGGCAAACGTAAGTACAATAGAGGCCGCCTGTTGGCGAGTGAACGGAGAAGAAGAAACGAAGACGATGAGGGCAATGACGATGACTCTGATGAAATTACTTCAGACGAAGAAGAGCCAACTAGTAATGGGAACAACAGGAATTATGGAAAGAGAGTACAAGGACCCTGGATTTTCAGTATGTGTTGTAGGCACGATGACATCCTAGAAAGGAGATTCTTCATTGTTGAAAAAAGAGATCGCGCGACCCTGCTCCCGATAATTAAAAGTGAAATTGCTCCAGGATCTCTGATTATTTCGGACGAGTGGGCTGCCTACAAAACTGTAAAAAACCACGGCTATTTGCATGCGACCGTCAACCACTCGGAGAACTTCATAAACCCCCGGAACGGTGCAAATACACAAACGATCGAATGCTTATGGAGAAATATACTTAAAGGTCAGGTACAATATCAAGCAAATGGGGGCCAGAGCTTTGTTAGAGAGACAGTTGATTGAGGAGTGGTGGCGATCGACGATTAAAGACGGCGATGATGTGTTCGACCGGTTCCTGAGCGATATGCAAAGGACATCACTTATGACGGTATGACCCCTCTCAACCCCTCCCAGAACGACGATCTTCTCACTCGGAAGTAATTTATGGAATTGGTGAGTTAAGTTCTTTTCTAATTTTCTATTTTTGCCCATTTTTTGTCAGATGTAGGTCGCACGTTGGAAGTGTAGGTCCCGTCCAGAAATGTAGGTCGCATACGGCCCCTTCGTAGCCCATGTAGGTCGCATACGACACGCGTACCCAGTCTTGTTTGGGCGCAAGGTGCGTCCAAACGTCATTCTCCCCAACGCGTTACATTATCAGTATTTCAAGCCGTAAGACCCAAAATCAGCGGTTATCGAATTTTGAGGCGCTGTGACGCCACTCCCTAGCACCGTCGTCGCAACAAAAACTGTACAGTAAATTGAACGATGCAGGTAGGAACTTTTGATAACATCAAGACAGCTTGAACTCACCATTTTGTGAAGGGGTGTTCAACTCGAATGAGTAACGACGTCAGAAATGGAGCCAAATCCATCGTGTCTGCTGTCCATCTGGAATCAAGAAAGTGCAACACAGTTCATTAGGGAAGTACTATCACTGTACTACTTTGTGTAGGAAGGTTTCAGACTGTATGCCAATAAATGTTTCAGACTGTATGCCAATATTTGAGGTTCCTTACGAGAATATCATACGATCTTAAATAACTATAACAAACGATGTATTATGGGAACGGGTTCAAGTATAGCACTCCCACGAAATATAGATCTTTCCAGCTAGGCATGTCCCAAAAGTATCGATACTTAAAAGTATCGATACTTTTTGAAAAAAGTATCGATACATCGATACTTTTGGTTTATTATTCTGTGAATAATACACCTATGTACCTATTCGCTCAGCAAAATTTTTTTATAACACCCCCTCAAAATTTTTTCTTTTCCGTTTCAAGGTGCGTAGATTCCAAAAATGCAATGTCCGTCCGCCGTCCGCCTTATCACGTGTACAGGCTTCATTTTCGGTCTAAAAAAATCGTTCTTTCGCAAACATGCTC
The DNA here is from genome assembly GCA_954871275.1 of Leptopterna dolabrata. NCBI lineage: Eukaryota > Metazoa > Arthropoda > Insecta > Hemiptera > Miridae > Leptopterna > Leptopterna dolabrata. Next base: position 7,643,836 of record OX940986.1, on the reverse strand, counting down.
CATTTGGGCCCTAGTTAAAGTCCCGAAACTTTTCAGCCCGATCGGAATATACCCAGGGGTGTTATGAGTGAAAATGTGTGTAAAAATAGGTACTTTTTGCGTTTTAGCAACATTTTGGTAACATGAGCTTTTAAGGTATCGTTTTTCATGTTTTTGGGGACGAGAAGACCGAATATGAAGTCGATTTTGACCAAAGAATAGAAAAAAAAAAATTGAGGTTCTACCAGATGTTCAGCTCCCGAAATTGATTTTTTATGAGTCAAAAACCTGGGAAATCGTCTGAAATCACCATCAATTTGTAGAATAACACTGGAAAAAGTGTCAACAGGTGGATCAAGACGATTAAATGGTACTATCAATGATCAGAGATAATTTATTAAAAAAAAAAATAATAAGGAGCGTACCTACCTAATTCGTGTTTTGGGGGCCAAAATTGGTGGAAACCACCAGAGATAGCTATTTCAATTATTTTATATGAAAGAAACAATAAATAAACAGCCAACATTTCTGTAGGTATGTCCAATAGAATAATAAACCCATGTGACAAGGACTTTGCAGCGTTTTTTTCTCTGATATATATCGTAGTATCGATACTTTTTTCCCAGTATCGGAGCCGATACTTTTTTTATCCCTCACATTTCATCAGTTTCAACACCTACCACGTGTAGGTACTATTGACAGTACCTCTAACTAGATTGATGGGAGGCCAACCACTTCAGCAAATTAAAGAAAGTTAATGTACCACCACCTCCAGCTCTCAGTGAGAACCAGCTGTCCTCCATCTAGTAGGAAGGAAAAAATGTTAACCCAACCAAGCAACCAACCAACCTAACTCAATAGCTTTTTGATTGGATTTTCTTTGTTCTTTCTTGTTTCTGATGTGATTGTGCTTAATTAACGAAATAATGAAATGCCCTGTCTTGTCATGTCAACAAATTTTGAAAAACAAGCGCCCAAACAAAAAAAAGGTTTCAAATAAAAAACCACAGTCATGCAGCATGGCTATAAGAGCGAATTTTCGAAGTTTTCGGCAACTTCCTCCTCCGCCTAAAATTTTCTGAAAATTAATTTTCGGTCAATGTTTTCCCAACTTGATACCATACAAAATTAAAACAGGAGTAGTTTTACGCAAAGTAAAATTTGGGGTGGAAGGAGGGGGAGGGGGAAATCAAAAATGTTTTGAATACCAGAAGAGTAGGTATTGGGTACGTAGGTAACAAATTTTTTGTTCCATTTTTTGCCGAGTAACACCTCGGTTTGTAGATTTTCCAACGCTGAACACGGTGGTGAAGTCAGAATTACGATATCCCATTCCGTTATCAGATTAGAGCAGACGAACCAGGAAGAACATCTCAAGAAATAACCACGTTCCTTCATCTTCAAAGTGCTCCAGTTTGAGAACGGAATGAGATATCGCAATTCTGATTTCACCATCGTGTTCAGCGTACAAAAACCTTTAAAATGAGGTGTCACTTGTCAGACTTTTTCATTTTGGGAATTTATGGGTAATTTTCCCCCCCTAAAACTAGGGTGACCCGATTCTGCCCATCTTCGAACTTAGCCTGTCGATTGCCAAGACAGATTTTTCGTGCAAATTTGAACTTTTTATCTCAATTCTTTCGAGAGTTATCGTCTGGAATGACACATACATATATAAATATAACAAGTTGATTCAGATGACTAGGTTGATGAACACAGTTCAGGATTGAGGAATGACCAGTCTAGTCTTGTTTTTGATGGTTGTTTTAATTCCCACAACGTTTCTACCCAGGATCTGGGTCCTATTCATGTGGATTTGTGGTCCAAAGGTAAGTGTGATAGGTGGATAGGTGGTAATTTCCAATTTGATTCACTTCACTGACCAGAGATGAAAAGCAGATCTGCTTTTCATCTCTGGTCAGTGAAGTGAATCAAATTGGAAATTACCACCTATCCACCTATCACACTTACCTTTGGACCACAAATCCACATGAATAGGACCCAGATCCTGGGTAGAAACGTTGTGGGAATTAAAACAACCATCAAAAACAAGACTAGACTGGTCATTCCTCAATCCTGAACTGTATATAAATATATATATAAATATATAAATAAATAAATATATATATAAATATATATATATATATACATATAATTTTTGGTGTCTTTCGGCAGGGAATTCAGGATGGTCTGAAACGGATTTTGGTATAAAAATCTTTCGGAAATTCGAGTTTTAAAAATTTTGGACCGAGAACAATAGCTTCTTTTTCTTCGAAAATTCGCTAAAACGAAGTGATTTATTGTTTCGTTCATTTTATAATATTATCCTGAAATAATTCTTCGATAGGCTGATGATGGTATTTTATCTTATGTAAAAACGTGGGATGTGAAATAATATTCATTGTCACGCTGACGGAGAGAGAACAAAAACGACATTCCCACCCATTTTTGAAAATCGAAAAGTATCGATACTTCAAAATTTCGATACTTCTAGAAAGTATCGTATCGATACTTTTTGATACTTTTAGATGTATCGATACGATATATATATCGATACTTTTGAAGTATCGGATATCCCTATTTCCAGGTTTAAACGTGCTAGGACACGTTGCAGCGCCAATACTCTTCAAATTTAGAACAGGAACGTGCTTCGATGACTCATTCCAACGTTTCTACACCTCAGCGAAGCAGAAAACCCTCTCTCTAGACCCATGAAATTCCCAAGTTGAAAGCTCACAAGAAATGTCTCTTATCACTATAATCTTCACAACTGCTCCAAGTCACGATTATCCCGACCGGTGTAACAGATCGTTACTCCGTCTGTCGCCGTATACGGTCTCCTCCTTTAACAGCTCCCGCTAATAGAGCGCTGACATTTGACTTGTCTGTTGGTATAGCAACACGCACTTTTTCCCTCGTTCGGTCTCATGATTTTCCTCAGGTTCTTTCGAGCCGGAGAGTTAACGAGAGTATCGAAGCCGCTCAGACGGGTCACGCGACGGTTGTTAAAATCAGCCAGGGGACCGTCAACGGGTTTTCCAGGGCTCCCGAAGTACAGCAGACTAAAGCTACGCCGTAATTCATAAGACGACCACTCAAAATCTATTGTTTGTTATAGGGAAAATAAATTAGGGTAAGTTGAACAGGGCCTTTGAACGCATCGCTCATTTATCCAAGAGAAACATATCCTGACCGCATTATTACTATACAATACAGTATAATACTATTGGTTTATTATTTTCTATAATGAACCATTAGAATCGAGCATGAAAAAAAAAAAAAAAAAAAAAAAAAAAATCTAACCCCCCCCCCACTACAAAATTTGATGGTTTACGTTTCAAGGTATGTAGAATCCGAAAATGCAATAAAAATATTTCTGTCCGCCGTACTGGCCACTTTTCTTAGTTACCATGAAAAAAAAAATTGATGAAATTCGGGTTATAGGTTCCGTTCGGGGTCTAGTTGGTCCTCGAAGCTCGGCGTTACTGTCAGTCATCTCTAAGGGGTTCAAAATAGGGGTTGAAATTTTCAGAACGCCGTATCTCGAAAACTTTCGATTGAAGGGTATTTTTATTTACGTTATTAAATTTGTCTTGAGCTAAACAATTTTTTGAGACCACCCGGAGCATTGTACGTCCAGCCGTTCGTGTGCACGAAAAAGCTTCGTCAACACGCTCGTGAATCAAACGGTAAAAATCCGGCCCGGATATCATCGCTAGGGAGCACCTGATTGTAATCAGTTGGTTGTTCTGCGATATTATTTCATTTGATAAGTGATGGACTATTGGATTTTGTAGGTAGGTACTTGTGAAACTTGAACAAACTTTGAAGTATTATTGATGGGTAAATTAATACACAATGGTAAATTGTTACACAACGGCAAATTATTACATAACGGTAAATTATTAAAGAACGGTGAATTATTTCGTAACGGTAAATTATTACACAACGGTTCATCTACCAAGAAGGGGCTGGGTTTTGTTGATCGGTACTTTTGCAACTTGAACAAACGTTGAAGTATTGTTGATGGGTAAATTATTACACAATGGTAAATTATTACACAACGGCAAATTATTACACAACGGTAAATTATTACACAACGGTTCATCAACCAAGAAGGGGCTGGGTTTTGTTGATCGGTACTTTTGCAACTTGAACAAACGTTGAAGTATTGTTGATGGGTAAATTATTACACAATGGTAAATTATTACACAACGGCAAATTATTACACAACGGTAAATTATTACACAACGGTAAATTATTACACAACGGTAAATTATTACACAACGGTTCATCAACCAAGGGGCTGGATTTTGTTGATAGGTACTTTTGCAAGTTGAACAACCGTTGAAGTATTATTGATGGGCAAGTTATTACAAAACGGTTTATTATACTTGACCAGAGGGTAGGTATTGACCAAAGAAAACAGAGATCTACGCAGAAGGGGCATCTATTTCACTCCACATCAACAATTTTCCTTCAGAACTTCATTATTTGCGTCTCTTTTTGCCGTTTTAGTTACTGTTTGTCATCGACAGAATTATTTTAGCAACGTTTAACTCGTGGTTTAGATAGGTACCTATTAACGAGTACGGGGTTAGGTACTAAACTAAGGACGGTCTGCGATCTAAAAAATATGTATAGAATAGTACATATTTTATTATATAGACGGGTTATCTATACAGAGAGCTGTGATCTGTAACAGAAGGGTATTCCGTACAAAATAATAAACCGTTGTGCAGGGATTTGCAGCGTTTTTAAAATCACAATACATGGAGTACAAAAGGAGCAAAATAATTTTCAGAACAAGTATTGCTCATCTAAAGGCTTAAGACTGTGGCGACAGGTCAGGAGTCACTAATCAGGAACCCATGTAGATAATTATAAATTTAAAAAGAAAATAAGAAAACAAATGAGACAACAACAAAGGAATATCTCTGTCGATATAAGCAGAAACAACTTACCAGAAAAACCTTCTATGGTTGAAATTCTACCGAAAGGTAGGCGAAAAAAATACAAATGAAATAGCTAAACTGTGTATTATTGAAAATGATAAACCAAAAGAGTCTGAGAATCACTGCGAACGGCGCAACGCCTTTCTGACGGCCAAATAACCGTCAGATGGTCGTTGCAAAAAACCTTACACGTAGAAGACGCCGTAAGAACAACGGTCTGCTAAAAGTCTGGAAATACAGAAGGTTAGAAGAAGTTTTTCGTGAGCAACAAAAAGCTTCGTCAACACGATCGTGAATCAAACGGTATAAATACGGCCCGGATATCATCACTAGGGAGCACCTGATTATAATCACGGATGGCAGGTCATTCGAGTCTTCAAAAAAATCTATGGAACTCTGCAGGCTTTTGAAGTCTTAAATGGAAATGCTGAAGACTTACTGATCAGGCGTAGCGAACATCACCGCCAGATGCAACATCTGAAAACCACTTCCATCAGGTTTTGTTCAAATATCAAGTCTGGGATCATGTTGAAGACGAATCTCTTCGTGTTTACGCTCCAATTTCCACCAGGGTAAAGGAAATCTCGAGAGGAGATGCGTACTGATTAAGTCAGCCTTCGTCCCTTCCTCAAGTGGACTCCCAAGTGTTCCACCTACTCGAGGTTGGAAGGTCCGAAGGGACCGCCTCGTTGTGCCGCCTCATTAGCGAGAACTGTAGCCTCCTTTTATCTCACCCTCTTTAGGAGATACCCGACCGCCCTCAAACACAAATAAGCGGTTACCCCCGTACACCGACTCCTCGTCTGGAGGTTCGATCTCTTTTCGTTGTTAACAACCCTCTCGCTAACCAAAGCTATTTTTTTAACCGATCGCTAAACTTTGAAAATGGTTAATACACCGCAGTCATAACCCGTCAGTAGAATAACGGACCAAAGATATCGGTGTTTAAAAAATATCAATTTACTAGGTCCAACACAGAAATGCTAGGAAAGAGTGGATTTGGATCCATCACGTAGTAGTGAGGTAAGAGAGGCCTCACTTCCTGGCCAAAAGTCAAAAACAACTTATATACACATGCAGGAGGAAGAAGGTGGATTACAGCATTTCCGAGTCAAATTCAAGGTTTTCCAGAACAAATTCAAGGTTTTCTATTCCAAATTAAAGGTTTTATAATTCAAATTAAAGGTTTTATAATTCAAATTAAAGATTTTCCATTTCAAATTAAAGGTTTTCCGAAACAAATCAAGGTTTCCCCGAACAAATTCAAGGTACTCCGAAACAAATTCAAGATTGTCCAGAACAAATTCAAGATTGTCCAGAACAAATTCAAGATTGTCCAGAAAAATTCAAGATTGTCCAGAACAAATTCAAGGTTTTCCATTTTAAATTAAAGCTTTTCTAATTCAAATTAAAGGTTTTATAATTCAAATTAAAGGTTTTATAATTCAAATTAAAGATTTTCCATTTCAAATTAAAGGTTTTCCGAAACAAATCAAGGTTTCCCCGAACAAATTCAAGGTACTCCGAAACAAATTCAAGATTGTCCAGAACAAATTCAAGATTGTCCAGAACAAATTCAAGATTGTCCAGAACAAATTCAAGATTGTCCAGAACAAATTCAAGGTTTTCCATTTTAAATTAAAGCTTTTCTAATTCAAATTAAAGGTTTTATAATTCAAATTAAAGATTTTGCGAAACAAATCAAGGTTTCCCCGAACAAATTCGAGGTACTCCGAAACAAATTCAAGATTGTCCAGAACAAATTCAAGGTTTTCCATTTGAAATTAAAGCTTTTCTAATTCAAATTAAAGATTTTCCATTTCATATTCAAGGTTTTCCATTTCGAATTAAAGCTTATCTAATTCAAATAAAATATTTTTCCATTTCAAATTCAAGGTTTTCCTAAACAAATTCAACGTATTCCGAAACAAATTCATTTCATTCATCCATTCATCCATTCATTCATCCATTCATTCATTCGTTTCATTCAAACAAATTCCATTTCAAATTAAAGAGCTCTTCTAATTCAAATTAAAGATTTTCCATTTCAAATTCAAGGTATTCCGAAACAAATTCAGGGTTTTCCGAAACAAATTCAAGGTTTTCCGAAACAAATTCAAGGTTTTCCGAAACAAATTCAAGGTTTTCCGAAACGAATTGAAGGTTTTCCGAAACGAATTCAAGGTCTTCCGAAAAAAATTAGGGGTTTTCCGAAACAAATTCAAGGTTTTCTATTTAAAATTAAAGCTTTTCGAATTCAAAATAAAGATTTTACATTTCAAATTCAAGGTTTTCCGAAACAAATTCAAGGTTTTCCAGAACAAATTCAAGGTTTTCTATTTAAAATTAAAGCTTTTCGAACTCAAATTAAAGATTTTACATTTCAAATTCAAGGTTTTTCGAAACAAATTCGAGGTATTCCGAAACAAATTCAAGGTTTTCCGAAACATATCCAAGGTTTTCCGCTATATATATGTGTGTATATATGCTATATATACACATGCACGAGGAAGAAGGCGAATTCGCTTTCACACAAGACAACAAAAAAAAAGTGAAAAAACAATTTCGGCCTCCGAAAATCCTCTAAGTTGCCCAATTTTACACGGAACAGCGAGACCCATGCGAAGAATTTATTAAAAGACATGTTTTGTGAAAACACGCAGGTATTAATTCTAAAGAGGACTACTATTAGCGTCACCACTACCCCCTCACATAATGTCACTTTCGTGGGGGCACAGAATTCGAGCATTTTCTAAACTAATCTTAATCAAAACTGATTTTGTTTTGGTTCCGTTACTGTAGTTCTGGACACTCTTCCGCCGCTTTCTCAAAATAATTTTCATGAGGAAGCCACAGGGAAGAGGGACTACTTCGATGATAACATTATTTTTCTCATAAAACGCTGCTAAGTCCTTGTTACATGGGTTTATTATTCTATTGGACATACCTACAGAAATACTGGCTGTTCATATATTGTTTCTTTCATGTAAAATAATTGAAATAGCTATTTCTGATGTTTTCCACCAATTTTGGCCCCTAAAACACGAATTAGGTAGGCTCCTTTTCTTTTTTTCAAATTATCTTTGATTATTGAGTGCCAATTAATCGTCTTGATCCACGTATTAACACTTTTTCTAGTATGATTATACAAATTGATGGTAATTTCAGACGATTTCCCAGGTTTTTGACTTATAAAAAATCAATTTTGGGAGCTGAACACTTGGTAGAACCTCAATTTTCCTCTCTCTGGTAAAATCGACTTCATACTCGGTCTTCTCGTCGCCAAAAACATGGAAAACGATACCTCAAAAGTTCATTTTACTAACATGTTACTAAAACACAAAAAGTACCTATTTTTATACACATTTTCACTCATAACACCCTGGGTATGCAAAGTTTCGGGACACAACTAGGGCCCAAATGGAGCATGTGTGCCAAAGAACGACTTTTTTAGACCTAAAATGAAGCCGGTACACGTGATACGGCGGACGGACATTGCATTTTTGGAATCTTCGCACCTTGAAACGGAAAAGAAAAAATTTTGAGGGGGTGTTATAAAAATTTTTTGCTGAGCGAATACATAGGTGTATTATTCGCAGATAATAAACCAAAAGAATGGGTCAAATTTGACTTTATAAGTGTCAAAAATCGGTAAAAAGGGCTTACGAGGTAAGGGGGAAAAAAATTATTATATAATTTTACGAAATTGGTATGGTTTCCCGCTACCAACATCACCTTTTTCTTCTTAGGATTGGTCTCCATGGTTATCAAGCTAACATTACAACGGGCCTAAGGAATCCACGTGCCTCAGCCTCAGCCCTTCAAAATGTGTTATGTTTCCATCGCTACTGATATTTCGTTCCCATTATACCCACAGTACTCCCAACTCAGCTTGTTATTTGGGACGGAGGTTGTTAGCACTGACCCTGCATTAAACCCAGTACGAATTCAATCCTCCTGGATTACAGGGTGGCCAGTCCGCCTCTCGCAGTTGTCACCCTGTGGTCTTAGTTCCTCGTGAAACGACCTCCAAGAGGCTATGGTGCACAACTTGGACGGCTATTAGGGCTCGAGTTCAAAGCTGTTAGCGCTGAACTTGAGGCTGTGATGTTTGAGACGGCTTCTGTGAGCTTTACAGTACAAGTTTAAAGACGAATGGGGGGAAAAATGGAGCTGGACGTGACAGCTTTCCACCCAAAGTAGTAGAACATTATGGAGAACGAACTCTGCGTACTTATGTAATAAAACGAGCTATTATTAAATCCTCCCTTGTTCCATTTTGGTTTATTATTCTGGGAATAATACACCTATGTATTCGCTCAGCAAACAATTTTTATAAAACCCCCTCAAACATTTTTCTTTTACGTTTCAAGGTGCATAGATTCCAAAAATGCAATTTCAGTCCACCGTCCGCCGTATCATCCATATTTATCTACTTCATTTTCAGTCTAAAAGAATTCGTTCTTTCACACACACGCTCCATTTGGGCCCTAGTTGTGTCCTGAAACTTTGCAGCCCGATCGGAATATACCTACCCAAGGATTTTATGGCTGAAAAATTGGTATAAAAATAGGTTTTTTGGCGTTTTAGTAACATGAGCTTGTGAGGTATCGTTTTCCATTTTTTTTTTAAGGACGAGGAGACCGAATATGAAGTTGATTTTGACCAACGAGCGGAAAATTGATGTTCTAGCGAAGTTCCAGCCTTAAATTAACGTTAAAATTTGGTCTGAAATCGTCGTTATTCCCTACACAGTTTGGGTCCAAAATTTGGAACACATTGGGTCCTAGCTGTGCCCCGAAGCTCGGCCGCCCGATCGGAATAAACCCAGGGGTGCTATGGGGGAAAAATGGGTGTAAAAATAGCGGTTTTCGGGTTTTTTAAGGTTTTAGTGAACATGAGCTTGTGAGGTATCGTTTTCCATGTTTTTTTAGTGTGAGAAGACCGAATATGAAGTTGATTTTGACCAAAGTGTGAAGAATTGAGGTTGTAACGAAGGTTCAGCCCCCAAAATTCATTTTTTATGGGTCAAAAACCTGTGAAACTGTCTGAAATCACCATAAATTTGTGACACTATACGTATTATCAACAGGTGAATCAAGACAGTTAAATGGCACTATCAACGATCAAAGAGAATTAATTAATAAAAAAATATAAGCCTAATTCGTGTTTTTGAGAAACAATAAATGAACAGCCAACTTTTCTGTAGGTATGTCCAATAGAATAATAAACCCATGTGACAAGGACTTTGCAGCGTTTTCTCAATAGTAATTAACTAATTAGTCTGTTATTATTTATCTGGTTACATTTACTGTCTTACTAATTATGTAGTAAAATGGACTTCGAACTATCGAACCCTCTGAACAATTTTTTATTTTGTAAAATGTGCTTGTCCGAACACGTATAATAAAAATAGGAAAAAATAAATAAACAAATAAAATTTAAAAAATTAAAATTAAAAACACCACTACCGCCAGTGTAGTACGACGGTTCGGTATTGACTTTACTCTTGATTTAATTAATCATTTCTTCATTTCCAATAGTATCCAGAATCCAACATTTCCAATTTTCAACATTATTCTTCTCTTCTTTTTACAGTATCATTACATAAATACATAAATCTCAGAGTAATCAGTGGAATGTAATCCTTCAATCAATATTGTTCCTTGCACTGGTACGGAAGACGTATTTGGTATCGTTTTCCTGGTGATTGGTGTGGTACGCGCCTGGTAAGATAGATAGAATGATTTATTGCAGAATTCATAAGAACATTGCAAGGAGTTAGAAAATAAAGGCATTCTCTCCAAGAAATATAGAAAACATAAAGCGGTACAGAAACATTTTGGAGGAGAAAATAAAAGCACTTGAAAGTGAAAATAACATCATCGAGCTGCACAACTTCCACCACATTAGCCGTATACGTAATAGGTCTCTATAAAAAGCACATATTATTCTTCATTATTGTCTACTAACTTATAATAACGTGAACAAATCTATGAAGGTCGCAGTGGCACATTATTATTATACATGTAGGTATTAGCAGTGGACCAGCAATTCAGGCACACGGGGGGGGGGGGGGGTGAAGGAGCACCCCCCTCCTACATCACTCATTGAGCGAGAAGGCTCTCAACATCAAGGAACGGACAACATAATTGTCGTGGTATCCTCCCCGAACCACAACTTTACTATGTGAAATTAAGATCTCGCTAAATAAACCTAGAAGTGGGGACGGAAGACGCAGGAGAGCCAAGGGACAGCCTGGGGATCCCCACCATCCTCCACTAGCTGGAGGATGGAGGGAGACGGCTCCCAAGCCTATAAAAACTCGCCTCCTTCGCCTTTCTAGCCATTCTACGCTCTCCTCTAGTCGCTGACTACTCTCTCTCTCTCTCTCCTAGCTCCTCATCTCTCTCCTTAACCCTAAAAGATCTTGGGCATGGTGGTGGTCCGCTCATAACCAAACCAAGCAACTCTTCCAAAAAGATCCTGGGCATGGTCGTGGTCCACCCATAACCAAAACAGGCAACGAACCCGAAAAAACTCCGGGCATGGTGGTGATTCGCTCATAACCAAACCAAGCAAACTCTCCCTAAAAGATCTTGGGCATGGTGGTGGTCCGCTCATAACCAAACTAAGCAACTCTTCCAAAAAGATCCCGGGCATGGTGGTGGTCCGCTCATAACCAAACCAAGCAACTCTTCCAAAAAGATCCCGGGCATGGTGGTGATTCGCTCATAACCAAACCAAGCAACTCTTCCAAAAAGATCCCGGGCATGGTGGTGATTCGCTCATAACCAAACTAAGCAACTCTTCCAAAAAGATCCCGGGCATGGTGGTGATTCGCTCATAACCAAACCAAGCAACTCTTCCAAAAAGATCCCGGGCATGGTGGTGATTCGCTCATAACCAAACCAAGCAAACTCTCCCTAAAAGATCTTGGGCATGGTGGTGGTCCGCTCATAACCAAACTAAGCAACTCTTCCAAAAAGATCCCGGGCATGGTGGTGATTCGCTCATAACCAAACCAAGCAACTCTTCCAAAAAGATCCCGGGCATGGTGGTGAATCGCTCATAACCAAACCAAGCAACTCTTCCAAAAAGATCCCAGGCATGGTGGTGATTCGCTCATAACCAAACCAAGCAACTCTTCCAAAAAGATCCCGGGCATGGTGGTGATTCGCTCATAACCAAACCAAGCAACTCTTCCAAAAAGATCCCGGGCATGGTGGTGATTCGCTCATAACCAAACCAAGCAACTCTTCCAAAAAGATCCCGGGCATGGTGGTGATTCGCTCATAACCAAACCAAGCAACTCTTCCAAAAAGATCCCGGGCATGGTGGTGATTCGCTCATAACCAAACCAAGCAACTCTTCCAAAAAGATCCCGGGCATGGTGGTGATTCGCTCATAACCAAACCAAGCAACTCTTCCAAAAAGATCCCGGGCATGGTGGTGAATCGCTCATAACCAAACCAAGCAACTCTTCCAAAAAGATCCCAGGCATGGTGGTGATTCGCTCATAACCAAACCAAGCAGCTCTTCCAAAAAGATCCCGGGCATGGTGGTGATTCGCTCATAACCAAACCAAGCAACTCTTCCAAAAAGATCCCGGGCATGGTGGTGATTCGCTCATAACCAAACCAAGCAACTCTTCCAAAAAGATCCCGGGCATGGTGGTGATTCGCTCATAACCAAACCAAGCAACTCTTCCAAAAAGATCCCGGGCATGGTGGTGATTCGCTCATAACCAAACCGGGCACATCCTACCTCAACACCTCTCGTGGTGGATGTACGCTCTAACACATTCATCACAATAATTATAAAGATTTTGAATTTTGGGCTCTTCGAGAGTTGACGATACCCCGACTACTGGCATTGTATCAGCCTCTCTAAAACTCGGAATGTAGCTGCTTAGGTAGCAGGCTCTATAGTGCTTATATAATGGACTTAGCAGTAGGAAGTGGCCCATGGGTTTCGAGCTCCATCCTGTTACAATTTCGGCACCTCTCATCACAATGAATAATATATCTAGTTTTATTGAAATAAAAGTCAACCTCTCCTTGAACCCAAGTCTCAGCTGGGAGACCACTCTCATAAATTTAATGTGGGCAGCTCTGTTAAGATCAGTCTTATTTTACGGTATAGAAGTATGGGGCATGAGATATATGACGAAAATTGAAGTGGTCGAATGTTGCTACATAAAGAAATGGCTACATCTACCGAATTCGACTCCTGGTTAATATCCCAGGACTGAGGTTGGCTGCCTCCCTCTCAGGGTTTCGGCCTTTGAGCGTATTTCGAATTATTGGTTGAGGCTTTCGAAGATGGAGGAAGGAAGACTGCCGAAGTTGTGCTATGGCGAACTGGTGAAGATGGATTTAAGGCGTACCAACCCCTACCATTTCAACTTTGTATCGCAATTACGACGCCTCCCAGTAATCCTTGGAGCCGACCATGTTTGGCGCTGCAATACCTTCGAGTCAGTAGAATGAATGAATGAATGAATATATATATTGACAATTAGAATATTGTAATACATTGTACAATGAAGTGATTCGAACTATACCGTCAATTTATTGTGCAGCTGTAGGCATTGGCCCGTAATGCTGCACAAGAGTCGTAAAAGAGAGTGCTAGGAGTTTGTTGGAGAGAAGTGAGAATCACTGGCTCAGCTTAGACATTGACAGTTGTTTACAACGCGTATTTTCCCAAAACAGTCAAATTTGGTGTGACAGCGTTTTATCTTAACAGAGCTGGTAAGAAAATCCACTAAATCTGGAAGGGAGAAAATGAGCGAAATTTGAACAATCGACTCGTCAGAGCCTCGATCGCCCATGCACACCCGTCGCGGACTCGGCCCCGCCTCAATCTCGAGGTGCCGCAACCCGAGTTATACGGATTTAAAAGATGTTATTATGTGCATAATGAAAGACTTTGTGATCAGACGGCACGACGATGGTGGGGACGGGACCTCGTTCGCCAAAGACACTTTGAATAGTAATGCCGGGGAGGTTGTGCAAGGCAAATTCAACTTTCTCTCCGCTCCGGAGCGCCTGTTGTTTAATTCAGCCGGTGCGTGCGACCAGAGGACTTGTGAAATGTTTCAGAGCACATCTGCTTTTGCCGGGAAAAACTCATTCATAAAACCCGACTCTTATTAAAGGGGGGGGGGGGGGAAGGCGCCTGATGGAATTTTTTCCCACTCAGGAACCAACAAAAAAAAAGGACGCACCTCGTTAGCGTAACACGATGGCGACAAGAAAATAATTGCCTGTCCATATTGGCCTACCGCTAATTGAGATTAACTCTAATTGAGTTTTTATTTACCCAAGACTCGCCCCGAAGGGTCGAACGAAAGTACTGCCATCGGCCTGAAAAAGATTCCGACACTCGGCCCGGGTATGGATTTCTTACTCGATCTTAAATGCGTATTTTGTAGGTAAATCGTGCTAAAGAGTTAATTATGTAGATCGCAGACCCTCCGTAGGTTAGTACCTAACCCCGTACTCGTTACTAGGTATCTATCTAAACCACGAGTTAAATGTTGCTAAAATAATTCTTTCGATGACAACTATAATGGCGAAAAGAAACGCACATAATGAAGTTCTGAAGGAAAATTGTTGATGTGGAGTGAAACTCGTGGTCAAGTATAATGAACCGTTGTGTAACAACTTGCCCATCAATAATACTTCAACGGTTGTTCAAGTTGCAAAAGTACCGATCAACAAAATCCAGCCCCTTCTTGGTAGATGAACCGTTGTGTAATGATTTACCGTTCTGTAATAATTTACCGTTGTGTAATTATTTACAGTTGTGTAATAATTTACCGTTGTGTAATAATTTACCGTTGTGTAATAATTTACCGTTGTGTAATAGTTTACCCATCAATAATACTTCAACGTTTGTTCAAGTTTCACAAGTACCTACCAACAAAATCCAATAGTCCATCACTTATCAAATGAAATAATATCTCAGAACAACCAACTCGACTTCATACAGCCATCTTTGATTATAATCAGGTGCTCCCTAGCGATGATACCCGGGCCGGATTTATACCGTTTGATTCACGATCGTGTTGACGAAGCTTTTTGGTGCACACGAACGGCTGGACGTACAGTGCTCCGGGTGGTCTCAAAAAATTGTTCAGCTCAAGACAAATTTTATATCGTTTAAAAAACCATACCCTTCAATCGAAAGTTTTCGAGCTACGGCGTTCTGAAAATTTCAACCCCTATTTTGAACCCCGTAGAGATGACTGACAGTAACGCCGAGCTTCGAGGACCAACTAGACCCCGAACGGAACCTATAACCCGAATTTCATCAATTTTGTTTCTTGGTAACTAAGAAAAGTGGCCAGTGCGGCGTACGGCGGACAGACAGAAATATTTTTATTGCATTTTCGGATTCTACATACCTTGAAACGTAAACCATCAAATTTTGAGGGGGGGTTAGAATTTTTTTTTTCATGCTCGATCCCAATGGTTCATTATTGAAAATAATAAACCAAAAGATCCCAACAGGGCTTCGTTTCTATGTAGAAGAGCTAGCCACTGATTTCAGTAAAAATTTGGTACAGCTCGTTAAGAGGTGACGCGAAGCTATGGTCACTACTATACCGACTAGATACGTAGATGAAATGAAATGAAATAATCTTTATTGACAAGGCGTTGCCTATTCAATGCATGGGCCATGCCCATTATACAAAATTTTAATTAAATAATAAATTTTGCTTCTATTAGTAAGAGTAAGATCGAACACCTCACCCTACCAGATAAATACAACAAGAAATAAAAACAAACAAAGAATTATTACATATATCAACAAAGAATATTACAAAGATCCCAACAGGGCTTCGTTTCTATGTAGAAGAGCTAGCCACTGATTTCAGTAAAAATTTGGTACAGCTCGTTAAGAGGTGACGCGATGCTATGGTCACTACTATACCTACTAGATACGTAGATATGTAATGAAATCTCCTCAAAAATCACCCTTCCGAATATTTTTCACAGTACAATAGTACACATATTCACAATGGAAATAACTCCTATTCGGCTTTACACGTGCATAAATTCGTAGCTTTTATCACATAAACATGTCCCTGCGCACGTTACTATGCGCCCCTGCCGACTGCACAAAATGCTCTTGTTGAAATTTCACTCGATAAACCCTTTACTGCAAAGCCAACGTAGGTTTACGGAACATTCTTCTTTTAGATTCTAACATACAAATTTACAAGACAGCTATTAATTGTGATCACATTTCTAAGATGTAGCAGAACCGGTTCAACACCAAACATTACCTTACCTCGATAGCGCATGGAGTTTTGTAAACGGAACGTTATAATAATAATAATATTCCGTCTGATTTCCGTATTGTATTGAAATACTGTCTGGTAGGTAGTGAACCTGGCTTCAAGTAATTTGCATGGCTGCGAATGCTCAAATATCAACAGATTATTACTGTGTGCAAGGCTGGACCAGGTCACAAGCTCATAGAAGTTAACCCTTAAAAGGTGGGGCGAATCCATTTTTGGTTTATTATTTTCAATAATAAACCGTTAGAATCGCCCACGAAACAGATTTTAATCCGCAGAATACGAATATCGAATTAAAAAAAAACTCCGTCCTTCCGCGACTTTTTCCTTAGTTCCCATGAACCAAAATTCACGAAATTTGGTATATGGGTCCCGTTTGGGATCTAGTTGGTCCTCGAAGCTCGGCGTTACTGTCACTCAACTCTACAACTCAAAGAGGTGAAAAATAGGGGTTGAAATGTCCAAAGTATCCCTATCTCCGTAAATTGTATTTTGAGGTGTGGGGTTTCTCGCATTTTTAAATAGTTTAATTTTCTTCTGAATTTTTGAGACCATCCGGAGCATTCTACGATGTTGCCATAAAATTTGCTATACAATTTTCCGTAAAGAGCAGGGTGTGTGCAGACACCCCCAAGCTGTGTCGAGAGCGCAAATCACTGGTCTCCTGCTAGCTGGACGATATAGCGTAGTGGTCTAACTGACGAACCGATAAGCTAAAATTCCCGAGATCGAAACCATTTCAGAACTGAATATCTTTTCAATCCATATCAACAATTTCCCTTCACAACTTCATTACTTGTGTCTCTTTGCAATTTTAACTAATGTTTTTAGCTACATTTAACACGTGATTTAGGTAGGTATCTAGTAACAAGTACGGGGTTAGGAACTAAGGTACGCAGGGTCAGCGATCTACATAATATAGTCCCCACTATGCCAAACTATCGAATCTTTTGACACCCGAAAACTAGCGAAACCGCAATTTTCGCGAATTTGAGTTTTAGTTATACTATATGAATATTATGAAACTATGAAACTCACTGTATATGCGGTGTCTAAAATCTTCAGTATCTCCTTCACGAATTCTACTGTAGTCTACCTTGTTCAAACGAAACAGAACAGAAGATACACTGCCAAGGTGATGGCACAGGAGCTTCCTCGTCACAATCAGAGTGACCCATTATAAAATAGAACAGACTCGGAAGCAAAATAACATTACATTACATTACATAACATTACATTACATAACATTACATAACGTGAAATATACATATTACATTACATTACATAACATAACATTACATAACATTATATGAAATATACATATTACATAACATTACGACCATAATACATTACGTCCATTATACATAATTGCGAAAGTTATGCGTGTTTGAAGAATTTCACGTTAGCGCATGCGCAGGGCGAACCGCTGGCTCTATCATGTTGAAATTTATACGGGACCTGAATGGGCCCTACCCGCTTAATCCCTGAGAATTACATTGAAATTGGGTGAAATCTTTGGTTACTACGGCTGTAACAAGGAAATTGAATCTATTTCACGCCAGCGCATGCGCAGAGCGCACCGAGGGTCCGATCATGCCGAAATTCATACTGGAACTCACTAGGCCTTGTCCAAACAACCCTTGAAAATTTGAGCGAAATTGAATCAAAATTGTGAAAGTTATGCGTGTTTGTTGAATTTAACGTTAGCGCATGCGCAGGGCGTACCGCTGGATCAATCATGTTGAAATTTGTATGGGACGTCAAGGGGCCTTATCCGCACCATCCCTCAAAATTGGAGCTGAATCAATTCAAAATCGTGGAAGTTATGGCTGTAACAAGGAAATGCGGACAGACAGACTCACAGACCCACAGACCGACAGACACGGAACCAAATTTGTTCAGTAGGCTTAGAAACGCAAAATGCAAGTGGAAATTTTGATTTCTGAAGACAAAAATTTTTTGGCTCACGAAAGTGAACACAAGGCTTCCGCTGCTTCGCAGACTCGGAAGCAAAACAGAAACAGAACGAAACGGAAGACAGTGAATGATGCAAAAGTTGTGAAAAGTTCCACTTTTCATCATTCAATTTTTCTCTTAATTGATATTCATTTTTTCTCATCATGATGTGACTTTGAATTTAATTGGTATAATTAACTTGCTATACTTTATAATTATTTTTAATAACGTTGTTATTAATATTCATTATGCTATGACGTGCAAGGTGGGACGCTTGTACTATGCGTCCAAATAAATTATTCTGTTCTATTCTATTTTTCCATTTGTTTTATTTCTATTTTAGCCGAATAATTTATAGGTATTTGCTTCAAGAGTTACTTATTTTCAGTTTTATTGTCTTGAAATGACCTAATAAGCGTGGGAATAAAAAATGAAGAGTTCCCGTTGTCGTAACATTCGTTAAACATCTACTTTTTCTTTCCGTAAACCAGGAACACTCGCTTCTTTTCATGCTCTGAAGCGCACAATATTAGCAGAACTAGGGAAATGTAAGCTGCTCGTCAACAGAGCGTATGGATAGTAAGTTTAAAAAACAAACAGAATCAAAATATTGCCATAACTAGATTTTATGTGCTGAATTAAAGTTGGATTGCGCTCTCCTGAAAAGTTGCAAAATTGCGGTTTCGCTAGTTTTTGGGAGTGTGAAAAGATTCGATAGTTTGGCATAGTGGGGACGAGCATAGAATAGTACATAATATTATATTATATTATATTATATAGACGGGTTATCTATACAGAGAGCTGTGATCTGTAACAGAAGGGTATTCTATACAAAATAATAAACCGTTGTGCAGGGATTTGCAGCGCTTGTAGTTTTTCTGATGTCTTCCACTGCTAACATCTCGATTAGATACCTCAGTCCAAAATTCCAAAGATTGGGCTCTTATACGCTGCGGCCAGTTCACCGGATACGCCGCCTAGAAAAATATGTATTTCTTGTTGGCGATATGAGAAGGATCTGTCCCTGAAGGCCTTTAATATTCATCCAACTCCTGTTTACGCACGTTTAATCCTCGGGACGCCGCGGCGAGATTAGGCCTTCAAGTCCCGAAAATCGATAAACTCGCAAGGCTTTTCTGAAGGTGGCTTTACCCCAGAGCTCAACCCGGGAGGCTCGAGTTTCCCATCCATAAATCTCACAATCACTTATCGTTCTCCGAATAAAACCCATCTTGAAAATCCATTAAGGGCATTAGCTATTCACGCATTTTCATTTATTAAAACGGTACGGCGCCGCTACTAGCAATTTGAGCTGGACACGATTTGTATGTTTTTGGTAGGGATTTGGCAGCGTCTGAAATAACAGTTTTGTGGATACTAAGCTGAATAATTAATTCAATTTTGTGGAAACTAAGCTGAACCATGAATAATTAATTCTACAAATAAGATTTCGATTTTTATGGCTCTCAAGTACACCCGTAATTCGATCAAGTAACGTATAAATATCTGGGCAGTGTAAAATAATACATTACAATGTGTTGTGCAGATCTAAACAGCACGAACATACATGAACTCACCAGTGAGCCAGTTCCCAACCACTCTCTATATTTGGCCACATAGTAAATGGTTTTCAAAGAGTCAGACCGATACGGACTTCAATGGATTTTATGAGGCCCCAAGTGGGGCAAATCACTTTCTAATTTTCATTTCAATGCGAGTACATACCACCAGTTGAAGATTTATCAGAGAATAGTGATAATAATAATTCTTTATTGGTTTTCAGTGATCTAGTATAGTCCAAGAGCCATCCTAAAAAAAGGTTACCCATTGACGAGTAACCATGAACTGCCATCTTAATTCCCACTGAATCAAATTAAAGAAAAAAATTGCATTCCAAATTGGAGAAAAATGGAAATTTTTATCGATTTCATGACGTTTTATCATCATTGACCACTCGATTCAGGTCTTCAAACCGAATAATAAAATTCTAGTTTAAACCGGAATTTATAGTAACGTACAAATATCTGGGCAGTGTAAAATAATACATTACAATGTGTTGTGCAGATCTAAACAGCAGGAACATACATGAACTCACCAGTGAGCCAGTTCCCAACCACTCTCCATATTTGGCCACATAGTAAATGGTTTTCAAAGAATCAGACCGATACGGACTTCAATGGATTTTATGAGGCCCCAAGTGGGGCAAATCACTTTCTAATTTTCATTTCAATGCGAGTACATACCACCAGTTGAAGATTTATCAGAGAATAGTGATAATAATAATTCTTTATTGGTTTTCAGTGATCTAGTATAGTCCAAGAGCCATCCTAAAAAAAGGTTACCCATTGACGAGTAACCATGAACTGCCATCTTAATTCCCACTGAATCAAATTAAAGAAAAAAATTGCATTCCAAATTGGAGAAAAATGGAAATTTTTATCGATTTCATGACGTTTTATCATCATTGACCACTCGATTCAGGTCTTCAAACCGAATAATAAAATTCTAGTTTAAACCGGAATTTATAGTAACGTACAAATATCTGGGCAGTGTAAAATAATACATTACAATGTGTTGTGCAGATCTAAACAGCAGGAACATACATGAACTCACCAGTGAGCCAGTTCCCAACCACTCTCCATATTTGGCCACATAGTAAATGGTTTTCAAAGAATCAGACCGATACGGACTTCAATGGATTTTATGAGGCCCCAAGTGGGGCAAATCACTTTCTAATTTTCATTTCAATGCGAGTACATACCACCAGTTGAAGATTTATCAGAGAATAGTGATAATAATAATTCTTTATTGGTTTTCAGTGATCTAGTATAGTCCAAGAGCCATCCTAAAAAAAGGTTACCCATTGACGAGTAACCATGAACTGCCATCTTACTTCCCACTGAATCAAATTAAAGAAAAAAATTGCATTCCAAATTGGAGAAAAAATGGAAATTTTTATCGATTTCATGACGTTTTATCATCATTGACCACTCGATTCAGGTCATCAAACCGAATAATAAAATTCTAGTTTAAACCGGAATTTATAGTAACGTACAAATATCTGGGCAGTGTAAAATAATACATTACAATGTGTTGTGCAGATCTAAACAGCAGGAACATACATGAACTCACCAGTGAGCCAGTTCCCAACCACTCTCCATATTTGGCCACATAGTAAATGGTTTTCAAAGAATCAGATCGATACAGACTTCAATGGATTTTATGAGGCCCCAAGTGGGGCAAATCACTTTCTAATTTTCATTTCAATGCGAGTACATACCACCAGTTGAAGATTTATCAGAGAATAGTGATAATAATAATTCTTTATTGGTTTTCAGTGATCTAGTATAGTCCAAGAGCCATCCTAAAAAAAGGTTACCCATTGACGAGTAACCATGAACTGCCATCTTAATTCCCACTGAATCAAATTAAAGAAAAAAATTGCATTCCAAATTGGAGAAAAAATGGAAATTTTTATCGATTTCATGACGTTTTATCATCATTGACCACTCGATTCAGGTCATCAAACCGAATAATAAAATTCTAGTTTAAACCGGAATTTATAGTAACGTACAAATATCTGGGCAGTGTAAAATAATACATTACAATGTGTTGTGCAGATCTAAACAGCAGGAACATACATGAACTCACCAGTGAGCCAGTTCCCAACCACTCTCCATATTTGGCCACATAGTAAATGGTTTTCAAAGAATCAGACCGATACGGACTTCAATGGATTTTATGAGGCCCCAAGTGGGGCAAATCACTTTCTAATTTTCATTTCAATGCGAGTACATACCACCAGTTGAAGATTTATCAGAGAATAGTGATAATAATAATTCTTTATTGGTTTTCAGTGATCTAGTATAGTCCAAGAGCCATCCTAAAAAAAGGTTACCCATTGACGAGTAACCATGAACTGCCATCTTAATTCCCACTGAATCAAATTAAAGAAAAAAATTGCATTCCAAATTGGAGAAAAATGGAAATTTTTATCGATTTCATGACGTTTTATCATCATTGACCACTCGATTCAGGTCTTCAAACCGAATAATAAAATTCTAGTTTAAACCGGAATTTATAGTAACGTACAAATATCTGGGCAGTGTAAAATAATACATTACAATGTGTTGTGCAGATCTAAACAGCAGGAACATACATGAACTCACCAGTGAGCCAGTTCCCAACCACTCTCCATATTTGGCCACATAGTAAATGGTTTTCAAAGAATCAGACCGATACGGACTTCAATGGATTTTATGAGGCCCCAAGTGGGGCAAATCACTTTCTAATTTTCATTTCAATGCGAGTACATACCACCAGTTGAAGATTTATCAGAGAATAGTGATAATAATAATTCTTTATTGGTTTTCAGTGATCTAGTATAGTCCAAGAGCCATCCTAAAAAAAGGTTACCCATTGACGAGTAACCATGAACTGCCATCTTACTTCCCACTGAATCAAATTAAAGAAAAAAATTGCATTCCAAATTGGAGAAAAAATGGAAATTTTTATCGATTTCATGACGTTTTATCATCATTGACCACTCGATTCAGGTCATCAAACCGAATAATAAAATTCTAGTTTAAACCGGAATTTATAGTAACGTACAAATATCTGGGCAGTGTAAAATAATACATTACAATGTGTTGTGCAGATCTAAACAGCAGGAACATACATGAACTCACCAGTGAGCCAGTTCCCAACCACTCTCCATATTTGGCCACATAGTAAATGGTTTTCAAAGAATCAGATCGATACAGACTTCAATGGATTTTATGAGGCCCCAAGTGGGGCAAATCACTTTCTAATTTTCATTTCAATGCGAGTACATACCACCAGTTGAAGATTTATCAGAGAATAGTGATAATAATAATTCTTTATTGGTTTTCAGTGATCTAGTATAGTCCAAGAGCCATCCTAAAAAAAGGTTACCCATTGACGAGTAACCATGAACTGCCATCTTAATTCCCACTGAATCAAATTAAAGAAAAAAATTGCATTCCAAATTGGAGAAAAATGGAAATTTTTATCGATTTCATGACGTTTTATCATCATTGACCACTCGATTCAGGTCTTCAAACCGAATAATAAAATTCTAGTTTAAACCGGAATTTATAGTAACGTACAAATATCTGGGCAGTGTAAAATAATACATTACAATGTGTTGTGCAGATCTAAACAGCAGGAACATACATGAACTCACCAGTGAGCCAGTTCCCAACCACTCTCCATATTTGGCCACATAGTAAATGGTTTTCAAAGAATCAGACCGATACGGACTTCAATGGATTTTATGAGGCCCCAAGTGGGGCAAATCACTTTCTAATTTTCATTTCAATGCGAGTACATACCACCAGTTGAAGATTTATCAGAGAATAGTGATAATAATAATTCTTTATTGGTTTTCAGTGATCTAGTATAGTCCAAGAGCCATCCTAAAAAAAGGTTACCCATTGACGAGTAACCATGAACTGCCATCTTACTTCCCACTGAATCAAATTAAAGAAAAAAATTGCATTCCAAATTGGAGAAAAAATGGAAATTTTTATCGATTTCATGACGTTTTATCATCATTGACCACTCGATTCAGGTCATCAAACCGAATAATAAAATTCTAGTTTAAACCGGAATTTATAGTAACGTACAAATATCTGGGCAGTGTAAAATAATACATTACAATGTGTTGTGCAGATCTAAACAGCAGGAACATACATGAACTCACCAGTGAGCCAGTTCCCAACCACTCTCCATATTTGGCCACATAGTAAATGGTTTTCAAAGAATCAGATCGATACAGACTTCAATGGATTTTATGAGGCCCCAAGTGGGGCAAATCACTTTCTAATTTTCATTTCAATGCGAGTACATACCACCAGTTGAAGATTTATCAGAGAATAGTGATAATAATAATTCTTTATTGGTTTTCAGTGATCTAGTATAGTCCAAGAGCCATCCTAAAAAAAGGTTACCCATTGACGAGTAACCATGAACTGCCATCTTAATTCCCACTGAATCAAATTAAAGAAAAAAATTGCATTCCAAATTGGAGAAAAAATGGAAATTTTTATCGATTTCATGACGTTTTATCATCATTGACCACTCGATTCAGGTCATCAAACCGAATAATAAAATTCTAGTTTAAACCGGAATTTATAGTAACGTACAAATATCTGGGCAGTGTAAAATAATACATTACAATGTGTTGTGCAGATCTAAACAGCAGGAACATACATGAACTCACCAGTGAGCCAGTTCCCAACCACTCTCTATATTTGGCCACATAGTAAATGGTTTTCAAAGAATCAGACCGATACGGACTTCAATGGATTTTATGAGGCCCCAAGTGGGGCAAATCACTTTCTAATTTTCATTTCAATGCGAGTACATACCACCAGTTGAAGATTTATCAGAGAATAGTGATAATAATAATTGGACGGTGATATACACAAACCGGCCAAGCGCCATTTTTACATTTTCGAGAAAATCGCGATCAAAGATTTTGCGCGTTTTTTTGCTACCTAACCTCTCCAGTTGGTTGTAAAAATTTGGAAATAATGTCCCCCATGTTTTTTGGTGCGTAAAATCGAATGGTAACGTCAGGAAGTTGATTACATCGATATTTTCCGAGTTATGGCGGTTACCTGGTTTGTGCAAAACTCAAATATTACAAAACGAATTATGTACATCCCGGCCAAACGGCAAAATGTTCGACTGGCTACAATTTGATTTGCACAAAACGGCCAAGCGCCTCACATGGCCTTTTTGTGCAAATCGACTGCAGCAGTTTTAGTAGAAAAAATTAAGAGCAAAAGAAGAAATAATAATCTGAATTTAGTGGAAAACTAGGTATTATTTCTTCCTCACTGCCAGAAGGTAGGGAAGCCTTGGATTCGTGAGTTAAAAAAAAAAAAAAAAATTCTCCCAAAATGATAATTTCCCCTACAATTTCGTGTTCGGAGATCAAGGAACATTTTGGTTCCTTGTCTGTCTGTCTGTATGTACGACTGTCTGTCTCTCTGTGGTCAACTCCTTGTAACGCCCATAATTACCAGAAAAATAATGGCCGAAAGGCTGAAATTTGGTGGGTTGGTGCGGGTTGGATCACAGATGATCCCACACCAAAATCGGTGAATAAGTACTGTACCTTTCGTCTGCTCATGCGCAAACGTGAAATACTTGAAACGCCCATACCTACATTAAATATCGTCGAAATTGGTTCAAACTTGGAGGATCTATCAGGAATCATATTACGTTGACAATATTTCGATCTTACTGTAACTTTCGTCTGCGCGTGCGCGAACTTGAAATGTTGACCATTTCCTTCCTAGTCGTAGAGCTGAAATTTTGAGGGTACACGCGGGTTGGATCGCGGATGGTCCCGTATCAAAATCATTGAAATCTTACAGTACCTAACTTACGTCTGCACATGCGCAAGCGCCAGATCCTCGTAGCGCCCATAACACTGCAGATCATCGCAGTGGTGAAATTTGTAAGACAGATGGATGAGAGTTGTTGGACGGTCTCAAATGAATTCCATCAAAATCTATATTTTACCAACTGATTCTATACCTACCTACGTCCATGTTACAATCAGTAGTGAGGAAGCTATACTGCCCACCTAACTTGGCAAACTTTTATTGTTCAGAACGCACTTTGTGTTTATTATGTAGGTCGTATTCCGTGAATAATACACCAGTAAAATAGGCTCGGGGGGAGGGGGGATAAATTTAATTTGCCTCTAAACTTGGTTACGTTTCAAAGGAACGCAATAGTCCAATAAAAGCAATATTTTGCTTTAACTTTCGAACAAATCTGGCAGTTCGCACACAAGTTGGCTATTTACCTCCGTAGCCCGATCTGCCTATAAATGAATAGGATTAGAGATAAAATTACGTAAATAAAAAAAAAATGTCAAGGAAATTAATACAACATTTTTTTAAAACTTCTTATTAAACTTTTCATTTTTATTTTAAACTGAACACTGAAATAATAATTGTAAAATTTGGTGCTCACAAAAATCAAAACCTATTCTTGACGCAATATCGTACAAATTTAAGTAGATCAGGAAGCTGAATTAACATAGATTCAGGGAAGAGGCTAGAATAGGAAACTAAATAAGGAGTATGCCGAGGAAACACCTGAATCAATGCAGCTGAGTTTTGCACAGACCGACCAAACGACTGGTGTGGCGTCTTTTGGCCGCTTTGTGAGAAATACGGAAGCCCTGAATACCGGGATGACGCTTGGCCGGTTTGTGCAAATTACTGACCTTCTAAAAAACGTTTTGCACAAACAGTCTATCAACCCTAGCTTGTCTGAAAATTAACAGAGGGCGCTGAAATCGAGAAATTATGAAAGAACTCGTCGAGACGAATCGATTGATACCAAAAACTCGATTTTTGACATTTTGGCGCTTGGCCGGTTTGTGCATATCGACGTCCAATTCTTTATTGGTTTTCAGTGATCTAGTATAGTCCAAGAGCCATCCTAAAAAAAGGTTACCCATTGACGAGTAACCATGAACTGCCATCTTAATTCCCACTGAATCAAATTAAAGAAAAAAATTGCATTCCAAATTGGAGAAAAAATGGAAATTTTTATCGATTTCATGACGTTTTATCATCATTGACCACTCGATTCAGGTCATCAAACCGAATAATAAAATTCTAGTTTAAACCGGAATTCTAAAACCCAAGTGAGCAATTCGCAAATGGATTTTATGATGGGAATTTCGACCACGAATTTTGAAAATCCGTCTGCCTAGCGTACCGTCTATCCATTTGCGAGAGACAGACCTGGGTTTCTGCACTGGAGCTGACACAAATTTTCTTAAATTGGCTAGACTTCAGTTCAAATGTATCCGTAAATGTATGGGATTCCTCCGGGCAACACCTATCGACGCATTATTGGCAGAATCTGGGGAATGCCCTTTGAACTTCCGATATCAAATGCTTTCAGACCGTTACATCTTGAAACTCAAATCTCACAGTCGGCCAATAGTTGAAGACGTATGTCGACTGAGTACGAACATACTAGTATCCAATACCAGTATGAACAAGCCCTTACTCGTCAACAGTTTCACACAAGAAGATTTGGATATTTCAAGACTCCACTGTTCCAGCAAACCATCACCATTCATGTTAACTTATTCAGAGCCGATGGTACCGGTACAAATTGTTCAATTCACATATGGAAATCGGGAAGAGCATAACATCAACGATAAATTCACCAACTTCATAAACTCCAAATGGCCACAATCCGTGCAAATCTTCACTGATGGCTCAAAGTCCAGGGCCTCAGTCGGATGTGCTTTCTTTGATACTTCCAACAATTATCACGAAAAATATAAACTACCGCAGATGACTTCCAGCTTCAATGCGGAAGTAACCGCAATCGTAAGAGCCATCGAACATGTTGTGAGATCCGGAAGGAATGACGATGTTTACCATATTTGTACCGACTCTCTTAGTACAGTACAGTTACTAAAAACATGTAACATTCAGAGAGCTAAGAATGGTGTCATCGTCCAACTGCTCCGACTGTTGAGGCGCTGTATGGATTTGGAGATTAAGGTAGAATTCATCTGGGTGAAGGCCCATGCAGGGTTGTTGGCGAATGAACAGGTGGATCGGTGGGCTAAGGAAGGGGCGGATAATGGACCCCCGCTGAACACTCTCATCATGGCTGATGATTTGATCCCTCTCATCAATCAAAAACATAAGGAAAAATGGAAGGCAAGATTCGTCGGCTCTAACAACGCCCTATTTTATAAAAAACCACAGTCATGCAGCATGGCTATAAGAGCGAATTTTCGAAGTTTTCGGCATCTTCCTCCTCCGCCTAAAATTTTCTGAAAATTAATTTTCGGCCAATGTTTTCCCAACTTGATACCATACAAAATTAAAACAGGAGTAGTTTTACGCAAAGTAAAATTTGGGGTGGAAGGAGGGGGAGGGGGAAATCAAAAATGTTTTGAATACCAGAAGAGTAGGTATTGGATACGTAACAAATTTTTTGTTCCATTTTTTGCCGAGTAACACCTCGGTTTGTAGATTTTCCAACGCTGAACACGATGGTGAAGTCAGAATTGCGATATCCCATTCCGTTATCAGATTAGAGCAGACGAACCAGGAAGAACATCTCAAGAAATAACCACGTTCCTTCATCTTCAAAGTGCTCCAGTTTGAGAATGGAATGCGATATCGCAATTCTGATTTCACCATGGTGTTCAGCGTACAAAAACCTTTAAAATGAGGTGTCACTTGTCAGACTTTTTCATTTTGGGAATTTATGGGTAATTTCCCCCCCCCCCTAAAACTCCCCAAAACTCCCCCTTAGGGTGACCCGATTCTGCCCATCTTCGAACTTAGCCTGTCGATTGCCGAGACAGATTTATCGTGCAAATTTGAACTTTTAGCGAATTTTCAAAGAAAATGAAGCTATTGCAATGGCTTCGAAATTTAAATAATATAAATTTTTGGAAATTTTCTTCATAGAAATCCGTTTCAGACCATTCTAAAACGATTCCTGAAATTTAACACTTTTTTATATGTATATATATATTTATATATATATGTGTCACTCCAGACGATAACTCTCGATAGAATTGAGATAAACAGCTCAAATTTGCACAAAAAATCTATCTTGGCAATCGAAAGGCTAAGTTCGAAGATGGGCGAAATTGGCCTACTCTAAGGAGGGTTTTGGCGCATTTAAAGTGCGCAAAAATTACCCAAAAATCCCCAAAATGTTATTTTCCAACAAGTGACCCCTCATTTTAAAGGTTTTTGCACGCTGAACACGATGGTGGAATCGGATTTTAGATATCTTGATCCGTTCTCAAATTAGAGCATTTAAAGTGCGCAAAAATTACCCAAAATGTTATTTTCTAACAAGTGACCCCTCATTTTAAAGGTTTTTGTACGCTGAACACGATGGTGAAATCAGAATTGCGATATCTCATTCCGTTCTCAAACTGGAGCACTTTGAAGATTAAGGAACGTGGTTATTTCTTCGAAAATTCGCTCTTATAGCCATGCTGCATGACTGTGGTTTTTTATCTCAATTCTTTCGAGAGTTATCGTCTGGAATGACACATACATATATATATATATATATATATATATATATATATATATATATATATATATATATATATATATATACATACATATAATTTTTGGTGTCTTTCGGCAGGGAATTCAGGATAGTCTGAAACGGATTTTGGTATAAAAATCTTTCGGAAATTCGATTTTTAAAAATTTTGGACCGAGAACAATAGCTTCCTTTTCTTCGAAAATTCGCTAAAAGGATCCAACCCAACCCCCTCCAAGTACCGTGGTTTTATAAAAAAAAGGCATCGCGAAACCCCCAGTACGTACCATATCCCGCCTAAGGGTCAACTGCGGAGTATGTGACTCGTTCCTGAACCTCATCAATCAAAGGGAAACGGCCCAATGCAGAAAATGTGGAGCACCAAGCGGATCACTGGAGCATATGATCATGGAGTGCCCGGACCATGATGGACCGAGAACAGTGTTGTTTAATGAAATTTTAAGAAAGACAGATATAAACCTAGAATACTGCTCAATCTTATCAACAAGAGATATTTCTGTGTTCAAAGAACTGTTTAAATTTATTAAGAGTTGTAATATAATTATTTAAATAACCTATTACCTTCCATTCTTGTGGCTGTATACAGCAATGTAATGCCAATTTAAATAATAAAAAAAAGGGTTAAATATAAACTCACCATGAAATCCGTAAAATTTCGGAGTTTTTTTCCCAATTTTGAGTGAGTGCCATATAATTTGATTCCATAGGAACTGAGATGGCAGTCTTGCATTAGCTGGTTACTCGTTAATTGTACCATTTGCCGTGCTGAACACTTCTATAAAATGTGAAACCTACTTTTGAGGCTGACTTTTGGACTACAAACAGAAAGTTTATCACGGTTATCAGAATAGAAAAAAAAATTGTAGAAGAATTTGCCGCGGATTGTGCTTTGGTTTGAAAATTTCAGGAACGAAACGTTGAGGCAACTCACCACTGCTACTATCTTATCCTTCAATATCGTTGAAGCTGTCAAATAATAGCAAAATTGTACAAACTCTGTATTCAATCGACACACAATCTGATCTCCTACGACTTTTGTTTATTTGAAAAATTAGTTTGAGTAGTAGTATTCAGAGTATTATGGACAAATATGCCAAAAACAGCAATTTTAGAGGTTTTTCAAGGACCAAACGTTAACCAATTATTTTTCTCAATCAATCGATAATCACAGTTTCGCTCCGCGTAGAACATGCGTACGGCGTGTTGAAGCGAGTCACGATTTTTATTCGTCCCAGGGGCTCGAGGTCTATTCTAATCGGAACGATGGGGACATAAATATAGCTACAGAACTTCCTTTGTTCGAGGTGCGAGGGCGCTGGCTCGACGTTCGATAATCAGTTAACTTGTTTCGAGCGTTTCGATTACTCGAAATGAAATCCCACAAGACGCAAGGCGTTTGTGCTAAAAAAAACGCTGCAAATCCCTGCACAACGGTTTATTATTTTGTATGGAATACCCTTCTGTTACAGATCACAGCTCTATGTATAGATAACCCGTCTATATAATATGATATGTACTATTCTATACATATTATGTAGATCGCAGACCCTCCGTAGGTTAGTACCTAACCCCGTACTCGTTACTAGGTACCTACCTAAATCGCGAGTTAAATGTTGCTAAAATAATTCTGCCGATGACAAACAGTACCTAACAAAAAGAAACACACATAATGAAGTTCTGAAAAGAAATTGTTGATGAGGAGTGAAAAAAGTCGCAAAAGTACCTACCAACAAACTCCAGCCCCTTCTACGTAGATGGTATAATGAACCGTTGTGTAATAATTTACCGTTGAGTAATAATTTACCGTAGTAATAATTTACCCATCAATAATACTTCAACGTTTGTCCAAGTTTCACTACCTACCAACAAACTCCAAAAGAGCCATCATTTTTCAAATTAAATAATATCACAGAACAACCAACTCGACTTCATACTCCGCCAATATAATCAGGTGATCCCTACCAATGATTGGCCGTATTCACAAATTCCTATTGTGGGCGCGTCTCTGGTTACGAGATTTGGTTTGAATTGTATACAATTTCATTCAAACTGGAGTCGAAAATGCCTGTCGGTGCAAACTTCGGGGCCTTACTGTGAACGAACGGCTGGACGTACGATGCTCCGGATGGTCTTAAAAAACTCGCAAGTTCACGAACTATTTAAAACCGTAAAAGTATTTACGTAAAAAAATGGTATAGGCGTTTTGAAAATTTCAACCCCTATTTTGAACCCCTTAGAGATGACTCACAGTAACGCCGAGCTTCGAGGACCAACTAGACGCCGAACGGAACCTATAACCCGAATTTCATCAATTTTTTTTCATGGTAACTAAGAAAAGTGGCCCGTACGGCGTACGGCGGACAGACAGAAATATTTTTATTGCAGTTTTGGATTCTACATACCTTGAAACGTAAACCATCAAATTTTGAGGGGGGGTAAGAATTTTTTTTTTCATGCTCGATTCCAATGGTTCATTATTGAAAATAATAAACCAAAAATAATCGATATTTAGTCTGAACGATAACAATTACGTACCTACTGTAGAAATTTTGATAAGCTCAAAATTGAGTTTTTCGATGATTGTTCCTATAAATTCAAGTTAGACGAATAAAAGGCTTCTACGCCACCATTCGCAACATCGTTAAAAAACCCGAAAAAGTGTAAATATTCAGATATTCAGCGCTTGGCAAGACGGTTATGGGGGAAACTGAATCGCTTTTCAACTCAGTGATCTCATCCCGATTCAAAGTAATTCAAAGCTCTCCTTGCATAGCCCAAACAGAAAGCGAGGGCCATTCAAAAGGGAGGTCACCGGGTTTTAGTAGGGGAAACCCGGGGAGCGATATTAAACGTGGAGTAAAAGATAGGAATATCGATAGGGAAATTAAGAAGGAATTGATTACGGCATACTTAACCAAATTCAAAAAAATTCATACTTATTACAACTATCCTCAAGTTTTCAGCATGTTGCGGAAAGTGGGGCTATTATTTGTACCCGAGCTGCACTTGAATTTGTGTACGTTTGAGCTCTGCGCTACAAGATGCATTTTTGAGTTTTTTAAAATGTAAATTCGCACGGTGGATTCACAAGGAAATGTGAATTTGCGTATTTTCCTATGTGTACTACCAACGTATCCAAATATATCAGCCGACGTTAGCCTTTAAGTGGACAATAATTGTATTTTGTACAAGTACGACAATCTAACCCGATTCAGAATGGTCTGCGCCTTAATAACGCCATACCGGAATCTATAAAAGACTTAACTAAGAAGAAATTTTGCTGCAAGACTCAAAACATAAATTAATTTACGCAAAATTATAACCATCTCTGACTCTTGTAACAAAACCTTAATCGGCTCAGGTATACAGAATAGGAGGTAAAGCCCCACTAAACTGAAAATTCTCCACCGATCTGGCCTATCGTCGACGTTCCGAAAATGTCCAAACGGGCACTAACTTCGTCATTTTAAATCGAAACTCCCATTTTGGTTTATTATTCTGTGAATACTACACCTATGTATTCGCTCAGCAAAAAATTTTTATAACACCCCCTCAAAATTTTTTCTTTTCCGTTTCAAGGTGCGTAGATTCCAAAAATGCAATGTCCGTCCGCCGTACGCCGTCCGCCGTATCACGTCTACAGGCTTCATTTTCGGTCTAAAAAAGTCGTTCCTTCGCACACATGCTCCATTTGGGCCCTAGTTATGTCCCGAAACTTTTCAGCCCGATCGGAATATACCCAGGGGTGTTGTGAGTGAAAATGTGTGTAAAAATAGGTACTTTTTGCGTTTTAGCAACATGTTGGTAACATGAGCTTTTGAGGTATCGTTTTCCATGTTTTTGGGGACGAGAAGATCGAATATGAGGTCGATTTTGGCCAAGGAGTGGAAAATTGAGGTTGTACCAGATGTTCAGCTCCCAAAATTGATTTTGTATGAGTCAAAAACCTGCGAAATCGTCTGAAATCACCATCAGTTTGTAGAATAACACTAGAAAAAGTGTCAACACGTGGATCAAGACGATTAAATGGCACTACCAATGATCAAAGTTAATTTGAAAAAAAAAAAAAAAGATCGTACCTACCTAATTTGTGTTTTGGGGGCCAAAATTGGTGGAAACCATCAGAAATAGCTATTTCAATTATTTCACATGAAACAAACAATACATTTACAGCCAACATTTCTGTAGAATAATAAACCCCACGTGACAAGGACTTTGCAGCGTTTTCTTTTACGTTTCAAGGTGCGTAGATTCCAAAAATGCAATGTCCGTCCGCCGTATCACGTGTACAGGCTTCATTTTCGATCTAAAAAAGTCGTTCTTTCGCACACATGCTCCATTTGGGCCCTAGTTGTGTCCCGAAACTTTTCAGCCCGATCGGAATATACCCAGGGGTGTTATGAGTGAAAATGTGTGTGAAAATAGGTACTTTTTGCGTTTTAGCAACATTTTGGTATCATGAGCTTTTGAGGTTTCGTTTTCCGTGTTTTTGGGGACGAGAAGATCGAATATGAAGTCGATTTTGGCCAAGGAATGGAAAATTGAGGTTGTACCAGATGTTCAGCTCCCAAAATTGATTTTTTATGAGTCAAATACCTGCGAAATCACCATCAATTTGTAGAATAACACTAGAAAAAGTGTCAACACGTGGATCAAGACGATTAAATGATGGCACTACCAATGATCAAAGATAATTTGAAAAAAAAAAAAAAGATCGTACCTACCTAATTTGTGTTTTGGGGGCCAAAATTGGTGGAAACCATCAGAAATAGCTATTTCAATTATTTCACATGAAACAAACAATAAATAAACAGCCAACATTTCTGTAGGTATGTCCAGTAGAATAATAAACCCCATGTGACAAGGACTTTGCAGCGTTTTTTTTTTAAATAAATCTTGGAAAGACGGTTAAGAGGGAAAACAGCGTACATTTTCAAGTCGATCTCATCCACTGATTCTTCCTACAACACAGGAAGCGAGGGCCATTGAAAAAGGGAGGCAATCCGATTTCAGTACGGAAAACCCGACGGCCGATATTAATGCAGTAACAGAGAAAGATATCGGTAGGGGAAATATAGGGGAAATGAGGGGAGGGGAAATGAGGTGTCAATCAGGCTAACTAGCGACTTCAAAAACGAAAACCGTGAAAAGGAGGCGAGGGGACAGAACGGGGGCGATGCGACGAGGGCGCTGATTGAAACAACATGCAAATTCCGACCAATTTCCCAGATCCCTCGCAGTTTCGCTTTGGTACAGTGCAACCCTGATACGAGTAGTACTGGGATTAAGATCAGTGCAACACATCCGGTACAATCCGCAGCTTTTCATTTTCCAGGCAACGCACGTTTCGCGGTACATCGGCACATCTGAGCTTACAAAATATTTAATTTGACAATTTTTGGAAATCTCGTAAAGAACATACTCAGGTACTTACCCACCTAACAAACCAAATTTCATTACTAGTACCAAAAAAATACGGCAAAAACGCTGCAAAGTCCTTGCCACATGGGTTCATTATTCTAACGGACATAATATACAGAAATTCTGGCTGTTCATTTCCTGTTTCTTTCATGCGCAATGATTGAAATGGCTATTTTCGATGGTTTCCACCAATTTTGGGCCCCCAAAACACGAATTAGGCTCGATTTTTTTAACAGATTATCTTTGATCATTGATAGTGTCTTGTTTTGAGTCACCTGTTGATACTACTTCTAGTGTTATTATACAAATGTATGGTGACTTCAGACAATTTCCCATTTTTTTTACTTAAAAAGAGAAAAAAAATATCCTCAAATCTTCACTCTTCGGTCAAAATCAACTTAATATTCGGTCTTCTAGCCCTAAAAAACATGGACAACGATATCTCACAACCTCATGTTCACTAAAACCTCAAAAATCCCTCGAAAAGCCACATTTTTACACCCATTTTTCTCCCATATCACCCCTGGATGGATGTCGACCGGGCTGCCGAGCTTTGGAGCACAACTAGGACCCAAATTTGTTCCCAAATGAGGAACCAAACTTTGCGCGGAAGAACGACGATTTTAGACCAAAATTTAACGTAAATTTAAGGCTCAAACTTCGTTAGAACCTCAATTTTCCACTCTGGTCAAAATCGACTTCACGTTCGGTCTCCTTGTCCTAAAAAACATGGAAAATGATACCTCACAAGCTCATACTAATAAAATACCAAAAAACACTATTTTTATACCCATTTTTCACCCATAACACTCTTGGGTATGTTCCGATCGGGCTGCGAAGTTTTGGGACACAACTAGGGCCCAAATGGAGCGTGTGTGCGAATGAACAAATTTTTTAGACCGAAAATGCATTTTTGGAATCTTGGCACCTTGAAGCGTAAAAGAAAAAATTTGTGGGGGTGTTATAAAAATGTTTAGCTGAGCGAATACACAGGTGTATTATTCGCAGAATATTAAACCAAAAGAGCGTTTCGCGCATTTATAAATCGTCACTATTGACCCCAATAAGTTATCTTAAACTTCGAAACACTAAAACCAAAAATAATCGTTGCACCTGCTTATTTGCTCCGGAAATTCGATTAAAGGATGGGGAAAACTTGCAGAAAATCTAGTCATGCATTTGCTATATGAGCAAATTTAAGTAACACCTGCTAAATCTACACTTCAACTTACTGTATTATCGAACATTTTCCACCTTATAAATAAAAAATACAAATTTAATAATTGATTTTGACGTTCAGTTATTCACTAACCATCCATTCATTCAATGCTCTCTTCTATTTTTGAGTTTTACGCAATTTAATCAAAATTTTGTAGGTACTATAAGTGAGTTTTACGAATTCAGATTTGTTTTTAATGCGCTAAAAACTGCCGTAAAGTTGACTAAAAAATGTGCTAGCGTGAAGGATTTACAAAAAAGGTTAAATTATATAAAAATAACAGGGATTTATTTGCAGAATGTAAACAAGATAAGGATGAGGTTCTTCACCAGAGAAGTCAAAATGTTATATTTGATTGTCATATGATTTTGTCATAAAATAGCCGTTTCGGGTGTAAACATCATAAAATTGGCGTTTTTCGCTATTTTGTCATAATATTGTTTTTATTTTGTCACGAAATCGACGTTTTTGACAGATCAGAGCTAGTTGAGTCCCAGGCACTTCGAACCAAAAATATGGGCTGGGGCGAAAAGGAGGTTTCAAGCATAAAATTCGCTCCTAACTCTTCAGATGACGTCGACCGCTCGTTTTCGTTATTTAAAACGCTCCTGACCGACAAGCGTACGAACTTGACAATCGGGAACATCGAACAACATTTAACTGTATTTTATAATGTAATATTGATAATTTTGAAGATTGAATAACGTAACGATGTGTAATGTAAATGTTGTAAATAATAAATAATAAATGTTGCGAATATGTAATGAATAGTTGTACAATATTAATATATCATCCTTCTTCGATCAAAAATGATTAGACGATAATGTCATACTTTTTTAAAACATCATAAAATGGCCAATTTTTGAAAATAAACGTCATGAAATGAGAAAATAAACATCACAAATGTCATAAAAAATGAAAAAAAATAACATCATAAAGTTGATGTCTCTGTTCATCACTTTGCTGGTGACGCGTACTTAAAATATGCAACACCGGTGAGGAAATTGCATGAAATAAGATGATTATGTACTTCAGCTCAATCATCGTATTCGACTGTCGAGTTCATGCAACTCGCCCTTGCACCCCAAACAACCTCAATCACGAAAGTGCACTTGGGTCGATCCCACAAAGGAAATAGTCGTCTCGCGTGGCATCAACAACTTTTCCCCAAAAGCCATTTGGTTGATAGATTGATTCCTCTCATGTCCTCTAACGATGATCGGCAGAACTGTTCGCAATAACAATAGATAACCGCCGTGATGAGAGCTGTATAGCTTCAAGTTTTTAGCGCCATTCCCAGGGGAAACCTCGCGTCTTCACGCTACAGTCCTCAAGGTAGTTCGTACTTGTTACGGGTGCCGCATTGCCTCGTCAATTGCAACAGCTGAAAAAAGAACGTCTGCCAATTCGAGTAGGCAGTTTAGCTTCCTCACCTCAATCAGATGAACGTATAAGAATAGTTGGGTAGTTTCGCTTCGATACGGGACGATCTGCGATCCAACCTGCGTTTACCCTCAAAATTTCAGCAAGAAAAAGCTAGAAAAAGTGTCAACGCGACAAAATTGGGCCAAGGACAGATCCTTGCGGTACTCCAAAGCAGATTTGTATAGATTGCTATCAATATCCTGAATATTGCTGCACAAATTGAACATATTGCTGTCTATCTGTGAGGTATGATTCGAACCATCTAACTGCAGATTTATCAAGTCCAGTTCTTTTCAAGCTTAAGGACTAATCTCGATGTTTCTACTGAGTCAAACGCTATGGTAAGATCAATGAATATTGATATTATTTTGCCTCCTTCGTGGATCCCCTTTGTTATTTCCGTTACTAGATTAACTAGCGCATCCTCTGTTCCCATGTGCTGTCGAAATCCAAATTGGACAGGGGATAAGATATTATTGGATTCAAGATATTCTATTAGTTGCGACTTGGCTATTTTTTCAAATATTTTCGCAAAGTTTGATAGCAGCGAAATAGGGCGGTAATTGCTTTCTAGTGTTCTTGGTCCTTTTTTATACAGAGGCCGCACTATAGCTATTTTGAGGCAATTTGGAAATTCACCCTGTAATAAACTCAGGTTAATCATGCAAGGGGGGTGGATGATATTCCGCCCCTGCCTGGACCTGTCCCACCCCTGATTGGTTGAGCTTTGAACACTTCTTCCGTTGTAGTGGTCCTAAAACTCATTTTAGATGAAGCCATGTGTCGTGGTATCCTCCCAGAACCACAACTCTTGTACGTAGAAATAAGATCTCACCAAATAAACCTAGAAGTGGGGACAGAGGACGCAAGAGTCGAGGGCCAGCCTGGAGGTCCCCACCATCCTCTACTAGCTAGAGGATGGAGGGAGACAGCTCCCAAGCCTATAAAAACTCGTCTCCTGCATCTTTTTCCTCATTCTACACTCTCCTCTAGTCGCTGACTACTCTCTCTCCTCCTTACCTCGTCTCTCTCTCCTACACCCAAAAGAATCCGTGAATGGTGGTGGTACGCCCATAACCAACGGACACATCCAAAAAGATCCTGGATCATGGTGGTGATTCGCTCATAACCAAATTCCGGGCACATCCTACCTCACACTGCTCGTGGTGGATGTACGCTCTAACACATTCATCACACCATGTTTGGAAGATCTCTGGTTGGCTGATAGTTTTGAAATTCTGAGTTTAATTGTTCTCCTACTGATGTAAAAAAAATCATTCAACCTATTGACTATTTTTTTCTCTGGGGTCCTGAATTTCCTCACTATCACAAATTAATTTCTTGATCACAATAGAGTCTTTGAGATTTTCACCTAGCGCCGTGTTGTTTTCCAAACTTTAGAAGGGTTGTTAGATGCGGCAAGTTGTGATCTGAAGTAATAAGTGACAAAGAAGATATTCAAGTTTGCTACGGTAGTTGGTGTATACGTTTCTTAGATTTTGATCATTAGGGTTTCGCTGCAGTTTTTTACCCTTTTTATCCCTTTTGTTTATTGAGTATATAACTCAATAAATAACTAGAGAATTATTATATTTTCTCGCCCTTTCTCTTCGTTACCGTGGAAACATGATTGTAATAATCTTAACGCGTAGATGAGCCCATCAGGGTCATACCGCGTTATACATGTTGATCATTCAGTGATTACTGGAGCGAGTTGATAGATAATCGAATACGGTTAGGTTAGCACCTGCCGTGACCTCAATTCGTCTCAGCGATCTTGGCACCGGCCTCCTCCATAACGTTCCCTGTTATTTTACAACCTCGTTATCTTCCCGTCTTCGATTTGACTTTCCGCCCGTCTGATTTACCGGTGCCCATTTCACGCTGTTGACAAGTTATCAATATGCAACGTCCGTTCAGGCCGAACCTACGCCTCATTGTTGGGGTTAACGCGGGGGAATAACTATTTATGAAGTCGGGCGCCCACTCGACTTGAGAAAATCTCGAGCGTCGACCCGCATGCGCTGGAGGCAGGTTTGTTTCCTCGTTGGAAATGGAATTTTATAGTGCAGGAGCGGAACACCAGACCAACTCCTGAAAGGACAGTATATTTTGCTCAACGAGCAGTGAAATTGCACATTTCAACTCTCAATTGCTCGCCAAATGGTATTTTTCAAGAATAATACGTCCATAAGGCACCTGCTATTAATTTCAACACTTTTGGTTTATTATTTTCAACAATAAACCTTAGGAATCGAGCATGAAAGAAAGAAAAGGAAAAGTTAACCCCCCTGCGAAATTTCTGCCCGTCCGCCGTACTTAGCACTTTCCTTAGTTACCATGAACCAAAATTAATGAAATTCGGTTTATAGGTCGCATTTGGGGTCTAGTTGGTCCTCGAAGCTCGGTGTTACTGTCAGTCATCTCTAAGGGGTTCAAAATAGGGGTTGAAATGTTCAGAACGCCCTAAGCTCGAAAACTTTCAATACATGTTTTTTTTAAATGGTTTTAAATTGATCTCAAACTAAAGAATTTTTTGAGACCACCCGGTGGATTTTTGTACGAAAATCCGTTCGTTTGCACCGAAAAGCTTCGTCAACACGATCGTGAATCAAACGGTATAAATCCGGCCGGGATATCATCACTAGGGAGCACCTCATTATAATCAAGGATGGCTCTATGAAGTCGAGTTGGTTGTTCCATGATATTATTTCGTTTGAAAAATGATGGCTCCTTGGGATTTTATTGATAGGTACTTTTGTAACTAGAAAAAACGTTATGCTTCATGAAAAATAACAAATAATTAATGACTGAATAATAACAAATAATTAATGACTGAATTGTTGAATCCTGTACATTTTCATGCAACTGTGATTCCCAGGCCGGCTCCAGCACTCGATTTAGGGCTTTCCTGGGGGGAGCTCGAGGGTATTGACCACGGGAAAAAAAGTGATCCACACAGAAGAGGCATCTACACAGGTAAATTATAAACCTTTGTGTAATAATTTGCAGCGCTTTTTCTTTCTTGTAATCAATATTGTTATATTATTCAAGTTTGCTACGTTGTGTCTACGTTGTTCTTAGCAATGAATGAAGTGAACGTTCATAAATATGTGACTCTAGCTCCACTCAGGAAAGCCCTAAATGGAGTGGAAGCGGCCCCGGAATTACAGTTTCATACAAATGCGTGGGTGCATTATTTATTTGTCATGAAGCATAAGGCAAATAATAAACCGTTGTAATAATTTACCTGTATAGGTGCCCCTTTTACGTAGATAGTATAATAAACTGTTGTGTAATAATTTACCGTTCTGTAACAATTTACCGTTGCGTAATAATTCACCAAATAACATTTCAAAGTTGGTTCAAGTTGCAAAAGTACCTATCAACAAAATCCAAAAGATCCATCATTGTTCAAATGAGATAATATCGCAGAACAACCAACTCGACTTCATACAGCCATCCGTGATTACAATCAGGTGCTTCCTAGTGATGATATCCGGGCCGGATTTATACAGTTTGATTCACGATCGTGTTGACGAAGCTTTACGGTGTAAAAGAACGAATGGACGTACAATGCTCCGAGTGGTCTCAAAAAATTCTTTACTTCAAGATCAAGTTTAAAAAACCATACCCTTCTACTGATACTTTTCGAGCTACGGCGTTCTGAAAATTTCATCCCCTATTTTTAACCCCTTAGAGATGACTGACAGTACTGCCGAGCTTCGAGGACCAACTAGACCTCAAAGGGGACCTAAAAACCAAATTTCATTAATTTTGGTTCATGGTAACTAAGAAAAGTGCTAAGTACGGCGGATGGACATAAATTCGATTTTCGGATTCTATATAGCTTGCAACGTTAACAATCACATTTTGAGGGGGGGGGGGGGGGGTGGGATTAAATTTTGGTGTATTATTTTCTATAATGAACATTTGGAAGCTAGGATTTAAAAAAAAAACCAACCTCCCTTAAAATTTGATGGTTTCCGTTTCAAGTTATGTAGAATCCGAAAATGCAATAAAAACACAGCAAATCCCTGAACAACGGTCTATCACACATCACAGCTCTCTGTATAGATAACCCGTCTATATAATATAATATGTACTGCTCTATATTACATAGTATGTAGATCGCAGACCCTCCGTAGGCTAGTACCTTACCCCGTACTAGGTACCTACCCAAATCACGAGTTGAATGTTGCTAAAATAATTCTGTCGATGACAAACAGTAACTAAAATGGCAAAAAGAAACGCAAATAATGAAGTTCTGAAGGGAAATTGTTGATGTGGAGCCAAAAAAGTTGCAAAAGTACCTACCAACAAACTCCAGCTCCTTCTAGGTAGATGGTATAATGAAACGCTGTGTAATAATTTACCGTTGAGTAATGATTTACCATCGTGTAATAATAATTTACCCATCAATAATACTTCAACGTTTGTTCAAACTACACTGCCTATCAACAAACTCCAAAAAAGCCATCATTTTCCAAATGATATGATATCGCAGAACAACCAACTCGACTTCATACTCCGTGATTATAAAAATAGTACATAATATTATATTATATAGACGGGTTATCTATACAGAGAGCTGTGATCTGTAACAGAAGGGTATTCTGTACAAAATAATAAACCGTTGTGCAGGGATTTGCAGCGTTTTTTTTCTTTTTTTTCATGCTCGGTTCCAAAGGTTCATTATTGAAAATAATAAACCAAAAAACCACAGTCATGCAGCATGGCTATAAGAGCGAATTTTCGAAGTTTTCGGCATCTTCCTCCTCCGCCTAAAATTTTCTGAAAATTAATTATCGGCCAATGTTTTCCCAACTTGATACCATACAAAATTAAAACAGGAGTAGTTTTACGCAAAGTAAAATTTGGGGTGGAAGGAGGGGGAGGGGGAAATCAAAAATGTTTTGAATACCAGAAGAGTAGGTAGGTACCTATTGGGTACGTAACAAATTTTTCGTTCCATTTTTTGCCGAGTAACACCTCGGTTTGTAGATTTTCCAACGCTGAACACGATGGTGAAGTCAGAATTGCGATATCCCATTCCGTTATCAGATTAGAGCAGACGAACCAGGAAGAACATCTCAAGAAATAACCACGTTCCTTCATCTTCAAAGTGCTCCAGTTTGAGAATGGAATGAGATATCGCAATTCTGATTTCACCATCGTGTTCAGCGTACAAAAACCTTTAAAATGAGGTGTCACTTGTCAGACTTTTTCATTTTGGGAATTTATGGGTAATTTCCCCCCCTTAAAACTCCCCAAAACTCCCCCTTAGGGTGACCCGATTCTGCCCATCTTCGAACTTAGCCTGTCGATTGCCAAGACAGATTTTTCGTGCAAATTTGAATTTTTTATCTCAATTCTTTCGAGAGTTATCGTCTGGAATGACACATACATATATAAATATATATATAAATATATAAATATATAAATATATATAAATATATATATATATACATATAATTTTTGGTGTCTTTCGGCAGGGAATTCAGGATGGTCTGAAACGGATTTTGGTATAAAAATCTTTCGGAAATTCGAGTTTTAAAAATTTTGGACCGAGAACAATAGCTTCTTTTTCTTCGAAAATTCGCTAAAAAAGATATACAGACACAATAAGCGTACAAAATTATGACAAAATGTCGCCTAAATGTTTGTAATATCAAAACAAAGGATGATTTAAAAAATGGGAAATTTTTGGAAAAGTGAGTATTACCAGTTTTTTGGGGGAAAATCGATAAAATTTTAAATGAATACTATTAAATCACCAAAATGTTGTAGGAGGTAATTGAAAAATGCTCACTGCTCATATTCGTACACAATTTCGGTGGTAGCTTAAAAAAACCATGTGTGATTTCGGAGTATTTGTCCACGTGGTGGGGGGGGGGGGGGGGGTTTACAGGATACCCTGCCAATATATAAATACATACATGGATATTTATTTATTATTTACCCGATTCTGCCCATCTTCGAACTTAGCCTGTCGATTGCCAAGACAGATTTTTCGTGCAAATTTGAACTTTTTATCTCAATTCTTTCGAGAGTTATCGTCTGGAATGACACATACATATATAAATATATATATAAATATATATATAAATATATAAATATATATATAAATATATATATATATACATATAATTTTTGGTGTCTTTCGGCAGGGAATTCAGGATGGTCTGAAACGGATTTTGGTATAAAAATCTTTCGGAAATTCGAGTTTTAAAAATTTTGGACCGAGAACAATAGCTTCCTTTTCTTCGAAAATTCGCTAAAAGAAGATATTCGGACGAGTTCACAAAACCGTGATGATTTGGATCCAGTTCCGTGGACAGGCTTCTTCATTGGCCTTTGCAAATTGATTATTTACTGGTTCCAAACTGTAATTAAGCAGTCGGCAGGAAGTTCAGATCGAACCATTGTTTGCCTATGTGCTGCCCATCGATTGGTCAATCCATTCGTAAAACGTGCCCTTAACTTCGTTGTGTCACCTTGGACGTATACGGAGGTGTCACGATGAGGTTGAGAACACGCGCGCCGCGAATTGTGACAGGTGCCAGAGCGATTACTATTCTGTGCATATCGCACCATCACCTCCTCGCACTCGGTACCCGTCCCACGCACTAAAACTCCGGAGTGACGGCATCAATCAGACAGGCAATCAGGTATTCCATTCTAAAATGTCGGGTAACACCACGTTTGGGGGCCATTCGCGTTTATATTTCGCCCATCCGGTCCTCAGATACAACAACAAATGTTTACGGTTTTAAGTGTACACGTAACAACACTGTCGCACATTACACCTGAGTAGACTTGCACGTAGTAAGAAATTCGTGCAGCTGCATGGACATAGAAAGGCTGAATACAATAAAATATCAAGGAGTGCACGTGGATCAGCATCTCAAGTGGAAGGATCACGTAGCTGCATTAGTCAATAAAATCAGGAAATCCATGCACTACTTTCTGGTGCTACGAAGTTGGCTAAAGAAAGAAAACCTTAAAATGATGTATTACGCTCATGTATACAGCATTTTAACTTCTGATATCATTGTCTGAAGAGGTACATTTGCGTCAAACTTTAATAGTATAAACATAGCAATGAATACAGTTTTGAGAATTGCAACTAATTCCCATAAACGTACT
Source organism: Leptopterna dolabrata (assembly GCA_954871275.1). Classification (NCBI taxonomy): domain Eukaryota; kingdom Metazoa; phylum Arthropoda; class Insecta; order Hemiptera; family Miridae; genus Leptopterna; species Leptopterna dolabrata. The sequence continues at coordinate 7,599,300 of OX940986.1, read as the reverse complement.
TGCAACTAGTTACCTACACAAACACTTCAGTGTTCTCGCTCCCAGAATGGCTTGTATTCACAGAACTGTTTTATATGTACATAAACACCTGTATTTATTTACTAAGCAAGCGGTGATTAGACCGACGCGAACAAATACCAACTATGTCCTCCAGATACCACAGGCGCATAATGATTTCTACACTCGACAATTTCCATGGCTAGCTCCAGCCCTATTTGAACAGTTACCGCTCCTAACCAAGACGTCAACATCAACAGGAAAATTAAAAAAACTAGTTCCAGAACATTTTGAGCTTGAAAATAACGAAAGTGTTGTTATAAATAAGTTTAAGTTAGGATAAAAATACAAATCAGCCTTCGTAGCATTAAGTGTATTTACTAACCACTTAGGAATAATCCGTAAATACTGTTGGTTTTGGTTTATTATTCTGTGAATAATACACCTATGTATTCGCTCAGCAAAAAATTTTTATAACACCCCCTCAAAATTATTTCTTTTCCGTTTCAAGGTGCGTAGATTCAAAAACTGCAATGTCCGTCCGCCGTACGCCGTCCGCCGTACGCCGTCCGCCGTACGCCGTCCGCCGTATCACGTGTACAGGCTTCATTTTTGGTCTAAAAAATTCGTTCTTTCGCACACATGCTCCTTTTGGGCCCTAGTTGTGTCCCGAAACTTTTCAGCCCGATCGGAATATACCCAGGGGTGTTATGAGTGAAAATGTGTGTAAAAATAGGTACTTTTTGCGTTTTAGCAACATGTTAGTAAAATGAGCCTTTGAGGTATCGTTTTTCATGTTTTTGGGGACGAGAAGACCGAATATGAAGTCGATTTTGACCAAAGAGTGGAAAATTAAGGTTGTACCAGATGTTCAGCTCCCAAAATTGATTTTTTATTAGTCAAAAACCTGGAAAATCGTCTGAAATCACCATCAATTTGTAGAATAACACTAGAACAAGTATCAAGAGGTGGATCAAGACGATTAAATTGCACTATCAATGATCAAGGATAATTTGAAAAAAAAAAAGGAGCGTACCTAATTCGTGTTTTGGGGGCCAAAATTGGTGGAAACTACCAAAAATAGCTATTTCAGTTATTTCAAATGAAAGCAAAAATAAATGAACAGCCTTTGCAGCGTTTTTTTATCAATGTAACTCATTCTCCAAACACTTACGGTGTGTTATGTCAATGAAACTGCTGGTACATACATACGCAGTAATAAATAGTGGTGTAAGAGACGAGCCTGGACGGGTCATTGAACCTAGGCTCATAAACCAATATAAGTTTAGAACTTGTATCATGTACCTACATTGACTCTCTAAAAATCATATTTGTTGTACAAAGTATTTGCTGAATAAAAAAAAATGAATTGAATTTACGTCTCCAAGTTTAAAACTAAATTCAAAAACTCTGTAAAGTCCTTGTCACATGGGTTTATTATTCTACTGGACATACCTACAGAAATGTTGGAAATACATTTATTGTTACTTTCATGTGGAATAATTGAAAATGCTATTTTTGACGGTTTCCACCAATTTTGGCCCCCAAAAACACGAATTAGGCTCCATTTTTATACAAATTATCTTTGATAATCGACAGTGCCATTTAATTGTCTTGATTCAACTGTTGATACTACTTCTAGTGCTATTATAAAAATTTATGGGATTTCAGACAATTTCCGACTCATAAAAAATGAATTCTGGGAGATGAACCTTCGTTACAACCTCAATTTTCCACTCTTTGGTCAAAATCAACTTCATATTCGGTCTTCTTGCCCGAAAAAACACGGAAAACGATACGTCACAAGCTCACGTCACTAAAACTTCAAAGAAAAAAAACCTCGAAAAACCCTATTTTTACACCCATTTTTCACCCGTAACGCCCATGGGTGTATTCCGATCGGGCTGCAGAGCTTCGGAGCACAACTAGGACCCAAATGTGTTCCCAAATGGGGACCCAAACTGCGTGCGGAAGAACGACGATTTTAGACCAAATTTTAACGTAAATTTAAGGCTGAAACTTCGTCAGAACCTCAACTTTCCACTCTTTGGTCAAAATCGACTTCATATTCGGTCTTCTCGTCCCAAAAACATGGAAAACGATACCTCAAAAGCTCACGTTACTAAAACACAAAAAATACCTATTTTTATATCCATTTTCACCCATAACACCCCTGGGTATATTCCGATCGGGCTGCAAAATTTCGGAACACAACTAGGGGCCAAATGGAGCATGTGTGCGAAAGAACAATATTTTTAAGACCGAAATAATTAAAGCAGATATGGACAATAAGGCGTACGAACATTGCATTTTTGGAATCTGCGCAACTTGAAAAACGCGAAAGAAAAATTTCTGAGGAGGCGTTATGAATTTTTTTTGCTGAGCGAATACATAGGTGTATTATTCACAGAACAATAAACCAAAACATAAAAAATAACACTAAGCGATTAAGAAGGACGAGTATACCCCTCAAATCCAGAAGATTCCCATCCGATGAGCGATTCTTCGTGGTCCCGGTCTTCACCATCAATCAATTGCACATAAAGTCTGCTCTTATGTACTTCCATAAGCGTTCGGAAGATTTCAGTTATGCCCAGGTGACTTCCCAATATCTGTTCCGCAAGTCAGTGTGCCAACTCTGTACGATTAAAAATACACCACACGCCATTTATATTTTAGCCTGCCGATTCTGCTAAGAGACTTGTCGTGCCTTCCATTCTCACCAGGTCTAAATATAAGAGACGTTTTCAATTTCCTAATAACTAAGGGACGCAAAGAATGCGAAAAGCTTTTTTTCGAGTATTTATATATAATAAACCGAGTTAATAATCAAAACAATTGTTTGATAACACATGCAAATACCTATAAATGTAATAGCTGTACACTTAAATGCTCTGTTGCTACAATAAAGGGAGATGACACAACTGACAACTACCCACCTACCTCACTCCGAACTATACGTAAGCTTCACTATGACAGACCATTGCAATCATATGCAACTCATGAAACCTGATTCCGACCTCGCCAATGCTCAATCATTCGAATTACGTATTTTAATTCACAATCATTCGAATTCCTGATTCCGACGTCGGAAGCAAATGCTCAATCATTTGAATGATCAACGATTGTATTACGTTCTTATTAGCATTAATTCACAAGATATATGATTCTGATATTAAAATACGTCAATTATTTTAATTCACAATCATTCGAATTCCTGATTCCGACCTCGCCAATGCTCAATCATTCGAATTACGTATTTAAATTCACAATCATTCGAATTCCTGATTCCGAACTCACCAATGGTCAATCATTCGAATTATCAACGACTCTATTACCTTCTTATTAGCACAAATTCACAAGATTTATGATTCTGATATTAAAATACGTCAACTAAAATTTAAATTACGTTCTTACTAGCATAAATTCACAAGATTTATGATTCTGATATTAAAATACGTCAATTAAAATTTCAATTGCGTACTTATTAGCACCAATTCACAAGATTTATGATTCTAATATATTATAATACGTCAATTGAAATTTCAATTACGTAGGTACTTATTAGCACCAATTCACAAGATTTATGATTCTGATATTAAAATAGGTCAATTAAAATTTCAATTACGTAGGTACTTATTAGCACCAATTCACAAGATTTATGATTCTGATATTAAAATAGGTCAATTAAAATTTCAATTACGTTCTTATCAGCATCAATTCACAAGATTTATAATTCTGATATTAAAATACGTCAATTAAAATTTCAAGTACCTTCTTACTAGCATAAATTCACAAGATTTATGATTCTGATATTAAAATACGTCAACTAAAATTTCAATTACGTTCTTACTAGCATAAATTCACACGATTTATGATTCTGATATTAAAATACGTCAATTAAAATTTCAATTGCGTACTTATTAGCACCAATTCACAAGATTTATGATTCTAATATTAAAATACGTCAATTAAAATTTCAATTACGTACTTATTAGCACCAATTCACAAGATTTATGATTCTAATATTATAATACGTCAATTAAAATATCAATTACGTAGGTACTTATTAGCACCAATTCACAAGATTTATGATTCTGATATTAAAATAGGTCAATTAAAATTTCAATTACGTTCTTATCAGCATCAATTCACAAGATTTATAATTCTGATATTAAAATACGTCAATTAAAATTTCAAGTACCTTCTTACTAGCATAAATTCACAAGATTTATGATTCTGATATCAAAATACGTCACTAAAATTTCAATTACGTTCTTACTAGCATAAATTCACACGATTTATGATTCTGATATTAAAATACGTCAATTAAAATTTCAATTGCGTACTTATTAGCACCAATTCACAAGATTTATGATTCTAATAATAAAATACGTCAATTAAAATTTCAATTACGTATTTATTAGCACCAATTCACAAGATTTATGATTCTGATATTAAAATAGGTCAATTAAAATTTCAATTACGTTCTTATCAGCATCAATTCACAAGATTTATAATTCTGATATTAAAATACGTCAATTAAAATTTCAATTACGTTCTTACTAGCATAAATTCACACGATTTATGATTCTGATATTAAAATACGTCAATTAAAATTTCAATTGCGTACTTATTAGCACCAATTCACAAGATTTATGATTCTAATATTAAAATACGTCAATTAAAATTTCAATTACGTATTTATTAGCACCACAAGATTTATAATTCTGATATTAATGTACGTCAATTAAAATTTTAAGTACCTTCTTACTAGCATAAATTCACAAGATTTATGATTCTAATATTATAATACGTCAATTAAAATTTCAATTACGTACTTATTAGCACCAATTCACAAGGTTTATGATTCTGATATTAAAACACGTAAATTAAAATTTCAATTACGTTCTTATCAGTATCAATTCACAAGATTTATAGTTCTGATAAATAAAATACGTCAATTACGTATTTTAATTCACAATCATTCGAATTCCTGATTCCGACCTCGCCAGTGCTCAATCATTAGAATTATCAACGACCGTATTACGTACTTATTAGCATCAATTCACAAGATTTATGATTCTGATATTGAAATACGCCAATTAAAATTTCAAATAGTTATTGCTGCTAACTTATATAACATAATAACCCCCCCCCCCCCCCAAAACCCTGTTGTTAAACAATAAATTCTTTCAACGCTGTCTGGTGGGAGCTTGCTTGCCTGGGATAAACGAAAAATACAGCGAAAAGTACATGGCAATCGGACATTTCAACAATATACGACATCGTCTGTGGCAGACGAGGGAAATTTTTTTCAAAAAAACCCCAAAAAAAAACCTCTCGCATGAGAACGGCCACAGCTTAGGTGAGTAATTGTCTTTCATTTTCAGGGACCACGCCGGAGAGAACGACGTGATGGATGAAGAGCTTTTCAACAGGGCGCTTAAGTGACGAGGGCTTAGTCCTGGAATCCCGTGAAAATTACCAGGCGAGCGCTGGAGGGATGGGCAAGGGAAAACGGAATTTATGGGACGGCATTTTTATTGGAATGGAAAAACAAAGGGGAATAAGGGAGACGCGGGGGAGTGGTTAGTGGTTTGTAGCTAGCGGAATCGCACAACCGAACAGGGCTGGGGTGTGCACGTTGTGTCGCGACGTCTTATCTTTACGAATGGGATATGAATCGAACAATCGAACCGTTGAGGCCACCTTAAAAAGCGCCTTTTTCCTTCCCTACCTTCTGCAAGCCATCATACGATGTAGAATAACAAAACAACATGGTTCTTGTTTTATTATTCTACAACTTCTCTACCTTCATTCTAACGTCTTGTTTGCATTACGAGGGAGGGAAAACAGACACTGTACTAAGAGGGACAACACCAGCAGTACACAGGGTGTCCCAGAACTAATGATCCAAACTTCAGGGATCGATTCTACAACTAATTTTCAACAACTTTTGTGCTATAACATTTTTTTTCCGAAACCCCCATCAAATTCGACTTTTTCACCTTTAAATTTTTTTCCCGTGTTTTAAACCTTGAGTCATAAAAATGGCCGTAACTCCCTCAAGTTACGACGTTAATTCAAATTTGAGGATACCATTAGAAAGAGCGTTGAATTTTCTTTCGTCTCAATACATAATCAACAATTTTTACGAGAGCTGAGTGAGTAAAAAATCACGCCAAACTGAAACTTTGTCGATTGCACCTTTTTTGTTGAACTCGGACAGTATTTTTGAACGCTGTTTTTACCCATACCCAATCGTTCCTCTCTTCGGAAAAAACATCTGCAATTCAACAGCTTTCCAACGGTGTGCCCATATTTATTTTTATCAACATAATTTTTTGAGGAAACGGCGTTCGAATGAGGAAAAACGTGATACTGTTGAGCAAAATCGAGGGTTTTCAAGACATGGTTGTATCTGGTCGGCATTCCATTATTTTTTTACGCTGAATCGAATGGTGACACTCCCGAGCCTCTCCAACGTAATTAAAACTGTTCTCCTGATCTCTTGAAATAGGTATACCTACCTGCCTACCTGATACCAAATCTACACCTCATCACGAGATTCGAGACGCTACTTCATCAGTGTTGCGACGAGCTCGCATGTGTCGTCAACAAGGAGGTGGTCACTTTGAGAACCTGCTATAAAATACACGCTATAATTCCTGTCGTGGTATCCTCCCAGAACCAAAAACTTCCTATGTGAAATTAAGATCTCGCTAAATAAACCTAGAAGTGGGGACGGAAGTCGCAGGAGAGCTGAGGGACAACCTGGGGATCCCCACCATCCTCCACTAGCTGGAGGATGGAGGGAGACGGCTCCCAAGCCTATAAAAACTCGCCTCCTTCGCCTTTCTAGCCATTCTCGTCGTCTCTCTCCTTAACCTAAAAGATCCTGGGAATGGTGGTGGTCCGCCCATAACCAAACCAGGCAACGCTCCCGAAAAGAATCCACGCATGGTGGTGGTACACCCATAACCAAACCGGGCACATCACATATCCATCCATCACAGTTCCGAAGCATAATTCTTTTATTTCCCTTAGGTCGATGAGGTGCAGCTTTGGTATCAGGTAGGCAGGTAGGTATACCTATTTCAAGAGATCGGGAGAACAGTTTTAATTACGTTGGAGAGGCTCAGGAGTGTCACCATTCGATTCAGCGTAAAAAAATAATGGAATGCCGACCCCCATACCTCTCCAAGTCCTTAAAATGCAAACCCTCGAATTTGCTCGACAGTATCACGTTTTTCCTCATTCGAACGCCGTTTTCTCACAAAATTATGTAGATAAAAATAAATATGAGCACACCGTTGGAAAGCTGTTGAATTGCAGATGTTTTTTCCGAAGAGAAGAACGATTGGGTATGGGTAAAAATAGCGTTCAAAAATACTATCAAGTTCAACAAAAAAGTTGCAATTGACAAAATTTTCAGTTTGGTGTGATTTTATACTCACTCAGCTCTCGTAAAAATTTTTGATTATGTATTGAGAAGAAAGAAAATTCAGCGCTCTTTCTAATGGTATCCTCAAATTTCAATTTACGTCGTAACTTGAGGGAGTTACGGCCATTTTTAAAGGTTTAAAACACGGGGAAAAAATTTAAAGGTGAAAATGTCGGATTTGATGGGGGTTTCGAAAAAAATGTTGTAGCACAAAAGTTGTTGCAAATTAGTCGCAGAATCGATCCCTGAAGTTTGGATAATTAATTCTGGGAAACCCTGTACAAGTATTATGTACTGAAAACGCGTACGAAAACACTCGAAAACTTTTTTTTTAAATTCCATTATTTCCACCTATCAATCTACAATACTACATGAATGAAACAATGAATAATAAATAAACTTTCATTCTTCTGCATGAGTATAAAATACTTAGTTACAAATAATACCTAAGCGCGGGAAAATTATCCCTAATATGGGCCACATGCCCGTGTTAGAGGTAGAGTTAAGTTCGCACTGCAGGACGTGTATGACCTAAGCATTAATTAAGTTATAATATCGCTTCCGTTTAGTGAAGGTATAGGTAATAATCATTCATAATTCTTCATTTCGATGTACCTATAGTAGGTACGCAATAGTCTTAAAGTGTACGTACAGTATTTTATTTACGTCTTTCCCTTCTTTTATTCTCTCAATAACTTTCTGTTTCATATTTATAGGTAAACAATTATTAAAATGATTCATTCCTGTATAAAAATAATGCTTTTGTTCACTGAAAAATAAGGAGGCATTACAAAGCAGTAAGTTGTTGTAGTATGCAAATTCATAAATCAAGCAATATGCAATGAGAATCAATATGAATAAGATAAATTCGAGATATGAAAATCGATCAATCGCAGGGTTGGAATTGTTTCTGAAGGGCGTCATCACAGGGCCCATGATTTTGGTATTTGCCTTGCGCCATCAAGTGTTGATGAAAAAACCACCAAATAATAATTAATATTACAGTTTATCGACATTTATGTTGCTGCCCCACATTCCAAAATGTCACTTGTGTACTCAGGTATGTAGTAAGTGAAGGTGGCTCGTGCTGACAGTATCCAGTAGTAACGTCCACGTATTACAGTGGATTAATACTTTACTCGAGGCGGTGTGTTCAAAAACTGTCTCTGTCTGATTTTGTAAATCTACAGGCGAAACTGTGCTACAACTCAACCAATGATGCGCGATCCCTTTTGCATTTGTCACATTTGGCAACACTTAATAAGTGGGAGAAATTCAAACTAATTGAATTAATGGGGAATCCAAACTTAAAATTGAAAAACGCTGCAAATTATTACACAGCGGTTTATTATTTACCTGTGTAGATGCTTCTTCTGCTTATATCACTGCTTTTTGTGGTCAATACCTACCCTCGAGCTCCTCCCAGGAAAGCCCTAAAACGAGTACAGTTTCATAAAAATGTGCAGGATTCAATAATTCCATAATTAATTTGTAAGCAATGCGATTTGTATTTGTTGTTGTTCAAGTTACAAAAGTACCAATCAACAAAATCACAAAACAACCAACTCGACTTCATACAGCCATCCTTGATTATAATCAGGTGCTCCCTAGTGATGATATCTGGGCCGGATTTGTACTCTTTGATTCACGATCATGTTGACGAAGCTTTCCGGTGCAAACGAACGGCTGGTCGCACAATGCTCCGGGTGGTCTCAACAAATTCTTTAGTTCAAGAACAATTTAAAAATGTTTAAAAAAAACCATACCCTTCTATTGAAAGTTTTCGAGCTACGGTGTTCTGAAAATTTCAACCCCTATTTTTCACCCCTTCGATATGACTGACAGTAACGCCGAGCTTCGCGGACCAACTAGACCCCCAAATGGGGCGTACAAACAAAATTTCATCAATTTTGGTACGTCGTAACTACGAAAAGTGCAAAGTATGGCGTACGGACAGAAATTTTCTTATCCCATTTTCGAATTCTAAATACCTCGAAACGGAATCCATCAAATTTTGAGGGGGGGGGGGGGGGAGGGGGTAAACTTTTTCTTTTTTTTCACGCTAGATTCCCAAGGTTCATTAGTGAAAAATAATAAACCAAATTAATGCAGGAAGCTTTGGTAGAAACTGATGAGAGTTTTGCACTGAATCATTAATTTGGTGGTCACTTCAACAAGAGATTCGGAACAGTGACTCGTGAAAGGAGAGAGTTTTGGAACAAACCGCGAAGTTTAAAATCAAAATACACTGGGAAAGAGCCAGTTTAGCTCGATTCTGATAGCATTTTTCGATGGAGCACGGGAAGAAGCTTCAGAATCCAATGACACATTGATTTCCCTAAAAACGAATGTAAGACAGTCTTGGAACAGAATCCACCGCCTCATTTCCATGGATTCGGACGTAAGGCAGGTGCACAACAGTGAGATATTTGAATTTTTTGATATTAGCAGGTACCTATTTTTGTTCGGGTGGACTTCGAGGTCTGGTCAACAAAGTGTTTTGTACGAGTGCGTGGCACAGAGAAGAACTGACGTGACAATAATAACCTGAGATAAGTGAAGAGAATTCGAACATACTATTTTGCATAAGGATTAGGCCTTTTCCCTATTTTAATTTTTTTATTAGGTTTATTTGAGGTTAAAACCTTCCACGGAATACCACGAGGTGCCCCTTTTAAGCCTTTGTTTTCTTTAATAATTACCTACCTCGAGGAAAGAGATCGCAAGCTTTTCATCCCTTCTCTGTGGGAAACCTTCTCTGTGGCAAGCCACCCCTTCCAACGGACCCCCACGCTTATTCTCGGCTGCTCCGGAGGTTTGATTAATCCTTTGAACCTCTGAAGCTCTTTTCCCATTGAAGGGATCTCTCGACACACGGCAGGTCGGATTTATAACCACAGCGAAGGTTTGGGGCACTCGCTCTGGAGCATGAAAGGGAAAGATATTGTTTGAGTAAGGAGTCTGTTTACGGCTTAGGGGTCGCCATTTTTGACTGAGCGACGTACTGCGGTATGGCTTTAAACTAAGTCCAACGGGGTTATTCGGAGGGCGAAGTTCACAAACCAAATCGTTGGATGAACATCCACTTCGGTAATCGTCAAATACAACTACTGGTGAAATCATCTCTTTGAACCCATGTTCTGCGGATGATTACAAATGGCCGGTAATTAATCGGGAACGGAAAAATTATTGAGGGGTTGCTGTTTCGTAATATCATTTCATTTGAAAAGACGCTGCAAATGATTACACAACGGTTTATTATTTACCTGTAAGATGCCCCTTCTGCGTCGATCACTGTTTTCTGTGAGCTATCTGTAATCCCCTGAGGAAAGACCTAAATCGAGACTGGAGCCGGCGGGGGGGATTGCAGTTCCATAATTATGGGGGTGGATTCGAGAATTCCATAATTATTTGTTGTTGTTCATGAAGCATAACGTTTGTTCAAATTTTAAAGTATCAACTTTGTCATGATTGGATTGTCGGGGGTCACCACTGTGGTGTATGGCTGGTAAGCCTGGGATAGGAGAGGGTGTGATGGAGCGTGAGGTATCGGATGACATGCTCGGAAGGTCTCCACCACACCGGTTATACCCGAAGGCTTCACCAGGCAGGTAACACCACTCAGGGAGATCTTCTGGAAGGGAGTTGCTCGGAAGGTTCCACCACGCCGGTTATACCACAAGGGATTCATCTAGGCAGGTTCCACCACTCACGCCTATCATCCTAGGCAGGTTCCACCACTCACGCCTATCATCCTAGGCAGGTTCCACCACTCACGCCTATCATCCTAGGCAGGTTCCACCACTCACAAAGTCTTTTCGAGGGAAGGAAGGCAGTGAGAGAGAGAGAGAACTCACCGACTTAGAGCAGCTCGTAGAATGAAGGAATTTGGTAGAGAGTACAAGTTATATAGGGCTTGTTCCACCCTCCCCCGGCCGACCCCAAGTTGTTAGAGACTGGTGGGGAGAGCCGGCGGTTGGACGCCTCCCGTCTCACGTAGACCCCTTCCTTCCACTTGGTTTATTGAGTATAATCTATTACAGATTTGAGTGGTATAGGTGGACCACGACAAACCTATTAACCAAATCCAAAATATCCATCAGTCTTCAAACGAAATAATAATAATGCCACGAAACAACCAACTCGATTTCATACAGCCATGTGTGAATATAATCAGGTGTTCCCTAGCAACAATAACATATCTGGGCCGGATTTATACCGTTATATTCACGATCATGTTGAGCTTTTCGGTGCGAAATTCAGGGCCTTACTGCGAACAAAAGGGTGGTCTCAAAAAATTCTCAAGTTCGATATCAATTTAAAAACGCTAAAAAAAACCATATAACCACCCACCACGGGAGGGGGGAGGGGTCCCACCCACACATCTATTTTCGAGCTTTGAGCTACGGCAGTCAGGAAATTTCCAAAATACAACTTGAAAAATTCAACTATTTGACTTGCGTTTGGGACACGATTACATTTAACTGAGCCAGATAAATATAATAAGGATATAATTCCTATAAGGTATCTTATCCCATACCATTAAATATAATAACGATATAATTCCTATAAGGTAATTATCCCATACCATTAACACCTAGGCGTACATTATAAAGCTCCTGCTACTTGGCGGGCTCGGATGAAAGTGAGCATAAATATGTATGACGAGGACCTGGCTTGAGATTGTCATTTATCAATGTCAAAAGTTATAGAACCGATGATGGAATAGTTTGATGGAGGGAATACACAGATCTAACGGGCAATTTCTGCAAACAGCTCTTAACAACATAATTCTGCATGGCCAGCTCTTTGAACACCACCATAATAAATAAACACTGCAAATTATTACACAAAGGTTTATTATTTACCTGTATCGATACCCCTTCTACGTAAATCACTGTTTTCTGATGTAAATACCCTCGAGCTCCCTCCAGGAAAGCCCCCTAAATCGAGTGCTGGAGCCGGCTCCGGAATTAAAGTTTCCTACAAATGCGCGGGATTCAATAATTTAATCATTAATAATTATTTGTAGTTATTCATGAAACATAAGTCAAATAATAAACCGTTCTGTGTAATAATTTGCCCATCAATAATACTTCAACGGTTGTTCTAGTCGCAAAAGTACCTATCAACAAAATCCAGCCCCTTCTACGTAAATGGTATAATGAACAGGTTTGTAATAATTTACCGTTGTGCAATAATTTACCGTTGTGTAATAATTCACCATTGTGTGGATTTACCCATCAATAACAGGTACCTCAACTGTTGTTCAAGTTTCACAAGTACCTACCACCAAAATCCAATAGGCCATCACTTATCAAATGAAATAATATCTCAGAACAGGCAGCCTTGATTATAATCAGGTGCTCCCTAGTGATGATATCTGGGCCGGATTTATACCGTTTGATTCACGATCGTGTTGACGAAGCTTTTCGGTGCACACAAACGGCTGGACGTAAAATGCTCCGGGTGGTCTCAGAAAATTGTTTAGCTCAAGACAAATTTAATAACGTAAAAAACCATACCCTTCTATCGAAAGTTTTCGAGCTACGGCGTTCTGAAAATTTCAGCCCCTGTTTTCAACCCCTTAACGCCGTAACGCCGAGCTTCGAGGACCAACTAGACCCATTATTGAAAATAATAAACCAAAATTATAAAATATTCACATAATTTGTTGCTGAACTCTTAATGAAAATGTTCCAAGCCATAGACACAAACTGTTGCCTCGTTATTCCTGGACCACGAGCATGATAACGAAGAAATCAAGTGTTTATGGGAAGGATCGTAGACGCAGTTCCACAAAATCGTCGAAATCAAGACGACGACGCCTCCCTCAACACATTACGCAGGATATTCCTAAGATCGAACTTGGTCGAGATCAAAGTTTCGGACGAAAAACAGGCGATAACTGCCTGAGGAACAACTTCGATAAAACAGAAAAGTGGGACGAACTAATAAAAGTTGAGTGGAGGCCGCTTTTTCAACTTTGGAGGAAACGAGCACACAAAAAAAGAGGGGCAACTTCGGGAAACGTGACGGCGGGATACGGTAATTAACGAGGGGAAAACACGAATCGAACACCAGCGACGATATTGAGAAGTGGCCGGGTCTGGTTGGGGGTTCAACTCCGGCAACGGACCTGAAAGCTTTTTTATGTTTTCACTTTGGACCCCCCCCCCCCCGCCTTGGCATGCGTATTACGTAGATGTTCGTATGTGATGGGGGGGGGGGGGGGGTGTCATCCTGCAACGAGCTATTTCGGCCCCACCCGATCATTTCAGTTTATTATTTTCAATACTGAACCTTTGGAATCGAGCATGAAAGAAAAAACCACAGTCATGCAGCATGGCTATAAGAGCAAATTTTCGAAGTTTTCGGCAACTTGATACAAAATTAAAACAGGAGTAGTTTTACGCAAAGTAAAATTTGGGGTGGAAGGAGGGGGAGGGGGAAATCAAAAATGTTTTGAATACCAGAAGAGTAGGTATTGGGTACGTAACAAATTTTTTGTTCCATTTTTTGCCGAGTAACACCTCGGTTTGTAGATTTTCCAACGCTGAACACGATGGTGAAGTCAGAATTGCGATATCCCATTCCGTTATCAGATTAGAGCAGACGAACCAGGAAGAACATCTCAAGAAATAACCACGTTCCTTCATCTTCAAAGTGCTCCAGTTTGAGAATGGAATGAGATATCGCAATTCTGATTTCACCATCGTGTTCAGCGTACAAAAACCTTTAAAATGAGGTGTCACTTGTCAGACTTTTTCATTTTGGGAATTTTTGGGTAATTTCCCCCCCCCCTAAAACTCCCCAAAACTCCCCCTTAGGGTGACCCGATTCTGCCCATCTTCGAACTTAGCCTGTCGATTGCCAAGACAGATTTTTCGTGCAAATTTGAACTTTTTATCTCAATTCTTTCGAGAGTTATCGTCTGGAATGACACATACATATATACATATATAAATATGTGTGTTGGATCGATGTCCAGGTTGTCGACCGTTTTAACAATATAGTTAAAGGAGTTTGTTGAGGATCGGTCAATGAGTTGAGATGTTTTTTCCCGACGTTTCGGCAGTTTATTCCGCCATATTCATGGGCTACAAACAAACAAATTGAACTTCTTTATGTATCTACTGAAGTGAAAATATTGAAATGATATACTACTTGTAATTATGGACTATTGTGAAGTAAAAGCTGTTCATTTTGATGACATGGTAGATTTACAATTAGGAAAAAGAAAAAATTGCTATGTACTTACAGAGTTGAAGACGTTTGGTTCAAGCCATAGAAAACACCACTAACTTTAAAACACAGTATGCTAGGTAAACTATGTAGTAGGAAGTAGGTCTGTCTTGGTTCAAGTCTAATTTTCAACTGCCTTCCAGAAACCAGGTTTGTGAGAGGTAGTATGGTGGGATGGTGGTGGTATTAGAGGAGGGTTTGTACAGGTACCTATGACATACTTTTAGCCTGGGATTACCTATTATCTGGGATTATTATCTGGGGGTGAATGGTCGCGGTGGTTGAACATGAGAAGGTTTGATTGGTCAGAGGAATGCAGTAAATTCGCATAGCACTTGCTCAGGTTTTTTACATCTGTTTTTTTGTTTACTGTTGTATGCCTGTTTCTTTCTATTGCCAAAGTTTCCTTGAATTCTCTTTTGAATTCATTTTTCTCATACCCAATAATTTTGGAGTTGCCATATCTGAACTTGTGTTCATTCTCCTGTTCTCGCGGACTTCTCCTGTTCTCGCGGACTTGTGTTTAAATTTCCTTATCGATTCAGTCATACAAAAACTACCATTCAAAATTCCCTTTTTGTTCAAATTTGTAGACGACCTTCTTCTCAGTATACCTAAAGGCACTTTACATATTGTACTGGCTAAATTTAATCGCTTTCATCCTCGACTTCAGTTTACTTCAGAAACAGAAGATGATCATCAATCAATTTCATTTTTAGACGTTAAAATCATGAAGAACTCTAAGGGCAAAATCGAAACTAAATGGTGGCAAAAGCCACAAAACAAAGGTCGGTACATTAGTTACCATAGCCAATGCCCATATCACCAAAAAATAAATTTTGTCATTAATCTTATACATCGGGCAAAATCTCTGAGTTCTAAACGTTTTCACAGAGACTGTGAAAACACAATAGTGGATATACTTCTTAGAAACGGATACCCTCACAAGCTCATCTGCAAGTTACTCAAATACGAAAAACCAACCAGTACCACTCAATCCACAAACGACCCTGAGAGATATTACTCATTAACATATGTAAAACATCTTTCAGAGAAAATCAATAAAGTCCTTACATCGAATACAAAAACTGCCAAAATAGCATATAAAAATCATCGAACATTGAACAAAATATTTACAAAAACTAAAGACCCTGTACCTAAAGATCTATGCTCCAACATCATATACCAAATCCCCTGCGAATGCGGTAAAACATACATAGGCCAAACTCATTCTCACTTAAAAGTACGACTAAACGCCCACAAATGCAGTGTAAACCCAGAGAAAATCAATAGTACCTCCATAGATTCTACAGCTGTAGTAACTCATTCTCGTTTAGGCCACAAGTTCAGATATGGCAACTCCAAAATTATTGGGTATGAGAAAAATGAATTCAAAAGAGAATTCAAGGAAACTTTGGCAATAGAAAGAAACAGGCATACAACAGTAAACAAAAAAACAGATGTAAAAAACCTGAGCAAGTGCTATGCGAATTTACTGCATTCCTCTGACCAATCAAACCTTCTCATGTTCAACCACCGCGACCATTCACCCCCAGATAATAATCCCAGATAATAGGTAATCCCAGGCTAAAAGTATGTCATAGGTACCTGTACAAACCCTCCTCTAATACCACCACCATCCCACCATACTACCTCTCACAAACCTGGTTTCTGGAAGGCAGTTGAAAATTAGACTTGAACCAAGACAGACCTACTTCCTACTACATAGTTTACCTAGCATACTGTGTTTTAAAGTTAGTGGTGTTTTCTATGGCTTGAACCAAACGTCTTCAACTCTGTAAGTACATAGCAATTTTTTCTTTTTCCTAATTGTAAATCTACCATGTCATCAAAATGAACAGCTTTTACTTCACAATAGTCCATAATTACAAGTAGTATATCATTTCAATATTTTCACTTCAGTAGATACATAAAGAAGTTCAATTTGTTTGTTTGTAGCCCATGAATATGGCGGAATAAACTGCCGAAACGTCGGGAAAAAACATCTCAACTCATTGACCGATCCTCAACAAACTCCTTTAAACATATATAAATATATATATAAATATATATATAAATATATATATAAATATATATATATATATATATACATATAATTTTTGGTGTCTTTTGGCAGGGAATTCAGGATAGTCTGAAACGGATTTTGGTATAAAAATCTTTCGGAAATTCGAGTTTTAAAAATTTTGGACCGAGAACAATAGCTTCCTTTTCTTCGAAAATTCGCTAAATGTTAACCCCCTGCAATGAAACCTTCCACACGATCTGATGATCTTCCTCAAAATTTTACGGATTGCGTTTCAAGGCCCTTAGCATCCGAAAATGAATTAAAAACGCTGCAAAATTTTACACAACGGTTAATTATTTATCTGTAAAGATGCTCCTTCGGCGTAGTTTTCAGTGGTCAATAACTACCGTCGAGCTTCCCCCCCCCCCCCCTCCTCCGGAAAGCCCTAAATCGAGTACTGGACATTTGCTCGAGTTAATAAAAGTACCCATCAACAAAATCCAAGAGCCATCATTCTTCAAATGAAGTAATATCACAAAACAACCAACTCGACTTCATACAGCCATCGGAGATTATAATCAGGTGCTCCCTAGAACTGCGATCCTCAAACCAGATTTCATTAATTTTCGCTCATGGTAACTAAAGAAAGTAGGGCGGACGAGCAGACATTTTTTTATTCCATTTTCGGATTCTACATATTGAAACGGAAGCCATCAATTTTTGAGGTTTTTTCCCCCCATGCTCGATTCTAAGGGATTATTATTGAAAATGCATCCTTCCCATCAAAGGGTTATGGATCCAACACGCGGCACCTCAAAGTTTTGGCACTACACTACCCAAATTTGTACAATCCTATGCGACGCACTGATCTTCCAGCTGGTATTATAATCTGCCTGTCCGCCGTAAGCCGTACTGACCACTTTTCTTAGTTACCATGAATAAAATACAATCAAGAATGGAAACGCTTGCATACGAGTCTGCAACACATTGGGACATTTTATGTCCCAATGGGAATTTAGGGATAATTGAGGGTATCATTTACGGCTTGCAAGATAACCACGATCCGGGTTACATGGTGGTGCAAGGTTACCACATTCGATTCTAGTAAGTAATGACTTTCTTTTCACTACCTGTTGCTGACTACCTTGGTTACCCGCCTTTTTTTTTCATCATGCTCAGCTCAGCTACCGCGCAAGGTACGGGGGTACGGTTAACAAGAAAATGTTCAATAAAATCACACGATTCCAACGAGTGGTGAACGATTTTTGTACGATGAAAAATGGCAAACATGAAGCTCCGTAGAAACGAATCGGTTGTAAGCGAAAATCATCAGAATATCAACTGTAACGCTTTTTTATAACGCAACGCTTTTCGAGTCCATGTGACAAAGTAAAGATATAATAGAGAAAAACTTCTAAAGAAAAAAATCGAGGACCAACTAGACGCCGAACGGAACCTATAACCCGAATTTCATCAATTTTTTTTCATGGTAACTAAGAAAAGTGGCCCGTACGGCGTACGGCGTACGGCGGACAGACAGAAATATTTTTATTGCAGTTTTGGATTCTACATATCTTGAAACGTAAACCATCAAATTTTGAGGGGGGGTAAGAATTTTTTTTTTCATGCTCGATTCCAATGGTTCATTATTGAAAATAATAAACCAAAAAGGTTATTTCGGATATAATTAACCTCTAGAAACTTGGCAGATATATTTCAATATTTCAACCCAGTTTTACGTCAAAACGTTGAATGAGCGGGTTTGGCAGCTATTTGCTTTTATCAGACATGGTTTTAATGATCTTATAGCGAAAATCAGCAACGCTCAAAGCCAATGGATCTCAAACTGGACAACATGGATTTCACTTTTCCCGTTTAAGAAATAAAAACATTTTCCAAATTTAAATTTCTCCCTTGAGAGGGAAAAACATTAAATCATGTTTAATGTTTTTCCCTCGCAAGGGAGAAATTAGATATAGTTTTTTAATGTCAAGAAAAAATGAAAGCCACAATTTCACTGAACTCTACAAGTATAATGTTGCATTTACTGTACTTATTATAGAACTCGCCATCAACATATGGTTGCTACAACAGAAGGTAGTAACTGTGTAGTAACCAATGAAAAACGTAGCTATTGACTCTTGTTTCTTTCGAGTGCGATATTCTTTATGGTTGCTACAACAGAAGGTAGTAACTGTGTAGTAACCAATGAAAAACGTTGCATATTTGCGTGTCGGAATTCACAGAATGACCCCCAGCCCTAAAACATTAAACATGTTAAAATGTCAATAATAAACCAAATATCTATCTGTACGCCGTACTTGGCACTTTTCTTAGTTACCATGAACCAAAATTAATGAAATCCGTCTCGTAAGGTCTCCCATTTGGGGTCTAATTGGTCCACGAAGCTTGGCGTTACTGTCAGACTGAGGTGTGAAAAATAGGGGCTGATATAGTACAACGCAGGTGTACCTGTGATCTAGGGGTATTGTCGTGAGTCCCTCCAGGAACCACTCCACTAGAACTTAAGTTCTCGCCAAAGTTTTGACCGCCAAAGTTAGTTTCATTAAATAAACGGTACGAGTGGGGAGACAAGCCACAGGATCCAGGGTACACAACCTGGAGCCCCACCATCAACCCCTAACAGGGGGGTTGGAAGGGGAGGGCTCACTTTCCTATAAAACCCCGGATCTTGCGCCTTTTTCTTCATTCGACACTTCCTCTAACCAGCTCTCTCTCCTCTCTCCTCCTACCTTGCTCTCTCTCTCTCCTTAAAAGATCCTAGATGACGGTGGTGGTCAGCCCATAACCGCCTAGGCAAATTCTCCTCAAAAGATTCCAGACGTCGGTGGTGATTCGCTCATAACTGCCTAGGCAAAACCTCTTCCAAAAAGATCTCAGATGTCGGTGGTGATTCGCTCATAACCGCCTGGGCAATTCCCTCACACCACCGTGATGAATATAAGCCAATTTTAAATTCATCACAGGTATCTATGGTTTTTATTACGGTTATAATTGTGTTTTAAAGATTCCGAACCTGAGGATTTTTTTGAGACCACCCAGAGACTATTGTACGTCCTGCAGTTCTTTCACAATAAGGCCCTGAAATTTGCACCGAAAAGCTTCGTCAACATGATCGTGAATCTAACGGTATAAATCCGGCCCAGATATTACTGTTGGGGGGGGGGGGGGGGCAAAAGGGTCGGTACTGACCACAGAAAACAGTGATTTACGGAGAAGAGGCATCTACACAGGTATAAGAAACCCTTGAGTTATATTACCGCGAAACCATCAAATTTTAAGGGGGGTTTATTATTCAAAATACCAAACCAAAATGACTGGGTGGGGTTTCGCGGGGCCGAAATGGCGTGTTACAAGAGATGGAGGCGGAGGAAAAATGTGTATTTCTGTTCCTGTAATTATTGCCGAACGTTGGAGAGTATGCAATTCAACTCTGGTGGCATTTACGTCGTGTCTGTGTGTGTTTTTGTGGGTATACACCGCAAAAAACGACCCGACTAAATGATGGTCGCACGACAGCAGCTGTTTCCGTAGAGGAAAACAATACGCCAGTGTGTAATAATTTGCAGCGTTTTTAGCCTATTTTCGGATTCAACGAACCTTGTAACGCAAACCACAAATTTTTTCCTGGTCGATTCCAAATGTCCATTACTGAAAATATACCAAAACGATATAATTGGGCACTTGGGAAATCCGTGCACATATCACGTTGGCTTTATTTCCACTGTTCACACCAATGCTAACGTGATGACGAGGACAAGCAGAGGCATTGACAGCGTTGTGGTCTTCGGAATTCGACCAGGAACCGACCCAAGCGGACGCTCAACGAAGAAATCGCCTTTGAAGCGAGTCGACTCTCGACTATTCCCCAGTCGGGGAATAAATTCGAGGACGGGAAGAAAAACAGGGCCAATTACAAGTGAATGAATCGAATCAAACGCACTCTGCGGAGCCGTCTCATTAGTGGGCCTTTCAGAGCAAACGAGACCCGTCGCCTGCATCCGGAAGGAATCCTCACAAATGGGAGACGAAATCACGATGGGTTTGTGTGCCAATTGATGATGGAACACGAGGAAAGAAGTGCAGAATGTTAAAGACGGTTGTATGCCAGCAAAGCGCAAATTATTTCCTACAACGTTATTAGCCCTAAAAACAATGTAATAGGATAATAATTCGTCACCCCAATAATACAACTTCCGATGCGCAGGCTTCCCAGGACCGCAAATCCCCTCTTGGACCTCCACCCAGGACTTGACTACTTCTCATCATCAGTCAATACCTTCAAGTCCACAGTTTTATACAGTTTTATTTATTTATTTTTGTTTTAATACCGGTTGATATTTGATTTCCATTATTTTTTGACGTTCTCATACACACTGTGTACTTTTTCTTTCAAATCTCTAGATCATTGTTGTATGATTGGGTTCTCCCGTAATAAAACAAAACTTGAGAACTCCAAATCAGCAGTTTCAGAAAAATTCCGATGGAAGTTTTTATTACAAATTTTGAAGACACACTCAAATTCTTGGTTAACCTCCGGCAGATTGTGATTTCACTCCCCTATATTCTACCTCTCCAGATAGAGGCTGCTTTTATGGAAACAAGTGTTCTTTGGGGTCGAAACTGGGACTCCACGCGAAACATTTTGGCCCTTAAATATAAACATTGTGCAAGAAGTCAGTGAATAATTGAACAAGCAATAATCAATAAAAACTAATCAGTTAATAAATACCCATCCTCCTTCACAAACAAAAACAATGCTAATAATAAACAGTTCAGTGAACTAAGGCAAATCACGAAAAACTAAGCAGGAAACGTTTAGAACGCCGAACCGGATAACATGAGAAAAAATGTCGATGGTAAGGAACGCACTTGCCCCAGTGCAATTTAAAACCGTGGGGCAAGTGCAAATATTTTAACCAGGTCAACTCTGTAGCAAGCGGTGGCATCATCACCCCAAAGAAGGGCGGCAACTCCCTACAGGCCATATAAAGGCCTTCTTTGAAAACTGTGGCAAACCCCCTAAACAGGGTCCACCCATTTGCACCCAGCAACAGCACCCTGGATGACACTTGAAACTAAAGCAACTCCCTGAAGGCCTCATGAACCCCATCTGAAAACTGCGCCCACACCTCCCTAAAAACCAACTTTCCTAAAAATGTGGCAACCCCCTGAAGGCCTCATCTGCCGTCTGAAAACCGCAGCGAACCCGCTAAATAGGGACCACCCCTTTGCAACCCACGGTAACACCCACTAAAAACCAGTGACTCTTAAAACTGGCCCAACCCCCTAAAGGCCTTATCAACCAACCCACTCTGAAAACTAAGGCCACACTACCCCAAAAACCAACAACCCTAAAACTGTGGCAACCCCGCTAAACAGGGTCCACCCCTTTGCAAACCACCCTAACACGACACTAAAAACCAGTGACTCTTAAAACAGGCGCAATCCCCCAAAGTCCTCATCATCCCACTCTGAAAACTGGGGCAAACACCCAGAACAGGGCCCACCCCTTTGCAACACATGGCAACATCACATGAAAAACAGTTGACCGTTAAAACTGCTGGAAACCCTGAAGGCCTCATCAACCCCTTTGAAAGCCATTGCAAGCCACCTAAACATCCTTTGCAACCCGCAGCAACACCACACAAAGAACAGTTGACCATTAAAACTGCGGCAACCTCCTGAAGGCCTCATCAACCCCCTTCGAAAACAATGGTGAACCACATCAACAGGATCGACCCATTTGCAACCTGAGGCAACCACCCTAAAAACCAACTGGTGCGACACCGTGAAGGCCTCATCAAACCCCTTTGAAAAAAAAAATGGCAAACCACCTAAACCGGGTCCACCCCTTTGCAACCTGAGGCAACACCACCCTAAAAACCATCTGGTGCAACCCCCTGAAGGCCTCATCAATCCCCTCTGAAAACAATGGCAAACCAACTTAACAGGGTCCACTCCTTTGCAATCCGCAGCAAGACCACACTAAAAAACCAATGACCTTTAAAACTGAGGCACCTCCATAAAGGCCTCATCAACCCCTTTTTGAAAACCGCGGCAAACCACCTAAATAGGGTCCACCCCTTTGCAACCCACAGACCTGATCCGAAGAAAAACAATCAGTTTCACCGATCGTCTCGACATCCTTTACTGCCCCAGTTACAGAAGCACTGACCCAGGATCACATTGCGTCCTTGGTCACATGCGCCTGCGATAGCGCATTGCAATTGGCGGAAAACAATACCCCACCAATCGAATCATAAAACATACAGCAGGAAAGACAGCAAAAGTGGGTAGTTGAGTTCAGGAACCAGAACGGAGAACATCCTTAGAGCCACGGACCCAACAGCTCTGCAGCAGTGCCACCAGAGGA
Source organism: Leptopterna dolabrata (assembly GCA_954871275.1). Lineage (NCBI taxonomy): Eukaryota > Metazoa > Arthropoda > Insecta > Hemiptera > Miridae > Leptopterna > Leptopterna dolabrata. Next base: position 7,576,188 of record OX940986.1, on the reverse strand, counting down.
GGTACTTCTTTCCTGGCCCAATCCTTGGTATTTCACCGACGGAGCCAGGCCATCTTCCGATGCCGGCAAGACTGGGAACTCAGCTCGTTTCCAGGTCGGAGGAGCGAGACCGAAGGTACGTGGACCATCCCGTCCGTTTCCACAGCCGCCACACAGTCGGGCGTAACTCAGGTACTTACACGCGCAACTGCCCTTGGGAGAAAGGCGTATTACGACTATTAAAGGTTCTAACACACTGTGCGGGAACAGGACAGGAAACGCGGTGGGTAGGACGCCGGATGCCGGCCGGCTGCCCCTATCCCGTCCTGCGCCTATACCCACACCAGGTAGGACCTTCCTCTACTCTCTTTCCCCCACCGCTCGCCATACTCCCCTCGTTTCAAGCTCTCCTGGTTCTCAAACAACATTTTTGTCCACGAGGTACTACCTAGTTCCCATTTGCTTCTCAGAGTGAGAGTGGTTTCACTTTATTGTGTTCGTCTGTCATACAAGTTTAATTCATGAGTGATTCATCATCATCGTAATACAAACCTGTCAGGCATTCTCTTTGATCTTCGTATCGTAATACAAACAGTGTGATAGATCATACAGCACTCTGTATTTTTTCTACCTCTACAATGAGGCAGATTCCATTCTCAACCATACAACCTAAATTCCATTCGCAACCGTACAACCTAATCTGGGAGAACAAAGATGTCAGGGGAGGGCATCAGAAAGAAAGGCACTTGTGTGAGGGTGAACGTGGGGAAGGCGACCGTGAACGTGGAGGGAGAACGTCCCGTGCCAGGAAACGCCGTTTTTCGCTTTGAGAGCGATCCTGGCGGAACCCGTCCTGTTCCTACCGCATGCCGTGACAACCGCGTCCCACCTTGTGTGCTCATCTCCATTCAGATACGCAGAAGCGAAAAAATACGACCGTGTCCCGCGGCTGTTTCCCGTCCTGTTCCTGTCCTTTTCCCGCCTAGTGTGTGAGAACATTAAGGCTGATTTTAAATGTGATCCCTTCAGAAGCCCCAGCGTTGCCTGGCCCCCAGGCCGCCGAAGGCAGATCAGGGCCGATAAGCAAAAGTAAAGGCGCCCATACACGGTCCAACCGTCGGGCCCAACAAGGGGTGGGGAGTGGCGAAAACGCGCCCCCCTGCCAACCAGACGGCGCTTCACACACGATCCAACCAAACAAGCACCCAATCCGACCAAGTTTCCCGCGTTTTTTTATTTTTCCCGAACGTGAATCCTATAGTTTTCCAATAAATCCGTTGTTGCATCAACTTCGGTACAATTCATTGTTTCACCTCTCATGATAATAACAAAACAGTAACTGTAAACACCAATTATCCAAACTCCAAATATCTTGAGGTACTGGCACAACTGATAACAGGAGAAACTGATAAAAATTACGTAAAACAACGTGTGTCTGCTTCAGACGAACAAAAAATTACAGGAGAAGAAGAAGAAGTTGGTCCGACAGCGCCACACACGGTACAACTTGGTCGGGAGTAATGGAGGGGGAAGGGCACAACCATGTTTGTTGGGCGGTTTTGCCATCCGACCACACCCAACCAGGTTGGTCGGATCCAACGGTTCGACGTCCTCCCACACACGATCCAACAGTAGGGAATGGGAGGCGTTTTCATCTCTCCCCACCCCTTGTTGGGTCCGACGGTTGGACCGTGTATGGGCGCCTTAACGCAGTATCAAAAATACAGCGGCTCACACACCCCCAAAACCAATGACCCTTAAAACTGTGGCAAACCTCCTAAACCCAGTCAACTTCCTAACAACACCCCCCCCCCCCCCCCCGGCCATCCATCACTGGCCAACACCCCCCCCCCCCCCCCATCGAAACAGCCCCTGAAAACTTCTTCCCACCTCCTCCTCGTCCCCTGAAGTAAAGCTGAGAAATGAAGCTCATCTTCTTAAATGATATTGCCATAAGGAGAGCTGTACCCATCGATCATTTCCAGGATAAATTGCCATCCCCCCCCCCCCCTCACACGTCATCACTGGTGCCGTGGTGCGGGGGGGGGGGGGCTCCGTCAGAAATGCGGGCACTTCGCAGGAGCCCTCAACTACACCCCTCGACATCAACACACAGCCAGTCGCCCCATTCAAGTCCTCGCGGATTCGTCATCGTCAGCGTATAGAAAGGGCGATCCATTTTCCCCTTCAGCACGACCATCCCCTCCCCACACACCATCAGCACCTCCTCCACCGATCTGTCATCTTAGCGCCGGAGCGCGACCCTCACGAAGCTCTCGACATCTGACGGATTTTCCCTTTCGGAGGAAATTCTAAGCGGACGAGTGAATTAGGAGAATTCAACAACTTCAGCCTTCAGCAACAGGATCAGGGATTACCCGTCAAAGTCTCCTGCAGCCCCAGGAAACATGAACGAATGAACGGAATTTCCGAGCACATCACATCTTTATTAACATTCCAAAACTTGGAAACATTAATTTGAACGATTTATTGCAGCTTTATAATGGTTAAATAATTGATCAATGTACCTACTTATAGAAATTGTATTTTTCTGCCCACACGCTCACTACACAACTGATCCTCCTACAATCTGAACAGTTGTGCAAAATAACTGTAAGTGACATTTGTTCAGATACCTCCGGCGGCATTCACTTGTACTTCACTAACCTGTCGAAGGTGATAAGCGTGAAATGATCTCTGACTATGGATCCTGACGACTGATGGAAGCTCGAATCCTACATCTGGCAAGAAATCACACTACAATGCAATTTTCTGCATTTTCAAAATCTTTTCTATATTTCTTTGAAATTATTGGGATTTTTTTAAAATTATTATTATCTTTATTTTATTTTAAGGAAGCGTGATATATTCCCCACTAACCTTTACGTCTTTGAAAGAATATATTTTTGCAATTTGAGATGCGAGCATTAACTATTTACCTGCACAATCATCGTCAATATCACAATTTTAGGCAGGACTGAAGGATCAGCGGCGTGCTGGACGACGAACAGGCTTGAGTAGCATACTCGTACAACTATACACCATCACGGTGGTTAAAAATTCATGAGTTCGAAGATGAGCGATTTTTGAAAATCAAAAGTGCGTCAAATGTTTGTTTTTGAGAGTCAAGACTAAAGGGAAAAAAGATATACAGACACAATAAGCGTACAAAATTATGACAAAATGTCGCCTAAATGTTTGTAATATCAAAACAAAGGATGATTTAAAAAATGGGAAATTTTTGGAAAAGTGAGTATTACCAGTTTTTTGGGGGAAAATCGATAAAATTTTGAATGAATACTATTAAATCACCAAAATGTTGTAGGAGGTAATTGAAAAATGCTCACTGCTCATATTCGTACACAATTTCGGTGGTAGCTTAAAAAAACCATGTGTGATTTCGGAGTATTTTTCCACGTGGGGGGGGGGGGGGTTTACAGGATACCCTGCCAATATATAAATACATACATGGATATAATGTTTCTACGGATGGAAAAAATGCTGCAAATTATTTCACAATGGTTTATTATTTACCTGTACAGATATGCGTCCCTTATGCGTAGATCACTGTTTTGTTGATCAATACCTGGGTACCCTCGTGATCCCTACAGGAAAGCCCTAAATAGAACACCGGAGCCGGCCCAGGAATCACAGTATCATAAAAATGAGCGGAATTCAATAATCCAACGATTAATTATTTGCTGTTTTTCATGAAGCATAACGTTTTTCAAGTTACAAAAGTACCTATCAACAAATCCAAAAGAGCCATCATTCTTCAAATGAAATAATATCACAGAACAACCAACTCGATTTTATACAGCCATCCGTGACTACAATCAGGTGTTCCCTAGCAATGATATCTGGGCCGGATTTATACAGTTTCATTCACGATCATGTCGACGAAGCTTTTCGGTGCAAATAAAAGGCAAACAAATAATAAACCATTAGAGAATTACAAACTTTTGGCGCGGGCCAATATTGGCGGTGGTCTGGACGGGCTCTGCTCAACCCGCACGACGCCCGAGTGTTTTGGTCAGGTATAACCGTAGCGCCTTCAACAACTAAACAAAATCACTGTATTTCGGAGTCACGTACCAACCGAATTAAAAGGTCCTCAGTTTCCTTTGAAATATCATCGGATGGGTCATATCCAGACAAGAGGGATCCACGGGTAAGATCCCACATCACACCAATCATCCCGTTGAACATACTGCATAGTGCTATGTTAGCCATGTTGACTATTTCGTACATCAATCTCTATCTCTATCTCTATATATTATAAAAACGAATCTCTGTGAGTGAGTGAGTCTGTGAGTCTGTCTGTCTGGTTGTCTGTCCGTCTTCCCACGGCCTAACGGCTCGACGGATATCGACCAAATTTGGCACGAATATCCAGTAGGCTCCCAAGTTGTGCAACGTCGCATTTTTAATTCCCTGACCATAGCGGAACTATGGTCGACCATGGTCAACTTCGTTAATTGAAATGGTAACCCCTATTTTTTATCGCGTATTCGTAATCTACGTGAAATTCTATCTACGAACGACCCTTCGGACTACTCCCGCGGTCGACCATAGCGCATCCATGGGCCCCTCCACGGTCGAATCCCGAATTGCTCAACGGATATCGACCAAATTTGGCACCAATATCCGGTAGCCTCCCAAGTTGAACGTAGGCGCATTTTTAATTCCCTGACCATAGCGGAAATATGGTCGACCATGGTCAACTCCTGAATGGCTTGACGGATTTTGATAAAATTGGGCACAAATACCCGGTAGGCTATGGGATTTTTCCGTCGTTTGTTGGTTCCACGATACTGCGTACAGCGAATCTCGGATAGCGAGCGAAGCGAGCGGTCAGGCTAGTTACCTATATAATTCACTAAATGTAATTGATAATATACTATAATTAAATTATTACATTACCTAATGTTCATAATTATGTTCTTCGCACTAAACAAATAATTGAAGAGGAGTTTTGAAGGAAAAACTTATTTTACCTGTAAGCAAAAATAGTTTTTCAGCCGTAAAAAGCTTCACTCAGTGAGGTACCTACAAATTACCAAAACTTGAGACAAGTGTGATGAGTTCGTATAAATTCGTACCAAAGTTTGATGAATTACCATCAAAATATGATATTTCCTATCAAACAGGGTGTCTCAGCTAATGATAAAAAATCGATAAAATTTGGTATAAATAGCAAATAAATAATCAAAATGTTACAGGATGGTAACGGAAAAATCACTTATATTCTTGCTTCGGCGGTCCCTCAAAAATTTCCTCGTCTGAGCCCCACGTTATACGTGAATGCACTATTTTCCACCCTGTGGGTGTGATACGTAAATAGATTAATGTGAAACTTTGTTGGTAACTAAGGATATATTCAGGAGGCTATAAAAACGGATTTGTATCGCTAAAATTGGACTAGCTGCATCGCTGAAACATGTTTTTTGTTCGAATTTTTTAATTTTCAAATTCATAGGTCATAACAGTGTTTCGAAACGAAACTCAATCTTCACGTTTATACATTTCAAGCAAAACGCCCTGCTTTCAGCGTCAGTTCCGCTGAGGTAATTCGCTATAAAATTACCAGCAATGAGTTTTCACTGCCTGATGAATAACGGAACGGCAGCCAGGTAACCAAGTTGAATAGAGTTAACTGGTCGGCTGATGGACTTATTATAAGGGCAGCCCCTGGATTTCCAAGCCTGTAACAAGCTCTAAAGCTCCTGGTGCATTAGCAAACTATACCATTCAGGGCTGGCCCAACCTCTACATCCGTTCTTCCTTTAATAAAAGCCTTAATCTAATTTTCCCTTGGCTGAATTTCTAACCACGTTCAACTCTCGACGAATTCTGTCAGAGGGAAGAGGAGAAGACTTCATTCTCAGAAGTTTAGGTCTATAAAACTGGTGTAGTGGAGGAGGGCTGAATGGGCCGTTCCAGAGACTGAACAACCACGCAGTATTTAGGAATCTTCAAGCCTAAATACAATAAATGCGAGTCGAACAAGACGCGAACAAACCAAAAATCTCTGGAAATGCCCCAAATGACTTGGTACAGTAAAGTAAATCGCACGAAGGCCTAGAAATTGAGCCTGGAGGTTCTGAAGCAGTTGCGAATAGGGTTTGCTACCCCCTAGACGGTGCTATAAACCCTCAAAATGCAGCTTTATTGGATATTTTACTAGAAATATGGCACCGAACAGGGCGGTGAACAAAAAACGCTGCAAATTATTACACAACGGTTTATTATTTACCAGTATAATTGCCCCTTCTTCGTAGATCACTGTTTTCTGTTTTCAATACCCTCAACCCCCCCCCCCCCCCCCCGGGAACCCTAAATGGAGTACTGGAGCCGGTCCGGGAATTAAAGTTTCATATAAATGCGCGGGAATCAATAATTCAATGATTAATTATTTGTAGTTATTCATGAAGCATAAGGTAAATAATAAACCGCTGTGTAATAATTCACCTGTATAGATGCCCCTTCTACGTAGATAGTATAATTTACCGTTGTGTAATAATTTACCCAATAGTACTTCAACGTTTGTGCAAGTTGCAAAAGTACCTATCAACAAAATCAAAAAGATCCATCATTTTTCAAATATAATATCACAGAACAACCAACCTGAGTTCATACAGGCATCCGTGACTACAATCAGGTGCTCCCTAGTGATGATATCCGGGCCGGATTTATACCGTTTGATTCACGATCATGTCGACGAAGCTTTTCGGTGCAAACGAACGGCTGATCGTACAGTGCTCCGGGTGGCCTCAAACAATTCTTTAGTTCAAGTTCAATTTAAAAATTTGAAAATAATTATACCGTTCTTTCGAAAGTTTTCGAGCTACGGCTGTCTGAAAATTGCAACCCTATTTTTCACCCCTCAGAGGTGAGTGGCAGTAACGCCGAGCTTCAAGGACCAGCTAGACCCCAAACGGGACCTACAAACCAAATTTCACCAATTTTGGTTCATGGTAACTAAGAAAAGTACGGCGTACAGCGTACGTAGAGCATTTTTTGCATTTTCGGATTCTACATATCTTTAAACAGAACCCATCAAATTTTGAGGGGGCGTTAAATTTTTCATTTTTTATTATTATTTTTTTCACACTCGATTCCAAAGGTTTATTACTGAAAATAATAAACCAACATCAAACAAGGTGAGACACAGGTTCCTCGTAAGCATAAAGTTTATATATTGGATGACTAGGCGAGGGTTGTGGACCGACCTTGACAGGATTCTAATAGGACCACCTGTGGGGAGTCAAATCTTACAAAGTGAAAGAGGCAACACGTGTCCGCGAGTCGCTCTTGAGTAAGTAGGTACAGTTTTTGTCGGTATAAAGCCCGCGTATTTCGCTGAAAGTAAACCTACAGTAAGTTCAAGTGGTTTTTCAACGAATTTTTGGTAACTTCTCGAAATTGGCCGGACTCAAAAACTGAACAGTCAAAAATTGAACAGCCAAATTTTGGAGATGTTCTTCCTCAAAGAAAAGGGAAAACCTTGTTCCGTTACGGCGCGGTGGCACTGCTGAGCTTTCAGAAGTTGCGAGTCCATTCTTTCCTCGTCTCAGCTTATCGTAGTAGCTTCCACGGATCTATATAAATGAATCTGATTATTTTAAACCATATTTTTGAAAATTTCCTGTTCTGCACTTCGGGGATTATTTGAAACTGCCTCCGACAAATAAATTATGTGAGCTGGAGGACAGATTTGTACAAATGGAGCTCAAGATTCACGTTGGTAAGGAATCAATTTGAAAGCCTTGATGCATAATTTTGCACAATGTTGCTTAATTTTGCATAAAACGTGAAGCAAAATGTTCGCAGTGTCATAAATTTCTATCTCAAAAGAGGTTTATGTTTCCAAGATATTGCCTACACACAAGAAATCGGACGCAGAAAGAATGGCACGATTAAAACTGTTCAGTTCACCGGACGCCAAGAGGAAAGTCACCAGCAGAATGTCTGAGGAAACAACGTGTCTGAGGAATACGACGCCAAAACCCGAGAGCTCAGGAACAAATTAGTACCCATAATGTTTGCGAAAATTTGCGATCTTGCGGAATTCAGATCGTATCATAATAAATTAGGGAAAAGGTTATTGTTCCAGACACTGCCCTGCTAGAAGAATCGTCAAGTTCAAACGAAATAAGCAGCAGCCCAGAAAGTATGGAACCAGTAACCCCGACACCACGGCCAGCCCACCAGAGCCTAACCGCAAACAGATGAAAATGAAGACGAAGAAGAAAGTTTGATAATATTGTGTTAAAAACCACCCCTGGCTTTTTTGAACTTCGTGTATGATTTATTTAGCTATTTATATGTAATTTTGATGCATTAAACCTTAGAATAAAGCTAGAATTCACAAGGCACTAGATTATACTTGAAACACTGTGTAGGTACTTAATATGTACTACGTATGCAGAATATTATGTAGATATCAGAACTCGTTTATATACTGAATTATACATATGTAATGAACTGACTCCTTTGTAATAACACAATCCTTTATACAAATAAATGAAAAATGAAACTGAACAGGACCATCTGTGCAGCGAAACCGAATAATTCCTTGCATCCTATCACAAGTTCTTGGGAACTTATTTTTCGGTGGGTACCTTCATAATTTTACATTATTTTTTATTAGAATGTTATTCGTTTATTTGTTTTTTCTAATCTTTCTTAGGTAAGCTGTGTTCACTTTTCCTTGTCCCTCTTTTTCTGTATATTAAATTTTTTATGCCAAATAAACTGAACGGAAATTAACTGGATACATCAACGGAACTAAACTGGATAAATCAACAATTCATGAATATCAAGCGAATCATAATTCGTCACCTACGATTCTGTCGCCCTTCGTCACAAGGTGATGACTACACGTGATTTTCACTTGGATCAGTGAACATCCAAACAATACGACTCAAATAAAACACAACGATGTAATAACACATCAATCAGTGGGTCAAATTCCCATTTCATCCACACTGAACGGAACAAGAGGAAGACGGGAAAGGTTGGGGCAACCGGCCCAGCAGCTGTGGAACCTGACAGTTCACGTTCGGGATGGCCGAAACATCGAATCCTTCCGCTACTGAAGCAGCAGCCGCGCGGACAGATCGAGCCGTCGCCGTTCTCAAAGGGGAAGGGGTTACTGGTAAATAAACGCGTCTCTGCAGTACTGCTACTCTCGGTTTAAAGGCAATGGTACGTTAAGCCGGCTCGGCACGTGATCTGCCGAGCACCGAGCAAATGTTCGCCGAATATCTGCATCTGTAGTCGGTGACGGCCGAATGAGCGAGTGTGCAATAAACAGTCCGAAACAGCCACGACTGTGACAGAACCGGTAACATGACTGTGTGACAGAAGAGCGACTGGGATTATAAAAAGAACGGCTAAAAGACTCCCAAAAGATAGGAACGTTCGATAGTTACTGATATGAGTACGGTATCGATATTTTTCTTTCGATACCGAGTATTTTGGTATCGATACATTTCTTCCGAAACCAGTACAGGTATCGGAAAAAAATACCAATATCGAAAAAATACTCAAACGAAAATTATTTTTTGTCAGCTTTTTGCAAAAAAGGAATTATTGGGGGGAAATTAAAATGGAACAGGCAAAATTAGTCTTATTTTTCCACTTAGGTAGGTAACAACGTTCTTCCTTTCCTACCCTCGTTCACGCCTAGGCTAAGCCAGGTTCGATGTCACCACCAAGCACCATCACCACCAAGGAAATAATGATAAGAGATAAGAATTTCAGAAGGTGGTGTATGTACGTTTATTTATTCATCAGACACTTCATAGAATTAGATCCTTACATAGTAACTTTAGGTCCCTATAGATATGAATCACTTATATAGAATTTCATTAAAAAAAAAAAAAAACTAAGTTCAGGTAGTGTTTCACCCGCCCACCAAACTTCTTTAACAACTATGATAAAACAAAATGTTAAGAGTATAAACCGCCTCGTGTGCTGTCCCTGCCTTACTACCTACAGAGTTAGTCATTGGGTAACAACTGTCTTGTCAAGCCTATAATTTTACCGTCCCGTCAGCATCAAAAAAGTTGTCGTACTGCTAATTCTTTCATCCAATCCTTCCATCCCCCTTGTCATTTGTAAAAAATGTTTGTTTAAGTTTTTCATTTATCTTCCTTCGTTGTTGAATTGAAGCTTACCTACCTAATATGCCATGACAACTGTCGATTATAATCTTCTGTTTGTACTTGGGCTTGCCCGTAAATATTATAAACAAATAAACAAATATATCAGATGCTGAAGATTCTACTGCCAGCCGATGTCGAAGTTAGATAAAATACACTCCATAAATGGCATGTCGTGGTATCCTCCTAGAACCACTCCCTGTAAACTTAAGATCTCGCAAATAAACTCAGAAGTGGGGACGAAAGACGCAGGAGCACCGAGGAACCTAGTGGGGATCCCCACCATCCTCCACTAGCTGGAGGATGGAGGGAGATAGCCCTCAGGGCTATAAAAACTCGCCTCCTTCGCCTTTCTAGCCATTCTACGCTTTCCTCTAGTCGCTGACTACTCTCTAACCTCGCTCCTCATCTCTCTCCTTCCCTAAAAGATCCTGGACTTGGTGGCATCCTCTGTTTTGAAACCAAACTGGGCATAACCTAGCGCCTCTAGTAGTGAATGTGCGCAAACAATACATTCACTACATGGCACAACAGGCAATTTCCGTGTTTAGCATACTAGTAGCATTTAGCACCCTCCCCTGCCAATTTTCATCTCAAAACTCCGTGTAGCTTGGGCAACACACGGATAGAAAGAAAGCGAAATGACGTCATAAGTGGATTGCGCGAGGTTTCTCTCCAGGCGGGGGTGAGGACCTTTACCTACGACGTCATTTCGCTTTCTTTCCACTGGTTTATCGCCCACTTTCGACCATCGGACACCCCTCATTAAGCACCTTTTCGGAAAGCCGAGATCTTTAAGAAAATAAAACAAAACAGATGAAATGTTGCGCGATCCTGGCTTCCCAGCGGCGGGCTCCCTCCGACAGTGGATTCGTGGAGAAACAAAAATAAAACCAACAGCGTCAAGGGGGTTGCATATATTGGTAGATACCGGTTTTGACAAAGAGTCTGCAGTCTTTTCTGCAGGCACAGTCGGCAATTTGGGGGGAACCAAAAATCATTCACAAACAACTACAACCCATTCGAGCACCCCAACCCTCAACAATTATCTGCCCCAATTTCCACCTTAAAACACTACTACTGGTACCACCTACCTTACACACAGCTACAACCATTCGCCTGTATTCTCCCCAAACAGAGCGGCTGTATGCACGGACCTCTAGGGACGTCTGTGAGATCATCACAAAACTGCATATTAAAACAAAGCAAAAACTAAATAAAAAGGCCAAACTTAACATGTAAACAAGCTGCAACAACACTGCAGCCACTGGACTAACCTTCATCAACTCATGCTGATGCAGAGTCCAGGGATACTACAAGCAACCCCTTATTTAAAATAATAATTTCCACAACGGAAACACGTCGAGAATTATAATAAAATAGTAGAAACAAATTAATGCACTCATGCCCTTGTCTTTAAATTGCAACAATAATGATAACAGCAATCTTAACCTCGTTATACCTCGTTCTTATTCCTCTTCCTTTTTTGACTGTTCTGTCCCAACAGCCATCTGTTCACTCTCCAATAACTGCAATTGTCCGAGCCAATAAAATTAATAACTCTTAAATAATAACAAGAAAAAAACCACAGTCATGCAGCATGGCTATAAGAGCGAATTTTCGAAGAAATAACTGATTTTATGTAAAATGTGATGTTTGGGATATCCCATTCAAATATGGGCAATCTTAAACTTATTGGGTAATTATAGGTATTCAAGTATGTAAGTAAGTATATTGAAGTATTGGTACTACAATATACGTACAGTTACTTATCCAACATACTTACAGTATACGTATGTTACGTACCAAATACAGAGTAGGTATTGGATACGTAACAAATTTTTTGTTCCATTTTTTGCCGAGTAACACCTCGGTTTGTAGATTTTCCAACGCTGAACACGACGGTGAAGTCAGAATTGCGATATCCCATTCCGTTATCAGATTAGAGCAGACGAACCAGGAAGAACATCTCAAGAAATAACCACGTTCCTTCATCTTCAAAGTGCTCCAGTTTGAGAACGGAATGAGATATCGCAATTCTGATTTCACCATCGTGTTCAGCGTACAAAAACCTTTAAAATGAGGTGTCACTTGTCAGACTTTTTCATTTTGGGAATTTATGGGTAATTTTCCCCCCCTAAAACTCCCCAAAATTCCCCCTTAGAGTGACCCGATTCTGCCCATCTACGAACTTAGCCTGTCGATTGCCAAGACAGATTTTTCGTGCAAATTTGAACTTTTTATCTCAATTCCTTCGAGAGTTATCGTCTGGAATGACACATACATATATAAATATATAAATATATATATAAATATATAAATATATAAATATATATATATATACATATAATTTTTGGTGTCTTTCGGCAGTGAATTCAGGATGGTCTGAAACGGATTTTGGTATACAAATCTTTCGGAAATTCGAGTTTTAAACATTTTGGACCGAGAACAATAGCTTCCTTTTCTTCGAAAATTCGCTAAAACAGAACTACTTAGACATCACGTAGGGTCATGTAAATCTAATATCACAGATAGCTACACCAGCGTAACCTTCTTACTATAAACAGATGAAATTACCCATTTGATCGGTTGCTCCTTTAGGCGGTACACAGAGTACACGTGCCCTTCTCTGCTGACAATATCGTTAATAATGTCGATATACTTCCAGCTTCCACTTCATCATCAAATTTTTCTCAGTTGCTGGGGCAAAAGCCGATGCGACAGGGAGGACATGTGTAAGATATAACTTCTAAAGAGAAAACCTTCTAAATAGATGTTGCTCCATCTTCAAAATCTAGACCTGATAGCCCATAACGCTGTAGAATCGTTTGACTCTCCTCAAAGCAGTGGTGCAGCGTTAGGTAGACGGTACTACCTACATGTACGACGGTATGTACTACATGTATTACGGGCTAAATGTCACTGTGGTTCACCTCCAATCCACCAGGTGTCGTCAATTTCGAACAACGGACACCCAGACATCCCCTGAAGATCTCCGGAACCGTCCAAGGGCTCCCCCAGGGCAACCACGGCGTCACCATCCACGAATTCGGAGACCTGTCCAAAGGCTTCAAGACCACCGGACAACACTACAATCCCTTCAAAAAGGAACACGGTGGCCCCGAAGACCAAATCCGACATCTCGGAGACCTCGGGAACGTTCTGGTGGACGATAACGGTAAACAACTTTCCATAAAACCTCAAAAACGCACAATGCAAACCGTAAAACTTGAGCCGTAAAGACGAACCCCTCAACATAAAACGTATCCTGGCAGTTATTTCTCTCCATTCTCAGACGTAGAAGTAGTTTTCATTACGCCTCAACTATAAAAGTTTGAAACTTTCACAGAAACATCATAAAGCCGTAAAACGTTGAAAAGGGGGCAAGGCTGAATACCTTATTTAATCATAACGTGTGGATAACTCTGCAGACTAAATGGAGAAAACGCAACCAACCGTAATACACCTTTTTCTTGTTAAATTTATTTGTCGGTAACCTATCCCTGGGTCTGTCGGGTCTTATTTCACACCATTCTATCACTAACAAAGTGGAACGCTACTTGCCAACTCGTATAAACGTAATCCTTCGTTGCCCTCCAGTCTTGAGTATCCAGCAGAGTTGTAGCATTCTGGATGTTTTCCTTTTCCTCCTCTTAAGGGAGTTTGTTGGGACTTCCTTCCGCCCAAGTACGAACTAATCAGCTTTGAGAGAACCGTCTACTCAAATTTTTGCAACAACTTCGTGCTCAACAGACTGGGTGCAGAAAAGCCGCATGCCGTGCATGGTTGAAAGCACAAAGGTAGTACCTAGGTAGTAGATGAACGGATACCATGTTTATTGACCTTATAAAAGAAAGATAAAGGACCATACACAAAAGTGATAACTAAAGGCAGATAGACCTCAAGAACCGCTCTTGAACACCGAAACTTTCGAAAAACGCTTTGAAACTCTAAAACTTTATTGCGTCCTACGATAAAACTCTATCTTTTCCATTTCGTTCGCTAACAATTTGGACACAAGTTTTTTCGTCAGAACAGAGAAGAGGGGTTGGTAACACTCTATGAAATTAAATGAGGAAGAAATCAATTTTCCTTGCTGGAACGTTGTTGAACAGGAGATTCTTTTGGGCAAATGCTTCAGCGATGCACGGGATTTAATAAATCGGGAACAAGATGATGTTCACAATAAAAACTGAACCATTCTCGAGTGATGAGTTTTGGCAGTTTTTCTCCAGAATGACACCACTGATTCGCAAAATCGGCACTGAGAAAATAAAGAGAGAGAAATCTGACAACTGCCTACAAATTGTTCTCGCTTCTTCTCATTAACAACGACTTTGTATGTAAAATTAACAACAAGCTAGAATTTTCATCTTTATTTTGTCCTGCCATGAAGGTATACGAAGAACTGTGCTACTGACTTATACCTATCAACGTACCAATACTGCCAATTCTCATATTCTTTCATCAAGGGAAAGCAAATTCTCTAGTGCTACCAATAAAAAACCTAACTGAAACGTTGCTGAGTCAAATAAATGGAATTGGGTTACTATCGGAAAAGTTAGATTAAGTTAAATTTATTGAGTAGTACCCACGACTTCTGTTTGTATTACTTTCCACCAATGTACCCCTCAGTGACGTCATTGCACCCCTCCCGCCTGAGTGGGACCCCCTTGCCCGGTGTGACGTCACTTTTTGAAAGCTCATATAAAAAGAACTGTTCATCCTAGGAAAGTACAGGTGGTCTCAAAATTCTTAGAACGGAACCTACTTTACATTTAAAAATTAACAGAAGTAAGATTTTAGCACTCGACCACCCACGGATCGATGGATTATGCCAAAGAACTAGTATTAAAGGGACTAAAGGTTTAAATAACGAGTTCTGTCCTTATATCGTTTGAGTGAAAAGACCCCCGGGATATACACAGTGAGGTTAAATCCAGAGTGAAACAAACAAATAAAATTCAATCGCACAGATTTTGGCTCTCGACCACCCACGGATCGATGGATTATGCCAAAGAACTTGTATTACAGGGACTAAAGGTTTAAATAACGAGTTCTGTCCTTATATCGTTTGAGTGAAAAGACCCCCGGGATATACACAGTGAGGTTAAATCCAGAGTGAAACAAACAAATAAAATTCAATCGCACAGATTTTGGCTCTCAACCACCCATGGACCTATGGTTTATGCCAAAGAACTTGTATTACAGGGACCAAAGGTTTAAATAACGAGTTCTGTCCTTATATCGTTTGAGTGAAAAGTCCCCCGGGATATGCACAGTGAGGTTAAATCCAGAGTGAAACAAACAAATAAAATTCAATCGCACAGATTTTGGCTCTCGACCACCTACGGACCGATGGTTTATGCCAAAGAACTTGTATTACAGGGACTAAAGGTTTAAATAACGAGTTCTGTCCTTATATCGTTTGAGTGAAAAGACCCCCGGGATATACACAGTGAGGTTAAATCCAGGGTAAAACAAACAAATAAAATTCAATCGCACAGGTTTTGGCTCTCGACCACCCACGGACCGATGGTTTATGCCAAAGAACTTGTATTACAGGGACTAAAGGTTTAAATAACGAGTTCTGTTCTTATATCGTTTGAGTGAAAAGACCCCCGGGATATACACAGTGAGGTTAAATCCAGAGTGAAACAAACAAATAAAATTCAATCGCACAGATTTTGGCTCTCGACGACCCACGGACCGATGGTTTATGCCAAAGAACTTGTATTACAGGGACCAAAAGTTTAAATAATGAGTTCTGTTCTTATATAGTTTGAGTGAAAATTCCCCCGGGATATACACAGTGAGGTTAAATCCAGAGTGAAACAAACAAATAAAATTCAATCGCACAGATTTTGGCTCTCGACCACCCACGGACCGATGGTTTATGCCAAAGAACTTGTATTACAGGGACTAAAGGTTTAAATAACGAGTTCTGTTCTTATATCGTTTGAGTGAAAAGACCCCCGGGATATACACAGTGAGGTTAAATCCAGAGTGAAACAAACAAATAAAATTCAATCGCACAGATTTTGGCTCTCGACCACCCACGGACCGATGGTTTATGCCAAAGAACTTGTATTACAGGGACTAAAGGTTTAAATAACGAGTTCTGTTCTTATATCGTTTGAGTGAAAAGACCCCCGGGATATACACAGTGAGGTTAAATCCAGAGTGAAACAAACAAATAAAATTCAATCGCACAGATTTTGGCTCTCGACCACCCACGGACCGATGGTTTATGCCAAAGAACTTGTATTACAGGGACCAAAAGTTTAAATAATGAGTTCTGTTCTTATATAGTTTGAGTGAAAATTCCCCCGGGATATACACAGTGAGGTTAAATCCAGAGTGAAACAAACAAATAAAATTCAATCGCACAGATTTTGGCTCTCGACCACCCACGGACCGATGGTTTATGCCAAAGAACTTGTATTACAGGGACTAAAGGTTTAAATAACGAGTTCTGTTCTTATATCGTTTGAGTGAAAAGACCCCCGGGATATACACAGTGAGGTTAAATCCAGAGTGAAACAAACAAATAAAATTCAATCGCACAGATTTTGGCTCTCAACCACCCATGGACCTATGGTTTATGCCAAAGAACTTGTATTACAGGGACCAAAGGTTTAAATAACGAGTTCTGTCCTTATATCGTTTGAGTGAAAAGTCCCCCGGGATATGCACAGTGAGGTTAAATCCAGAGTGAAACAAACAAATAAAATTCAATCGCACAGATTTTGGCTCTCGACCACCTACGGACCGATGGTTTATGCCAAAGAACTTGTATTACAGGGACTAAAGGTTTAAATAACGAGTTCTGTCCTTATATCGTTTGAGTGAAAAGACCCCCGGGATATACACAGTGAGGTTAAATCCAGGGTAAAACAAACAAATAAAATTCAATCGCACAGGTTTTGGCTCTCGACCACCCACGGACCGATGGTTTATGCCAAAGAACTTGTATTACAGGGACTAAAGGTTTAAATAACGAGTTCTGTTCTTATATCGTTTGAGTGAAAAGACCCCCGGGATATACACAGTGAGGTTAAATCCAGAGTGAAACAAACAAATAAAATTCAATCGCACAGATTTTGGCTCTCGACGACCCACGGACCGATGGTTTATGCCAAAGAACTTGTATTACAGGGACCAAAAGTTTAAATAATGAGTTCTGTTCTTATATAGTTTGAGTGAAAATTCCCCCGGGATATACACAGTGAGGTTAAATCCAGAGTGAAACAAACAAATAAAATTCAATCGCACAGATTTTGGCTCTCGACCACCCACGGACCGATGGTTTATGCCAAAGAACTTGTATTACAGGGACTAAAGGTTTAAATAACGAGTTCTGTTCTTATATCGTTTGAGTGAAAAGACCCCCGGGATATACACAGTGAGGTTAAATCCAGAGTGAAACAAACAAATAAAATTCAATCGCACAGATTTTGGCTCTCGACCACCCACGGACCGATGGTTTATGCCAAAGAACTTGTATTACAGGGACTAAAGGTTTAAATAACGAGTTCTGTTCTTATATCGTTTGAGTGAAAAGACCCCCGGGATATACACAGTGAGGTTAAATCCAGAGTGAAACAAACAAATAAAATTCAATCGCACAGATTTTGGCTCTCGACCACCCACGGACCGATGGTTTATGCCAAAGAACTTGTATTACAGGGACCAAAAGTTTAAATAATGAGTTCTGTTCTTATATAGTTTGAGTGAAAATTCCCCCGGGATATACACAGTGAGGTTAAATCCAGAGTGAAACAAACAAATAAAATTCAATCGCACAGATTTTGGCTCTCGACCACCCACGGACCGATGGTTTATGCCAAAGAACTTGTATTACAGGGACTAAAGGTTTAAATAACGAGTTCTGTTCTTATATCGTTTGAGTGAAAAGACCCCCGGGATATACACAGTGAGGTTAAATCCAGAGTGAAACAAACAAATAAAATTCAATCGCACAGATTTTGGCTCTCGACCACCCACGAACCGATGGTTTATGCCAAAGAACTTGTATTACAGGGACCAAAAGTTTAAATAACGAGTTCTGTTCTTATATAGTTTGAGTGAAAATTCCCCCGGGATTTACACAGTGAGGTTAAATCCAGAGTGAAACAAACAAATAAAATTCAATCGCACAGATTTTGGCTCTCGACCACCCACGGACCGATGGTTTATGCCAAAGAACTTGTATTACAGGGACCAAATGTTTAAATAATGAGTTCTGTTCTTATATAGTTTGAGTGAAAATTCCCCCGGGATATACACAGTGAGGTTAAATCCAGAGTGAAACAAACAAATAAAATTCAATCGCACAGATTTTGGCTCTCGACCACCCACGGACCTATGGTTTATGCCAAAGAACTTGTATTACAGGGACCAAAAGTTTAAATAACGAGTTCTGTTCTTATATAGTTTGAGTGAAAATTCCCCCGGGATATACACAGTGAGGTTAAATCCAGAGTGAAACAAACAAATAAAATTCAATCGCACAGATTTTGGCTCTCGACCACCCACGGACCTATGGTTTATGCCAAAGAACTTGTATTACAGGGACCAAAAGTTTAAATAACGAGTTCTGTTCTTATATAGTTTGAGTGAAAATTCCCCCGGGATATACACAGTGAGGTTAAATCCAGGGTAAAACAAACAATCAAAATTCATTTGAACAGACTTTGGCTCTCGACCACCCACAGACCTATGGTTTATGCCAAAGAACTTGTACTAGAGGGACTTAAAGGTTTAAATAACGAGTTCTGTCCTTATATCGTTTGAGTGAAAAGACCCCCGGGATATACACAGTGAGGTTAAATCCAGGGTAAAACAAACAAATAAAATTCAATCGCACAGATTTTGGCTCTCGACCACCCACGGACCTATGGTTTATGCCAAAGAACTTGTATTACAGGGACCAAAAGTTTAAATAACGAGTTCTGTTCTTATATCGTTTGAGTGAAAATTCCCCCGGGATATACACAGTGAGGTTAAATCCAGGGTAAAACAAACAATCAAAATTCATTTGAACAGACTTTGGCTCTCGACCACCCACAGACCTATGGTTTATGCCAAAGAACTTGTACTAGAGGGACTAAAGGTTTAAATAACGAGTTCTGTCCTTATATCGTTTGAGTGAAAAGACCCCCGGGATATACACAGTGAGGTTAAATCCAGAGTGAAACAAACAAATAAAATTCAATCGCACAGATTTTGGCTCTCGACGACCCACGGACCGATGGTTTATGCCAAAGAACTTGTATTACAGGGACCAAAAGTTTAAATAATGAGTTCTGTTCTTATATAGTTTGAGTGAAAATTCCCCCGGGATATACACAGTGAGGTTAAATCCAGAGTAAAACAAACAATCAAAATTCATTTGAACAGATTTTGGCTCTCGACCACCCACAGACCTATGGTTTATGCCAAAGAACTTGTACTAGAGGGACTAAAGGTTTAAATAACGAGTTCTGTCCTTATATCGTTTGAGTGAAAAGACCCCCGGGATATACACAGTGAGGTTAAATCCAGGGTAAAACAAACAAATAAAATTCAATCGCACAGGTTTTGGCTCTCGACCACCCACAGGCCGATCGATTGTGCCAAAAACTTGTACGATTTATACGAATTGTATGATGACATGGCACGCAAGGAAAAGTTGAAATTTTCGTCATACCATACTGTTGGATCTTTCAATAAGAACACGCTGACTTTACAGCCCGGCACAGTGTTAATAAACGGACTTTTATTGGAAAATAAAGTGAACACTTCGAGAGGTTAACATGAACATTAGATGATGAAATCGTATGAACGAAAAAATGAATTGGGGAAGGGAATCGGATCGCGGCATTGCCAACTATATCTAATCAATGCCTTATTGATACATAACACCTTCCTCCTCTATAAATTAAACATCTTATAAGTAAAATAATTAATTCTGCCCAATTTCCAATTATACAATCAGTAAATTGCTTTTATCTAATTTTAATCAAATATACAATTGGTAAATCATTTGTATCCTTTACATTGCTAAGTAGATATCTAAATACTGATTATATCGAATGTAGAACATCTAAAATATTGGTACAATCTCTTTCTTTTAATCAGTAACATAAATGTACTTCCTATTCAGGAAATCTTTTAGGGGGTTCCCTTTTTCTCTGTGGTCGGGCGCTTATTACTGGGGCCACCTGTTCCCTTGGGGGTTCCCTATTGGGAGATTCCTGAGTGCCTAGGGTATTAGGTTCATCTCCTGCTTGAACTTTGCTTCCCAGTAATCGGCATTCCTCATCTTTTGACAATATGTCCCCGGTCATTAAGACACTATCCTTCTTGTCAAAATTTGAGCGTAGTCGTAATTGATTAGTGTGCCGCTTCCATACCATTTCGTCCCTTTCGGTTTGAACATGGTATAGATTTGGACCAAGTACCTCTACCACCTTAGCATTCGCCCATTTAGCCTTCGATCGATAATCCCGAGCTAAAACCGTATCTCCTATGTTAAATACGGCATTCCGTTGATCCTTATACCTTTCAATTTGTTGTTGTTGTTTCTCAACCACTAGTTGCTCTCTATCTGGGATCATCTGAGAAAATATCGTCCTAACATTCCGACCTAGTAATAATTTGGCTGGAGTCTCTTGGGTTGTTGAATGGGTTGTTGCCCTATACAGAAACAAATAATTATTTATATGTCTAGTCAGGGAAATACCATTTGATTTATCGTATTTCTTAATACATCCTTTTATAATTTTTACACCTGCTTCAGCTTGCCCATTGGTTTGAGCATGAAACGGTGCCCCAATTTTATGGTTAATGCCTAGATTACCTAGGAAGTCGCTGAAGCTAGTACTGGTAAAACATGTTCCACCATCTGTGGTAACTGTACGTGGTAAACCAAATCTGGCGAAACAGTCACTCAGTTTTTCTATGACGACATCGGTTGATGTGGTTGACGCTGAATAGCACTCAATCCACTTCGAATGTGCATCAGTAACTATAAAAAAATATTGATTGGCAACAGGTCCCAAGAAATCTAGGTGCAACCGAACCCAAGGCTGATTAGGCCAAGGCCACGGGTTCAAAGTGGCTTTCGGGGGTTCACTTCTCAACTGGACACACGTTTCGCATTGATTACATAACTGCTCAATTTGATTATCCAAATTGGGCCACCAAAAATATGAGCGGGCTAAGCTCTTCATTTTTACTACGCCTAAGTGAGTACTGTGAAGCATTTTCAAAACTATTTGTCTGCACGAATCTGGTATTACAACACGGTAACCCCACATCAAACAGTTTGCTTCCAATGTTAATTCATTTTTCCTTTTGAAAAATTGATAAATTGGATCCACTCGCGAAACTGTATGAGGCCAATTACCGGTGTGCACAAAACTATTGACTTTAGTTAACAAAATATCTTTCTTCATTTCTGATTTTATTTGTTTCCAATTCAATCTGGAGGGACAATTTTCATGAATATAGTGCAAATAATTCACAGTGGCATAAATATCTTTTTGTGGCATCCCCGGAATTTCAGTTCGAGAAAGGAAGTCTGCAATATTAGTCTCCGACCTAGTGTGCTGGATATCAAAATTATATGTAGATAGCTGGTACGCCCACCTCTGGAGACGGTTAGCAGCGTACAAGGGTATGCCCTTCTTATTACCAAAAATGAACAATAAAGGTTTAGAATCAGTCACGAGGGTAAATTTTTTTGCATATAAATAATCTTTAAAATGGTTGATACTTGCTATTATTGCTAACGCCTCGCGATCTATTTGAGCGTAGGCCCTTTCAGCCTTTGACAATACTCTCGCGAAATAAGCAATTGGTCTTTCGGATTGGTCTGCATACCTATGACATAGTACACCCGAAACAGCCATTGGAGACGCATCTACCCATAATTTGATAGGTAAATCGGGATCGTAATGTGCCAAGACAATTTTACTAGATAAAATTCGTTTAACTTTCAAAAAAGCTGCCATGCACTCTTTTGTCCAAATCCATTTGGCGTCTTTCTTTAATAGTTCATATAGCGGTTTCAATAGATCTCCCGATTTAGGAATGAATCGTATATAAAATGTGACCATTCCCAAAAAGGATTTGAGTAGGTGTACATTAGGGGGGGGGGGGTTTGGCTTCAACTATGGCTTTAACATGTTTCCTAGTCGGGTGTAAACCATCGATGTCAATCAAGTGTCCTAAATATTCAATATTTGGAGCACAAAACGTACATTTGGCTAGGTTTAGTTTTAACCCACTTTTTTGTAAAACAGCTAAAACTCTTTCTAATCGTGCATCATGTATGATTTTTGTATCGCCGGAGATCACTATATCATCAAGTAGAACCTGAACCCCTTCTATTTCCCTTAACAATGACTCCATAACTCTTTGAAATTCAGATGGGCCAGAAGCAATCCCATAACATAGTCGGGTATAACAAAAAAGTCCTTTCGTAGTACTTATCACCAAAAATTTGCGAGAATCGTCAGTTACCAAAAGCTGTTGGTAAGCTTCCTGCAAGTCTAATTTGGTAAAGAATCTTGCTTTGCCAAATTTAGCATTAATGTGGTCAATCCGTGGTAATGGGTATTCGGATCGCGGCATTGCCAACTATATCTAATCAATGCCTTATTGATACATAACACATACCTACATACTACAGTTTGGATTTGTTCATTTTTTCAACACCCGCCCCCTCACTGGGTCAGGCTCTGACTTTGCCACTGAATAGGTCGTGTAGACCCTTCAACCTGCACTATTAACTATGCCATGAATACCTAAGCTTATTATTCTACAACAAACTAAATATTCACCAAGTATGACAACATTGTGTTGTTGCTTTTCAACACGGGGACAAGTGGGCACAAAACAGACGGGTCGATAATTCGATCGCGGAAGCTCGACACGCACTGAAAGCTTTGGCGTCTGAGCGTTGAACCGTACAATTCTTCACTTTCAAGTCGCCGCTGTTCACGACCAACAGGCTGCTACGGGCAGGCCATGCGAGGGATCACGCGTGTAAGAGTATCAGCGGATTACTTGCGCAAGGTTTCCCTACGACTACGAGTAAAACGAATCCCGACTTCCCCACAGGGAACAACCGACAATGTCGGTTCCAGTGAAGCCTTAAGTACGTCTTGCTCTTGAAAAATCAAGCCAAACACATCTTTTTACTGGCACCAGCAAAACAATTAGGTTCATACAAACAGTGGTATTCCTGCTGGTGCCATCATTGGCACCACCGGCACTAGGCGGGGACATTGTCAGGTACATTTTTGTTGAATACAGAAATCATCCTCCAAATTTCAAACCGTGGAACATGAAATTGGCAGTCTTTTTGCATCTGGTGGAGCCATTTAACACATGTACACTCATACCACACGCACTGTGGCGTCGTGTTGGCACAAAAACCTAAGCAGCAAATTATGATGGTTTCAAAAACAGCAAAATTTGAACTTGTGAGACAAAATTAGCTGCTTTTTGATTTTGCGGCGCCATACCCAACGCCATTCACTGACACAGTCCAAACGTCCAAAGTACCTATCCAGGAAAGTGTCGTAAGCACATATATATATAGTTGTTCATTATTTATTTTTTATTGAACGCCATTCACTGACACAGTCGAAAGTACCTATCCAGGAAAGTGTCGTAAGAACATATATATAGTTGTTCATTATTTATTTTTTAATTTTTTATTTATTTAGCAGCGTTATTGCGGGCGCCGTGACGCTCTTCCCTGGTGCAGCTGCGCAAAAAACCCGTTCAGCCGATTCTAGTATATTTCACCTTTGCAAATCCATAACGAAATATCAAAACGCTGCAAAGTCCTTGTCACATGAGTTTATTATTCTATTGGACATACCTACAGAAATGTTGGCTGTCCATTTATTGCTACTTTCATGTAGAATAATTGAAATAGCTATTTCTGGTGGTTTCCATTAATTTTGGCCCCTAAAACTTGAATTAGGTACGCTCCTTTTTTTTTTCAAATTATCTTTGATCATTGGTGTTGCCATTTTATCATCTTGATCCACATGTTGAAACTTTTCGTAGTGCTGTTCTACAAATTGATGGTGATTTCAGACGATTTCGCAGATTTTTGACTCATAGAAAATCAAATTTGGGAGCTGAACATCTGGTACAACCTCTATTTTCCACTCCTTGATCAAAATCGACTTCATATTCGGTCTTCTCGTCCACAAAAACATCGAAAACGATATCTCAAAAGCTCATTTTACTTACATGTTACTAAAACACAAAAAGTACCTATTTTTATTCACATTTTCACTCATAACACCCCTGGGTATATTCCGATCGAGCTGAAAAGTTTCGGGACACAACTAGGGCCCAAATGGAGCATGTGTGCGCAAGAACGAATTTTTTAGACCGAAAATGAGACCGGTACATGTGATACGGCGTACGGCGGACGGCGTACGGCGGACGGACATTGCATTTTTGGAATCTATGCACCTTGAAACGTAAAAGAAAAAAGTTTGAGGGGGTGTTATAAAAATTTTTTGCTGAGCGAATACATAGGTGTATTATTCACAGAATAATAAACCAAAAACGCTGCAAAGTCCTTGTCACATGGGGTTTATTATTCTACAGAAATGTTGGATGTACATTTATTGTTTGTTTCATGTGAAATAATTGAAATAGCTATTTCTGATGGTTTCCACCAATTTTGGCCCCCAAAACACAAATTAGGTAGGTACGATCTTTTTTTTTTTTTTCAAATTATCTTTGATCATTCGTAGTGCCATCATTTAATCGTCTTGATCCACGTGTTGACACTTTTTCTAGTGTTATTCTACAAATTGATGGTGATTTCGCAGGTATTTGACTCATAAAAAATCAATTTTGGGAGCTGAACATCTGGTACAACCTCAATTTTCCACTCCTTGGCCAAAATCGACTTCATATTCGATCTTCTCGTCCCCAAAAACATGGAAAACGGTACCTCAAAAGCTCATGTTACCAAAATGTTGCTAAAACGCAAAAAGTACCTATTTTCACACACATTTTCACTCATAACACCCCTGGGTATATTCCGATCGGGCTGAAAAGTTTCGGGACACAACTATGGCCCAAATGGAGCATGTGTGCGAAAGAACGAATTTTTTAGACCGAAAATGAAGCCTGTACACGTGATACGGCGGACGGCGTACGGCGGACGGACATTGCATTTTTTGAATCTACGTACCTTGAAACGGAAAAGAAAAAAGTTTGAGGGGGTGTTATAAAAATTTTTTGCTGAGCGATTACATAGGTGTATTATTCACAGAATAATAAACCAAAATGCAATGTCCGTCCGCCGTATCACGTGTACAGGCTTCATTTTCGGTCTAAAAAAGTCGTTCTTTCGCACACATGCTCCATTTGGGCCCTAGTTGTGTCCCGAAACTTTTCAGCCCGATCGGAATATACCCAGGGGTGTTATGAGTGAAAATGTGTATAAAAATAGGTACTTTTTGCGTTTTAACAACATGTTGGTAACATGAGCTTTTGAGGTATCTTTTTCCATGTTTTTTGAGGACGAGAAGACCGAATATGAAGTCGATTTTGACCAAAGACGCGGAAATTGAGGTTTTACCAAAGGTTCAGCTCCCAAAATTGGTTTTTTATGAGTCAAAAACCTGGAAAACTGTCTGAAATCACCATCAATTTGTACAATAACATTGGAAAAAGTGTAAGTAGGTGAATCAAGACCATTAAATGCCACTACCAATGATCAATGATGATCTTAAAAAAAAAAACGCTGCAAATCCCTGCACAACGGTTTATTATTTTGTATAGAATACCCTTCTGTTACAGATCACAGCTCTATGTATAGATAACCCGTCTATATAATATGATATGTACTATTCTATTATATGCATATTATGTAGATCGCAGACACTCCGTAGGTTAGTACCTAACCCCGTACTCGTTACTAGGTACCTACCTAAATCACGAGTTAAATGTTGCTAAAATAATTCTGCCGATGACAAACAGTACCTAACAAAAAGAAACACACATAATGAAGTTCTGAAAAGAAATTGTTGATGAGGAGTGAAAAAAGTTGCAAAAGTACCTACCAACAAACTCCAGCCCCTTCTACGTAGATGGTATAATTTACCGTTCTGTAATAATTTACCGTTGAGTAATGATTTACCGTAGTAATAATTTACCCATCGATAATACTTCAACGTTTGTTCAAGTTTCACTACCTACCAACAAACTCCAATAGAGCCATCATTTTTCAAATGAAATAATATCACAGAACAACCAACTCGACTTCATACTCCGCCAATATAATCAGGTGATCCCTACCAATGATTGGCCGTATTCACAAATTCCTATTGTGGGCGCGTCTCTGGTTACGAGATTTGGTTTGGATTGTATACAATTTCATTCACACTGGAGTCGAAAATGCCTGTCGGTGCAAACTTCGGGGCCTTACTGTGAACGAACGGCTGGACGTACGATGCTCCGGATGGTCTTAAAAAACTCGCAAGTTCAAGAACTATTTAAAACCGTAGAAATATTTACGTAAAAAAATGGTATAGGCGTTTTGAAAATTTCAACCCCTATTTTGAACCCCTTAGAGATGACTCACAGTAACGTCGAGCTTCGAGGACCAACTAGACGCCGAACGGAACCTATAACCCGAATTTCATCAATTTTTTTTCATGGTAACTAAGAAAAGTGGCCCGTACGGCGTACGGCGTACGGCGTACGGCGTACGGTGTACGGCGTACGGCGTACGGCGTACGGCGGACAGACAGAAATATTTTTATTGCAGTTTTGGATTCTACATATCTTGAAACGCAAACCATCAAATTTTGAGGGGGGGTAAGAATTTTTTTTTTCATGCTCGATTCCAATGGTTCATTATTGAAAATAATAAACCAAAAAAAAAAAGCGTACCTATTTCATGTTTTGGGGGCCAAAATTGGTGGAAATCATCAGAAATAGCTATTTCAATCATTCCACATGAAAGAAACAATACATTTAACAGCCAACAAAAATCTCTAGAACTCCAATAGAATAATAAACCCATGTGACAAGGACTTTGCAGCGTTTTTGGAATCTACGCACCTTGAAACGGAAAAGAAAAAATTTTGAGGGTGTTATCAAAATTTTTTGCTGAGTGAATACGTGTATTATTCACAGAATAATAAACAAAAATGGCTGGTTTTCTAATTTGGCGGCACCAATGCAAGGTCAAAAAGAGCACACAGAATTCTGACGGTTCAACAAGTACAGTTCCTCGCTATATCGCGGTTAAACTTCCGCGGATTCAGTGCATATCGGGTTTTTATGGCGAGCATGGGTACTAGTAGTTTTGGGGTCTGGTGCTGTGGTGGAAAAAAGTGGAGCATGCGCAGGGATTGTTACAGGTATTATTTGGGTACAGCACGTATTGGCTATTCACGGTAAACCTACCAATCACGCTCATATAACGTTACGCTTGCGCGCTGTTATTGATCACGTAAAGCTGGGTTGTTAACAATGCAAGGAGGGTTTATAAAGGCAAAAGTAAATGTAAAATAATAATATAAATATGGTGCTGCTACTTCGCGGATTTTCACCTATTGCGGGTGGTCCCGGAACGTAACAACGATGATAAACGAGGTACGCCCTTCAATTTTTGAGTCGAAAGACGCATTCTGTTTAGCGGGACGAACACAGTGAGAAAAATGTTGCCTGAATCAAGAAATCCTCTCTAAACGGTCGGTAAACATCTTATTTTCAGTATCTGGGGGCGAGATGGCAGTAATTTCAGTAGATTGCTACGCAGTAAACTGAGAGAAATCGAGAATCTTGAATGTAATGGTTTTGACCTGTTTTCAGGGACCGGCAAAATAGAAATAACCGACAAATTCCTCTCGCTGAGCGGAAAGAACAGCATCCTCGGCCGTTGCCTCGTCATCCACGAACACGCGGACGATCTCGGCAAAGGAGGAAATCGGGCTGCCAGCAAGAAAACCGGTAATGTCGGCAACGGCGTGGCGATGGGTGTCATCGGAATACAGAAAATCTGAATATCTGTACGTTGGAGGTTGAGGGATTGGCGGACAAATAAAACAGCTGTCGGGCATACAGTCTATCGATTTAGTTCAGATCACAGACCCCTTAGCAAATTGATTACGGCATCGAGTGAAATTACAAAAGATAACTGAGGTTATTTCGAAAAAAATGTTGCAAATTCATCGAATGATCCACATTTTGAAAATGCCACAAACAGCCTAAGGCATTATCGATTTAGTTCAGATCACAGAGTACCCCTTACCTACCTAACTGATTATAAGAGGTACGTCTACGAGTAAATGCAAAAGATTTCGAAAAAATGTTGCAAATCCCGCAGATGTTTAAAATTTTGAAAATGCCACAAACAGCCTAAGGCATTATCGATTTAGTTCAGATCACAGAGTACCCCTTACCTACCTAACTGATTATAAGAGGTACGTCTACGAGTAAATGCAAAAGATTTCGAAAAAATGTTGCAAATCCCGCAGATGTTTAAAATTTTGAAAATGCCACAAACAGCCTAAGGCATTATCGATTTAGTTCAGATCACAGAGTACCCCTTACCTACCTAACTGATTATAAGAGGTACGTCTACGAGTAAATGCAAAAGATTTCGAAAAAATGTTGCAAATCCCGCAGATGTTTAAAATTTTGAAAATGCCACAAACAGCCTAAGGCATTATCGATTTAGTTCAGATCACAGAGTACCCCTTACCTACCCAACTGATTATAAGAGGTACGTCTACGAGTAAATGCAAAAGATTTCGAAAAAATGTTGCAAATCCCGCAGATGTTTAAAATTTTGAAAATGCCACAAACAGCCTAAGGCTTTATCGATTTAGTTCAGATCACAGAGTACCCCTTACCTACCCAACTGATTATAAGAGGTACGTCTACGAGTAAATACAAAAGATTTCGAAAAAATGTTGCAAATTCATCGAATGTTTCAAATTTTGAAAATGTCACAAACAGTCAAAGGCTTTATCGATATAGTTCCAATCACAAAGGACCCCTTACCTACCTAACTGACTATAGAGTCTACGAGTAAATGCAAAAGATAACTGATGTGATTTCGAAAAAAGTTGCACAATTCGTATGAATAGATACACCACCCTTCTTTCTAGTTCACTGCTCTATACACAAATGGTACACCTGAAGTTTCCATAACTACTAAGTACATATACATGATAGAACAATTTTGAACAGTCATCTATACATTAAAAACGCTGCAGTCCTTGTCACATGAGTTTATTATTCTATTGGACATACCTACAGAAACGTTGACTACTCATTTATTGGCCTTTCTTTCATGTGCAATAATTGAAACACCTATTTTTGGTGGTCCCATCAATTTTGGCCCACAAAAACACGCATTAGGCTCCTATTTTCACAAATTATCTTTGCTCATTGATACTGCTATTTAACTGTCTTGATACACCATCTAATACTACTTCTAATGTTATTATACAAATTGACGGTGATTTCAGACAATTTCACAGGTTTTTGACTCATAAAAAACGAATTTAGGGAGCTGAATCATCGTTACAATTTCAATTCTTCATTATTTTGCCAAAATCAACGTCATATTCGGCCTACTCGCCCTAAAAAACATGGAAAACGATACGTCATGTTCACTAAAACCTCAAAACACCTATTTTCACACCCATTTTTCACCCATAACAGCCCTGAGTGATTCCGATCGGGCTGCCGAGCTTAGGAGCACAATTCGGACCCAAATGTGTTCCCAAATGGGGACTCAAACTCCGTGCGGAAGAAGACTATTTTAAACCAAAATTTAACGTAAATTTAAGGCTGGAACTTCGTTAGAACCCCAATTTTCCACTCTTTGTTCAAAACGACTTCATATTCGGTCTCCTCGTCCTAAAAAACATAGAAAACGATACCTCACAAGCTCATGTTACTGAACTACAAAAAAAAACCGCTGCAAAGTCCTTGTCACATGGGTTTATTATTCTACAGAAATGTTGGCTGTTTATTTATTGCTACTTTCATGCGCAATAATCGAAATAGTTATTTCTGATGGTTTCCATTAATTTTGGCCCCTAACACACAAATTAGGTACGCTCCTTTTTTTTTGGTTTTTTGATCATTGGTAGTGC
Organism: Leptopterna dolabrata; assembly: GCA_954871275.1. Classification (NCBI taxonomy): domain Eukaryota; kingdom Metazoa; phylum Arthropoda; class Insecta; order Hemiptera; family Miridae; genus Leptopterna; species Leptopterna dolabrata. Next base: position 7,545,890 of record OX940986.1, on the reverse strand, counting down.
CATGTAATCGTCTTGATCCACGTGGTGACACTTTTTCCAGTGTTATTATACAAACTGATGGTGATTTCAGACGATTTCCCAGATTTTTCACTCATAAAAAATCAATTTTGGGAGCTGAACATTTGGTAGAACTCAATTTTCCACTCTTTGGTCAAAATTGACTTCATATTCGGTCTTCTCGTCCCCAAAAACATGGAAAACGATATCTCAGAAACTCATGTTACTGAAATGTTGCTAAAACGCAAAAAGTACCTTTTTTTACACACATTTTCACTCATAACACCCCTGGGTGTATTCCGATCGGGATGAAAAGTTTCGGGACACAACTAGGGCCCAAATGGAGCATGTGTGCGAAAGAACGAATTTTTTAGACCGAAAATAAAGTAGATATGGATGATACGGCGGACAGACAATGCATTTTTGGAATCTACGTACCTTGAAACGTAAAAGAAACAATTTTTGATGGGGCGTTATACAAAATCTTTGCTCGGCGATTGCATACCTTGGTGTATTATTAACAGAATAATAAACCAAAATTGGCGAGGTTCATCTCAGCTCCAAGAAGACTGGTTTGATGGACGGCAAAGTACCAAGATACGGGACCGTGTTTTCATATTTTTATACAATCCTATCTGCCATTTAGTGAGCTAATACGTTGTTATTTGGTCTGACAATTTGGACACGTTTGCTCAACTTGAAAAGTGGAGGAACGCACAGCACAAGCGCAGATTTCTCGTATCGACTTCAAAGTTTCCTCAACAAACTTCCCTCCTCCATCCATATCCAATTACAGCTGGAATACGGTCGGAACTGAGCGGCTGTCAGAAGATTCAGCGGCTGTTCGAGGAGGCAGAAACAACTGCGAGCAAAGCTGTACACTCGTACAAGTAACCGAAGCGATTTCAGATTGATGAAAACCGGCTGGAATACGTTTGAAACTTCCCAAGTTTCGTTAACGATGAAAACTTGGGGCCGTCCGCTATGGAGGTGGAGGAATCTAATGGTTGTGAGCGGGAAGCGCAGGGTTGAAAGAGGGATACCCCCTTGTAATGGGCTTTGTGAGTTAGGAGGGGACTCCCGCGCTTCAAGGAGCCGGAAAAAGATCAAAACGACGAGCACTCCAAGTCTAGTGTGAAAACGACTACATGTGCCGGGTTTTCCTAAGTGTATTTATATAGAACTATTACCCTGAGGAAGGATATCCTGCCTGTTGTACTCAGCCTTCCAACACAGGAGTTTTATCAACAAAGGGCGATCCGAGTGGGCCTGAACATTCCGCCTGCGGTTCGTTTCCTGGTCGAGGAGCGAGAATGTTTTACCTAAAGGTAATTATAGGGCAAACCACGAAATTTCACGATAGATAAAGGCTTTTTTGAGCCAAAAAGCACGAATGAATGAATCGAAGTAGGGTAAATAAGATGGAAAAGGAGGAATATTTTTTGAAAATTGAAGAAAAAAATTTGAAACCAATTTCTGAAGAAAAAACAAGATAGACAAAGGCTTTTTTTGAGCCAGAATGCACGAATGAAGTAGGGTAAATAAGATGGAAAAAGTAGGACTATTTTTTGAAAATTGAAGAAAAAATTTGAAACCAATTTTTGAGAAGAAAAATGGATAAAGGCTTTTTTTGAGCCAGAATGCACGAATGAAGTAGGGTAAATAAGATGGAAAAAGTAGGACTATTTTTTGAAAATTGAAGAAAAAATTTGAAACCAATTTTTGATAAGAAAAATAGATAAAGGCTTTTTTGAGCCAGAATGCACGAATGAAGTAGGGTAAATAAGATGGAAAAAGTAGGACTATTTTTTGAAAATTGAAGAAATAATTTGAAACCAATTTTTGAGAAGAAAAATAGATAAAGGCTTTTTTTGAGCCAGAATGCACGAATGAAGTAGGGTAAATAAGATGGAAAAAGTAGGACTATTTTTTGAAAATTGAAGAAAAAAATTTGAAACCAATTTTTGAGAAGAAAAATAGATAAAGGCTTTTTTGAGCCAGAATGCACGAATGAAGTAGGGTAAATAAGATGGAAAAAGTAGGACTATTTTTCGAAAATTGAAGAAATAATTTGAAACCAATTTTTGAGAAGAAAAATAGATAAAGGCTTTTTTTGAGCCAGAATGCACGAATGAAGTAGGGTAAATAAGATGGAAAAAGTAGGACTATTTTTTGAAAATTGAAGAAAAAAATTTGAAACCAATTTTTGGGAAGAAAAATAGATAAAGGCTTTTTTGAGCCAGAATGCACGAATGAAGTAGGGTAAATAAGATGGAAAAAGTAGGACTATTTTTTGAAAATTGAAGAAATAATTTGAAACCAATTTTTGAGAAGAAAAATAGATAAAGGCTTTTTTTGAGCCAGAATGCACGAATGAATTAGGGTAAATAAGATGGAAAAAGTAGGAAGAAAAAAATTTGAAACCAATTTCTGAAGAAAAAATTATTTAAAAAAAATGCAAAATTTGTTTTCGTCAAAAAACAACGAAAAATGTATCGCACTTTTTCCCTCAATAAAAATGTTTCATTCTGTTACTGAAATTTGTTTTTTTTTTTAAATATTTTGATTAAATATTAAAACTTTTTGATTTTTTAAATATTTCAACATTTTGACTGAAGTATGTGGAGAGGGATTTCAAGATCCATAATTTATTCACCAGTCGAGAACACACAATTGTATTTTGATTAAATAAAAAATTTTTAATGCTTTGATTAAACATTAAAACTTTTGTAAACAAATTTTCTACAAAAATTCGGTTTAAAATTTTTTTGGCTTCTAAAAAAGGTTGATTTTTTTTTTTTTTTTTTAAGTAGCAGGGGTCTCATCGAATGGTGGTAGGCCAGACCCATCTTATTTACCCTACCAATCGATATGAATAAAGGGAATGTAGTAGGTAAGTATAATTTGTTAATATAATAGTAACCAGGCGATGAGACCGTAATAATATGAAATTTTTCTCCAAGTAACGCCTATGGGGGAAACGAAGTGCTTCATAACTCGCGTCAATACAAGTCTGCGAAATTTTCCCCGAGAAAATCTCTCGTTCTTGCGGCCGTGAGCCGATTTCACAAATAGCACATGTAAAACTATCTGATGCAACGCCATCAACCGGAATGAGATCCCGTCTTAAAGGGAGGGCCAGGGCGTTGTGAGCAGGGAGATCGAAGGAGCGTAGAACAGGTGTCGGGATCCTGGGATATTCCCTTCGGCAAAGCTGGTGGATATCATCAGACGGAGCATGGGCGTGCTGGAAGGGAATTCCTACCTTGTTCAACCACACGAATCGAACAATACTCCTTTCCGAGCTGGTTAGGGTCGAGCGAACGTCTCACCGATATATCACAAAGTCTGATAGAAGGAATTCTTCCGTTTAATACGACCTAAAAGTCTAGTGATGGGCCTCAAGGCTGCCAACTTGCCAATCTCATAACAGCTCCACCTTCTGCTGACACGGAGGACATTATGTACAGTGAAATCTCCAAATAACGGACGCTCTAATTAGCGGACATTTCTAAATACCGGACAAGATGTTCGGTCCCGTGGGTGTTCGCAAATTGCAGATTTCACTGTATATGTACTCTTTGGTCCACTAACTCAAGAGCTACGCCCGGCATAAGAACGATACCTAAAAACCTCTTTCAGTCATCAATGACACCCGCAGCAGATGCCAGGTTTGAAACATTGTCCTTTGTACAACAAATGTACACTGTGCTAGTCGCAATATATTTTTATTACGCATAATAGCGAAAGAAGAGTGGCACCTCTGAGTTATGGAATTATGGAATTCTTATGGAATTCAACAAATTGAGAATAGCAAAATCCTGAAAGACAATTATACCAAACAGGTATATCCCCCAGTGACGCTAGCAGTGACGTCAAACAATGAAGGTGAATTTTTTTGAAGTTCATACTACACATTTCAAGCCATAAGAAATTCCTTAAAATCCTCAAACATCATTCGTCGATGGCTCACTCGTGGAGACCTCCAACAGTACTAACCCTCATTCACACGAAGTACTAAATTGTAAACTTGAAACAAAAATGCTAGAATGGTAAGCCGATATGTGGTTCCCCTTTCTAGAACGATGCAGTACACAAGCTGAATAAGCTGCTTTAGGATTTAGAGCACTAATATAGTCGTGGATTGGACACATTTTATCAACTTAAGGGTTAGGCCGCGTTACGGCGCGTCCACGCACATTTCTGTTGATTCTATTTTCAATCCAATTAATGTTCCTGAGGTTAGGGGGTCACCGAGGTAAAGGAAGGCGTGGCAGTGTTCCCTATGGCTCTGTGTTCTAAGCGAACTTCGAAATCGAAGATTTACAATTTCAGAACTCTTACAGGAGAGTAGCCTATTTACAGGTGAATAGCCTACCAAGTAGGTGGGCAGCTTACTCACTACATGTGCCCTAAAAATTTTACGAACATTGTTTGAATACATCCGGAGATATAAGAGTAACAACGGTTTGCCTATGCGCAGACGAAAATTCTAGCTGATATAGAACAAAAGAAGAGTACGCAAATGAATCTTGCGATTGTTTATTAGATTTCGAAGTGCTTAGCCGGTTCTATTCAGGTTACAAAGACGTTCAGAGCTGTATTTCGGTACAATCTCAGTTCCAGCCCTCAGGCTGTGCTAGGCCAATGACACCGCATCCGACCCTGGAACCCGAGTTGCCCGATGTCCTGCTCTTCTCGTCCATCCGGTTCGTCCCCAGGTCGTCGCGGTCAGCGTGGACCACCAAGCACCTCCCGAGTATGCTGTGTTGCCCGTACCTGTGAGATTGGAAACCACGACGGTAGAAGAGGGTTGGAGAAGGTGTTGCCCGACTGGCAAAATCAGCCGGAGTGAGGAAGACAGCCAATTCCAGGCCACACCCCTGCAGAACCCCCCAATGCCCATAACTATCGCCCTACGCTCGCAACTTGCACCGTTGTTGTCCTTCTCAAACCACAGGTACTGCCTGGCATACCTGAGTACCATGAACACCAGAGTAGTATAATTCACGGTGACTCTGTGATTTATTCTGGCTTGATGCGAATCTCAATAACCTCAACTTTAATAAGGAACATCTTTGTGTTCGATGGAAGCAAAACGACAGCGATAGAGATAATTCTAAAAAGAACCGTAATGGATACCAGTGTGAAATGGGCCACAGAAATTCCAGCCACAGATTCCGGGCACTGTCTAGACTCACCTGCAACACACCGAGGCAAGGCCGCCCGCTTCAAGCCTACTTTCACCATACGACCCATTCTGTCGCACCTTCCGACTGACACTGTCATTACGCAGGCAATTAACCACCAATCTCAATGGCTCTCCCTGTATGACTCGCAGGAATTTGGCGGAGTTAATGTTCGATAGGAGATAGATTTTCGAAAAATGTAGGTAAGTGGTAATTGTTGGTTGTCATGTTATATTCCTAATATCTGAGAAACATTTGAAACTTAAAAGTGAAGGCCTTAATATGGTTCGCCTTGCCTGTGAGTCATACAGGAAGAGTCATTCAGATTGGTGGTTTATTGCGTGCGTAATAACAGTATCAACGGTGGGACAGAATGAGACGTTTCGAGGAAGGGGGTACGCCTTGAAGCGTGTGGCCTTGCCTCGGGTTGTTGCGTGTGAGTCTAGACAGCGCCAGGAATCTGTGGCTGGAATTTCTGTGGCCCATTTCACACTGGTGTAATGGATCACTCACTACTCGTCAAACATGAACCGTAAATAATTTGGTATACAAAAAACGTTATACGACCACCACCGCCTCTTCTAGAAGCGTATCAACAGCTGTTGAAGCTGTATTGACTTGAATCAACCGAATACATCTCAATAGCCACCAGTGACAATCGCTACCACCTAAAAATGTGTGACAATCGCCACCAGTCCATACCAGCCTGTGAATGCACATAGCCGTGACTCCATCTTTTTGTGTTATTTTCCTGTCTCAATAGATAAGTGGCCTGGATGCGAGCTTGCGAGGACATTTTATTTCTCCAAAAGAGAATGTCCAATATCGGTCCTTAAGTAAAAATATAGATTAGTGGGGTGAGTAGATCAATTGGTTTATGTAGCTGCAGTTTTCAATGGACCCGACTGGTAGCGGCTGCCACTGTTGGCGATTTACAGGACACCAATCAACCGGTGGCATAGCTCTTAGCCACAACCCTACTTGGACACTCATTCTCTACAAGTCTTCGGCGCGCTAAAAGACAAGACGTGAGACGGATGACTCCCATTCTACCGCTAAAAGCCCCACAGGTTATTCATCTATTCTCTAAGCCCGTACAGTGACATCCCCTTGTCTTCCAAGTGGACTTTGGCGACGCCTTCAGGGCTGGCTATAATGTTTCCCAGGTCGCCCACGTGCCTCTCTTCAGAGTCCAGGCCGCCGTGGTTCTTATTGTGTGGATTGAAATGGGCTCCAGCGCTGGAACAACCACTCGTCACGTCGCCGAATTCGTGTACGTGCATGCCATGCTCACCATGACTCAAACCTGCAAAGTGGTTTATCATTGAATATTGTTGTTGCAAGGTTGCATCATGCTTAGACTGCCAAGACAGGCTTATACTTAGGAGACGTATCATACAATAATATAAAATCCTCAGCTTGAGTGACGAGTGTTGTAAGTTTCACGGTACTGCGCATGTCAGGGCCCTCTTGGTTGAAGTGCGGCGCACGGGGGTGAAGGGGATGCTTCGGAAGTGGGGGTCATTTCGATGTGAACGTCGTCGAAGCAACAACACTCCTGAGGACGGGGGGGGGGGGGGGGGCGGCTCTACGTTTGGAGGGCAGGATAGGGGCCGAACATAGCCGGTTTCACACGAACGGCGCCGAGTTCAAACCTGGCCGAGAAAGTCCAGTGATCTACACACCCACTTGGACAAGCGAGCGAAGCGAGCGGACATGGCTAGTAATTATTATATCTCCACCAGTCCCTGTGCTTGCTCTGCGAGAAACAACCCTCGGAAGTCTTACAACTTGAGATGCTGTCTACTCGTTGGACAGCACCTCAATACGCTTTCTAGTTTTGGGTGTGGCAATGGCCCCTCGATATACAACAAACCAAATTTATTTCCAACGACTCGAAATTCGAGGGGAATCAATAGGAACTCGACGAACCTCCGGAATTTAGATGCCAGTGAGCACAGCCACTGCAGCAGCGATGCCGCCGCTACACGTACAACTAAAGAAATTTCCTAAGATTTCGAAGTTCGGGGTGTTCACGTTAGACCATAATAAGTGGACTTGACCAGTTCACCAGCTCATTCACATTCAAACAAATCCTCAACATCTCACAGGTACCTGTAATTTCCCCGTTGATCTTCACAGCCTGGTTAGATCTGAACTGCTCGAAGAACAGTTTCCCCGTCACTTTCTCACCCTCGATTATGGCAACGGCTTTGAGACCAGGGTCCGGGCGGACGGCCATTTGGAGAACTTTTTCCAGCTTTCAAGATGTTGTGGTTGTGCGTCTATTGGTGAATATAATATTGCATTCATTAGTTGCGGATAAGCATGGTCCAGATGATAGAAATAACAATGCAGAGTGTGATGAATTTAAATTGGCGTAAAATTCACCACGAGAGGCGAGGGGGGAATTTGCCAGTTCTGGTTAAGGGCGATACCTCCACCATGTTCTGGATCTTTTTGGATGTGTGTGCGGTTAAGGGCGGACCTCCACCGATCTTTTAGGGCAAATTGCCAGTTCTGGTTAAGGGCGAACCTCCACCATGTTCTGGATCTTTTGGGTTTAGGAGAGAGATGTGGTAAGGAGAGAGAGAGAGAGAGAGAGTAGCCAGCGGCTAGAGGAAGCGTAGAATGAGTAAAAAGTCGCAGGATCCGGGGTTATATAGACCCGGAAGCCTTCTCCTTCCAACTCCCCTGTTGGGAGAGGATGGAGGGGCTCCAGGTTGTGAACTGGATCCTGCGGCTTGTGTCCCCACTCGTACCGTTTATTGACAAGAACTAAAGTTGGCTGTTAGATTATTTGCGAGAACTTAAGTATACTAGGAGTGGTTCCGGGAGGGACTCACGACACAGAGCTATCATCATACTGGTGTTGAATTATTTATACTATTATAGGTATCAGATCTTTAAGGCCCCGATGAAGTTAGATACAAACAGGGGAAGTAATCTAGGACACCTATTATAGTACCGAAGGTTTGGAAACCCGTTGTGGGTTCATCGACACTGTTTGCCTGATTCACTAATTCCCTCACAGGAAACAAACAAAAGATTATTTTTACATAAGGAGTCGAACATTGTCAAGCCGTCAAGACACACGATTATGTACGCATTCTCTTGTATATCTACGTATCTTGAAGATACGTCGCGTGTCAGATCTAAACGTTCACGAAGGTGAATCAATCTACACGTATCTCAGTTCCCTAGCCGGCCCAAAAAACGCTGTATATTATTCATCAGGAGTTTCTACGTAGAAAAGCGAAAAAGGCTAAACGTAGAGACAGAAAGGTGGCAGAGGCGGGAGCAAACACTTTCAAGCGCTGCCTTTAGAATTATTTAAAAGGGCTCCTCAATACCCAGGAGGTAAACCTCCGCTGAAAATGGCAAATACGAGTACGGACGCCCAATAAAGAGCTGGAAAAGGGATGGAAGTAAAACATTCCAGTCTTGTGGGACTTACCGAACTGAATATCAGCATCCCCCTCTAGCGTATCTGGAAAAAAAAAGAATACTGGCGTAATTACACATTTAGACGACAGAAGAGTAAGAGTACGTTAAGTCCTATCATTTGACAGGATTTTTGTTGTTCAGTATTGTTATGTTGATAGGAAACTGATTTGCCATTGCAAGCTGTCTCTGTATCTTTGTTTTGTTACAATTCATTGTAGTAAATTAGGCCAAAAGCAAATTACTGATAAGTTGCAAACTTGGAGTAATGTAAATAAAGCGTGAAAAAAAATTACAGGGTGACAGGGGGATATCTAGGCCAAAGTGATACAGAAATACAAGCCCTTCCAGTCGTGCGGCATAACCATGCAAGCGAATTTTCGAAGTTGGTGAGTTTTAGTAATTTTTGGCGATCCTTAGCTATCTTCAACCAGAACTCGAATCTGACCCCTTTTATGGGTAAAATATTTTGATTATCGAACTCTCTAAACCTTTTTTTGGGGAATACATATATTTTTTGAACCGGTATCGGGCATTTCATCGAGCCTAACTGCTTGACATGTCAATTAGAAAGTTCATTAGCCACCTAGCTAATTGTCAACAATTAAGCGATTTCTCCACCCTTTCTACCTTAACCTCTGCCCCTCCAGGTACGATTCTTCTCCAACCTGTACGATTCCGATGACAATAATTTAATAATGATAATAATAATAATAATAATAATAATGGTAGGTAATACACGGAGTACAATAGATACTATACACAGAGGAGGATACAAGAATTATTACAAGTAAACAGCAGGTGAATAAAAGTGAATATGAAAATTGAATGATAAATACAATAGGAAAAGGTATGTTACAATAATTGTGGGGAGGGGATGAGGGTGCGCTATAGTCCGTTTGCAAAATGGATCACGGCAACACAACACATGGATACTATATGAAAATCTACAGATATTTTCCACAGCCCGAACCTTGCCGGATCTGCCCAGAGGTACTGCGCATACCTTTCCCGTTTGGTTGTTCGTGCCATATTGGAATTTCACGTCTGACTGGTTATGATTCCGCTCACGGATTCCAGCTCCGCACTGCCACGTAAACATCTCTGCGGCAAAAATTCATGCAAATGCGTTGCCGTACCTGATTTCCACCCCACGTGAACCGGTTCAAGGAGTAGGAGACGGAATTTGTAATAATTGTAACCATTAAATTTAGAAAGGAGCGGGAATTGTAATCATTAAATCAAGAAAGGAGAGGGAATCATTAAATTTAGAGTAGGAGATGGAATTTGTAATAATTGAATTTAGAAAGAATGGGTACCATGAAATTTCTGGATCTCATGGATCTCTTTTTGGATTTCTGGTCTTAATGTGCGTTATGAGCAACTGAGCTTATTCGTATTACGGAAGAGGATAAAAAGAGGATAAAAATAAAGGCAAATATGGAATCAAAAGATAAAAAACTGGGGTTTACTAGGGCTGGCACTAATTTTTTTCTTCAACTAATCTGGCGTGAATTTGGCTAAGCTCTTCCGGGAAGCCGTCATAGACCGTTCTACTGATCTGAGCAACTTAATAGTCCTAGGTATGATCATCATGATCACAATTCAAGTCCGGTAGGTTCTTGACTGAGGTAGAGTAAGGAATAATAATCCCGTTCATAATAACTGGGGGTGTCTACGTGTTTTATCTCTGAAAATGAGAATAGCCCGATGTTTGGTAGGGGGTTCAGTGAAATGCCGTTATGCATTGCCCATGTACAAATGGGGTATCCTCATGGGTGACAAAAGCGGTTTACATTATTTTTAAATGAAAATAGGTTCCGTTCTAAGAGTTTCGAGACCGAACGCACTCTCCTGCGGTGAACAGTTCTTTTTCTATGCTTTTTCGAAGATTCCAGCACTTCCTACGTCATTGCAGCCCTCTCGCCTGGGCGGGATCCCCCTGTGAACCACTGGAAACTTTGAAAGAAAAAGTACTACTAATCGTAGGACAGTGCGGTACGTCTCAAAATTGAACCTTCTTTCATTATTTAGGGGGGGGGGGGGACACACTGGAGCGTAACCTCTGCACGCATATTGGTACCTAAACATTTTATGGATTGCATCAACTATGGTGGAGAGGTGATCAGATGAGGTGATAAAATATTAAGAACAACACTGCCTTCTACAGAATCCCCAGGGCCTTATTTCATATCGGATCCTATGTAGGGGTAGTTTTCTCCACCACCCAACTCTCACGCATAATCCCACTCTGAACACCAAAACCCTGAACCGATTTTCAAAATTATGATTACCGCAGATTGCAAAGTGGGCTTCTCCCGACAGAAGGATTGAGACAGGAACATCGACCGGTTTTCAAATTAAGTGAAACTGTACAGGAACATACAATTTTGTGATTCCAATCATCTAAATGATCAATTTAAATGACAGAATTACGATGTCGTTAATACAGATAAATGCGCTAACACTGTCGTGATTCCCTCACAGAAACCACTCCTGTAATATTATGAAAGATTTAACCAAATAAACGCGGAGTACGTTGAGCTGGTCAACACCGAGGGTTTTCCCCAACCGCCAACTGCCTCAACGGTCGTAACAGCCGACTGTGCATAGACCTATAAAACCAACCCTTCTGGCACACCTCACCATTCGATGATCCGACCCCCGACTTCTCTGTCGACCCTTTCTCTCTCTCCTTTCCTCGCACCTGCTGTGGTGAAAACCGCGGGGTGTACTCACGATATCTGCTGTGTGAAAACCACGGGATACCTCCTTCTCCACTAACATCTGCTGTGGTGAAAACCGCGGGGTGTCAGCTTCCATCCCCCCGGTGACTGCTGTGGTGAAAACTGCGGGACGCCTTCCTCTCCACTAGTACCTGCTGTGGTGAAAACCGCGGGGTACCTAGCTACCACATCCCAGGCGCCTGTTGTGGTGAAAACCGCGGGGAGCCTCATCCTGTAGCACCTCCTGTGGTGAAAACCGCAGGGTGCACTACCGATATCTGCTGTGGTGAAAACCACGGGATACCTCCTTCTCCACTAACATCTGCTGTGATGAAAACCGCGGGGTATTAGCTTCCATCCCCCCGGTGTCTGCTGTGGTGAAAACCGCGGGACGCCTTCTAGTACCTGCTGTGGTGAAAACCACGAGGTACCTACTAGCTCCAACATCCCAGGCGTCTGCTGTGGTGAAAACCGTGGGACGCCTTCCTTTCCACTAGTACCTGCTGTGGTGAAAACCGCGGGGAGCCTCATCCTGTAGCATCTTCTGTGGTGAAAACCGCGGGGAGCTAAGCTTCCCTACGAATTACGCCTGCTGTGGTGAAAACCCTGGGGCGTTAGTGGAAAGACTCCAAACGAGCACTTCCTTCCTCATCCGCCTACATCCGCCATGTTGTGAGCATCCAGCACACACCCGCTCACAACGCTGTTGATAGGAGGGGTTGCGTAGTGGGTGAATCAAGGTTATTCGAAAGCAACACGATTCAAAAGGAATCTACTTCAAGTTTTAACAATAATTCATACTCCGAATTTGAAAATTCTACTCTGAGACACAACCTGAGTAATATCGTGTGCGAAAACATTCGTCATAAAGGCGGGACCTCGGCCCCTGAGTGATTAATCCCGCGCGGGTCGGTCTCAATTCGGGGGAGAAAGCCATCCAACATTAATCCTCCCCCCTGGATGAGCTCAATCTGAATTTGAGAAGGAAACTCCACTGTCAGACCATCACGCTTACCAGGAGTACTGCGATTCCACGTTTTCCCACAGACTCGAATGAGTGGTCCGTTTCGTGGATCAAACAATGGCCATCCATCACTCGGGCCACATCAACGGGGGGTGGATGATAATTTGTATGAGCCGAGTGGGGAGGGTCGAGCTGCGTGGGATACGAATTACCATCGAATTGTTCTTAGTGCTAAGAACGATAAATAGCCATCAATTTTTATACTCAAAACAGCAGAACATCCAAAGGTTGTTTGTTATCACAATATACTGGAGATAATTTCGTTGAACTTGGCATTGAAATTTCCATCTTCAACCCTCGTACTCAACTCAGGGAATAAAATAGATAACAAATAAATTATTAAAAAATAAATAATTAATTGATTGAATCTCATAATAAGCGTTTCGGATCTAAACTAATACCAGACGTGCACCATAGAAAATTATATCATAAAACAATACGGTAGTATTTAGCTTTGCTATTTGAATCAGTAGCAGTTTTACCGTTGTCAGGTTCAAGTCGATGCAGTTTTTCTCTGTTGTAACATCAGGCCTTTGTTGTGGTCGAATGAATGCTCCGGACAGTCTAAAATACTAAAAATCTGAATGTATTCAGGTTGACGTAATAAATAAAAAACGTTGCGAATCCCTGCACAACGGTTTATTATTTTTTACAGAATACCCTTCTTTTACAGATCAAAGCTCTCCGTATAGATAACCCGTCTATATAATATAATATGTAATATTCTATACATATTATGTAGATCGCAGACCCTCCGTAGGTTAGTACCTAACCCCGTACTCGTTACTAGGTACCTACCTAAATCACGAGTTAAATGTTGCTAAAATAATTCTTTCGATGACAAACAGTAACTAAAATGGCGAAAAGAAACGAAAATAATGAATTTTTGAAGGAAAATTGTTGATGTGGAGTGAAATAGATGCCCCTTCTGCGTAGATCACTGTTTTCTGTGGTCAGGTATAATTTACCGTTGTGTAATAATTTACCGTTGTGCAATAACTTACCGTTATGTAATAATATTTACCGTTGTGTAATAATTTACCCATCAATAATACTTCAAAGTTTGTTCAAGTTTCACAAGTACCTACCTACAAAATCCAATAGTCCATTACTTATCAAATGAAATAATATCGCAGAACAACCAACTCGACTTCATACAGTCATCCTTGATTATAATCAGGTGCTCCCTAGTGATGATATCCGAGCCAGATTTATACCGTTTGATTCACGATCGTGTTGACGAAGCTTTTTGGTGCACACGAACGGCTGGACGTACAGTGCTCCGGGTGGTCTCAAAAAATTGTCTAGTTCAAGACAATTTAATATCGTAAAAAAACAATAGCCTTCAATCGAATGTTTTCGAGCTACGGCGTTCTGAAAATTTCAACCCCTATTTTGAACCCCTTAGAGATGACTGACAGCAACGCCGAGCTTCGAGGACCAACTAGACCCCGAACGGAACCTATAACCCGAATTTCATCAATTTTTTTTCATGTTAACTAAGAAAAGTGGCCAGTACGGCGTACGGCTGACAGTCAGAAATATTGGTTTATTATTTTCAATAATGAACCATTGAAATCGAGCATGAAAAAAAAAATTCTTACCCCCCCTCAAAATTTGATGGTTTACGTTTCAAGGTATGTAGAATCCAAAACTGCAATAAAAATATTTCTGTCTGTCCGCCGTACGCCGTACGCCGTACGGGCCACTTTTCTTAGTTACTGTTGGAAATTCCATACATCCATGTCATCGCAACGTGTTCTGCATCGTATTATTTTCGTATGGTTTGGTTGGCCTTCTGCTTTTTTGGTATCGATATGTTTTATTTTTCGATTTCCATGGCATCCAGTTTTGTGCGTCGATCTGTGAAAATAAGTTTGTTCAAGTCGGTATTCTTGTCTTTTTATTCGAGTAAAGTTAGTTGGTCAGTTCTGTGAGTTTACATGTGAATACAACACTCTATTTCAGAAACTGTTCGACTTCTTTGTGATAATACCTACCCGGTTTTCTGTGTAGGTCCCGTCTTCCAGTCGATATTGTTCCCTTAACTCTTTTGAGTTCCTTTTAAGTGATTTATCGACAAAATCTGGCATCCCTTGTGGGGACAATATTTGAAGATGGATATCACAAGATTGAAAGCAGAAAGGACTCAGGTAAGACGTCTCTTTACCACCTGTGCTACCAAGCTCTTCGAATTGTTGGATAAACAGGAGTCTCCCCTTCCTTCTGTGCTTGAGGCTTTCTCGAAATTGGAAGACAAGTCCGATCGTCTCTTTTATTTGGATCGTCAGGTGAGTGATGCTTTTTTTGCTGAAGTTGGTAAGGATTTCAATGAAGACGATTTAGTGACTGAGTACGATGCAGTGGAGAAATATAGAGAAGTTTGGATGACTGCATGCGTTAGGAAGGACCTTATCACTAAGCCTGTTTCCCCCTCTTCTGAAGCCGCTCACTCTGTCGTCAGCGTTAGAGACAAGCAGTGTTTTTACAAGCTACCAAAGTTGGAACTCAGACAATTTGACATAAAACCGAAAACCTGGATAAGTTTTTGGGCCTGTTTTCGCAAAATTCATGAAAGATCCGACTTGGATGCTGAGGACAAGTTTCAGTTGTTGTTGCGCACTGCTAAAGAGGGTACTCCTGCTCGTGAGTTACTAGATAGCTTTCCCCCCTCTGCGGACAATTATGAAAAGGCTATAACTTTACTCAAGAACCGGTTTGGGCGTGATGAACTATTGGTGGAGCTTTATGTTAGAGAACTTTTGAATCTTGTGTTACTACAGTCAAGTGGTAAAACCTCCATTTCACTCTCACAGCTTTATGATCGGCTAGAGACCCAGTTGATGGCATTGGAGAGCCTGGGAGTAGCTTCGGACAAATATGCCAGCATGTTGTACCCAATGGTTGAATCTTCGTTACCGGAAGCTGTTTTGAGAGAGTGGGAGCGAAAGAGAGTCAAATCATCTGATAAAGGGCTACTGTTGGAAGCTACTGATCGCATGGCTGAGTTGAGGCTATTTTTGAAGGCTGAGGTTGAGAGCGAGGAAAGATTATCCCTCGCACGAAATTCTTTCTCGTCTTCCGCTAATACTACTCATAGAGACAAACAGGATAATGGCCGAAAATCCGATACCACAACACCTAAAGTATCCACTGCTGCTGACTTGGTCAATTTTCAGTCGCAGTCCAAGCCAGATAGGTGTTTGTTTTGTGGTGATGACCATCCTGCGCAATTTTGTTTTAAAGCCCGTCAGATGAAATCGGTTGGTAAGTTTGACTTGCTAAAATCCAAGAAAATTTGTTTTAGGTGCTTGACCTCGTTTCATGGCAGGAAACCTTGTAAGGTCAAACTTTCCTGTATGATTTGTATGAAACAACATCCGACTGTGATGTGTCCGTCTCTCAAGACCGAGGAAGACCCTCAGCCATCTACTAAATCTGATGTTGACCTCAACTGTTCTAATATGGACTGCACCCCTGTTTTGATGCAGACATTGAAAGTTCGTCTGCAGGGTAGTGATGGTTTGACGGCAAGGCTTCTCATTGACACTGGATCTCAACGCAGCTATATCACAGCAAAGCTGGCTAAGGAACTGGATCTCCGACCATCGAAAACTGAGAAGCTAGTTCATGCTCTTTTTGGAGGGGATAGAACCGAGTTGAAGACTCATAGTTGTTATAAGGTTCACCTTCAGAGCGTCATTAGTAATTTTGCCTGTCATTTTGATGTTCTGGATTCTGAGGCTATATGTCATGCTGTACCTGCTATTCCTAAGGGTTTATGGATGAAGGAGCTTCGTTCCAGGAAGGTATTCTTGTCTTTTTATTCGAGTAAAGTTAGTTGGTCAGTTCTGTGAGTTTACATGTGAATACAACACTCTATTTCAGAAACTGTTCGACTTCTTTGTGATAATACCTACCCGGTTTTCTGTGTAGGTCCCGTCTTCCAGTCGATATTGTTCCCTTAACTCTTTTGAGTTCCTTTTAAGTGATTTATCGACAGTTACCATGAAAGAAAATTGATGAAATTCGGGTTATAGGTTCCGTTCGGCGTCTAGTTGGTCCTCGAAGCTCGACGTTACTGTGAGTCATCTCTAAGGGGTTCAAAATAGGGGTTGAAATTTTCAAAACGCCTATACCATTTTTTTACGTAAATATTTTTACGGTTTTAAATAGTTCTTGAACTTGCGAGTTTTTTAAGACCATCCGGAGCATCGTACGTCCAGCCGTTCGTTCACAGTAAGGCCCCGAAGTTTGCACCGACAGGCATTTTCGACTCCAGTGTGAATGAAATGTATACAATTCAAACCAAATCTCGTAACCAGAGACGCGCCCACAATAGGAATTTGTGAATACGGCCAATCATTGGTAGGGATCACCTGATTATATTGGCTGAGTATGAAGTCGAGTTGGTTGTTCTGTGATATTATTTCATTTGAAAAATGATGGCTCTTTTGGAGTTTGTTGGTAGGTAGTGAAACTTGAACAAACGTTGAAGTATTATTGATGGGTAAATTATTACTACGGTAAATCATTACTCAACGGTAAATTATTACACAACGGTTCATTATACCATCTACGTAGAAGGGGCTGGAGTTTTTGGTAGGTACTTTTGCAACTTTTTTCACTCCTCATCAACAATTTCTTTTCAGAACTTCATTATGTGCGTTTCTTTTTGTTAGGTACTGTTTGTCATCGGCAGAGTTATTTTAGCAACATTTAACTCGTGATTTAGGTAGGTACCTAGTCACGAGTACGGGGTTAGGTACTAACCTACGGAAGGTCTGCGATCTACATAATATGTATATAATAGAATAGTACATATCATATTATATAGAAGGGTTATCTATACATAGAGCTGTGATCTGTAACAGAAGGGTATTCTATACAAAATAATAAACCGTTGTGCAGGGATTTGCAGCGTTTTTTTATTTCATTTTCGGATTCTACGTACCTTGAAACGTAAACCGTCAAATTTTGAGGGGGGTTAGAATTTTTTTTTCATGCTCGATTCCAATGGTTCATTATGGAAAATAATAAACCAATAAACCTACATCTACCAACATCTTGAGCTATGTGGTTTTGAACATTTCAACCCAATTGTTCATGCTTTCCTGTTGACCTAGGTTAGGCACAAGTTTCCAAACCCATTTTTGGTCCAAATACCTAATTTCATAGAGCTTACGGAGTACTAAATGTTTCAAAATGGTTCTCTTGTCGATTCCATAGGCTCAATATTGTAATTAATGAAGAGAAAATGAGTGTATTAACTGCAGTTACGAAGTGGATATTGAAGCCCTCAGCAAGACGTGAAAAACGTTGGCATCTGCGTTGACTAATGTTCGTAGGCGAGAAATAATGGCATCAGCCGAGAGCAGAATTCATTTCAAACCTCTCGAGATTTGTTTTTCCATTAGGAAAAGCTGGTTCAGAGGGTCGTGGGGCACTAAAGCAATTTGGGGCTGTTGATTCCATTCAACGCCAACACGTATTATGGCTCGTCAAAAATGGGCTTTGGGGGATTGGATAGATTGGAACAGAAAACAAGTGACCTTGGCCGATATGAGGTCACGTAATGAACTGAACTAATTTGGTACAGTGATGGTGGAGGGGGGGGGGGTTCGACTATAGTAATCAACCCCCCTCCCCCCCCCCCCTCGCCGCTATGTTTTCAATTTCATCACGTTCGGCTTGTTCATGGAGGACTAATGATCCATTAAGGGAAATGGCCTTTCGGAGAGCCGCCGGGGTGGGGAGGGTCCTGGTCCCTTCCGGCCCTTCATTAAAATTCAAGCCCTTTCGCAAACATAATGAAGCAAGTGGGCCATAAGACTTGTCTCCTGGCAGTTCGCACCCACCCCCGGTGGGCTGGACATCACGGCTTGGACGGCCTCATGTTTTCCTCTCGGTATTTCATTTCGTCTGAAGCCTGAGGGGACCGAGCGTAAATTGAGACCTCAATATTAATCAGGGCACGAATAATTTCGTACAGCCAACCTCCTAGGAGAGCACCTAATCAATAACACACTGACTTTCTCAGTCCTAAATGAATTCATCAATCGTAAATAGGCCACTGAAAAACAGCCTCACAGATGACCAGAAAATACGTCATAAAAAATACGTTCATATAATACAATGGCGAATCAAATATTTTTTAAACCCGGAACATAGGTACACAAACAAAGAATTTCGTTGTTTCAACTCAATCAGGCTATAATTAACCGCAATCGTAACTACCAAGACGTGATGTCCATGTGACAAGGTATGTGTAGTCTGGCTTGGACTTCGAATCGGCGGATGTTCTAAAATGGACCAAAAGTGCTCGATGTAAGCTCGAAAATCTTAGAAAGAACGAAACGCGAAGAACGGGTGACAGTGACAAGGTTTTTAGCGAATATTCGAAGAAATGTATTGCAACTGGTCCAAAATTTTCGGAAAATGAATTTTTGAAAGTTATTTACAAGCAAATCTGTTTCAGACATCCTGAATTCATCCCTAGGTTTTAACAAACATTTATATATATATATCTCTGACCTTTGGTAAGTACATGATAAAAATTCAAAATTTCGCCAAAGTATTAGTATTGCCAAACAAGAGGATGAGTTCGAAGATGAGAAATTTTCAAAAATTCCAAAGGGATCAATTCTGAGTGTTTAGGGGTCAAAAATTGGTTTAAAAAAGGATAAAATTTTGAACAATTGATTTAAAAACACTGGAAGTGGTATGGAAGGATGAGTAAAGACAGAAAAATACCAAGTCAGTTGTTTTTCATTCAGAATAGGGGTCAAATTTGGATTTTCTGGGATCAAAATATTGGATCAGGGTTAAAATAAATATTAGTTTACAGTCATTCTTTGTAAGGGACTGTAAGTATTTTTCAAATAGAGTGGGTCAAATTAGACATCATAGGGGTCAAAAATCGATAAAACCTGCTAAAATCACACACACAAAAAATGATATGATTTTACGAAAAGTGGTACGATTTCTCGCTACACTATCTTTTTACGCAGCACGAATAGTTCTTTGAAAACTCGCTCTTCTAGCCGTTCTGCATGACTGGAACTTTATTATTCAGAGGGCAATTAAATTTGCAGGGGATGACGAGAGAACCAATCCGCGTGATATCTGAAATTTCCAGCGAAGTCTGTTAACAGAACCGGAGTGGCCTTGGAAAGTTTTGCCTAAACCGCACAAAACTCCAAAATTTCAGCTATTTTGGATTGTTCTTTAGATATGAATTGGAAGGCATTATTGATTACAAAGCTGATGCTCACCATGAGTGAGAGACACAATCACTGCAGCGAATCAAGTGAAGGAATGCCTCAGGATCTGGCACAGATTGTACCATACGTTGTATGGAAACTTTCCCGGGAAATTTGAAACACATTAATTCCCATAAAAAATCGGAAACTTTCGAAATTTTGCCATTTACATTTTCTAACGTTTAGATTTACATTATTTTAACAATTAGATACATAACTATATAGCACAAAAACAAACGTTGAAGGCCACTGTGTCACGCAGTGAGCCATATCAATAAGAAGCCAATCATTATACACTACATTACATTACATAACGTGAAATATACATATTAAATAACATTACATTACATAACATTACTTGAAATATACATATTGCATAACATTACGTCCATAATACATTACGTCCATTACACATAATTGCGAAAGTTATGCGTGTTTGAAGAATTTCACGTTAGCGCATGCGCAGGGCGAACCGCTGGCTCTATCATGTTGAAATTTATATGGGACCTCAATGGGCCCTACCCGCTTAATCCCTGAGAATTACATTGAAATTGGGTGAAATCTTTGGTTACTACGGCTGTAACAAGGAAATTGAATCTATTCCACGCCAGCGCATGCGCAGAGCGCACCGAGGGTCCGATCATGCTGAAATTCATACTGGAACTCACTAGGCCTTGTCCAAACAACCCTTGAAAATTTGAGCGAAATTGAATCAAAATTGTGAAAGTTATGCGTGTTTGTTGAATTTAACGTTAGCGCATCCGCAGGGCGTACCGCTGGATCAATCATGTTGAAATTTGTACGGGACCTCAAGGGGCCTTATCCGCACCATCCCTCAAAATTTGAGCTGAATCAATTCAAAATCGTGGAAGTTATGGCTGTAACAAGGAAATACGGACAGACAGACTCACAGACTCACAGACCCACAGACCGACAGACACGGAACCAAATTTGTTCAGTAGGCTTTGAAACGCAAAATGCAAGTGGAAATTTTGATTTCTGAAGACAAAAATTTTTTGGCTCACGAAAGTGAACACAAGGCTTCCGCTGCTTCGCAGACTCGGAAGCAAAACATCGGGATAAGTTCATGGAAGCCATTCGGATTATATAGAATAACCTTTTTGATGAAGGAAGTCACAACCACCACTTTCGTTCGTGCTCATCGAACTAGGGTTGGAAACTCCGTTAAATTTAGCAAATTCGTGTATTTTGGTTCTTGGGAAGGAAATTTACCCTTTACATTATTATAGTCGGAGATTTTTGGAAAACGAGTAGTTTGGAGCGGATAAGCTAAAGAACCCAGGAGTAGGAAGAAAGAAGTTGCATACATGTATGCAACGACGGGGACCATTTTCATGTCTACGAGCGGCATCGGTAAACTAGTAGGTACCTAAGTATACGGCTACAATAGAACATTATAAATTCTTCGGAATCCAACGAACGTACGCGTACCACTCAAAAATACGAAGGTGAAGTGAATTCAACTAGATGTAACAATGTATGAGGTTCCTCGGTTACTACTTCCGGTAGCAGTTCCACCAACCATAATCTGCCGTAATGTTCCTTTTTTGGAAACGCCCTCCACACAAGTTTTCGCATCACACCAAGCTCGTAATCAGTGCTTCTCAGGGACGCATGTAGGCGGAAATTGGCAGCGTGAGATGCGGTGATGAGTCAGATAAATCAAGAGCTTTCCAACGAGTGGTGAACCATTTTTGTACGATGAAAAACGGCGAAGATAAAGTTCCGTAGAAACGATTCGGTTGTAAGGGAAAAATCATCAGAAAAGTATCCATGAGCGTTTCTTCGTAACGATTTTTCTTGAGCAATTTTCAGTTCATGTGCCAGAGCTAAGACATGAAAAATGTCAAAAGATTTTCGATAGCGAGGAATCGTAAGGAAATGTATCGATTCCCGAAATATCCAAGCCGTCCCCCCCGGGAATACAGGTTAAAAAGAACTGCGTACCGTCCGACATACATGGGACACATCGTTCAACACGGGAGCAGTGAATTACAGAGGACGCCTCATTGTCGGTTTCCCATAAAATACGAAAACCACACAGAACTGGAGCAACGGCTGCAATGAAACTTGATGAACCGTCGACCCCCTTTTTTCGTAATGGCTCACTTAGACGAAGCTGTAAATCTGTTGACGGACAGATGGGCCTGGGAAAACCGCCCTTCTGACGTTGTTATAAAGATTTATAGAGAACAGATATCGGTGGAGGGAGGGCACTGGGAAAGATTGATTCGTCAATACAGGAAGAGGAGGGTCGGCCCCTGGCGTTGCACACGGAGCTTAACGTGTTGTCCATTATTGAATCCAAACGGTTAATCATTCTGATGAGGCGGATTATCCACGTCTGGTGATTAGTGATCGCATTTCGCTGTGATCGGTAGGAATGAAGAAAAGCAGCATTTCGAAGAACTGCTCCCCTTTTGTCTTTCAAGGCTTTTCCAGCGTTTTCTTAGGCACACCCCTCAGAAGAAAGGATTTTTTTTCTCACATTTATGTGGATCGAGACAATCTAAAGCTTGGAGAAAACAAAATTACCTCGTCCAAATCCGTTGGGTGTTCTTTGTTACTGGCTCCTTTTGGTTTATTATACTCTGTATGTATTCGCTCAGCAAAAAATTTCTATAACACCCCTTCGAAAATTTGTCGTTTACTTTTCAACGCGCGAAGATTCCAAAGACGCTGCGAAGTCCTTGTCACATGGGTTTATTATTCTATTGGAAATACCTGCAGAAATGCTAGCATTTATTGTTTCATTCATGTGCAACAATTGAAAATGCTATTTTTGATGGTTTCCACTAATTTTGGCCCCCAAAAACACGGATTAGGATATTTTTTAATACAAATTATCTTTGATCATTGACAGTTTTTGATCCCAAGTTTTTGACTAAAAAAAAAAAAAAATGAATTTTGGGAGCTGAACCTTCGTTACAACCTTAATTCTTCGCTCGCTGGTCGAAATTAACTTCATATTCGGTCTTCTTGCCCTAAAAAACATGGCAAAGCTCATGTTCACAAGGACCTCAAAAAAACCCCATTTTTACACACATTTTCCCCCCATTACACCACTGGGTGTATTCCAATCGAACCGCCGAGCACAAGTAGGACCCAAATGTGTTCCCAAATGGGGAACCAAACTGTGCGCGAAACAACAACGATTTTAGACCAAAATTTAACGTCAATTTAAGGCTGGAACTTCGTTAGAACCTCAATTTTCCACTCTTTGGTCAAAATAGACTTCATATTCGGTCTCCTCGTCCTAAAAAACATGAAACGGTAAGTACAGTTCACAAGCTCATGTTACAAAAACACCAATATACCCTATTTTCACACCCATTTTTGACATTTTATGTCTTTACTTTGCTACAAAAATTCGAAAATGTAACGCGGGACATGTAACGGAGAAGCGTCACGAAAATATTTCTGATGATTTTCGCTTACAACCGATTCGTTTCTACGGAACTTTATCTTCGCCAGTTATCATCGTACAAAAATCGTTCACCACTCGTTGGATAGCTCTCGATGTACCTAACCATATTACGTTAACCACTGCGGAGTGCGTGGCCGACAAGCTGCGGTATGAGCGTGATTGTTTAAATGAATGCGTATGAACTTCTCCGGTTATCATCGTATTCAAATCGTTCACCACTCGTTGGAAAGCTCTCGATTTACCATTACATCGCAACCATCAACGAGCACAATCAAACGTAGTTATCATTGGTCTTATAAGACGGCACTCGTCCTCCATTCGTTGGAAATCTTGACCAAAACAATTAAGTACGAAGTACGTGGTGTGGGTGCGGGAGGGGGCGCAAAGACATAAAATGTCCCTCGTGGTTGCGTACTTGTACGAAAGCTGTACCCACCGTTTGTGTTACACAACGGCGAATTTTCGAAGAAAATGAAGCCATAGCAATGGGTCCAAAATTTTCCTGGTCGATTCCGAAGGATATTATATGAGCGAATTTCCAAAATAACAGGTACCTTCTCTATCAAACATTTCAATTCAATTCAATTCAATTTTTTTATTCAGCAAATACTTTATACAACAAATATAATGATTTTTAGAGAGTCTATATACATAATACAAGATCTAAACTTTTCCATGTGTCTAGATTTTCCATGTGTATGTCGACAAATTTGAACACTTACCAGTAAATGTTACTGTTAACTACCTGTTACCAATGTTCAACCACAACAGGCTTCCTTGGGTACATTCCGATCGGGCCGCAAAGTTTCGGGACACAACTAGGGCCAAAAAATGGAGCCTGTGTGCGAAAGAACGATATTTTTAGACCGAAAATAAAGTAGACATGGACGATACGGCGGATGGACATTGAATTTTTGGAATCTACGCACTTTGAAACGTAGAAGAACAATTTTTTGAGGGGGTGTTATAAGCATTTTTTGCTGAGCGAATACATAGGTGTATTCATGGAATAATGAACCAAAAATGGGGCCAGTAACGAAGAACACCCAATCCTTTACCGAAATGAAGTGCTTGTGGGAGATTGTGATGATTTTATGACTATTTTGCAATTAATTCAATTTTAGGCTGTTTTTTAACAAAAAATTCGGAAATATCAATCATGTACATCTTATATTACGGTACCTATTTTCTCTTGTAGATTAGGTATAGGGATAACCTTGGAATAGTCAGCAGATTTCCGACCTAGCAATTATGCAATTTTGCGATCGGCGCATTGTGTACGCAACTCAATACTACATCTACACACAGTGGGTGTCCATTAATCATATATTAATTCAACAATTCAACCAAATAGTACCAACCATACGTACTGCAGATAAGATCGACCAGAAAGTTTTTGTTATCCAACAAGGCGGACCTATTCGTTCAGAATGATCCTCAATTTTCCACTCACCGAGTAATTAACTGGAAGGGGGAGGATGCTGTGCTAACCCCAAATTCCCGATGTTTGGCTCGCTCCCAAAAACCGTTTCAACATAATGAAACAGAAAGGAAAAGGTGTGGAGTTAACCAGTCGAGAAAAAAACAACAGTGCGTAACTCTTTTTTTCGAAAGTTGGCAGCGGACTTCGTCTGAGGGAAACTTCCATAACAAAGATCGCCTGTGGTGCTTTGCGCGTTCAAAAATGACCTGAAATGGTATTTCTCTCTATCTTCAAGGAAATCCATTGCGTTGAGGCACATCAACTCACTGAGAAGACGACATTAATTAAATGTTACTCGGAGGGCTACTACCCATAAGAGCGAATCCGTCCTGAGAGTCCCGAAACAGCGAGCTGTTGTTCATAATAACATTGAAATAGCCACTCTCATAAGAGCGACTTTGGCCACTGCTTTCACAGACGCAGCTACCTACGTGTGATGGATGAGATAGAGCGCACATCCACCACGAGAGGTGTAGGAAGGATGTGCCCGGTTTGGTTATGGGCGAATCACCACCATGCCCGGGATCTTTTTGGAGCGTTTGTCCGGTTTGGTTATGAGTGAATCACCACCATGCCCGGAATCTTTTCGGGTTCGTTGCCTGGTTTGGTTATGGGCGGACCACCACCATGCCCAGGATCTTTTTGGAAGGTTTGCTCGGTTTGGTTATGGGCGGACCACCACCATGCCCGGGATCTTTTTGGAAGGTTTGCTCGGTTTGGTTATGGGCGGACCACCACCATGCCCGGGATCTTTTTCGAGCGTTTGTCCGGTTTGGTTATGAGTGAATCACCACCATGCCCGGAATCTTTTCGGGTTCGTTGCCTGGTTTGGTTATGGGCGGACCACCACCATGCCCAGGATCTTTTTGGAAGGTTTGCTCGGTTTGGTTATGGGCGGACCACCACCATGCCCGGGATCTTTTTGGAGCGTTTGTCCGGTTTGGTTATGAGTGAATCACCACCATGCCCGGAATCTTTTCGGGTTCGTTGCCTGGTTTGGTTATGGGCGGACCACCACCATGCCCAGGATCTTTTTGGAAGGTTTGCTCGGTTTGGTTATGGGCGAATCACCACCATGCCCGGGATCTTTTTGGAGCGTTTGTCCGGTTTGGTTATGAGTGAATCACCACCATGCCCGGAATCTTTTCGGGTTCGTTGCCTGGTTTGGTTATGGGCGGACCACCACCATGCCCAGGATCTTTTTGGAAGAGTTGCTTGGTTTGGTTATGGGCGGACCACCACCATGCCCAGGATCTTTTTGGAAGGTTTGCTCGGTTTGGTTATGGGCGGACCACCACCATGCCCGGGATCTTTTTCGAGCGTTTGTCCGGTTTGGTTATGAGTGAATCACCACCATGCCCGGAATCTTTTCGGGTTCGTTGCCTGGTTTGGTTATGGGCGGACCACCACCATGCCCAGGATCTTTTTGGAAGGTTTGCTCGGTTTGGTTATGGGCGGACCACCACCATGCCCGGGATCTTTTTCGAGCGTTTGTCCGGTTTGGTTATGAGTGAATCACCACCATGCCCGGAATCTTTTCGGGTTCGTTGCCTGGTTTGGTTATGGGCGGACCACCACCATGCCCAGGATCTTTTTGGAAGGTTTGCTCGGTTTGGTTATGGGCGGACCACCACCATGCCCGGGATCTTTTTCGAGCGTTTGTCCGGTTTGGTTATGAGTGAATCACCACCATGCCCGGAATCTTTTTGGGTTCGTTGCCTGGTTTGGTTATGGGCGGACCACCACCATGCCCAGGATCTTTTTGGAAGGTTTGCTCGGTTTGGTTATGGGCGGACCACCACCATGCCCGGGATCTTTTTCGAGCGTTTGTCCGGTTTGGTTATGAGTGAATCACCACCATGCCCGGAATCTTTTCGGGTTCGTTGCCTGGTTTGGTTATGGGCGGACCACCACCATGCCCAGGATCTTTTTGGAAGGTTTGCTCGGTTTGGTTATGGGCGGACCACCACCATGCCCGGGATCTTTTTCGAGCGTTTGTCCGGTTTGGTTATGAGTGAATCACCACCATGCCCGGAATCTTTTCGGGTTCGTTGCCTGGTTTGGTTATGGGCGGACCACCACCATGCCCAGGATCTTTTTGGAAGGTTTGCTCGGTTTGGTTATGGGCGGACCACCACCATGCCCGGGATCTTTTTCGAGCGTTTGTCCGGTTTGGTTATGAGTGAATCACCACCATGCCCGGAATCTTTTCGGGTTCGTTGCCTGGTTTGGTTATGGGCGGACCACCACCATGCCCAGGATCTTTTTGGAAGGTTTGCTCGGTTTGGTTATGGGCGGACCACCACCATGCCCGGGATCTTTTTCGAGCGTTTGTCCGGTTTGGTTATGAGTGAATCACCACCATGCCCGGAATCTTTTCGGGTTCGTTGCCTGGTTTGGTTATGGGCGGACCACCACCATGCCCAGGATCTTTTTCGAGCGTTTGTCCGGTTTGGTTATGAGTGAATCACCACCATGCCCGGAATCTTTTCGGGTTCGTTGCCTGGTTTGGTTATGGGCGGACCACCACCATGCCCAGGATCTTTTTCGAGCGTTTGTCTGGTTTGGTTATGAGTGAATCACCACCATGCCCGGAATCTTTTCGGGTTCGTTGCCTGGTTTGGTTATGGGCGGACCACCACCACACCCAGGATCTTTTTGGAAGGTTTGCTCGGTTTGGTTATGAGCGGATCACCACCATGCCCGAGATCTTTTAGGTGAGGAGAGAGACGAGGTAAGGAAGAGAGAGAGAGAGTAGTCAGCGACTAGAGGAGAGCGTACAATGGCTAGAAAGGCGAAGGAGGCGAGTTTTTATAGGCTTGGAAGCCTTCTCCCTCCATCCTCCAGCTAGTGGAGGATGGTGGGGATCCCCAGGCTGTCCCTCAGCTCTCCTGCGACTTCCGTCCCCACTTCTAGGTTTATTTTGCGAGATCTTAATTTCACATTGTAAGGTTGTGGTTCTGGGAGGATACCACAACACACAAGAGCCACTCTCATAAGAGTGACTTTGTCCACTGCTCTCACAGATGCAAATAACGCGTAAGGTAGCTAGCTACCTACGTATAAATATTGAACAGATTATAGTAAATACTGACTTGTACTGAACAGTATCACGACTCCTTTTGCCACGACTTATCGCTCAACTCTACCCATTTAGTTCTTGTTGAAGTTTTCAAACGTATAAGACGCGTTATGAGGTCGGTCTGCTACGTTACAGTGACAAATAAGGGCCGTCGTTGTTTACTGTTGAACAACTCTTTTTACAGACATTCTCGTGATTATTTTAACAGGAAAATGACCACAATCACGCAGCTAAATCCGAAAGCTTCACTGAGAGTCACATGAAGTCCGAAATGCCTGCGAACGCAAAGCAGCAGATCAGCTCACCGGCCCACAAGAGAACACAGTACAAGAAGCTAGTGTACTCCTGGTTAGTTACCATTGGTATATGGAAAAAATTAAAACAATCATCACCAGTATATATGTAAATTAATAAAATGT
Organism: Leptopterna dolabrata; assembly: GCA_954871275.1. Taxonomy (NCBI): domain Eukaryota; kingdom Metazoa; phylum Arthropoda; class Insecta; order Hemiptera; family Miridae; genus Leptopterna; species Leptopterna dolabrata. The sequence continues at coordinate 7,517,816 of OX940986.1, read as the reverse complement.
AGAACAATTAGAATATAATAACACTAATGATCATAAATTAAATGAGTAACAAATAAAAAAATACATAATATAAAAATACAGAACATCGTTAGGAAATAATCGACATAAGCATAAATATATAATGTAACAAGAACGACTCTTGCCCAACAACACAGGCTTGCCTACAGTTGGGCAATAGTATTCGTGATTTCGAAATAGAAAGTTATGATTATTATACCTTACGAGAAGAATGCATATTGTTATATTCGTAATTGCCGTGATATCCTCCCAGAACATCACTCAATGTATAATATTAAGATCTCACAAAATAAACCCACAAAATAATAAATAGGGACAAACTGACGAACCGACTTTGGTATCCCCTCGAGGGCCTGATGATGTCTTTACATCGAAACCCTCGCCTCCAGTACTCAACCAGCTAGTGACGACTGACTCCTGCGGAAGGCATGGTACGGTAATATTACTTCTTACATAGCGGAAATAACCCTTTAGATTTAATACGAAAACTAGATGTTTTTGTTATGCTATACTCCCTGGCACCTTAGTGACACCGAAAACTATAAGACACCCAATTCCGATGTCTAACGAGAATACAAATTGGATTGAGTACAATACTGCCGTGTGAAGGAAGAACGACTCGACTCAAAAATTGTCGATAATGGGATTTTCACGTAACCCCCCTAATTTCAACCCCACCTTTTTGATGGTCAAAACGAAATTCCAAAATTCGACCCAGAAGGGGTTGAAATTTTTGGGGATGAAATCTGGAAATTGCTTAATTTCGAGGAAAAACGTGTCAACTCCGTGGTTTATTAGTAAAAACATCTCAACGCCTCGATTGAAACACCCTAACTTGCGAGTTTTGTTATTTATTTGTTGAGGAAAAATGACTCAACTAGCTCAATACGCCGTTGAGTCGTTTTTCCTCCAAACCGTTGGCTTCAGCATCGGGGTCCAAACCGTTGGACTCAAAGGGGATTTGAGTTGTTTTTACTCCACAAACATTTCAAAAATCAACCATAAATAATCGATATTCGACTCAACTGCAATAAATCGATTGCAAAAACGTGTGTTTGGAGTATTTTTTGACAGCTATCGATCAAGTTGAACATGGGTAGACATTTGGAAAAAACGCTGCAAAGTCCTTGTCACATGGGTTTATTATTCTATTGGACATACCTACCGAAATTTTGGCTGTTCATTTAATGTTTATTTCATGTGAAATAATTTAAATAGCTATTTCTGATTGTTTCCTTTAATTTTGGCCCCTAAAACACAAATTAGGTACGCTCCTTTTTTTCTTTTTTTTTTCAATTTATCTTTGATCACTGGTAGTGCCATTTAATCGCCTTAATCCACGTGTTGATACTACTTCCAGTTTTATTATACAAATTGATGGTGATTTCAGACGATTTCCCAGGTTTTTGACTCATAAAAAATCAATTTTGGGAGCTGAACATCTGGTACAACCTCAATTTTCCACTCCTTGGTCAAAATCGACTTCATATTCGGTCTTGTCGTCCCCAAAAACATGGAAAACGATACCTCAAAAGCTCATGTTACTAACATGTTACTAATACACAAAACGCTGCAAAGTCCTCGTCACATGGGTTTATTATTCGATTTCTGATTGTTTCCATTAATTTTGGCCCCTAAAACACAAATTAGGTACCTACGTTTTTTGGTTTACTATTCTGTGAATAATATACCTATGTATTCGCTCAGCAAAAAATTTTAATAACACCCCCTCAAAATTTTTTGTTTTCCGTTTCAAGGTGTGTAGATTCCAAAAATGCAATGTCCGTCCGCCGTCCGCCGTACGCCGTACGCCGTATCACGTCTACAGCCTTCATTTTCGGTCTAAAAAAATCGTTCTTTCGCACACATGCTCCATTTGGGCCCTAGTTGTGTCCCGAAACTTTTCAGCCCGATCGGAATATACCCAGGGGAGTTATGAGTGAAAATGTGTATAAAAATAGGTACTTTTTGTGTTTTAGTAACATGTTAGTAAAATGAGCTTTTGAGGTATAGTATTCCATGTTTTTGGGGACGAGAAGACCGAATATGAAGTCGATTTTGACCAAGGAGTGGAAAATTGAGGTTGTACCAGATGTTCAGCTCCCAAAATTGATTTTTTATGAGTCAAAAACCTGCGAAATCGTCTGAAATCACTATCAATTTGTATAATAACACTAGAAAAAGTGTCAACACGTGGATCAAGACGATTAAATGGTACAATCAATGATCAAGGGTAATTTGAAGAAAAAAAAAGGAGCGTACCTAATTCAAGTTCTGGGGGCCAAAATTTGTGGAAACCACCAGAAATAGCCATTTCAATTAACTTACATGAAAGAAACAATAAATAAACAGCCGGCATTTCTGTAGACCAATAAAATAATAGAATAATAAACCCACGTGACAAGGACTTTGCAGCGTTTTTTTTTTAAATTATTTATAAACTATCTTTGATCATTGGTAGTGCCATTTAATCGTCTTGATCCACTTGTTGACACTTTTCCCAGTGTTACTATACAAACTGATGGTGATTTCAGACGGTTTCCCAGGTTTTTCACCCATAAAAAAAATCAATTTTGGGAGCTGAACATTTGGTAGAACTCAATTTTCCTCTCTTCGGTCAAAATTGACTTCATATTCGGTCTTCTCGTCCCCAAAAACATGGAAAACGATATCTCAAAAGCTCATTTTACTTACATGTTACTAAAACACAAAAAGTACCTATTTTTACACACGTTTTCACTCATAAAACCCCTGGGTATATTCCGATCGGGCTGAAAAGTTTTGGGACACAACTAGGGCCCAAATGGAGCATGTGCGCGAAAGAACGACTTTTTTAGACCAAAAATGAAGCCTGTACACGTGATACGGCGTACGGCGGACGGACATTGCATTTTTGGAATCTACGTACCTTGAAACGTAAAAGAACAAATTTTGAAGGGGTGTTATAAAAATTTTTTGCTGAGCGATTACATAGGTGTATTATTCACAGAATAATAAACCAAAAGGGGGCTGCGGGAATGCCCTGTAGTGAACCTATAGCGCGCTTTCGTCAGAAAACTTCGAAGCTGATTTCTGAAAACTCATTAATTTTGAGTTGAGTCGTTCTTCCTTCACACGGCAGAATAACTGTTCCAATTCGGAACAGATTGTGTGGGCTCGCATAATGTGCAAAGATCACAGATCAATTCACCAAATACCGGAAACCCGAGAACCCCCGGAAAATCACTGGTTATGAAAGGAATCCCACGATCCGTTTGATTATCCCAATTCCCGAAGAGAGCTTTTCCTCCGCTTTCAACACTTCGAGGGGTTCGGATTGAATCGGATAGAGCATCCATCTTCATTCCTGTCCGCCATGATTAATGCGATCTCACATATTGATAAGAGAACCCCCACACCAATCGCCCAAAACGTTCAGTCAGAGGGGGAGGTTTGTGACATTCGACCCTTCGGAGGCTGAATCGAGCGGTCCGTATTCCCTTGCTCAACCAATACGCTTATTCTGCAGAAGCTCCGGGTCGGCCACGCCCGGCCAAGGGGATTCTCACAGCAAACAGTCGATGAAAGGAGGCGAAACCTGTTCGAATCTCGGGCGTTCGTCTGAGCACATTGAGATGGAAAGCGTCGAACAAGTGATAAAGCTGCGCGCAAACGCTCATCTTGAGAGACTTAAAAACCATGTTAATGAAGAAGTGGTCCAGCTTCTCGAAGTACATGAGTTGACGCGGCGCCTTAAGCGCACTAAACCACATGAGCTTGTGTAGAGGGTGAGTGTGTGCAATAAATCGGAAAGACAAAGGACTAAGTTATGTATCGTTAGCCCTAAATGCCATGTATTGTAATATAATTAGGTCAGAAGAACATTGTTAATAAGATATATATATATCTTGGAGCAATAATAAAATATGAATTAGGAAAAAAATGGAACGTAGGTATGTACTCGTTATCGTATTGAAAGAAGATTACTATTTCAGATGCGGAAGCAGCGATCACGGAAAGTGTCTGCAAATGCACTGATAAACTGAAGCCTCACCTACTAGTAAGCTACGATAAACCCAGTGTCCACAAGGAGACAAATTTTCCTCTCTTTTAGCATAGCTTCAACAAACAAAGATTTATGTTTAAGAACCAAAAATTGCAACCATGTATCATGTTTCCAAGCGACTCTCCACTATGCATTGTGCGCGAAAAAATTTGACGCTCAAAATTGACTCGCAAAATCGACCCGCAAACGATGCTAGTATCCCAGGGCTCGTTTCCACGCGACTCTCCACTATGCATTGTGCGCGAAAAAATTTGACGCTCAAAATTGACGCGCAAAATCGACGCGCAAAAAATGCTAGTATCCCAGGGCTCGTTTCCACACGACTCTCCACTATGCATTGTGCGCGAAAAAATTTGACGCTCAAAATTGACGCGCAAAAAATGCTAGTATCCCAGGGCTCGTTTCCACGCGACTCTCCACTATGCATTGTGCGCGAAAAAATTTGACGCTCAAAATCGACGCGCAAAAAATGCTAGTATCCCAGGGCTCGTTTCCACGCGACTCTCCACTATGCATTGTGCGCGGAAAATTTGACGCTCAAAATTGACGCGCAAAAAATGCTAGTATCCCAGGGCTCGTTTCCACGCGACTCTCCACTATGCATTGTGCGCGAAAAAATTTGACGCTCAAAATTGACGCGCAAAATCGACGCGCAAAAAATGCTAGTATCCCAGGGCTAAAACATGATACATGTTAAAAGAAAAAAAAAATCTGGGCACAAAACGCGAGACGAGCTCAGTGCAGCTGAGAATACCGTTGACGGGATTTTGCTGTGACAGGCCACTTCTAACACTAATCAGCTGTTCTTCAGCAGTTCCTACGGGTACGATCGCTGGGTTCAAGGTGGGCAATCAACGGGAAAAAATGAGAAACGTTTTCTGTCGAGCGATTCCTCGTCTGTCTGGTATTTTCATAAAACTTATCCTAATACAAGGCCTAGGGCATCCTAAAATGATAAATGTTGAAAGAGAGGCTAAACGCACAGGAGAGACCTGGAGGGGCGCAAGAATACTGGCGCCAGATCGAGAAAAATTGAAAGCGTTCGTTGAAGGACTTACTAAACAGTAAACAGTAACAACTGGACCATTCACAAATGTTGTAACAGTAACAATACTAGTAATACACGTACAGTGACCACATTTCCCGACATGAAAAGAAGGACCACTGGGACTATACGTCGATCAGAACACGGTAAATACAGGGGCCTATCCACTAAAAGAGACAGTGAAAATGGATTATCTATTTTGAAAACCTCCTGGGAGAAAGAGAGCCTTTCTCGGGAGACAGTCTCTTCCTGTGTCTCTCAGGTTCGTCTATTTTGCTGAATAGCTCTCAACCCGTACTTGGACGTTTTAGCTCATGAATCGATAATACTCAAAGGTATCCTCCTCCCCAGAAGGTACCGCTCCCACATATACATATAATTTTTAATGAACAATCGACTTACCTATAAGAGATGAAAAAACACATAAAAATGACCGATATGGTAGCCAATGAACGAAGGATGATAAACGATCACTAACAAACAAAAGAGAAATGGGAAAGGGTCACTCTCCTTCGAGAAAAGACACCTAATTAGGTGTCTCTCTGAAAGAGATCAAAAATGCCAAGATGGCCGCCAAATCTCTCTTTTAGAAGTTACTGAATAACCCTGTCATGGATAATACTGTAAAATCTATTTTGCCAAAAGAGAGAGTCGGACCTGAAAGAGGTGTCTCTTTGGCTTAGTGAATAAGCCCCCTGAATACTGTAAAAGGTGTTTCTTATTCTACATGCAGGTTATGGTGTTTTGCGGACACTGGGCGTTAGGTAACAAGAAAAGGACAATTCAATGCACAAAACCATACAGGTAGGTATGTTCAAAGATTAAAAAAAAGAGATCATTACCTGAGGAATACCTGAGGAGTAATATTATGTAAAGGAACGCAAATAATACAACTTGACTAAATAGCTGTCAAAACTAAATATCTATCGAGGCAAAACATTAGTAAAGTAGTAATTATAACGTGCTCAGCATAATAATTTTTAATCGCATCGAACTATTTTGGGAAGCCTAACTTTGCAGCATTAATAATGTTAGAGGTACTGATTGAAAGTTAGCTTTCTATTCCCCATCTCAAGGGACGTCCCCACATGTTTTCGTAACATGAGCTTTTGAGGTATCGTTTCCCATGTCTTATACAGAATATGAAGTTCATTTTGACCGAAGAGTGAAGAATTGAGGTTGTAACGAAGGTTCAGCTCCGAAAATTCATTTTTTATGAGACAAAAACCTGGGAAATTGTCTGAAATTACCATACATTTGTATAATAATACTAGATGTAGTATTACCATCAATGATCACAGATAATCTGTTTTAAAAATAAATTTATAAAAAGAGCCTAATTTGTGTTTTTGGGGGCCATAATTGCTGGAAACCATGAAAAATAACTAAGCTTCAATTAATGGGCATTATAGACAGTAAATGAGCAGCAACATTTCTGTAGGTACGTCCAACAGAGTAATAAACCCAAGTGATAAAGACTTTGCAGCGCTTATTATTGATTTTTTTCACGTCAGAATGAACCTTTGGAAGTCCGTTTTAGAAAGAAACTTAGGCGTCCTTCCAAAAGAAGGAAGTATGGCCACCCCAAATATATGCATATATAACGAACAAGAAACATAACTTGGTGTTTATGAGCAATGTGCAGATGTGAAATAACGATTCCATTTATATCTACGCAGGTACGAAATGGAAAAATATGAAATGATCCAAATGCCCCAGGTACAGTCACGGAACATTCAAAATGAAGGATTCGAGGGTTGAAAGAAAACGTCGGTATTCGGTGTAAACGGAGCGCCGCCAACTAATTAAAACGAGGCGATCGATGGGGCTGCATCTGAAACACGAAATACTCAACAGCCCCCTCGTAGGTTCTCACCGGCAAAGGGCGTGTTGAGGCCCTTCTAGGGCTAAACCACCGCCATTATAACAGATGAGGGGCCGATACAAGCACTGATCGCATTTTTCATAACTGCAGGAGAAATTGGAAAAATAAAAAGTTAATAATTCAATTGGCGATTATTACAATGACAAGAAAGAAAATCTACCTATTACCTCTACTTAAACAAATTTTTTTAAAATTAAGTTTACACCACGGATTTATGCCTCAAATACTGTCTGATTGTATATGTCTATGTATGTATTATCATAATGACAATAAAGAAAATCTACCTATTACCTCTACTTAAACAAATTTTTTTAAAATTAAGTTTACACCACGGATTTATGCCTCAAATACTGTCTGATTGTATATGTCTATGTATGTATTATCATAATGACAATAAAGAAAATCTACCTATTACCTCTACTTAAACAAATTAAAAAAAATTACATTTACACCACGGATTTATGCCTCAAATACTGTCTGATTGTATATGTCTATGTATGTATTATCATAATGACAATAAAGAAAATCTACCTATTACCTCTACTTAAACAAATTTTTTTTAAATTAAGTTTACACCACGGATTTATGCCTCAAATACTGTCTGATTGTATATGTCTATGTATGTATTATCATAATGACAATAAAGAAAATCTACCTATTACCTCTACTTAAACAAATTAAAAAAAATTACATTTACACCACGGATTTATGCCTCAAATACTGTCTGATTGTATATGTCTATGTATGTATTATCATAATGACAATAAAGAAAATCTACCTATTACCTCTACTTAAACAAATTTTTTTTAAATTAAGTTTACACCACGGATTTATGCCTCAAATACTGTCTGATTGTATATGTCTATGTATGTATTATCATAATGACAATAAAGAAAATCTACCTATTACCTCTACTTAAACAAATTTTTTTTAAATTAAGTTTACACCACGGATTTATGCCTCAAATACTGTCTGATTGTATATGTCTATGTATGTATTATCATAATGACAATAAAGAAAATCTACCTATTACCTCTACTTGAACAAATTTTTTTTAAATTAAGTTTACACCACGGATTTATGCCTCAAATACTGTCTGATTGTATATGTCTATGTATGTATTATCATAATGACAATAAAGAAAATCTACCTATTACCTCTACTTAAACAAATTTTTTTTAAATTAAGTTTACACCACGAATTTATGCCTCAAATACTGTCTGATTGTATATGTCTATGTATGTATTATCATAATGACAATAAAGAAAATCTACCTATTTACCTCTACTTAAACAAATTTAAAAAAAATTACATTTATACCATGGATTTATGCCTCAAATACTGTCTGATTGTATATGTCTATGTATGTATTATCATAATGACAATAAAGAAAATCTACCTATTACCTCTACTTAAACAAATTTTTTTTAAATTAAGTTTACACCACGAATTTATGCCTCAAATACTGTCTGATTGTATATGTCTATGTATGTATTATCATAATGACAATAAAGAAAATCTACCTATTACCTCTACTTAAACAAATTTTTTTTAAATTAAGTTTACACCACGAATTTATGCCTCAAATACTGTCTGATTGTATATGTCTATGTATGTATTATCATAATGACAATAAAGAAAATCTACCTATTACCTCTACTTAAACAAATTTAAAAAAAATTACATTTACACCACGGATTTATGCCTCAAATACTGTCTGATTGTATATGTCTATGTATGTATTATCATAATGACAATAAAGAAAATCTACCTATTACCTCTACTTAAACAAATTTAAAAAAAATTACATTTACACCACGGATTTATGCCTCAAATACTGTCTGATTGTATATGTCTATGTATGTATTATCATAATGACAATAAAGAAAATCTACCTATTACCTCTACTTAAACAAATTTAAAAAAAATTACATTTACACCACGGATTTATGCCTCAAATACTGTCTGATTGTATATGTCTATGTATGTATTATCATAATGACAATAAAGAAAATCTACCTATTACCTCTACTTAAACAAATTTAAAAAAAATTACATTTACACCACGGATTTATGCCTCAAATACTGTCTGATTGTATATGTCTATGTATGTATTATCATAATGACAATAAAGAAAATCTACCTATTACCTCTACTTAAACAAATTTAAAAAAAATTACATTTACACCACGGATTTATGCCTCAAATACTGTCTGATTGTATATGTCTATGTATGTATTATCATAATGACAATAAAGAAAATCTACCTATTACCTCTACTTAAACAAATTTAAAAAAAATTACATTTACACCACGGATTTATGCCTCAAATACTGTCTGATTGTATATGTCTATGTATGTATTATCATAATGACAATAAAGAAAATCTACCTATTACCTCTACTTAAACAAATTTAAAAAAAATTACATTTACACCACGGATTTATGCCTCAAATACTGTCTGATTGTATATGTCTATGTATGTATTATCATAATGACAATAAAGAAAATCTACCTATTACCTCTACTTAAACAAATTTAAAAAAAATTACATTTACACCACGGATTTATGCCTCAAATACTGTCTGATTGTATATGTCTATGTATGTATTATCATAATGACAATAAAGAAAATCTACCTATTACCTCTACTTAAACAAATTTAAAAAAAATTACATTTACACCACGGATTTATGCCTCAAATACTGTCTGATTGTATATGTCTATGTATGTATTATCATAATGACAATAAAGAAAATCTACCTATTACCTCTACTTAAACAAATTTAAAAAAAATTACATTTACACCACGGATTTATGCCTCAAATACTGTCTGATTGTATATGTCTATGTATGTATTATCATAATGACAATAAAGAAAATCTACCTATTACCTCTACTTAAACAAATTTAAAAAAAATTACATTTACACCACGGATTTATGCCTCAAATACTGTCTGATTGTATATGTCTATGTATGTATTATCATAATGACAATAAAGAAAATCTACCTATTACCTCTACTTAAACAAATTTAAAAAAAATTACATTTACACCACGGATTTATGCCTCAAATACTGTCTGATTGTATATGTCTATGTATGTATTATCATAATGACAATAAAGAAAATCTACCTATTACCTCTACTTAAACAAATTTAAAAAAAATTACATTTACACCACGGATTTATGCCTCAAATACTGTCTGATTGTATATGTCTATGTATGTATTATCATAATGACAATAAAGAAAATCTACCTATTACCTCTACTTAAACAAATTTTTTTTAAATTAAGTTTACACCACGAATTTATGCCTCAAATACTGTCTGATTGTATATGTCTATGTATGTATTATCATAATGACAATAAAGAAAATCTACCTATTACCTCTACTTAAACACATTTTTTTTAAATTAAGTTTACACCACGGATTTATGCCTCAAATACTGTCTGATTGTATATGTCTATGTATGTATTATCATAATGACAATAAAGAAAATCTACCTATTACCTCTACTTAAACAAATTTTTTTTAAATTAAGTTTACACCACGGATTTATGCCTCAAATACTGTCTGATTGTATATGTCTATGTATGTATTATCATAATGACAATAAAGAAAATCTACCTATTACCTCTACTTAAACAAATTTTTTTTAAATTAAGTTTACACCACGGATTTATGCCTCAAATACTGTCTGATTGTATATGTCTATGTATGTATTATCATAATGACAATAAAGAAAATCTACCTATTACCTCTACTTAAACAAATTTTTTTAAAATTAAGTTTACACCACGGATTTATGCCTCAAATACTGTCTGATTGTATATGTCTATGTATGTATTATCATAATGACAATAAAGAAAATCTACCTATTACCTCTACTTAAACAAATTTTTTTTAAATTAAGTTTACACCACGAATTTATGCCTCAAATACTGTCTGATTGTATATGTCTATGTATGTATTATCATAATGACAATAAAGAAAATCTACCTATTACCTCTACTTAAACAAATTTTTTTTTAATTAAGTTTACACCACGGATTTATGCCTCAAATACTGTCTGATTGTATATGTCTATGTATGTATTATCATAATGACAATAAAGAAAATCTACCTATTACCTCTACTTAAACAAATTTTTTTTAAATTAAGTTTACACCACGGATTTATGCCTCAAATACTGTCTGATTGTATATGTCTATGTATGTATTATCATAATGACAATAAAGAAAATCTACCTATTTACCTCTACTTAAACAAATTTAAAAAAAATTACATTTATACCATGGATTTATGCCTCAAATACTGTCTGATTGTATATGTCTATGTATGTATTATCATAATGACAATAAAGAAAATCTACCTATTACCTCTACTTAAACAAATTTTTTTTAAATTAAGTTTACACCACGAATTTATGCCTCAAATACTGTCTGATTGTATATGTCTATGTATGTATTATCATAATGACAATAAAGAAAATCTACCTATTACCTCTACTTAAACAAATTTTTTTAAAATTAAGTTTACACCACGAATTTATGCCTCAAATACTGTCTGATTGTATATGTCTATGTATGTATTATCATAATGACAATAAAGAAAATCTACCTATTTACCTCTACTTAAACAAATTAAAAAAAAATTACATTTATACCATGGATTTATGCCTCAAATACTGTCTAATTACATATGTATATGTACGTATGTATGTATGTATGTATGTATTATCATAATGACAATAAAGAAAATCTACCTATTATCTCTAATTAAAAAATTGCACATTAGAGAGTTTTTGCAACACACTCGTGACGAAACGAAACGGAAAACGACACCGAAACGGAAATGGCGGATAGGGCGACCGAAGTCAGATGCTAACCTTTTTCGGTTCAGTTTTCGTTCAGCTTTGGCGTCTACCGGCTGGTGGAGTCACGCTAACGTTATGTCAACCTCTCTTTCATCCATTTTACTCCATGGTTAATACAAATCTATGTCCACACATGTCGTCAAGTCTGCCAAGACGCCAAGAAGCAGCTGTGAATACGACGCTCAACATTTTTATTTTCCAAGGAAAACAGAAGAAGGTAGGTAGCGTTATACAGATGTAAGGTTAAATTACGTTTCGTCATATCAACACGACGAAAGCTGACACCGCGAGATCCCGGTATTTTTCGTCGTCACGGTTCGTCAAACTTTTCGGTGTCTTAAGTGCGCATGCGCAGCACTGCTTTCGTTTCGTTCGTTTCGTCGTGAGTGTGTGTCAAAAACTCTCTATTTATACCATGGATGAATTTCTTATTAAATACTATGTCTATGTGTGTATGTATTATTATAATGATAAAAAAGAAATCTACTTATTACCTCTACTTAAAACATGAATAAAAAAATTTACATTTATACCATGGATTTATGCCCCAAATAATGTCTGATTAAATGTGTAAATGTATTTATATATTATTATAATGACAATAAAGAAAATCTACATATTAGTTCTACTTCAAGAGTTAAAAAAAATTAAAAAACCTTGAAACGTAGGTAAACCAGCAAATTTTGAGGGGGGGTTAGAATAATAATAATAATACATTTAGGTATACATGGATTTATGCCACAAATAATGTCTAATTACATATGTGTATGTATGTATGTATGTATGTATGTATGTATGTATGTATGTATGTATGTATGTATGTATGTATATTATAATGGCAAGCAAAATGACAAGAAAGAAAATCTACCGATTACCTCTAATTAGAAAAAAAATGTCTCAAATGCCTCAAATAATGTCTGATTGTATATAAATATTATGTACATGTATGCATGTATTTCCAACATCTATTTGGCGCACGCTCAGTAATTTAGCAGCTAACTCATCTTGATGATTGAGTTCTATTTTCGAGCTGCATTGCGAACGTTCTCGTTTGACCGCTCCTTCGAACTACCAACCTTCTACCTTTCCTTCTTTATTGGACTTCATTGGAACCTTTGAAAAAAAGGACAGTGTTGCTATCAGTCTGTTTTATTACAGCCCATTTGGAGGCCAATGGCTTTGATTAGGTTTAACGGTCATTGCCGTAGCTACATATCACGTTTCGCCCTCACTCGTAAACCTTTTTCTGGGTTGTTAACGGGGGGATGACGTCGAACAAAAAAGAAAAAAAAATCCAACGATGCAGAGGCGGTAAAAGGTCGGGTCCATTTAGAAATTAAAAAATCCCTAGAAAGATAACGTGTGGAACTCAGAGTCCCAAGGGTCCCGAGACACGCTATAACGTTTGATTCTGGTGTTTATAACCCCTCGATAGGAACGCTAATTTCCCTTCTAGGGTTGAAAAATTATATGAAACGGCAAATCAGTTGCTGTTCATCTTAATTAGGTACTTACTACTACCTTTCTCAATAGAGGCGCAAGAAAACGTTATTAAAAACGACCATTTCATTGCACAATTACGTTCAAAGCCAACACAACTACACAGCCAATTCACTCGGATTTTTTCTGGTCCTGGGCCGGCTCACCCATTTCGCTCAGAAAACTTCTGCCAATTCGAGTAGGCAGTACAGCTTCCTCACTTGAATCACATGAACGTACAGAATAGTTGGGCAGGTTCATTTTATACGGGACCATCTGCGATCCAACCCACGTGTACCCTCAAAATTTCAGTTCTACGACTGCTTTTCGCGTCGTTAGAAGCGTTACAAGGAAACTGACAATTTCATGTCTGCGCACGCGCAGACGGAAGTTACAGTACGACTCCAATGAACCTATTGAAGTAGTCAAAATGGAACTATTGAAGTATTATTCCTGATCGACCCTCCAAATCTGAACTCACTTCAACGATAATTAAGGTAGTTATGGGCGTTCCAAGTATTTCACGTTTGCGCATGCGCAGATGACTTCCATGATTTTGAAACGGGACCATCTGCAATCCAACCCGTGTGTACCCTCAAAATTTCAGCTCTACGACTGCTTTTCGCGTCGTTAGAAGCGTTACAAGGGAACTGACAACATTTCATGTCTGCGCACGCGCAGACGGAAGTTATAGTGCGACTCCAATGAACCTATTGAAGTAGTCAAAATGGAACTATTGAAGTATTATTCCTGATCGACCCTCAAAATCTGAACGCACTTCAACGATAATTAAGGTATTTATGGGCGTTCCAAGTATTTCACGTTTGCGCATGCGCAGATGACTTCCATGATTTTGAAACGGGACCATCTGCAATCCAACCCGTGTGTACCCTCAAAATTTCAGCTCTCTACGACTGCTTTTCGCGTCGTTAGAAGCGTTACAAGGAAACTGACAACATTTTATGTCTGCGCACGCGCAGACGTAAGCTACAGTACGACTCCAATGAACCTATTGAAGTAGTCAAAATGGAACTATTGAAGTATTATTCCTGATCGACCCTCCAAATCTGAACTCACTTCAACGATAATTAAGGTAGTTATGGGCGTTCCAAGTATTTCACGTTTGCGCATGCGCAAACGAAACGATTTCCATGATTTTGAAATGCGATCATCTGCGATCTAACCCGGGTATCAGCTCTCTACGACTATTTTTCGAGTAATTAGAAGCGTTACAAGGAAAAGATAAACATTTCATGTTCGCGCATGCGCAGACGGAAGCTGCTTCAATTACCTCGAATAGCCTTCTAAAAGTGAACACACGACATGAACCTTTATCAAAGGTACTTAGTATGTTATCTGAAGGGTCTTTCCAAAAGTGATCCTCGAACTCAATGGAATGTTTATATACGAGTATATATACGGCTCAAAGTGTACTAAATATCGGAGCGGCGTGCTGTGAAATCAACGACAAGCTTATGCGGACTTGTAGCTACACAGGGAGATGCAAGTTCTAACAGATTAGTCTGAGGATTAAGGACTGGAAAGGCTTACTTTGACAACGCCAGAGGGAGGGACGAGGTGAACGACCACATCTGAAATGGGAGAAACACGACATTAGTGATGTAGGAAAGCACAAAGATGAAGAATAATATAAAGAATTTCAGTAGAAATAAGCTGTCAACGAAGCGGTACCAATAAAATGTCTACATCTGCGTGCGCGTATTCAGAGGGGTTAATTAACAAATAATAGCTGAAAGGTACAAACTGATAACCTAATTACAATCACATAAGGTCCGCCCCATCATCATCACCCCCTCCTCCTCCTCTACTCGAACTAATCAAACATTGGGGGTGTCGTGGTACCCCTCATCTGCGATACCACTCACTTGTATAACAGATTTAACCAATAAATATGGAGAACGACGAGCTGTGCGACGCCTCGGGAAAAGGACCAGGAGGGTCCCCTCCATCGAACTCCCAACGACTCTCAACAGTCGCAACGGCCGTTGACAGACGGGGAAGAGGTGGAGGCACCTTTATAAACCGCCCAGGTCGCCCAGCTCTTTATTCGACCCACCACTCTTACCTAATACTTCTCTCTCTCTGTCAACTTACACCCTCTCTCACTTTCTCTCTTTCTGTCTCCCCCCCCCCCCCCCCCGCCACCATGCATCACCAGCAGATGCGAGGAAGGGTAGGAGAGAGAAAGAGAGAGAGGGTGTAAGGTGAGCGAGAGAGAGGTAGGTAAGAGAGTGGTGGGTCGAATTAAGAGCTGGGCGAGCTGGGCAGTTTATAAAGGTGCCTCCACTTTGTCCCCCATCAGCCAACCGCTGCGGCCGTTGCGAACGTTGAGGGGAGTTCGATAGAGGGGACCCTTCTGGTCCTCTTTCCGAGGCGTCGCTCACCTTCCTCGCATCGGCTATGGAGGTAACCGTGGGATGCTCCCTCACCTAATACTCGATGTGGTGATAACCACGGGGTACTAGCATCCTCATCCTTACACGTCTGCTATGGTGATAACCGTGGGACGCTCCTTCATATACCACTCGCTGTGGTGATAACCACGGGGTGCTAGACACCTTCTTCCTGGCATCTGCTGTGGTGATAACTGCGGGACGACTTTTCCTCTAGCGCCCGCTGTGGTGACATCCGCGGGGCGCTAGTTCTCCTAAACCTCACCCTCAACTACAGCTCACGACAGGGGGATTTACAGAAAATTCGCTACAAAGTTTTCAACTATAAATGTACACTATATATCTAAGAGTTCCTTGTTCCCAAAAAAAAGCATTAAACCCTGATATGAGTTTTCATTTCAAATCCCAAATTTGGAATCGAGTGGGAAAAAATGTTTGACGCATAAAAAATTAATATTTGCCTGAAAGCTACCACCAAAAATTGATTTAAAATCATTCGAAGCGTATGGTGACTCGAAATAGAAAGACAAGTTCAATAATACAAAAACGATTTCAGCTGTGTAAAATATTTACATGTCAAAATAGTGGGGTCAAATTTGAATCGGGGGGGGGGGGGGGGGGGTCAAAAACCTCAGCGCGGAATGAAAATCTTCAAAAACAGCTGTCACCTATTTCGAAAATTCGCTCATGCTGCATGAGTGGAACTCAAGTTATTCAGTAGCAATTTGCGGTATTTGCTCGCCATGTTTGACGGTTTCAACAATTCGGATGGAGCGACTTTCTGTACACCAAAAATGTCGATCTTCCAATTCTTTATTAGCGATTTTTCAAAGAAAATCAAGTTATTGCGATGGGTCCAAAATTTTCAGAACATGAATTTTTGACACTTTTTTCATATTAAAATCCGTTTCAGAGCATTCTGAATTCATCCCTATATTTTAATAAACATTTAATGTATACATATATATAATCAACTTTCAAAAATTCTAAGGGGGTCGAACATCAGTTTTTAAGGGTCAAAAATCGGTAAAAACTGCCTAAATCGCGAACGATAATGGATATGTAATTATTGGAAGTGGTATGGAAAGGTGAGTAAAGATAGAAAAACACCATTTTAGTTTTTTTTTTTTTTCATACAGAATAGGGTTGGATTTTTGGGGTCAAAAATTAGCATTAAGGGCTAAAATCATATCAAGACTGTTTCGATGATAAAAACATTTTTCTCAAAGAAGAGTGGGTCAAATTTGACTTTATAATGGTCAACAATCGATAAAAATTGCTAAAATCACGGGAAAAAACATAATTTTACGAGAAGTAGTATGGTTTCTCGGTATGGTTTTTACATAACACGAATATTTCTCCGAAAATTCGCTCTTATAGCCATGCTGCATGAATGGAACTTACATGATTAATTATAAATAAATTTTCTTGAATAAATAAAGGTAATATTCATAGAAGAAAAAAACAAATGAATATTATATGAAATCCACAGGAATGGACCATACTCCGAAGCCACATTTGATATCAAGTAATTTGCTACAGCAACAACTTCGCAAAGATAAAACTCGCGAAGGGTTAGGAAATTTGTAGTTTGAGAAAACCGCTTTTCTTCCTCTCCAGAGGGTTTTCTTTAGGGGGGAAAAAAGGGAAAAACCGAGAGAAAACTTGGGAGGTGTTTTCCTCGACGGCTGAACGACCTCTACAAGTTTCGCTTCCAGTTTTCAGGACAATATTAATAAGAAGGGACTTCATAAAGTGAGGCAGACAATGATAAGTCGCCGCCGCGAGCCGCCGAGGGGCGTCCCTAATAGTGGTATCTTACTCGTGGAATTTCTGTTGCATTAAGATAACAACGCTTTCGTTTTGATTTACCGAGTTTTCCCCCGGTTTCCTCTCCCCTGGCGCTTTTCGAAAAACGCACTCAAGCGACGCCTTGAATGATAGATACGGCCCACGTTCCGGCGCGAAAATACGGCTGTTATTCTATAAAGCGCCTTGAAAAATCCTACGAGTAAAACGCCATGTAAATTAGAACAAAACGGTTTAAACGAAGGAGGGTTAACAGATACTTATCTATGAGTACGGCATCGATAATTGATACCAAAGTAACTTATCTTCAATCTTTAGGTCTAAGTAACAGGGAATGAATGAATGAATAGTTATTTATTTCCACAAATTTACAATATATACATAATACAAAAAAAATACATCATCAGAAATTAAATAAATAAATTAATCCGCTATTCAATTACTGGAAATTACCCCACGCTGTGGAACAACGTTCCGTGTTGCTTGGGGGAGTCAAATAACGATCATTCGAATAAAGCGGTACTATCTGATACTATGAAAAATAAAATTAATTTGAGAAAATTGATGAAATTAAAAAGGGTCCTTTTATACAGCCAATATGAAATGATAAAAGTAATTAAAAATAAAATGAATTTCAATGCTTATAAATAATGCTGAAGAACAATTTTTCGACATTTGAAGAACCTACTTAAGTTAGCCAGCTAAATAATATAAATTTCTTATACTGGCTACGAGAAAACAGGGTGGGAGACTAAGGATAATGTACACACATGCAGAAGGGTTGTCTATACAGCAAAAAATAGAGCTGAAATAAATGCAGAATAGACCTGAAGATGATGCAGCGTGGGGTATCCAGAGAATCGGAACATGAATATTATAACTTTAGTTACACAACATATATTATCAACCTCTATACAGATATACAGCCAGGATTATCGTTATAATTTCACCACGGTATTATCTGAGCAAAATGAAGACGATCAAAACAAACTAAAACTTTTAATTTCTTTTATAATTAATAAAAGTATAAATGAAAGGTAAGACGTGGTTCTTCTAAACGTCTGCCAGAAGAGTTGGCCTTAGTTTTTAATCAAAGTACTCGGTTGTAATTCTGAAATTAAGTTCTGCTCGTGGAATATTTAAAAGTTGCCCTACCCAGCCATGCGAGCTTACAGCAGAACAGGACAGTCAACGGCCATCCTTTGTGGGAGAATACGCAAGGTTTTTGCAGGGTATTCAGGGAATTGAAACACGAATATTATATTATAATTAATTAGCTAGATAACACAAATTATCATCCTATCTATGGAGGATGATAATTTCACTATAATTTATCATTTTTCGTTATAATTATTATTTTCACTATAATTTCGCTATAATTATTATTTTTCGCTATAACTGAACCACGGTAATTGGATATCAACGGAGACGGCCTATGATATTTTCGAAGTTACTAAAATGTTTCAGCACATAATCCGTGGATGCTGGATTAAGATAGCGACCGTATAAATGTTGTATACAGGCTCGCTCGTAGATTAAAAAAAATTGCGTAAAATTACATTAAAAAAGGAGTAAAATGCCGCCAACCGCATATTTTTATCTCAATCCGTTCTCGAGATATGATTTTTTAAAGGTTTTTTCAGGAAAACCGCGTTTTTTTCCTTTTAAACTCAAATTTCTCCTTTACCTCATTTAATTTTACTTTTTGACCTCATTTTCGGAATCAGCGTTAAATTTTCCATAAGCATGGTGTACTTCAAGTCTTGAAAAGTGGTAATTTCCATCTAGAGACCACAACAACAGCTCAAACATTGGACGAATTTGAAAAAATAAAAATTTCTGAAATTTTAAAAACGTAACTGCTCCTCCCAAAAAAAATCCTGGAAACTGGCAAATCTCTTGAAAACTTCTTCATTTAATAAGCTTTCCAATGGTATGGTCAACTTTGCGATTATCTTGTTTCTTTGATGAAAAATTCAAGTTTAAATGCAAGAAAACGTTAGGCACCTCAAAAGGGGGAATTTGATCAGAGGGTAGAAAAAATGCAAATTTCAATTGAAAAAAATTGAGTCAATAATGCCAATTTACAATTCGAAATCAGGTTTTTCGGTAATTAGGAAAGCCCGTTTTCAAAATGCCCACCGTTATTTCTTATGCATGCTCTAGCACGCTTACGCATTTGTCCGACTGTCACGTTGAATGTCAGACGTTCTTGCACCGTCACGTTTGCCTCTCGAATTCGTCTCTAAATCTTCAACCACTTTTGGGTTGTGTTGGTGGGTCCCAACGTTTTCTTGCATTTAAACTAATTAAATTGGCATTATTGACTCAATTTTTTGAAAAAATCAAAATTTGAAAAAATAAAATTTCTGAAATTTTAAAAACGTTACTGCTCCTCCCAAAAAAAAAATCCTGGAAACTGGCAAATCTCTTGAAAACTTCTTCATTTAATAAGCTTTCCAATGGTATGATCAACTTTGCGATTATCTTGTTTCTTTGATGAAAAATTCAAGTTTAAATGCAAGAAAACGTTAGGCACCTCAAAAGGGGGAATTTGATCAGAGGGTAGAAAAAATGCAAATTTCAATTGAAAAAAATTGAGTCAATAATGCCAATTTACAATTCGAAATCAGGTTTTTCGGTGATTAGGAAAGCCCGTTTTCAAAACGCCCACCGTTATTTCTTATGCATGCTCTAGCACGCTTACGCATTTGTCCGACTGTCACGTTGAATGTCAGACGTTCTTGCACCGTCACGTTTGCCTCTCGAATTCGTCTCTAAATCTTCAACCACTTTTGGGTTGTGTTGGTGGGTCCCAACGTTTTCTTGCATTTAAACTAATTAAATTGGCATTATTGACTCAATTTTTTTAAATCAAAAACATTAAAAACATTTTTTTACATTTTTTCTACCCTCTGATTAAATTCCGCCTTTTGAGGTGCTTAACGTTTTCTTGCATTTAAACTTGAATTTTTCATCAAAGAAACAAGATAATCGCAAAGTTGACCATACCATTGAAAAGCTTATTAAATGAAGAAGTTTTCAAGAGATTTGCCTGTTTCCAAGATTTTTTTCGGAGGAGTGGTAACGTTTCTAAAATTTCAGAAATTTTATTTTTCAAATTCGTCCAATGTTTGAGCTGTTGTTGTGGTCTCTAGATGGTACTTTTCAAGACGAAGTACACCATGCGTATGGAAAATTTAACGCTGATTCCGAAAATGAGGTCAAAAAGTAAAATTAAATGAGGTAAAGCGGAGAAATTTGAGTTTAAAAGGAAAAGAACCCGGTTTTCCTGAAAAAACCTTTAAAAAATCATATCTCGAGAACGGATTGAGATAAAAATATGCGGTTGGCGGCATTTTACTCCATTTTTGATGTAATTTTACGCGAATTTTTTTTTTTTTTTTGCGGATACCCTGTATAGCCGGAGTTAATTGGTAATATTGAATTCATCAGACGCCGAAATCGAGCTTGTATCTGGTATGCGTGAAAACACAAAATTGTGTTGCATTTTGCTACCCAACAGTCTTCCGAACATCCAGAGCTCACATCAAAGCTCACACAGCAGATGTCTGAAATTTCCCCCTGACATTTCAGTCTGAGGATACCTACTCAAATTTGAGAACACAGGAAGGAGGTCGCTTCTTTTATAATTTTTCGCTCACCATTTCCTACCGTTTCCTATACTTACACTACAGGAAAAGATGCAGAACTGTACTGGCAACTACGCCTAACCAATTTTACGGAATCTCGCACGTTGTATTCTCGACTTTATTTGTTTTACTTAGGTATCCCTGGAGTTTTGGTTTCTGCTCCGTTTTGTTTAGAACCATTTCGCCGAAAGGAGCAACACTTCAAATTGAAACAAACGACTTTTGTCAACAACAATAAACTTTCGGCTCCCCCCCGAGCGGCGCGAACCAAAACAATCTCAAGTAAAAAACTATAGTTTCACAAAGAAAGGGACGAACGAAAATAACGAAAACAGGGTGGAACGAAAAAAAAAAAAAAAAAAAAAACGCGTAGGTTTTCTTGGTACGTTTTAAGGAGGTTGGAGGGCGCAGCGCTCCCAGCGGCGAGGGCAGGCATCGCCTTTGCCGGTTCCTGCTTGTCGGATCAATGGTCCGGAGCCTGCGCGGATCGACTCGTGTTATACCCAGGGCTCTGCCCTTCAACCCCCCCCCCCCCCACCCCCCCACAACACACACAATCATCTTCATCACTACCTACGACAAAGGTTGGAAACGTCGAGTTTTCACTTTCGAAAATCAAATAATTAGCGGGTCAATCGGAATCCTTCACAGGAGACACCAAACTGATCAGCTGCTACCCTAACACCTCTAAAGCGGCCAGCACACGATCAATAAATATTATTGTCAATATGAAAAGATATTGTCAATAATATTGACCGTGTGCGGGTGAACGTCAATATTTTCATCAACCCTCAGTTCGTCTCGATGGAAACGCGATGAAGGTGGTCTGAGCAACAGGTTGTTTTTCGGTTTAACATTTTACATTCAGTGCGTAGATACCTGCTTTACTCCCTATGATCATGGAAATTCGCTAAAGTTAACAAATCTCCTTATTTTAATTTTAAACATAAATAAATAACCATATGAAAAACTTGAGTCTTGTAATACATATATCAGCGCTTCACAAGTTTTGACGACGATTCCCCTATGGTTCTCGGCGACATGATAACTGAGAACTTCAGGTCTTCAAAAGCCCTTCCGGTAGCCAGATATCGGAGAGTCAATGCCAATCTCTCATCAGCAGAGATACAAAGATACTCATACAGAGATCTCTCACGTTCGTATCATTTCGTTTTACAAATGGTAGAACCAACCCGAGCAAATTCTGGAAACTGTCTTCGCCCATCCTGAAAAAATAATTCTTGTAGTCATCTTCATCGGTGGAGCTGTTTTGTTCGAACAAAACCAGATGAGTGTACTCCTCTATCTTCTTGAGCCACTCCCTCATCCAGCGTTTTCTTGTTGTTCGATGGTTGGCCATTCCCATTGCCATTTATGGCAATGCATGCTTTTTTACGGTTGTCCACTACAAGTAAAACCAGTAAACACCAAATAACCAGAGGTTCCACGCAGCTATCACCCTGCTCGTTCGCGGCAGAAAAAGGAACTTTATTGACCAAATTATTTTCAATATTATTGATCGTGTGCGGTGGGGTAGCATTGAAAAGGGTTGACTCGAGCGTTGATACCTGTATTGACAATACTGATACTGACAATAATATTGATCGTGTGCGGGCCGCTTAACGATCTACCATCAAAATGTGGATAAAGATTAAAAACGTAATCCGAATGGGGAGGTGGTAATAGGTACCGACCTACTCAATACTTTTCTATTTATTCACAACTAGCATGACCGCTCGCTTCGCTCGCTATCCGAGATTCGCTGTACGCAGTATCGTACTTAATTCCGACGTTGCACAACTTGGGAGCCTACTGGATATTCGTGCCAAATTTGGTCGATATCCGTTGAGCAATTCGGGATTCGACCATGGAGGGGCCCATGGATGCGCTATGGTCGACCGCGGGGTAGTCCGAAGGGTCGATCGTAGATAGAATTTCACGTAGATTACGAATACGCGATAAAAAATAGGGGTTACCATTTCAATTAACGAAGTTGACCATGGTCGACCATAGTTCCGCTATGGTGAGGGAATTAAAAATGCGACGTTGCACAACTTGGGAGCCTACTGGATATTCGTGCCAAATTTGGTCGATATCCGTCAAGCCATTCAGGAGTTGACCATGGTCGACCATATTTCCGCTATGGTGAAGGGGACCGAAAAATTCCGACGTTGCACAACTTGGGAGCCTACTGGATATTCGTGCCAAATTTGGTCGATATCCGTCGAGCCATTCAGGAGTTGACCATGGTCGACCATAGTTCCGCTATGGTCAGGGAATTAAAAATGCGACGTTGCACAACTTGGGAGCCTACCGGATATTCGTGCCAAATTTGGTCGATATCCGTTGAGCAATTCGGGATTCGACCATGGAGGGGCCCATGGATGCGCTATGGTCGACCGCGGGGTAGTCCGAAGGGTCGATCGTAGATAGAATTTCACGTAGATTACGAATACACGATAAAAAATAGGGGTTACAATTTCAATTAACGAAGTTTACCATGGTCGACCATAGTTCCGCTATGGTCAGGGAATTAAAAATGCGACGTTGCACAACTTGGGAGGCTACCGGATATTCGTGCCAAATTTGGTCGATATCCGTCAAGCCATTCAGGAGTTGACCATGGTCGACCATAGTTCCGCTATGGTGAGGGAATTAAAAATGCGACGTTGCACAACTTGGGAGGCTACCGGATATTGGTGCCAAATTTGGTCGATATCCGTTGAGCCGTTTGGCCGTGAAAAGCAATTCGGGATTCGACCATGGAGGGGCCCAAGGATGCGCTATGGTCGACCGCGGGGGTAGTCCGAAGGGTCGATCGTAGATAGAATTTCACGTAGATTACGAATACGCGATAAAAAATAGGGGTTACCATTTCAATTAACGAAGTTGACCATGGTCGACCATAGTTCCGCTATGGTCAGGGAATTAAAAATGCGACGTTGCACAACTTGGGAGCCTACTGGATATTCGTGCCAAATTTGGTCGATATCCGTTGAGCCGTTTGGCCGTGCATAGAAGGACACACACACACACAGACAGAGATTCGTTTTTATAATATAGTAGAGGCTAAGCCCGTGGCGACGGGTCAAGAGTCACTAATCGACTTCATATAGATAATTATAAATTTAAAAAGGAAATAAGAAAACAAATGAGACAACAACAAAGGAATATCTCTGTCGATATAAGCAGAAACAACTTACCAGAAAAACCTTCTATGGTTGAAACTCCACCGAAAGGTAGACGAAAAGAATGCAAATGAAATAGCTAAACTAACAAACATAAATTTTTTTCAAAATCAAATTAGATTGTACAAGATTCAGGGAAATCAAACAGGAAATTACCATAGCCTTATATATTATTTGGCCTTTGAACAAGTAGTTGGCGACTGAAGTTCCCCGCTCAATTTGTTGTACAGCACATGAAGAATATAATGAGGGCTCTTTAATGTTAAAACGATGCGGCTCCGAGGAATTACAGCATTGCCTGCAACTAGGAAACGAGTGTTGTGATCGTGAGCCGGTTGATCGCTAATTAAGGAACTTTGTGGTTACAGAACAATTAATTCTTCAAAAATAAGTGACGCGCAGAAAATTACTTGGACATTTTGAAAACGGACTCACTATCAAATATTTTGGGCTTCCTATAGATGATTTTAATAATTGATTTTTGTAAAATTAATAATTTTACTATTACGATAGAGCGCCACTGTTCAACTGGGCTGATTGAATTTACGGGAAAATGTACTAATTCGTGGTATTTTCAGTGGACGTCAAATCGGTTGGTGCAATAATAGAGTCATTAGCGGGATGGTTTCTTAATGGGCAGGTATTTGAGGGGAACGCAGGAACAGCTGAGGAGGCTTCGTGTACCAAAATCTGCTGTTTTGGTTTATTATTCTGTGAATAATACACCTATGTAATCGCTCAGCAAAAAATTTTTATAACACCCCCTCAAAACTTTTTCTTTTCCGTTTCAAGGTGCGTAGATTCCAAAAATACAATGTCCGCCCGCCGTACGCCGTATCACGTGTACCGGATTCATTTTCGGTCTAAAAAATTCGTTCTTTCGCACACATGCTCCCGAAACTTTGCAGTAGAAAATTAAAACTGGTTAATATAATGTTTCGTATAATATATTCAGTTTTAATATAATCAGATGTTGATGAATAAAACAAAACCAAAATTGATAGTATCAAAATCTGTATTGATAAAAAGTTAGGTACTTTTTTTGGGGGTTGGACAGTTCTCTCCATAACTAAACGTCCAAATTCAAGGATTTTTTTTGTCCCACTCAGGATTATCGACAGACACCGGCTTTTTAATTTTCAACACTGCTATTTTTTAAACCACAAACTCTTGAAATCAAAATTATGCCAAAACCGCCACGTCTAGCGGTGTATTTGGAACGTACAAAGAAATTATTTATTGTTTTAAAAAAAATAAGAAAAAAAAACCGGTAGAATTTGTACCGCAGAAAAGGGATATACCTAAGCAAAATAAGAGTCAAAATGTTGTTTGTTTGGAGAAAGGCTTCATTCAGAAGAATAACGTTTTTTGGGCTTGACGCTTCTACATCACCACGCGTTCTAACTTGGCTTTATAAATACTACAAGAAGAGGAATAAGGGGATGTTTTCAAATGGCTATAATCAGAGCCCTTCACAATATGGCACTTATCTTTGTGAAGGGCCCTAAAAAATATGGCAATATGGCACTTATTTTGGCCCAAATATGGCACTTATTTCTCTCAATATGGCACTCATTTTTCAACCCTCTCCGACCACCCCAGCTATTCTGAGACGATAATATCACAACATACAAGTTATTTATGCTAAATAATTTATTTTTTTTTACAAAGATTTATACAAATAATTAATTATTATTATTATTTTTATTATTATTATTATTAAATAACAACATCAGGTGTGCTGCAACACTTTCCATTGACAATCCCAGCCGTCGATCACTCAGAAGGTATTTCATTTTTGAGAAAGTCCTCTCCACATCAGCTGATGTTGCCGGGGCGTACATACTTCATAGAGAGGACGGGGGCCTTGGGATTCCGTCCCGGGAGCTCGTAAATACGACGACGATAAAGGCTGATTCACGCTGCACCGTGTCCGGGCCGGGCCCGGGCCTCCACCGGGCCATAGGAACCGAGTGGAGACCGGGCCGTGGCCGAGCCTCCATGCATGCTATTCCGTGTCAGTTCCGTCCGGGCCGTGGCCGAGTGTGTCTTGTCAAAATTTGTGCTTCGAAAATCAACTTTTCCGAAGAAGATTTAGCAGCGATTGCAATTGCACTTGATGAAGAGGAAAGGGATAAACAAGTTGCTGGACTTCAGAATTCTTCAAGAAGGCATCAAATTTGGCGAAAGCGGGAGTTGGAGGGAGAATATGCTACGCTATACAGGGTGATCCGCTCGTAGATGCAAAAAAAATTTGCGTAAAATAACATCAAAAATGGAGTAAAATGCCGCCAACCGCACATTTTTAACTCAATCCGTTCTCGAGATATGATTTTTTAAAGGTTTTTTCAGGAAAACCGTGTTTTTTTCCTTTTAAACTCAAATTTCTCCGCTTTACCTCATTTAATTTTACTTTCTGACCTCATTTTCGGAATCAGCGATAAATTTTCCATACGCATGGGGTACTTCAAGTCTTGAGACCACAACAACAGCTCAAACATTAGACGAATTTGAAAAAATAAAATTTCTGAAATTTTAAAAACGTTACTACGCCTCCGAAAAAAATCCTGGAAACTGGCTTATTTTTTCAAATTCGTCTAATGTTTGAGCTGTTGTTGTGGTCTCTAGATGGTACTTTTCAGGACTTGAAGTACACCATGCGCATGGAAAATTTAACGCTGATTCCGAAAATGATGTCAAAAAGGAAAATTAAATGAGGTAAAGCGGAGAAATTTGAGTTTAAAAGGGAAAAAACACGGTTTTCCTGAAAAAACCTTCAACAAATCATATCTCGAGAACGGATTGAGATAAAAATACACTGCCAAGGTGATGGCACAGGAGCTTCCTCGTCACAATCAGAGTGACCCATTATAAAATAGAACAGACTCGGAAGCAAAATAACATAACATAACATTACATTACATTACATTACATAACATTACATAACGTTAAATATACATATTACATAACATTACATAACATAACATTACATGAAATATACGTATTATACATAACATGACTTCCATAATACATTACGTCCATTATACATAACTAGCCTGACCGCTCGCTTCGCTCGCTATCCGAGATTCGCTGTACGCAGTATCGTGGAACCAACAAACGACGGAAAAATCCCATACCCTACCGGGTATTTTTGCCCAATTTTATCAAAATCCGTCAAGCCATTCAGGAGTTGACCATGGTCGACCATATTTCCGCTATGGTCAGGGAATTAAAAATGCGCCTACGTTCAACTTGGGAGGCTACCGGATATTGGTGCCAAATTTGGTCGATATCCGTTGAGCAATTCGGGATTCGACCATGGAGGGGCCCATGGATGCGCTAAGGTCGACCGCGGGGGTAGTCCGAAGGGTCGATCGTAGATAGAATTTCACGTAGATTACGAATACGCGATAAAAAATAGGGGTTACCATTTCAATTAACGAAGTTGACCATGGTCGACCATAGTTCCGCTATGGTCAGGGAATTAAAAATGCGACGTTGCACAACTTGGGAGCCTACTGGATACTCGTGCCAAATTTGGTCGATATCCGTCAAGCCATTCAGGAGTTGACCATGGTCGACCATAGTTACGCCATGGTCAGGGAATTAAAAATGCGACGTTGCACAACTTGGGAGCCTACTGGATATTCGTGCCAAATTTGGTCGATATCCGTTGAGCAATTCGGGATTCGACCATGGAGGGGCCCATGGATGCGCTATGGTCGACCGCGGGGGTAGTCCGAAGGGTCGATCGTAGATAGAATTTCACGTAGATTACGATTACGCGATAAAAAATAGGGGTTACCATTTCAATTAACGAAGTTGACCATGGTCGACCATAGTTCCGCTATGGTCAGGGAATTAAAAATGCGACGTTGCACAACTTGGGAGCCTACTGGATATTCGTGCCAAATTTGGTCGATATCCATCAAGCCATTCAGGAGTTGACCATGGTCGACCATAGTTCCGCCATGGTCAGGGAATTAAAAATGCGACGTTGCACAACTTGGGAGCCTACTGGATATTCGTGCCAAATTTGGTCGATATCCGTCAAGCCATTCAGGAGTTGACCATGGTCGACCATAGTTCCGCTATGGTCAGGGAATTGAAAATGCGACGTTGCACAACTTGGGAGCCTACTGGATATTCGTGCCAAATTTGGTCGATATCCGTCGAGCCGTTTGGCCGTGCATAGAAGGACAGACAGACAGAGCGCATGCGCAGGGCGAACCGCTGGCTCTATCATGTTGAAATTTATATGGGACCTCAATGGGCCCTACCCGCTTAATCCCTGAGAATTACATTGAAATTGGGTGAAATCTTTGGTTACTACGGCTGTAACAAGGAAATTGAATCTATTTCACGCCAGCGCATGCGCAGAGCGCACTGAGGGTCCGATCATGCTGAAATTCATACTGGAACTCACTAGGCCTTGTCCAAACAACCCTTGAAAATTTGAGCGAAATTGACTCAAAATTGTGAAAGTTATGCGTGTTTGTTGAATTTAACGTTAGCGCATGCGCAGGGCGTACCGCTGGATCAATCATGTTGAAATTTGTATGGGACCTCAAGGGGCCTTATCCGCACCATCCCTCAAAATTTGAGCTGAATCAATTCAAAATCGTGGAAGTTATGGCTGTAACAAGGAAATGCGGACAGACTCACAGACTCACAGATTCACAGATTCACAGACTCACAGACCGACAGACACGGAACCAAATTTGTTCAGTAGGCTTTGAAACGCAAAATGCAAGTGGAAATTTTGATTTCTGAAGACAAAAATTTTTTGGCTCACGAAAGTGAACACAAGGCTTCCGCTGCTTCGCAGACTCGGAAGCAATAGGCGGTTGGCGGCATTTTACTCCATTTTTGATGTAGTGTTGCGCAAAAATTTTTTTGCATCTACGAGCGGATCACCCTGTATAAATACCTAACTGTTGGACGGTTACAGTAAATTCTTTGGTTACTTTCGAATGTCCAAAGACTGTTTCAGTGTTACTTCTAAAAGTAAAAGATGGTCTCACGAAACAGAAGACACCATTTCAGGTGCCCATTTCACCTACTGAGCGATTAGCAGTGTCTCTTTGACTACAGATGCAACCAATCTGAGGGACAGAGCCAGTCCGGGTCCGGGAAAAGAATGCCCAGCCCCCTTTCTCACCGGGGCACGGCCGGGACACGGGTCAAACACGGACTCGGCACGTGCTCCACACGGTGTAGCGTGAACGAGTTCATTGAAAATGCTCCCGTGATTCTTTCACCGTGTCCCGGCCGGACCACGGCCGTGGCTCGGCCCGGTCCCGCCCCGGTCTAGCGTGAATCAGCCTTAATGCGTGCGGTAATCCCTCAGCTCGGGCGTTCCTTGGAATTCCGTCCCGGTGCCTGGTGAACGGTGCGAGCGGACTTTGGGATTCCGTCCCGCATGATCTCTCTCAGCGTTGATTAGAACTCTTCGTAAACAAACAGATCGACTCAGTATCAGTTCAACAGTGCTCGTGGTGCCATTTCGTTATAAATGTCGTTGAAAATTGAAATAATTGAAAGTGAGCGTGGCAACTGCATGCTACTCGCTGAAGGACACAAGTTTTCACGTCAGAAAATGTCATCATCTGGAGAACAACGGTGGAGGTACGTAGGTCCGACCGATATTATGTTATGCATATCCACGTACCTGTTATTATGTTATGTACGGGTACGGATACCGTATATAATAATATTAATATATTCAAAACACTGGCTTGAGTACTGATTATCTCTATATATAAAAATGAATGTCTGTCTGTATGTTCCCTATAGACTCCTAAACTACTCGACCGATCGGGATGAAACTTTGGGAATATGTTTTGGGAACACCGGGGATGGTTTCTGACTAGGTTGCATTCTCGGTGGAGACTTCCTTCAACGGTTTTCAGGCTATTCCTAGCAACCCCGATCTTGATAAGTTGTTGTCGAGAATGTCGTTGTCAAGAAAAATGGGAAAAGCAGTTTCGTCGAGTTTTTCATATCGGGTCGTGAGTGGTGTCCTCGGCTAGGGCAAATTCCCCTCTTTCCGAAAAGTGGCGAACGATTTTTCTAGGACCACAACTTGCCGAGTTATTTACATATTTACAATGTTCGCAGCAACTCGCCGAGTTATTTATTGGTACCTATCAACACGGCGTCAAATCTTTTTTCAAAGTTGCGGTTTTTAAACTTGCATCAACACAACCCACCACGAGTACACAGTCGGTAATGGTGCATATACACTTTTACTGACACCATTGTCAAATATCAGAATGAGGTCCATGTAAAACTCAATAGTCGGCACTTGCCCCACAGAATTCGTGATCCTCGTACCATTGCCCGCAAAAACGCTGTAAGTAACCTGATTCAACTGTACACCAATAAACAATTGAGTAAAGCTGAATTTGTCTCATCAGTCGCGAATTTTTTCGCTGATACAGTGGGAAAACCACTACCCGTTGAACTGCTTTGTGCCACATTTTTGACTCATTGTATTTTATACAATTCGTACTTGTATAGTATACTATAATAATTATACTGTTTCACAATATCTGCAGTTTTTTTGACTTTCCTCAGGACGGAGTTCCAAGGTTTTAGTAGGCTGGGTCCAAGTTGTGGGGACGGAATCCCAAGGTGTCGCTGGGCCCCACGCTAATGGTAGGGACGGAATTCCAAGGTTTTTTAAGCCGGCTTAATATTTTAATGAGGGTCCGGGACGGAATTCGTAGCCGCCCGAGAGGACATCAGCAGGTCCCCAGCCTTCCTTCAGAGTGGCTTCCTCACCAGACAAAGTGGCGACCCGTGGAAGCACCTCATTCCAAAAGGGTTAGAGGAATTAGTAATCCCTCTACACTAATGGCCTCAGGGTTCGAGAAACCTCATGTCATTTTCAGAAATTTTCACTTCAATTTTTTTTAAATTTTTCGAAGGAGTTTGGCGAAAAAAAGGCAAAACATGGCATTTTCCCAAAAATCGGCCGAATATGGCATTTTACAAAAAAAATCGGCAGAATATGGCGCCATGGCAATATGGCATTTGAAGGGCTCTGGTTATAATTGTTTATGTTGATCTGGAGTCATCAATTTTTCAGGCGTTCCAACATTGAACTCAATTTCCTTGGGCTTCCATACTCGGAGCTATCATGTAGATATTATAGAGCAAACTGTTCAAAATTTAGCAGGAAAATATTGAAATTTTGGGAGGAAAAAAAAATCTGTCCCCTCCCACCACCCACCGGATTCGCCCCTTAAAAAGACAGTTCCCGGAGTTACAATATAAAACATTCGTCTGAGAAAATCATTAGTTTCTCTGACGAGGGCGGAGCTCTTTCGTGCAAACCCCCTTTTTCAAGGGCCCAGAAAACTTTGAATAATCCCCAGAGCTGAGCCACCTGTGGTTTCCTCCGTCCGTGCTCGGGATCGTTAAGGATCGCCAAACGAGCCATCTTGGTAAATCTACGACTCGGAGAATCAAGAAAAAGCTTTTACATCCAGCACCTTCCACGAGAACGGCCTCAGTGGAAACATCGCTCACGTCAGCGGCTCACCTTCAAATCCGCCGAAACTCGTAATGGCCCTTGAAAGTTGATTATCTCGCCTGCAGAGACGGTGCCATTATCACCGGTAAATTCCGCACGAATTAAGTCCCTGAAACAACGTATTTGTTGATATATTTCGTCGCCATCTGTTGAGTTGGCCCAAAATCTTCAAACACTGGAAAAGGATATTTATATCAACGCACAACGACCGCGACAAGCAAACTTACCTAAAACGTAATATTAATTAGGGAACCTTCATTTTTTATTATAATCAAGGGTTTACGGAATTTGCGTCTATTTTGGTTTATTATTTTCAATAATGAACCATTGGAATCGAGCATGAAAAAAAAAAAAAAAAAAATTCTAACCCCCCCCTCAAATTTTGATGGTATGTAGAATCCAAAACTGCAATAAAAATATTTCTGTCTGTCCGCCGTACGCCGTACGCCGTACGGGCCACTTTTCTTAGTTACCATAAAACAAAATTGATGAAATTCGGGTTATAGGTTCCGTTCGGGGTCTAGTTGGTCCTCGAAGCTCGGCGTTACTGTCAGTCATCTCTAAGGGGTTCAAAATAGGGGTTGAAATTTTCAGAACGCCGTAGCTCGAAAACTTTTGATAGAAGGGTATGGTTTTTTTACGTTATTAAATTTGTCCTGAGCTGAACAATTTTTTGATACCACCCGGAGCATTGTACGTCCAGCCGTTCGTTTGCACCGAAAAGCTTAGCAACACGATCGTGAATCAAACGGTATAAATCTGGCCCGGATATCATCACTAGGGAGCAGCTGATTATAATCAAGGATGGCTGAATGAAGTCGACTTGGTTGTTCTGCGATATTATTTATTTGGATTTTGTTGATTGGTACTTCTGAAACTTGAACAAACTTTGATGTATTATTGATGGGTAAATTATTACACAACGGCAAATTATTACATAACGGTAAGTTATTGCACAACGGTAAATTATTACACAACGGTTCATCTACCAGGAAGGGGCTGGATTTTGTTGATCGGTACTTTTGCAACTTGACCAACCGTTGATGTATTATTTATGGGCAAGTTATTACACAACGGTTCATTATACTTGACCATGAGGGTAGGTACTGACCACAGAAAACAGTGATCTACGCAGGAGGGGCATCTATTTAACTCCACATTAACAATTTTCCTTCAGAACTTCATTATTTTCGTTTCTTTTTGCCATTTTAGTAACTGTTTGTCATCGACAGAATTATTTTAGCAACATTTAACTCGTGGTTCAGGTAGGTACCTAGTAACGAGTACGGGGTTAGGAACTAACCTATGGAGGAGCTGCGATCTACATAATATGTATAGAATAGTACATATTATATAGACGGGTTATCTATACAGAGAGCTGTGATCTGTAACAGAAGGGTATTCTGTACAAAATAATAAACCGTTGTGCAGGGATTTGCAACTTTTCTTTTCAGATTAGGAATTTTTTCCGGTTTCGGCGTGAGGGTGCTGCAAAAACTCTCTAATTCAAGTTCCAGATGTTCCAACTGATCAGTTATTGAACTGAGAAAAATTCCCACTGTCCTGTTACTCCTCAGCGCAATATATATACCACTCACATGTACTTGTAAATATAGATTTAACCAATACACGAGGAGAAAGACGAGCTGTGCGACGCCTGGGCTGGAGCCCAGAAGGGTTACCCTCCATCGAACTCCCAATGATCCTCAAAGGCAGTTAACGACCGTTGACAGGCGAGGGACGAGGTGGAGGGGCCTATATAATGGGCCAGGCTCACCCAGCTCTTCATTCGACTGAACTCGCTCTTACCTAAGACATCTCTCTCACTCTCTCGCTTATTACCCTTTCGCCTCCCTTCGCATCTGCTGTGGTGGTAACCGTGGGGTGTTAGCATCCTCCTCCTCCAACATCAGCAGTGGTGGCAATGGCGGGACGCTCCTTCCTCTAGCACTCACTGTGGTGATAACAGCTGGGTGCTAGTACCCTTCTCCCTGGCATCTGCTGTGGTGATAACCCCGAACGCCTCTTCCTCTAGCGCCTGCTGTGGTGATAACCACGGGGCGTTAGCTACCCGAAAAGACTCCCAAGGAGCTCATCCTCCTCTCCTTCAACATACCAAAACCTACCCTACCTTTAGGAACACCACATCCACCTTTTTGGTTCGGGTTCGAAAACTCAAGTATGGTTCTAAAACTCAGTTATGGTGCTCGGAACAAACCTATTAACACAAGTCTTTAGGTTTTAAATGTCACAACCCACCACTCTCTTGAGCTATTCCCTCACGCCTCAAGTCCTCCCTTGAAGCCGGCGATTAGCCCAATATCCGACCTACACAAATACGCCTGCTTTGCTCTCACAAGTGTTTACTGATCCCGTCGAAACCTACTTTACCTACCCGTGTCCACAAATTTACTTTAACCGAGTCCGCGAACCCTTTGGCCTTCGCCTGTTGGCTCATTTATTATACAAAACTCCGGAAGTCCAAATGCTCAAACCTTCACTCCCCTTTAACCTTCTTCTAACTTTTCAGTAAACTGCCTGATGAAGTTTTGAGTAGGTAATACCCACCTCCGTTTCAAATTACCTCCCTCAGCAATTTAATCCAAATTTAGAACCAATTAGCAATATTCAGTCTTAAACGCCACTGCCGTACCACCCCATCTACGTTGGAACACAATTAGGGTGAACAAAAATTACTCCACCGGGCGGTATTTTTGATATTTGATACAGGCATACGGAGGAACGCACAGACCTGATTTTGAGCTTTTTATAACCAGACAGTGATCTTCATTTAGAGGTCAAAAACTTGGAAAAGTGTGCCATTAGGCCGCTTACCACTTGTAATAATAGGAATTTATTTTATTACTCCTCTGGAATCCGCTCTTCATGTTGTAATTCAATGCTTCATCTAATTACACATAACACCTCAAAAAGGCTTATGGAAAAGGGTTATGTAAAGTTTATTCTAGGTCTCCAAGTGTGTGTATGAGTGTGCATGTAACGAGATATGAACCTCCAGGAGCCTGGTAAAAAACGCTGCAAATCCCGAAAGTACGGTTTATTACAGAATAGTTTATTAGTTTTGTATAGAACACCCTTCTGTTACAGATCACAGCTCTCTGTACAGATAACCGTTCTGCATAGATCACAGCTCCTCCGTAGCTTAGTACCACCTATTCGCCACTATGTCCAAGCAGTAGCTAAAATGGCAAAAAGAAAAACAAACGTAGTTATGAAGGGAAAGTAGTTGACGCGAAAAATATTTGGTCCCCAAACCGGGATTCGAACCTCTGATTTCAAGTGTTAGAGCGTAAGAGCCCTACGCCTAGACCACTCCGTTACGGCGGCCACCTGGCCGAGAGACCAGTGATGTGCGCTCTCAACCCAGCTTGATCCCTGCATATACCTAAGCTGTTCATCAGGGAAGATTTAATAGCAAATTTTATGACGACATCGTAGAATGCTCCAGGTGATCACAAAAATTCAGAAAAAAATCGAACTAACGGGGAGAAAACCCAATCCTCCAAATAAAATTTTCCATGATACGGATACTCAGGATATTTCAACCCCTATTTTTCACCCCGAGTTGAGTGACAGTAACGCCGAGCTTCGAGGACCAACTAGAGCCCAAATGGGACCTGTATACCAAACTTCGTGAATTTTGGTTCACGAGAACTAAGGAAAAAGCCTCGGACGTCGGACGCGGCATGGACGGCAATATTTTTATTCGATATTCGTATTATACGTCCTTTGAAACGTAAACCATGAAATTTTGAGGGGGGGTTAAACTCTTCTTTTTTTTCATGGTCGATTCCTAAAGTTCATTAATGAAAACAATAAACCAAAATGACGGTTCCCAGGCTGGATTCTAAATTCATGTAGGTATAGGTAGTTTATACCATTTTTAAACGTTTTTCTTTATTTTGAGAAGTAAAAAGCGAATATCCTCATTTTTGACGATGCTGAACATCGAAAAAAAGGGTTTCAGCTCCTCCAGGTAGTTGAGTGTGTGCGCATTTCTGCGAACCGCTCAGACAGGACGTCACACGTGATGAAATGCGCAGTTAAACTGAGCGTGTGTGTGTGTGGGTTTTTTACGTTTTTAAACTGACCTCGAACTAAAGAATTTTTTGAGACCACCAGGAGCATTGTACGACCAGTCGTTCGTTTGCACCAAAAAGCTTCATCAACACGATCGTGAATCAAACGGTATAAATCCGGCCCGGATATCATCGCTAGGGAGCACCTGATTATAATCAAGGATGGCTGTATGAAGTCGAGTTGGTTGTTCTGCGATATTATTTCATTAGAAGAATAGCGGTTATTTAGGATTATGTTGAAAGGTACTTTTGCAACTTGAATAAACGTTATACTTCATGAATAACATATTAAAATATTAATGACTTAATTAATTATTGAATCCCGTGCAATTTTATGAAACTCTTATTCCCGGGCCAGCTCCAGTACTCAATTTAGGGATTTCTGGTGGTGGGCGCGGGGGGGTCGAGGGTAGTTAGTGACCACAGAAAGCTGAACTGCGCAGAAGGGGCATCCATACAGGTAAGTTATTACACAACGGTTTATTACAGAACGGTGAATTATTTACCTTATGATTCATGAATAACAACAAATAGTTAACGACTGAATTACTGAATCCCGCGCATTTTGGTTTATTATTCTGTGAATAATACACCTACATAATATATGTAATCGCTCAGCAAAAAATTTTTATAACACCCCCTCAAAATTTTTTCTTTTCCGTTTCAAGGTGCCTAGATTCCAAAAATGCAATGTCCGTCCGCCGTTCGCCGTACGCCGTACGCCGTCCGTCGACCGCCGCATCACGTGTGCAGGCTTCATTTTCGGTCTAAAAAAGTCGTTCTTTCGCACACATGCTCCATTTGGGCCCTGGTTGTGTCCCGAAACTTTTCAGTCTGATCGGAATATACCCAGGGGTGTTATGAATGAAAATGTGTGTAAAAATAGGTACTTTTTGTGTTTTAGTAACATGTTAGTAAAATGAGCTTTTGAGGTATCGTTTTACATGTTTTTTCGTTTAATAGTGGAAATAGACAACCTTTCAATAAATCCGTTTTTATTTATTTATTTTTATTTGAAATGGGACCCATTTTCTTCTTTGAAATGGGTTTCCACGATTTCATCGCGAATCAGTTAGTTCGTCTCTAGGTAGATGTTTCACTAGGTGCAATTGGGCACTCCTCCCACTTTTTCAAACCGCCATTATAAATTGCCCATAACCTCCCCTCCAAGTCAATTTTTTCACAGTTGGCTCAGGCCGCTCATAAAATAATCATCGTTCTCTCACGCCAGCCCGTGCACTTTTATGGTTTCGAGTCACACGGCAAACTCGCCCCTTTAAATAAAAATAAAGAAATTAATGAATAAGAGAGAAAAAATGCGCGCCAAGCGATATTCCGGACCATTAAATATAATTACCAAGCAGTCAAATCCGTTTTATGGCCCCCACATTACCATACTTTACGATGGCCGTCATTCTCCTTCTGTAACCGTGTTTTTGAATGGTATCACTGAGAGTGACAGCTGTAAACGATCAACTAATTTTGGTTTATTATTTTCAATAATGAACCATTGGAATCGAGCATGAAAAAAAAATTCTTACCCCCCTCAAAATTTGATGGTTTACGTTTCAAGGTATGTAGAATCCAAAACTGCAATAAAACGCTGCAAATCCCTGCACAACGGTTTATTATTTTGTATAGAATACCCTTCTGTTACAGATCACAGCTCTATGTATAGATAACCCGTCTATATAATATGATATGTACTATTCTATACATATTATGTAGATCGCAGACCCTCCGTAGGTTGGTACCTAACCCCGTACTCGTTACTAGGTACCTACCTAAATCACGAGTTAAATGTTGCTAAAATAATTCTGCCGATGACAAACAGTACCTAACAAAAAGAAACACACATAATGAAGTTCTGAAAAGAAATTGTTGATGAGGAGTGAAAAAAGTTGCAAAAGTACCTACCAACAAACTCCAGCCCCTTCTACGTAGATGGTATAATGAACCGTTGTGTAATAATTTACCGTTGAGTAATGATTTACCGTAGTAATAATTTACCCATCAATAATACTTCAACGTTTGTTCAAGTTTCACTACCTACCAACAAACTCCAAAAGAGCCATCATTTTTCAAATTAAATAATATCACAGAACAACCAACTCGACTTCATACTCCGCCAATATAATCAGGTGATCCCTACCAATGATTCTATCTCCGCCAAATTTCCTATTGTGGGCGCGTCTCTGGTTACGAGATTTGGTTTGAATTGCATACAATTTCATTCACACTGGAGTCGAAAATGCCTGTCGGTGCAAACTTCGGGGCCTTACTGTGAACGAACGGCTGGACGTACGATGCTCCGGATGGTCTTAAAAAACTCGCAAGTTCAAGAACTATTTAAAACCGTAAAAATATTTACGTAAAAAAATGGTATAGGCGTTTTGAAAATTTCAACCCCTATTTTGAACCCCTTAGAGATGACTCACAGTAACGTCGAGCTTCGAGGACCAACTAGACGCCGAATGGAACCTATAACCCGAATTTCATCAATTTTTTTTCATGGTAACTAAGAAAAGTGGCCCGTACGGCGTACGGCGGACAGACAGAAATATTTTTATTGCAGTTTTGGATTCTACATACCTTGAAACGTAAACCATCAAATTT
This sequence comes from Leptopterna dolabrata, assembly GCA_954871275.1. Classification (NCBI taxonomy): domain Eukaryota; kingdom Metazoa; phylum Arthropoda; class Insecta; order Hemiptera; family Miridae; genus Leptopterna; species Leptopterna dolabrata. Next base: position 7,479,144 of record OX940986.1, on the reverse strand, counting down.
TGAGGGGGGGTAAGAATTTTTTTTTTCATGCTCGATTCCAATGGTTCATTATTGAAAATAATAAACCAAAATATTTCTGTCTGTCCGCCGTACGCCGTACGGGCCACTTTTCTTACTTACCATGAAAAAAAATTGATGAAATTCGGGTTATAGGTTCCGTTCGGGGTCTAGTTGGTCCTCGAAGCTCGACGTTACTGTCAGTCATCTCTAAGGGGTTCAAAATAGGGGTTGAAATTTTCAAAACGCCTATACCTTTTTTTTACGTGAATCTTTTTACGGTTTTAAATGGTTCTTGAACTTACGAGTTTTTTAAGACCACCCGGAGCATCGTACGTCCAGCCGTTCGTTCACAGTAAGGCCCCGAAGTTTGCACCGACAGCCGACAGGCATTTTCGACTCCAGGGTTTATGAAATTGTATACAACAGACGAATAGACGAAATCTCGTCACCAGGGACGCGCCGATTTTATTAATGGGGTACCTAAGAGGTCGAGTTGGTTGTTCTGTGATATTATTTCATTTGAAAAATGAAGTGCGTTTCTTTTTGTTAGGTACTGTTTGCAATCGACAGAATTATTTTAGCAACATTTACCTCGTGATTTAGGTAGGTACCTAGTAACGAGTACGAGGTTAGGTATTAACCTACGGAGGGTGTGCGATCCGGCTGGATTTTGTTGATAGGTACTTTTGCAACTTTAACAACCGATGAAGTATTATTGATGGGTAAATTATTACATAATGGCAAATTATTACACAACGGTAAATTATTACACCACGGTAAATTATTACACAACGGCTAATCTACCAAGAAGGGGCTGGATTTTGTTGATAAGTAGGTACTTTTGCAACTTGAACAACCGTTGAAGTATTATTGATGGGCAAATTATTACACAACGGTTCATTATTCTATCTCCGTAGAAGTGGAACCTATACAGGTAAATTATTACACAACGGTTTAGGGAGGTACCTAGTAACGAGTACGGGGTCCGCGATCTACATAATATGTGTAGAATAGTACATAATATGTACTATTCTACATAACATATTATGTTATGTAGAATATAACATATTATGTTATATAGAAGGGTTATCTATACGGAGACCTGTGATCTGTAACAGGAGGGTATTCTGTACAAAATAATAAACCGTTGTGCAGGGATTTGCAGCGTTTCTTGTTTTGTTATCACTCATCATTCCTCAGCGCGCCGTGCCGTGTCACCTACAGAGTCAGCGCCTTGAGGAGCAGAGGGGGGCGGGCCGTCACAGCTCACAGCCCATGTTAGCCTGAAGTTTCATTCTTCTCCCTCACCCCATCACGAATTCTTTCAATGTTGTGCGGGGAGAATCATTGCATTTCCCGCCCCAATGCAGCGCTCCGCGCGCTGGTATTTAACATGCAACAAATAATAATTACTTTGTGATGGGGGTCTTTAACTTCAACCATTAGATGAAAAGATGGCTGAACCCATAAAATACGAACCATTTGTAATAATAATTATTATTGTTGATAATAAACATAATAGAAGTAGATACCCCCTTCCACGAGAGGGGTCTCTTTCCTACTCTGGATACATTGAAATGTTCTGATTGAAAATGAAATCGTTGATCCGGTAGGTATTTCATGATGAATTTAGGCAGGTGCCAACTTTTGTATGTGTAATACACAGAAGATATATGGATAGATGTTATTTATATAGCTCTCGACGCATTAATTTTACTTTAAAAAAATTAAACTAAATTTTAGCATGGAACATGCTTTAGCCTTGGACTAACTAGCCGAAAAATGTCACGCGGAATGAGTCACGAAAAATTGGTCACAAAAAATGGTCACAAAAAATGGGTGACGAAATTTTTTAATGATTTTCACGTACAACCGAGTCGTTTCTAGGGAAATGAAACTTCTTTAGTTTTCATCGGACAAAAATCGTTCTCCATTCGTTGGAAAGCTCTCGATTTATCACGCATTTATGTCGCAGTTTTATATTTATCTACGAGATATTAATCCAACAATGCGATGTTATAAATGGTTAGTAAACAATCTTATGTGCGAGGGTCGAAGCTTCATTACCAGGGAAGCTAATTAGAAAACATACATCGTATCCATTGCCGTCATGACAACTATAAGAAGTAGTGAGAAATAGTGAGTTGAGAAGTAGTGAGTAATCATAAGTGCTATAAACCTTTATAGTTGTGCAAGAACCTGAACCGCGAGTCCTCATTTACATTAATCAGTCTACCTCCTGCCGTCCACCGGTGATGTTGTGCCCTGGACCGAATGGCCCTCCTTCGACGTCTGTTCTCGTCATTCTACTGGTACATCTACGCCTGTAGTAACCAAACTGTCCGATTTTTAGCCGCAGGCTCCAAACGGTAAGCATCCGGGGGGTCCAGGGGGGCCTGTCCCCCTGGCGAGGCGCGAAGCGCCGAGTTTTACTCATAAATAAATACCTCATACCGTAATAATTACCTTAGTACCTAAAAATTCGGAATCAGCTGAATGTTCTTCTTTTATGACTCGAAATGTTGTCTGCGTAACTAGCACTCTGTATGTGCGCTCTCATTTTTATTTTATTTTATTTAATTGGCACTACGGTCCTTTGAGAACCAGGGCCTTCTCGACAATGGATTTCCACTCCTTCCTGTCCAGAGCTTGGGTCCTCCATCTGCGTACTCCAAGCCGGTTCAGGTCCTCCTCTACGTCCTCCAGCCAACGCAGACGCGGTCTTCCTCTCATTCTTCTTCCACCTGGCATCCCATACAAGGCTTTTCGCGGATATCTCGCTTCAGGCATTCTTTCTACGTGGCCTAACCACCTGAGGCGGGCTCGCCTGATGAATGCCACTAAATCAGGCCCTCCATACAGGTGTCTCAGCTCATCATTCCTTCGGATTCGCCATTCTCCATTCTCGTAAATGGGGCCAAAGATTTTACGTAAAATCTTACGCTCCCAGCAGTTGAGGAGTCTTTCATTTGCGGAAGTCAGGACCCATGTCTCACAGCCGTACGTGACTACTGGGCGCATAATGGTCTTATAAATTGTGATCTTACTCCGACGGGATAGTCCTCGGAATTTTAGAGCCTTCTGTACTGCCCAGAAGCATCTGTTACCGGCTGTTATACGTGCCTTTATTTCAGTTGTCACGTCGTTGTCTTCCGTTATCATGGCGCCCAGATACTTGAATTCATGGCAGACAGGGAAATCCTGATTCCCAATCCGAGAGGTGGTTTGCGTCAAAGGAGGTTTTCTGGAGGTCTTCATGTACATAGTCTTTTTCTCGTTTATCTTCAAGCCTCTTTGGTTTGCTGCCCGTTCAAACTCCTCGACTGCTCCTGAAAGTGCAGGTATTGTTCGTGCCATGATATCAACATCATCTGCGTATGCCAAGTGTTGGGTGAGCCGGTTATGGATAGTTCCACCTGGGTTAGTGCAAATATCCTTAATAGCGCCTTCTAAAGAAAAATTGAAAAGGGTTGTGGCCAGTGGATCACCCTGACGTAGGCCTGTGCTCACAGGGAAGTCCCTGGCTAGGGACCCCAACACCTTGACTCTGCATGAGGCGCTCTGCATTGTCATTCTGACAACACGCACAAGCTTTTTAGGGATACCAAAAGTCATCAGGTCTTCATAAAGCTTTTCTCTGAGGATGCTGTCGTAGGCTTGCTGGAAATCTATGAAAAGGTGATGAAGATCAACATTATGTTCGTACGTTTTTTCCAGTGTCTGGCGAAGTGTGAAAATGTGATCCACTGTGGATCGATTGCGGCGAAAACCACACTGGTATTCTCCTATCTCCCGCTCCATGTGTTCTACAAGCTTTTGGTTTAGCCAACAAGTTAATATCTTGTACGCTGTGCACATCAAGGCTATACCCCTATAGTTTGAGCAAACCATTTTATCGCCTTTTTTATGTATTGGGCAGATGCCTGCAATACTCCACTCGTCGGGCATTTTCTCTTCATTCCATGTCATCAGGATCAATTCGTATAACTCCTTCCATATATCCTCACCGCCGTACTTGATAAGCTCGGCGGGAATGCCATCTACACCAGGAGATTTACAATTTTTCTGGTGATTGATAATACCAAAGATTTCCTCTCGGGTTGGTGGATCTATTTGATCAGCATTTGAGTCCGTCACTGTGCGCTCTCATTGCCGTAGGTATAAGCAAATTTTCAAAGAAAATAAGGTATTGCAATGCTAACTAAATGCTTTTCTTAAAACTACAAATCCGCTATCAACCTTTTATAGTGACTAACACAAGTTCGTTTCAAAACGTCTGTTAAAAAGCAGTTCCTTTTAAGGGCGTGATTGATTTGCCTAGAGTGTCACTGCTGATGATATACGATATTGGCAAATGAGAAAAAAGTAAATTTGTACCTACAAATTGATCTTATTATTATAAAAGATACTCTTTTCGAAAAAAAGGGTCGACTAATTTTATTAACTAGTTTTGAAAATTCGCTCATATGACCATGCTGCACGAACACTGGTATTTATTTATTTATCTTGTGTAGGAGAAAGCCTTAAAATGGATTCGTCTGTAGTGGAGATTCTGCGTGACAGAAACGATTCTTCTCCTGAAACAACCCCTTTTCTTACAACGAAATTAGCTATTGAATCTGACTTAGAGCCTGGGAGGAAACGAAAAAAGCGCGCCAACCGCAGAAAACGTTTAGCTGACATGAGAACGCGTCAACAAATTGTACGAGAAAATTCCGATGTTCGTTTTCGTGAAGCTGAGGAACGGAAAAATAGCAGGGAAAACGAAGGTGAGCAAGGCGTAGAAAAAGATAGAGGGAGAAAGACAGTTTCTCGTCAAAATCCAGATTTCAGGGAGACTGAAGCGGAGAAACGGAGGGAGAGCAGAATAAATGATGGCGAGGAAGGCCTAGAAAAAGAGAGGAAGAGGCTGTCAGATCTGAGACGACAAAATCCAGATTTCAGGGAGACAGAAGCTGAGAAACGGAGAGAGAGCAGGATAAATGATGGTGAGGAAGGCCGAGAAAAAGAGAGGAAGAGGCTGTCAGATCTGAGACAACAAAATCCAGATTTCAGGGAGACAGAAGCTGAGAAACGGAGAGAGAGCAGGATAAATGATGGTGAGGAAGGCCGAGAAAAAGAGAGGAAGAGGCTGTCAGATCTGAGGCGACAAAATCCAGATTTCAGGGAGATTGAAGCTGAGAAACGGAGGGCCATCCGGATAAATGACGGTGAGGAAGGCCTAGAAAAAGAGAGGAAGAGGCTGTCAGATCTGAGGCGACAAAATCCAGATTTCAGGGAGATTGAAGCTGAGAAACGGAGGGCCAGCCGGATAAATGACGGTGAGGAAGGCCTAGAAAAAGAGAGGAAGAGGCTGTCAGATCTGAGACGACAAAATCCAGATTTGAGGGAGACAGAAGCTGAGAAACGGAGAGAGAGCAGGATAAATGACGGCGAGGAAGGCCGAGAAAAAGAGAGGAAGAGGCTGTCAGATCTGAGGCGACAAAATCCAGATTTCAGGGAAATTGAAGCTGAGAAACGGAGGGCCATCCGGATAAATGACGGTGAGGAAGGCCTAGAAAAAGAGAGGAAGAGGCTGTAAGATCTGAGACGACAAAATCCAGATTTCAGGGAGGCAGAAGGTGAGAAACGGAGAGAGAGCAGGATAAATGATGGTGAGGAAGGCCTAGAAAAAGAGAGGAAGAGGCTGTCAGATCTGAGACGACAAAATCCAGATTTGAGGGAGACAGAAGCTGAGAAACGGAGAGAGAGCAGGATAAATGACGGCGAGGAAGGCCTAGAAAAAGAGAGGAAGAGGCTGTCAGATCTGAGGCGACAAAATCCAGATTTGAGGGAGACAGAAGCTGAGAAACGGAGAGAGAGCAGGATAAATGACGGCGAGGAAGGCCTAGAAAAAGAGAGGAAGAGGCTGTCAGATCTGAGGCGACAAAATCCAGATTTGAGGGAGACAGAAGCTGAGAAACGGAGAGCGAGCAGGATAAATGACGGTGATGAAGGCCTAGAAAAAGAGAGGAAGAGGCTGTCAGATCTGAGGCGACAAAATCCAGATACCAGGGAGATTGAAGTTGAGAAAAGGAGGGAGAGCAGGATAAATGACGGTGAGGAAGGCCTAGAAAAAGAGAGGAAGAGGCTGTCAGATCTGAGACGACAAAATCCAGATTTGAGGGAGACAGAAGCTGAGAAACGGAGAGCGAGCAGGATAAATGACGGCGAGGAAGGCCTAGAAAAAGAGAGGAAGAGGCTGTCAGATCTGAGGCGACAAAATCCAGATTTGAGGGAGACAGAAGCTGAGAAACGGAGAGCGAGCAGGATAAATGACGGTGAGGAAGGCCTAGAAAAAGAGAGGAAGAGGCTGTCAGATCTGAGGCGACAAAATCCAGATACCAGGGAGATTGAAGTTGAGAAAAGGAGGGAGAGCAGGATAAATGACGGTGAGGAAGGCCTAGAAAAAGAGAGGAAGAGGCTGTCAGATCTGAGACGACAAAATCCAGATTTGAGGGAGACAGAAGCTGAGAAACGGAGAGAGAGCAGGATAAATGACGGCGAGGAAGGCCTAGAAAAAGAGAGGAAGAGGCTGTCAGATCTGAGGCGACAAAATCCAGATTTCAGGGAGATTGAAGCTGAGAAACGGAGGGCCAGCCGGATAAATGACGGTGAGGAAGGCCTAGAAAAAGAGAGGAAGAGGCTGTAAGATCTGAGACGACAAAATCCAGATTTCAGGGAGGCAGAAGGTGAGAAACGGAGAGAGAGCAGGATAAATGATGGTGAGGAAGGCCTAAAAATAGATAGAGGGAGGAAGAGAGTTTCTCGAAAAAATCCAGATACCAGGGAGATTGAAGTTGAGAAAAGGAGGGAGAGCAGGATAAATGATGGTGAGGAAGGCCTAGAAAAAGATAGAGGGAGGAAGAGAGTTTCTCGAAAAAATCCAGATACCAGGGAGATTGAGGTTGAGAAAAGGAGGGAGAGCAGGATAAATGATGGTGAGGAAGGCCTAGAAAAAGAGAGGAAGAGGCTGTCACATCTGAGACGACAAAATCCAGATGTCAGGGAGATTGAAGCTGAGAAACGGAGGGCCAGCCGGATAAATGACGGTGAGGAAGGCCTAGAAAAAGAGAGGAAGAGGCTGTCAGATCTGAGACGACAAAATCCAGATTTCAGGGAGGCAGAAGGTGAGAAACGGAGAGAGAGCAGGATAAATAATGGTGAGGAAGGCCTAAAAATAGATAGAGGGAGGAAGAGAGTTTCTCGAAAAAATCCAGATACCAGGGAGATTGAAGCTGAGAAAAGGAGGGAGAGCAGGATAAATGATGGTGAGGAAGGCCTAGAAAAAGATAGAGGGAGGAAGAGAGTTTCTCGAAAAAATCCAGATACCAAGGAGATTGAGGCTGAGAAAAGGAGGGAGAGCAGGATAAATGATGGTGAGGAAGGCCTAGAAAAGGAGAGGAAGAGGCTGTCACATCTGAGACGACAAAATCCAGATTTCAGGGAGATTGAAGCTGAGAAACGGAAGGCCAGCCGGATAAATGACGGTGAGGAAGGCCTAGAAAAAGAGAGGAAGAGGCTGTCAGATCTGAGGCGACAAAATCCAGATTTCAGGGAGATTGAAGCTGAGAAACGGAGGGAGAGCAGGATAAATGATGGTGAGGAAGGCCTAGAAATAGATAGAGGGAGGAAGAGAGTTTCTCGAAAAAATCCAGATACTAGGGAGATTGAAGCTGAGAAACGGAGGGAGAGCATGGAGAAGAAGGGTGTTAAAGGGCGTGAGGATGATCGTGAAAGAAAAACCAAAAACAGGCTATCTTATGAGATGAAACTTAATGAAAGACAAAGAGATCGGATTCGAAAAAAGAAGGAAAGAGAGAATGAAATGATAAAACACCGTGAACACTATCTGAAATCCTTGAAAAACAACAGTGACGAAGCCAAAGACGTAACATCGTCAGAACTTCAACAGTGGTACATGAACTCCAAGCTAATTGGGCCCGAAAATCTATGTATGTGCTGCCAGAATTTATTCTTCCCACATTCCATGCGGAAATTTTCTCAAAATTTGGTTTCTACTTCAGTATTGAACCCTGAAGAGTATGAACAATTTTTAACTGAAATTAAAACCTGTGATTCTGATTTGGTTTGTTATACATGTTTGAAGTATATAAAAAATGGAACGTACCCTAAGACAACTGCAAACAAAAACTTGACTTTCCCTGATATAACCGAGACAGTTGCCAAATTAACACCCCTGGAGCTTCGCATCGTGTCTCCCTATATCCCTTTCATGCAGATAAAATCGTTAATGCCGAATATTCTGAATGGTCAACAGTGCATCAAAGGTAGCGTAGTAAATGTGTCAGTTGATGTAAATGAAATGATTGATGATCTCCCTAGAAGTTTCAACCACATGAGTACAATACAGTTGAAACTGACAAGACACATTGACCATAAATCTCATTATATGTTTGAAACCATTAAACCACAGAATATTTGTGATGCTCTCAATGATCTCATAAAAACCCCTTTGTACATCAAACATGAAATTAAACTAGATGATTCCTTTTTGTCAAAAACCACCCACCATACGGATGTCGAATTCATTGTCAATAAGGAGGATTGCTTGGAATCAACAGTGAATGGTATGGATACGGGTGAAGTTGACCTTCTTGAAGACGAACTCGAGAACTTGATTTTCAATGATGTAATGGATAACGACGTTTTGATTGTTGATCGGAGGGGAAATGAGAATTTTGACTTGCATGTCATTGCGCCTGGGCAGGGAAAACAGCCGATACCTTGGCACGTCGTTCCTGATTTGGAAGCGTGCTGGGCCCATAACCTCTTGGATATAAATGGAAGCTTTCAATTATATAGAATAATGTCAGCAGAAGTAATCACTATATTGCAATCAAGATTTTTTTACAACGAACTACCTATAAAAAGATTTACACAAAAGTGTTAATGGAAATAGAACAGGTGTTGTTTTACACAAGTTGAGAATAGTCGAGTGTCACCAGCGAAAATGGTTACAGTTCGACATTTTCCAAGGGTTTTCGCTGGGCAAAAATTTGACCCTGAAAATAAGTTCAGCTACGCTCAGAGGATTAAATATGAAGCCCGACACAGGTACCGGAGATCATGTACTCCAGAAAGACTATTTTTCATGGCAAAGAAGAAAATTGAAATGGGTGTCGCGTCAACGGCCAACGTTTGCCTCAGAAAATGCAAAAAAGACCGTCAAAATTTCCGTGTTAAAGACGTTACTAATTCGAATTTTATTCCTGATGCTATTCGCCACAACGAGGGTTACAAGTTTCTTTAACAGATCAGGGGGTCTCCCGCATATTGGGAAGAGAAAAAAAGAAACGCACTGGCCATGGTAAGGCAACTTGGAAAGCCCACCATTTTCTTGACATTCTCTGCGGCTGAACTCCACTGTCCTGAACTCTTGGCAATTTTGTATAAAATTCATTTCAACAGAACTATTTCGATCAGGGAAGCCTCCGAATTGGATGATTTCACTAAAACCAAATTAGTGAAAGATGATCCAGTTACTTGCGTCAGGTATTTCGAACAAAAAGCTACCAATCTAATGAAAGTGCTTGAGAGCAGTGCAGGCCCTTTTGGGGAGCATTTTATGGTTGATAGTTACCAAAGACGGGAGTTCCAAGCACGAGGGTCTGTTCATACCCATAATCTTCTCTATGTTAATGACCCACCAGAATACGACCCCTTTGATGATTCGAAGATCAGGAATTGCGTCTCGTTCATTGACAAATTTATTACATGTGCATACGATCCAAAAAATCCTTTGATGTCCGTCCAGAGGCACCGTCACACTTTCACATGTCATAAAGGCCAGAAAAACAAAAACACACCCCGTTTTAATTATCACACTGCCGTTTTAATTATCCGTTGCCGGTTATGCCTCGAACAACCATTCTTGAGCCCTTTGGAAAAGAAGATAGAATTACACCCAAAATGATCCAAAATTTGAAAAAAATTCGCTATTTAATGAACGAGTTTTTTGACCACAATACTGCAGTGTCGTGGGAGGACATTCTACACAAACTCGAACTGACCGAGGATGAATATATCTCAGCGATAAGATGTTCCTTGAAAAACGCTCTCAAGTTTTTTTGAAACGATCGAGCCTGGAAGTAGCTATCAACGCTTACAATCCTGTCATTCTAAATTTAAACCGCTACAACGTGGACATGCAATTCATTTTAAACCCTTACAGCTGTGCCTCTTACGTGGTTAATTACATCAGCAAAGCAGAGGGCGGCCTTCAAAACTTTTGAGGCAAGCTGAAAAAGACATGAGCGATGGGAATCTGTCAGTGCGGGACAGATTGAGGAAAATTGGTAATGTTTTCATCAATGGTAGCGTTATGTCGGCTCAAGAAGCGTGCTATCATGTCCTCTCTCTTCCATTATCGCTTATGAGCCGTTCAACTGTTTTCATTAATACTTCCCCACCTGAAGAGAGAGTGAGAATGTTGAAAACTGAGAAAGACTTGCGCAAAGAATTCGAAGCAAACGCTGATTCGGAGGATATTTTTTTGCCCAGCATTTTAGAAAAATACAGCAAAAGGTCTGTTCGTCTCGAGAATACTTGCCTGGCAGACTTTGCATGTAACCTCCCTCCAAAACTCAGAAACAAAGTTTACGAACCCGATGAAGATAACGACCACAATCAAATTCTTCCCTCAACAAACTACAAAACGAGAATTCTTCGGTTTCGCTCTTACAAAGAGGAGCAAGACCCGGCCAACTTTCATAGAGAGCAAGTTCTTCTTTTTTTGCCCTGGCGCAATGAACAATCGGACATTATCCAAAACAACTGTTCCAACCTTTATACTCAAAATCTGTCCCAAATATCCGAAAACAGGTCAAAATATTTCAGTGGAATCTCGGCAGAAACACTTGAAATCGCGATTGAACGAGTGGAGAATGAGGTTGGCCAGTTCCAACAGCTCAGTGACGATGACGAACCGGATTACCCTGTCGATGTTTTTGCTCAGGGAGGAGTTGAAGATCCTAAAAGAACTGACGGTTCCAAATACACGTACAAAACCCCTGCTTTGCCGACTAGAGACGAGATATTTTCTAATATGTTGCTCCTCAACGAAAAACAAAGAGACATCGTGATGCACGTCTTGCATTGCTTTAAGACGAAATTACTTCCCATCAGGATATTTTTGTCGGGCTCGGCAGGAGTTGGAAAGAGTACCGTAATCAAAAGTATTTATCAGCTGCTCACTCATCATTTTTCACATCAACCTGAAATCGAAAAAGTTGACAATCCCGTATACGTACTCCTCACAGCCCCTTCAGGTAAAGCTGCTTTCCTCATCGGTGGTATCACGCTACATTCCGCGTTCGCGCTACCCGTGTCACAGTATGGGGGTCAAATGCCTGAATTATCTGAAGACATTGCGAACACGATCCGTTGTAATCTGTCGCGGCTAAAGCTTCTCATTATCGATGAAGTTTCAATGTGCGGAAGCCTCATGTTCCACCGAATCGACACGCGACTGAGGCAAATCATGGGACGCGACACGTCATTCGGAGGGGTTTCCGTTCTGCTTTTTGGGGATTTGAACCAATTACCTCCCGTTCAAGATAGCCCAATATACAAGTCCACCAAAGGAAGTGGTTTGACCAAGTTGGCTGGGACTATAATCTGGGATGAATTTAAGTATTTTGAGCTGACTGAAATAATGAGGCAGAAATATGAACTGTCTTTCATCAGGGCTCTAAATAACGTAGCAATCGGCAAAATGACGGGTCAAGACATGTCAACTCTAAAGCCGCGGCCACACACGCGGAGTTCGCCAAGCAACGAATATTCGCCAAATACCGAACATTCGGCATTCGCCAAATGCCAAATGTTTGCCAAGAAAAAGCACCCTGGCCACACAATCGGAGTTCGCCGAGCACCGAGCTCTACCCCGAGCATTGACGAATATTCGGCATTGAGCATTGAGCATTGAGTGATGGACCCAGAGGCTTATTATAAAAAAGTTCCATTCATGCAGCATGATCATATGAACGAATTTTTGAAGACAACACAATTTACAACGATTTTTAGCAATTTTTGAAACAAAAAAACTCAAATTTGAACACCTCTTTGCGCGCAAACATTTTTGGGCTTAAAATGTATTACATCTCATGTAATCTAACCACTTCCCTCCATTTTCGGTAGTTTTGAGCAATTTTTCACAATTTTAGCAATTTTTGTCACTTAAAAACTCAAATTTGAACATTTTTTTGCTCGCCAACATTTCTGGCCGATGGACTTGGAATGGAAAGTGATGTGAATCACAGGATACCACCCTTCAGTCAGTTGGATGCGTAGACTAAGCCCGCATAACTTCACAGTCGGATGGCGAATCTTCGTCCGCCATGTGTGGCCGGGACAAATGTTCGCCACTTGGCGAACATTCGTCTCCTTTGAAGCGGGCAAAAAACCGCCTCCGAGGCGAGCACCCGAATATTCGGTGTTCGCCGAATAACGAACATTCGCCCTCCGGCTACACATGTAGGAAATCGGCGAACTTTTGCTCGGTGCTCGGCGAACTCCGCATGTGTGGCCGCGGCTTAAAACAACGTGAAGTTCGACCGGAAGAAGTTCCAGAAAGTGCCATTAGGCTCTTCCAGAAAAATACTGGCGTCGATGAGTTCAACGAGGCAAAGATCAAATCAAACAAAAACCCCCCAGTTGAGTGTACAGCCATTGATCGGATCATGGTTAAGAACTTCGCCCCTCAGCAAAAGTAGCGATTTTTGGAGGCTTTAAAAAATAAAAATCGCACTGAAACTGGGGGACTTCCATACAAATTAACTTTGAAAGTCGGGATCAAGTACATGATAATTTCAAACATTGATGTAGCAGACGGGCTTGTACATAAATGGGGCGTGTGGAGTACTTGAAAGATTAACTCCAGCTGATGATCCTCGATACCTTTGGTTTAATTTTGGGGAAGAAAGGGTGGGACAAAATCTTCGACAAAAATTTTCTCAAATTGCGGAGAATTTTGGGATTTCAAACAAAAACTGGGTTCCTGTTTCTCGTAATACTGTTCAAATAAGCCTCTCCAAAAAAATTGGTTATCAATCTTCATCAATTTCCCATCGTTCCTGCCGAAGCCCTCACCATTCACAAATCTCAAGGCCAAACGTACGACAGGGTGTGTCTTGATTTTGGGAAAATTAGAGGTGTTCAGCGCTCAATGTTGTACGTTGCCCTGAGTCGAGTTCGGCAACTCAATGATCTGTTCATCTTAGGCACTTTCAAACCACCTAAGGAACCGTCGGATTCAGATCCCGTGGTTGAGGCCTTGAAAGACTTGAGACAAAATAAACTCCTCACCCTTTCATACTCAAAAATTTTCAACGGGAACTTAATTAAAGTAATCTATCATAACTGTAGGTCACTCAAAACGAACCAGAAATATATTCAACGCGATCCATGGTTTTCACAGGGTGATTTGATTATTTTTTCAGAGACCAATTTTTCACAAAATGACAGCTTCCAGTTTGAAACATATAATGAACTGTTCCGAATTAACGAATCTAACAAATCAACTATGGGTCAAGGTATACTTGTCCTCTGTAAAAATAAATTTATGTCACAGTTCAAGATAACGTACAGCAACCGATTTATTGCTAGTCAAAGTCATTTCGACATAGTAATTATAGCTTTTCATAACGTTCGCGTAGTTTCTGGGTACAGGTCTCCTAAATATCCAGTGACCACATTCAAGAAGACCCTCATTTCATTATTCGAACAGTTTGACCCAACTGATGTCATTGCGTTTCTGGGAGACTTTAATGTCGATGCATTTTCAGTGCAAAGTGGGTTTGAAACCTTCATGAACGGGTTCGGTTTCAATCGGGGTTTACTCGCGGGAACCCCTACCACTGATTTCAACACCCAGATTGACACGATTTGGGTGAAGAACGTAGAGTATTTTGATTCTGGTACTTACGAATCAGTATTTTCTGATCACAACCCTATTTCCATAGGGCTTTTTGGTGATCAAGAAATGCTCCCAATTCCCTCAGCTCACCTCAAAATATCGGTCTCAACGACGCTAATTCCTAAAACTGAGGAAGTTGTTTCTAGTCCAAAGGTGGACCACTCAGTCCTCTCTAACTCTCCACTTATAAATGAATCCGTTCTCCCAATTAACGACCCCCAAATCATTCGTGAACCAGAGTTTGTTTGGCGTCGTGGCATTGAGGTGACTGATTTGATTGAAAACGAAATTCTTTCGGGTGAAATGCTTACCGATGAGACGATCAACTGTTTGTTGGGGGTAATCAGGCACAACACTAAAGGGCGGAATTCATAGTCCTCCCTCAAGGCCAAGGGTACCCTCCAACAAGCCCCTCAAGGGTGGACGCACCCTTATCGGTATTCATAAAGGCATAAGCAAGGGTACCCTTGGGCGTTTGAGCAGAGGGTGCCCCCAAGGGGACATACCAATCCCTCAACCTATTCATAGTGCTCAGTTCACAAGGGTACCCTTGAGGGACCGTTTCGAGTTCCTATTCATAAACAAATTTCTTCGCTAAGGGTACCCTCCAAACAGCTGGAAAGCATCCTCAAGGGTGCTTAGAGGAAGGGACGTGAAAAGGCCCCTCAAGGGTGGATTAGCTCGCATTTTTTTCGTGTTTTACCAAAATGTCTTTCCTGCTTTGTGAGTATTTTCCCCTGATTCCAAACCAATAATGGATTACGCATAGGATATTCAATTGGGATGATGAGATGGAAAATCAGCTGGCCCGAGTTCCTAACCGGTAAGAACGAACCCTGTATACACACAAAAAGCACATGCGTAGAACTACGTCCGTACCTCCGCTTTCATCAGCCTGTTTTTCGTTATCTGGATAAGTACATCCGAGACCTCCAAAACCCAATGGAAAAATATGATGACGGCCAATTCAGATGGAGATTTCGCTTCAACAAAGAAATGGTGGTTGACGTATTGGTACTGTTAATATTCCATGGGGAATGCACCTCAGAGGCCTGTTTATATTTTGAATTACAAACAATCTGACTCATACGGTTCGCACCATCCCAGCATGATCCATTTTATAGAACACTGGAATATGTGAGGAAAACAGTAGGACGTCAGAAGATAACGACGTCGTGCCATCCCCCTATGAATAGGTTCCTACTCCTCCGCAAAATCAACCAACTGATTCATTTAGAAGAAATTACTAATTATTAATATGCGTTTTAATATTTCAATACGTAAATGTTTTAATTATTAAATGAACTTTTTATATTGTAAACCCACCACCACGCTTTAAGAGATATTATATAAGGATATAAAAGATGTAGAAACATCCTGAAATTTTTTTAAATATATTGAAAACTATAAAAAAAATATTACTATTAACTCAAACTTGAATAGGTTATTCAACATTTTGTGTTATCTCTGTTTTTTTCCTTGAGCAGCATTTCCTTTTTTTCCAGTCCACAAT
Source organism: Leptopterna dolabrata (assembly GCA_954871275.1). Lineage (NCBI taxonomy): Eukaryota > Metazoa > Arthropoda > Insecta > Hemiptera > Miridae > Leptopterna > Leptopterna dolabrata. Next base: position 7,463,653 of record OX940986.1, on the reverse strand, counting down.
ATTCTTGTATTTTCAACAGCGGTGTTAAATAGGGTTTTTTTTCTTCTGAGAAAATAATTCTCTTCCGGCCCATTATAATAAAATTAATTTTTTTTTAATTTGCAACTTTTTTCACTCCACATCAACAATCTCCCTTCAGAACTTCATTATTTGCGTTTCTTTTTGCCATTTTAGGTACTGTTTGTCATCGGCAGAATTATTTTAGCAACATTTAACTCGTGATTTAGATAGGCACCTAGTAACGACTACGGGGTTAGGTACTAACTTGCGGAGGATCTGCGATCTACATAATATGTATAGAATAAAATATATGATGTAATATAGACGGGTTATCAATGAAGAGAGCTGTGCTCTGTAACAGAAGGGTATTCTGTACAAAATAATGAACCGTTGTGCAGGAATTTGCAGCGTTTTTTATTCATTTTCGAAAAAAGATTGAACACAGAACAATGTGTGTTTTTCTGGAAAGCAATTTGCTCTTAGGAACACAGAACACAAAACGCAAGTGAAACAGGTTTTCATACCATTTTTATCTGTCTTGGCTTGGTCGTGGCGAACAATCCCTATGGAACTTCACCAAACATGTCCACAGAGCTTCATTTTGCTTGCTCTAGACACCAATCCTCCCCAACCCACCTTGAGGCCGGCCTTGAGAAAAACATGAGCCGAGGCCACCCTCCACATGAGTACAGTTGCACTATGAATACGGACGCCCTCCCTTGAGCTGAACCTCACCTTGGCTTGAGGTGAGATTTTTCTCACCTTGAGGAGCGACTATGAATTCCGCCCTAATTTTCAACCCCAAGATACAATTTATTATCAAGCGCCTCACCGTTATAACCTCGTCCCTCCAAATAATGATGACATCCAAATTCTTTTCCAGGGGTCTCTTGAATATGGGCATTGGATAACCACATTCTATGATTCGTTTTCCAGAACCGTCAGGGTTTATGATAGTTTGAATGGGAACCATCTCACCCCAACTCAGAATGTCATTATCAAAAATTTATAACCTTTTATCAATCCCACAACTGACATCAAGTTTGTGAAAGTAGCCCAACCGCAAAGAGATGCCATTCAATGCGGTGTGTTTGCAAGTGCCTATGCGGTCACTTTGGCGCTTCACAGTGATCCTCAAAACATAATGTTCACTTAAGATGACGAATCTGCCTTCCAACTTGGACTTCATTTACTCCAAATTCTCCTGACTAATTCATTGTCCCACTTCCCGGCTGAAACGGACCAGCCACCCGGCTAATGCAGCATGTATAATGTACGGTAATCCGCGATTTATGTATAATGTCTGTGCGTGCTTTCGTTTTCTCCAAGAGGCTCTTTTCCTATACTTGTAGATACTTTTTTCCGTTTGTTATAATAAGGTAGTTGGTATATTTGTTGCTGTTGCTTGAACTAGCATTTTGATACTTACGTACTCCTGGTCATCTCGTATTAAATTCAGTTATATTTCTAGAATTTTCTGATCTACTATTATATTTATTATTTACGAATTGGATTATCTACATCTATGTTGTTGTTGTTTTGAGTTGCTGATATATCTACTGCTTACCTACCGTATTTTAGCGAATTTTCGAAGAAAAGGAAGCTATTGTTCTCGGTTCAAAATTTTTAAAACTCGAATTTCCGAAAGATTTTTATACCAAAATCCGTTTCAGACCATCCTGAATTCACTGCCGAAAGACACCAAAAATTATATGTATATATATATATATTTATATATATATTTATATATTTATATATGTATGTGTCATTCCAGACGATAACTCTCGAAAGAATTGAGATAAAAAGTTCAAATTTGCACGAAAAATCTGTCTTGGCAATCGACAGGCTAAGTTCGAAGATGGGCAGAATCGGGTCACTCTAAGGGGGAGTTTTGGGGAGTTTTAGGGGGGGGAAATTACCCATAAATTCCCAAAATGAAAAAGTCTGACAAGTGACACCTCATTTTAAAGGTTTTTTTACGCTGAACACGATGGTGAAATCAGAATTGCGATATCTCATTCCATTCTCAAACTGGAGCACTTTGAAGATGAAGGAACGTGGTTATTTCTTGAGATGTTCTTCCTGGTTCGTCTGCTCTAATCTGATAACGGAATGGGATATCGCAATTCTGACTTCACCATCGTGTTCAGCGTTGGAAAATCTACAAACCGAGGTGTTACTCGGCAAAAAATGGAACAAAAAATTTGTTACCTACGTACCCAATACCTACTCTTCTGGTATTCAAAACATTTTTGATTTCCCCCTCCCCCTCCTTCCACCCCAAATTTTACTTTGCGTAAAACTACTCCTGTTTTAATTTTGTATGGTATCAATTTGGGAAAACATTGACCGAAAATTAATTTTCAGAAAATTTTAGGCGGAGGAGGAAGATGCCGAAAACTTCGAAAATTCGCTCTTATAGCCATGCTGCATGACTGTGTTTTATTATTTGTTTCTTATTCATATTTCTCGTTTCTGGGTTAGTTAAGTATTATATTGATTTGGTCAAGGTATTACGGCGATGTAAACCGAATAGGACTTCCTTATTCGCTTTCCTGATCCTATCACCTCGCATGATTTTCCTCACCTTCATCATCATCTCATTTCATTTTTGTTACTAACAACAGTAGTTACTCTACACCTTCCACCCAATGTCCCATATTCTAAAACTATCCACCATTGCTACCCTCGTCCTCATTTTATTACAGATATCCACTCTACGTACCTGCCATGTAACCACGTCTATTATTTTACTAACTAATCCGTTTACATTCCCATACAATCGCGTATTTGCATTAAAACATGTTTTCCTTTATGCATGGCAGATACCTACCTAATTAAATTTGTTGACTACATTTTACTCTATTATGCTCAGTCTAGATTTAAATAGGTATTTATTTTCTACGAAGGAGTTGAACAGATATTTCAGCGACATTATTGTGACCAGTTACATTAAAGTTCCATCCAAACGGCACATATCAGGTAGGGATACGACACCGTACAGATGATGGTAGAAAAATCAGGGTGATATGATAATCTCAGCGTAACAAGGTGGTGAACCTCCGGTGGTGAGGTAACGAGACCTAGAGGGTACCTCCATGGTTTAGACAATGAAATGGCAATTCTGTTTCACAAGACTCCATCCTCCATTTGAAGAAGATACAGATAAAAAACCACAGGCATGCAGCATGGCTATAAGAGCGAATTTTCGATGTTTTCGGCATCTTCCTCCTCCGCCTAAAAATTTCTGCAAATTAATTTTCGGCCAATGTTTTCCCAACTTGATACCATACAAAATTAAAACAGGAGTAGTTTTACGCAAAGTAAAATTTGGGGTGGAAGGGGGAGGGGGGGGGGAATCAAAAATGTTTTGAATACCAGAAGAGTAGGTATTGGATACGTAACAAATTTTTTGTTCCATTTTTTGCCGAGTAACACCTCGGTTTGTAGATTTTCCAACGCTGAACACGATGGTGAAGTCAGAATTGCGATATCCCATTCCGTTATCAGATTAGAGCAGACGAACCAGGAAGAACATCTCAAGAAATAACCACGTTCCTTCATCTTCAAAGTGCTCCAGTTATAGAATGGAATGAGATATCGCAATTCTGATTTCACCATCGTGTTCAGCGTACAAAAACCTTTAAAATGAGGTGTCACTTGTCAGACTTTTTCATTTTGGGAATTTATGGGTAATTTCCCCCCCCTAAAACTCCCCAAAACTCCCCCTTAGAGTGACCCGATTCTGCCCATCTTCGAACTTAGCCTGTCGATTGCCAAGACAGATTTTTCGTGCAAATTTGAACTTTTTATCTCAATTCTTTCGAGAGTTATCGTCTGGAATGACACATATATATATAAATATATAAATATATAAATATATATAAATATATAAATATATAAATATATATACATATAATTTTTGGTGTCTTTCGGCAGTGAATTCAGGATGGTCTGAAACGGATTTAGGTATAAAAATCTTTCGGAAATTCGAGTTTTAAAAATTTTGGACCGAGAACAATAGCTTCCTTTTCTTCGAAAATTCGCTAAAAGTAATATAAGCCATACATATTTCTTGTCTATTCCATAAGGTGGCGTGGAAAATCCTCTATCCCTAACTAATTGGCATATCAGATTATTGTTCAGGTTGATAGAGTGAAGAATGATGAAGATTAACTGAGTGAATGAAAATACACTGCCAAGGTGATGGCACAGGAGCTTCCTCGTCACAATCAGAGTGACCCATTATAAAATAGAACAGACTCGGAAGCAAAATAACATAACATTACATTACATTACATAACATTACATAACGTTAAATATACATATTACATAACATTACATTACATAACATAACATTACATAACATTACATGAAATATACATATTATACATAACATGACTTCCATAATACATTACGTCCATTATACATAACTAGCCTGACCGCTCGCTTCGCTCGCTATCCAAGATTCGCTGTACGCAGTATCGTGGAACCAACAAACGACGGAAAAATCCCATACCCTACCGGGTATTTGTGCCAAATTTTATCAAAATCCGTCAAGCCATTCAGGAGTTGACCATGGTCGACCATATTTCCGCTATGGTCAGGGAATTAAAAATGCGCCTACGTTCAACTTGGGAGGCTACCGGATATTGGTGCCAAATTTGGTCGATATCCGTTGAGCAATTCGGGATTCGACCATGGAGGGGCCCATGGATGCGCTAAGGTCGACCGCGGGGGTAGTCCGAAGGGTCGATCGTAGATAGAATTTCACGTAGATTACGAATACGCGATAAAAAATAGGGGTTACCATTTCAATTAACGAAGTTGACCATGGTCGACCATAGTTCCGCTATGGTCAGGGAATTAAAAATGCGACGTTGCACAACTTGGGAGCCTACTGGATACTCGTGCCAAATTTGGGCGATATCCGTCAAGCCATTCAGGAGTTGACCATGGTCGACCATAGTTCCACTATGGTCAGGGAATTAAAAATGCGCCTACGTTCAACTTGGGAGGCTACCGGATATTGGTGCCAAATTTGGTCGATATCCGTTGAGCAATTCGGGATTCGACCATGGAGGGGCCCATGGATGCGCTAAGGTCGACCGCGGGGGTAGTCCGAAGGGTCGATCGTAGATAGAATTTCACGTAGATTACGAATACGCGATAAAAAATAGGGGTTACCATTTCAATTAACGAAGTTGACCATGGTCGACCATAGTTCCGCTATGGTCAGGGAATTAAAAATGCGACGTTGCACAACTTGGGAGCCTACTGGATACTCGTGCCAAATTTGGTCGATATCCGTCAAGCCATTCAGGAGTTGACCATGGTCGACCATAGTTCCGCTATGGTCAGGGAATTAAAAATGCGACGTTGCACAACTTGGGAGCCTACTGGATATTCGTGCCAAATTTGGTCGATATCCGTTGAGCAATTCGGGATTCGACCATGGAGGGGCCCATGGATGCGCTATGGTCGACCGCGGGGGTAGTCCGAAGGGTCGATCGTAGATAGAATTTCACGTAGATTACGAATACGCGATAAAAAATAGGGGTTACCATTTCAATTAACGAAGTTGACCATGGTCGACCATAGTTCCGCTATGGTCAGGGAATTAAAAATGCGACGTTGCACAACTTGGGAGCCTACTGGATATTCGTGCCAAATTTGGTCGATATCCGTTGAGCAATTCGGGATTCGACCATGGAGGGGCCCATGGATGCGCTATGGTCGACCGCGGGGGTAGTCCGAAGGGTCGATCGTAGATAGAATTTCACGTAGATTACGAATACGCGATAAAAAATAGGGGTTACCATTTCAATTAACGAAGTTGACCATGGTCGACCATAGTTCCGCTATGGTCAGGGAATTAAAAATGCGACGTCGCACAACTTGGGAGCCTACTGGATATTCGTGCCAAATTTGGTCGATATCCGTCGAGCCGTTTGGCCGTGCATAGAAGGACAGACAGACAGACAGAGCGCATGCGCAGGGCGAACCGCTGGCTCTATCATGTTGAAATTTATATGGGACCTCAATGGGCCCTACCCGCTTAATCCCTGAGAATTACATTGAAATTGGGTGAAATCTTTGGTTACTACGGCTGTAACAAGGAAATTGAATCTATTTCACGCCAGCGCATGCGCAGAGCGCACCTAGGGTCCGATCATGCTGAAATTCATACTGGAACTCACTAGGCCTTGTCCAAATAACCCTTGAAAATTTGAGCGAAATTGAATCAAAATTGTGAAAGTTATGCGTGTTTGTTGAATTTAACGTTAGCGCATGCGCAGGGCGTACCGCTGGATCAATCATGTTGAAATTTGTATGGGACCTCAAGGGGCCTTATCCGCACCATCCCTCAAAATTTGAGCTGAATCAATTCAAAATCGTCTTTCAGTGGGGGGGAAAACGCTCTTCGACAATGCCGAGCTCAGACCGTGAAAACTGACGTCCCCAAACAGTCGAGGACATCAACAATGAGGAGTCAGGTTATTGTATCCACTTGACACGCAGACAATCGTCTCTTGCCCCTGCGCCTCGCTAGCAG